>JAWWNI010000832.1:0-705814 GCA_034642065.1 Darevskia nairensis | reverse complement strand
CAGGAAGGACTTGAGATGCCGCAGGGCAAAGATCCTTGGTGCATCCTTTGCAAGAAGACGACACGCCTTTTATTCGCCAACCTGGCGCCCTCCAGGTGCGTTGGACTACAACTCCCATCATCCAGGGCCACGCTAGGCCGCAAACGGCCCCTACTGGTTAAAAAAGGCTCTGCCACATGAGCTGCGTTTCAAATTTCGCCGGGATCCAAAGCCTTCAGCTCCAAACCTGTTCTCACTTACCTGGGAATAAGTCTCCCTAAAGTCAGTGGTGCAGATACAGTACAGGTGATATCTCAATGGGGCAGTGGCTTTTCTAACCAGTAGGGGTCATCCTACCAGCATGGCCCTGCTGGCTGCGGCTGATATGAGTTGTAGTCCAGGCGCCTGGTTGATGAATCCTGCTTTTTCTGGTTCTGGTTATATCCCCCCTTCTGGAACTGAGGCACACCTGTGTGCTGATGGGTGGAAATCTAAGACGCGGGGGGAGGAAACACTGTTTTCCAAGAAATTTGGACTGGTGGAGGTGCCTTCAAATCGTAGATTATCAAGAGGGTATATATATATATATCCCTGGGAATTAAATAAATTACTAGCGTTCAGGAGCGGTGGAAGATGTTCTGGTGCCTAAGGTTGATAATCCAGTAGAGGTCTCAAAAGAGGACTGGACAGGGTCTAGGATACCTGATTCATTTAATATCACATGTGCTTTGGTCCTACATGTTTATCAAGTTCAGTATCTATATATATAAAATCGTTCAAGTTGGATGTTTGTTAACAATCGCCTTTCCCGTAACCTCTTGATCGATTCCGTTCAAATTTGGATACAATGTTCCATGCCCATATGGGAGTGATCATATGTACTTATATTGCACAAATACCACACCTTTCCTAGGTAAAAAGTATGATTTTGTGCAAAAAAATATAGCGCCCTCCAGTGGACGTTAAACAGTACAACACAACACATCTATTTCTGACCCCTCCTCTTCCTCTCCCGACGTCACTGCCACCATCCAACTGACGGACAGACCAGGCGGAAACGCTACTGCTGACTCCGTCGACGGGTATACAGGCACGCCGGCCGGAATCGCCATTTCCGCGGTTTGCGGCGCTGTCTCTCCAATGGCTGCAGAGCCAGGCCGCGTCCGACATTTCCAGGCCCGTACGGACCGGCTGGAAAGGTAGGCCAGGCACAAAGACCGAGTTTGTCCTTGGTGGGTTGGAGACGTCACCTCCAGTAGCTACAGAGGGAAGCTGCAACACAGCCACGCTGGCCGGAAACGTTCTGTCCGCCATTTGTGGAGCCGACATTCCATTTCACCAAATCAGCCACAGCAAGGCGTGGCCGGGTCAACTATTTTTTATAGAGCAGCTGGTGAATTAGCTTAGGGTACCTGGATTTATCTGTTCTGGGAACCAGCCAAGGCAAATTCACCCCAGTGGCAGTCAAGGCGAGCCCCATGAATTATTATTTTGTTTCCCATGAAAACAGACTTGATAAGACAGAACTTCTATGCCAACAGGATATTGGGCATTGGCCCTGAAACAGGTAAATCTATCTTTCCTCTTGGACTGCCCACCCCCAAATTCTCCCCTCCCTTGGTGGTTTCATCACTTCTTCAAACACTTCCTGCGGCGCTAGAAACAGATCATTTTTATGGGGCAATATAACCCCGCAATAGGATAAAGGATTCGTTCTTCCCAGCCAGAGTACGTCATCCTTTCTCCTCCCCACCCTCCGCCACACGGTGAAATGTGTTTACTCAGTGATCTTGCGAAATCTGCTCTTAAACCACACGCATGCTTAATTTGTTTTCTTTCCTGTGAAGAGTTTGGATTTGATATCCCGCTTTATCACTACCCGAAGGAGTCTCAAAGCGGCTCTGTGAGGTGAGTGGGGCTGAGAGACTTCAGAGAAGTGTGACTAGCCCAAGGTCACCCAGCAGCTGCATGTGGAGGAGCGGAGACGCGAACCCGGTTCACCAGATTACGAGTCTACCGTTCTTAACCACTACACCACACTGGCTCTCGTGTGAGATTTAAACGTGGACCGCAGCCTCTGGTTCGTCCCATTTTCCAAAACAACAACCCTGAAAGGTGGGCTAAGCTTGGCAGAAAGTTAGGATAGAGACTTAAAACTAAATTTTGAGTGTATACATTAACATTGGTTGTGGTGCATTGCATTGGTTGTGGTGCCGGGTTTGGATTTGGTGCAAGTCCCTGTTCAGAACGGGAGATTTCTGTGAAGCTGGCGCTGCTGGGAGTTGTAGTCTGAAATGCCTAGAACAGGGATGGCTAACCTTGACACTCCAGATGTTTTGGAACTACAACTCCCATCATCCCTAGCTAACAGGACCAGTGGTCAGGGATGATGGGAGTTGTAGTTCCAAAACATCTGGAGTGTCAAGGTTAGCCATCACTGGCCTAGAAGCTATCAGCTTGGACAAAAGCTGTAGTCCTTGGGATGTCTCCAGTGTGATGGCAGGCACCCCACACCCATATATTTAATGCTGCCATATTTAACTTGATCCTACGCCCTTCCAAGGACAAGGCCAGCAAGAATTCCTAAGCCCACGAGGACACCAAACATTTAGAGAAATCACACGCAACACATGTGATTGCAAGGGGTTCTGACTAGATGACCCCAATGGATGAGAATCCATCCTGCAATTCACCCCAATTTGTTTGTATACGTTTCCCCATTAATCCCACACTTTTCCCTAGTGTACTTCCTCCAAATTGGGAGGGGTGGCTAATACCCCAGAGGACAGGATCACACTTCAAAATGACCTTAACAGATTAGAGAATTGGGCCAAAGCAAACAAGATGAATTTTAACAGGGAGAAATGTAAAGTACTACACTTGGGCAAAAAAAAATGAAAGGCACAAATACAGGATGGGTGACACCTGGCTTGAGAGCAGTACAAGTGAAAAGGATCTAGGAGTCTTGGTAGACCATAAACTTGACATGAGTCAACAGTGTGATGCAGCAGCTAAAAAAGCCAATGCAATTCTGGGCTGCATCAATAGGAGTATAGCATCTAGATCAAGGGAAGTAATAGTACCACTGTATTCCGCTCTGGCCAGACCTCACCTGGAATACTGTGTCCAATTCTGGGTACAGAATTGCCCAGACAAGCTGGAACGTGTCCAGAGGAGGGCAACCAAAATGGTCCAAGGCCTGGAAACGATGCCTTATGAGGAACGGCTTAGGGAGCTGGGTATGTTTAGCCTGGAGAAGAGAAGGTTAAGGGGTGATATGATAGCCATGTTCAAATATATAAAGGGATGTCATATGGAGGAAGGAGAAAAGTTGTTTTCTGCTGCTCCAGAGAGCGGACACGGAGCAATGGATTCAAACTACAAGAAAGAAGATTCCACCTCAACATTAGGAAGAACTTCCTGACAGTAAGAGCTGTTTGACAGTGGAATTTGCTGCCAAGGAGTGTGGTGGAGTCTCTTTCTTTGGAGGTCTTTAAGCAGAGGCTTGACAGCCACCTGTCAGGAATGCTTTGATGGTGTTTCCTGCTTGGCAGGGGGTTGGACTGGATGGCCCTGGTGGTCTCTTCCAACTCTATGATTCTATGACTCTATGATTCTATGATTCCTCAATCGATAAAATCTATTTTTTTAAATAAAAAAAGAGGATTTCTTGCACTAGGACAATAGAGCGCTTTAATCCACTTTCATTGCACAAGCCTACATTTCTGGCATGCACTTGAAATTTATTATTATTATTATTATTATTATCCTGCAAAGATAGTGGCAAATCTGGAGGCAGACACAGACTTCAACAAACAAGTCCTGAGAGTCAGTTAGGTACACACACAGAGATAAATCTATTGCATTTTTGTAAAACACAAACCGACTTTAAAAAATAAATCAGAAAACACAAATTTACTGGCTTGAAGTCCTCAAGGCATACGTGCATATAAATATATATACATGAGTTTTTTTGCTATATATTGCTTGCAAATGCTATCCTAATGCAGTAAGCTGCATTTTGCAAGCAGTGTGTAGGCCCTTACGGTAAGGGTTCTTCAGCAAGCAAGAACGGTCAGCTTGCATCCACCACAATTTGGGTTTCTCGCCTGCATCCTTCGACTGAGGCTTCTCCTGCAGCCACCACCGGCTCTGTCCTCCTGTAGCCAGAAAGCTCCTGGGGAAAGAGAGAGAGAAAGGACAGAACACCCTCTTGTGGTTGCTTATCTGTGCCAGGAGAGGGGGGGAAAGGAAGCAGAAGGTCTTGGGAGCCTGAATACAGGGAAGGTGGACAACTGGCTTGACTGCAGTACATGTGGAAAGGATCGAGGGGGAATTAGTAGACCACAAGCTGAACATGAGCCAACAGTGCGATGCAGCAGCCAAAAAATCAAATGCTATTCTAGGCTGCATCAACAGAAGTCTAGTGTCCATATCAAGGGACACTGTGGAACGCCCTCCCATCAGATGTCAAGAAATAAACAACTACCCGGTATCTGACTTTTAGAAGACATCTGAAGGCAGCCCTGTTTAGGGAAGTTTTTAATTACTGATTTTTTAATGTATTTTTAATATTTTGTTGGATGCCGCCCAGAGTGGCTTGGGATACTCAGACAGATGGGCAGGGTATAAATAAATTATTATTATTATTATTATTATTATTATTATTATTAATTCAGTTACAGGCAGGTAGCCATGTTGATCTGCCATAGTCAAAACAAAATAAAAAAATTTAAAAAATGCCTTCCAGTAGCACCTTAGAGACCAACTAAGTTTGTTCTTGGTATGAGCTTTCGTGTGCATGCACACTTCTTCAGATACACTGAAACAGAAGTCACCAGCAACTTCTCTTTCCAGTCTATTTCTGAAATTCCTTTGCAATAAGACAGCTACTTTGAGATCTTGTATAGAATGTCCTGGGAGACTGAAGTGTTCTCCTACTGGTTTCAATCTCCCAGGACATTCTATACAAGATCTCAAAGTAGCTGTCTTATTACAAAGGAATTTCAGAAATAGACTGGAAAGAGAAGTTGCTGAATTGCAACTCATTACCAAACTTAAAACCATGGAGAGACCTGGTCCAAATAGAGATATTGGATTCTTATCTCATTATACATGACAAAGCTTTTTTTAGCCATCTCACCCCTTGCTTTTTACTGCAAGACCAATTGCAGTCGTTAACAGTCGTCAACAGGTTGTTTACCTCACCTATCAGCCAATCACCCGTACCCACCACCCTTCTGAGTAATACCCCTCCCCACCCTCTCACTATACACCGGTATAAGGGTCTGGTGACTTCTGTTTCAGTGTATCTGAAGAAGTGTGCATGCACACGAAAGCTCATACCAAGAACAAACTTAGTTGGTCTCTAAGGTGCTATTTTGGTCTCTTATTTTGTTTCGACTACAGCAGACCAACACAGCTACCTACCTGTAACCAGATCAAGGGAAGTCATAGTCCCACTCTATTCTGCCTTGGTCAGACCACACCTGGAATCAGGGCCGTCTTAAGCATATCTGGTGCCGTGGTGCAAACCCCCCCCCCTGTTTCCCAGGCTGCCGGCGGGGCTGGAGGAGGCAGGCAGCGGCTGGAGGGTGGCTCCTCCGGCGGGGAAGAGGCAGAGGCTGGCCGCAGTGCCTCCCACCGCAGCTGGCCGCTTCGTGCCACGGTGGCCACGACAGACGGAGGCTCTGGGCGCAGCGCTGCTTCGGCGCGGGCGGCCTGCTGATGCCGGGAGCACCGCATGCAGCCCCCACCTCTTCCCTGGCGCCCTCCAGAACTTGGTGCCCTGGCACCCCGCGCCACTAGCCTCTATGGGTAAGACGCCCCTGCTGGAATACTGTGTCCGGTTCTGGGCACCACAATTTAAGAAGGACAAGCTGAAAGGTGGGCAGAGGAGGGCAACCAAGATGATCAAGGGTTTGGAAACCAAGCCTGATGAGGAACGGTTGAAGGAGTTGGGTATGTTTAGCCTGGGAAAGAAGAGCCATCTTCAAATATCTGAAGGGCTGTCCCATGGCAGATGGAGCAGGCTTGTTTTTCTGCTGCTCTGGAGGGTAGGACTCGAACCCATGGCCTCAAGTTACAAGAAAGGAGATTCTGACTAAACACAGGAAGAACTATCAGACAGGAAGAGCTGTTCAACAGTGGAACAGACTCCCTTGGTGGACTCTCCTCCACGGGAAGTTTTAAAGCAGAGGTTGGATGGCCATCTATCATGGATGCTTTAGCTGTGATTCCTGCACTGCAGGGGGTTGGACTAGATTACCCTTGGGGGTCCCTTCCTACTCTGTGTTTCCATTAATCTATGAAATCACATCTGAAGTACCAACAGATGCCCCGCAATATGCAAGAGGGGTTTGTCCTACAGGGAGAATACCGGGGGGGGGGGGGGACTTGCAACCTTCCAGGTGGCACTGAACTGCAATTCCCAATAACCCATGGGCAGTGGTCAGGGATGATGGGAGTTGTAGTTCAGCAAGATCTGGAGGGGCAAAGGTTCCTCTGCTTCGCATGCAGAATGTGTCAGATTCAATCCCTGGCATCTCCCAGGTAGGGCTGATTTCCTCATTTGCCACAAGAGGGCAGCCGCTGCGTTTTTTTAAAAAGCTAGTTCATATTCTAGCAGAGAACAGGCTTCCTGAACTCTGCGGCTTCCAGATGTTTTGGACTACAACTCCCATCAGTCCCAGCCATTATGGCCGAGGGCACTGTGTTCTTGTAAGTGTTGAGCATGGAAACAGGCTTCTTGGGTTTGGGGCCTAAGCTCCCAGTCCTCAAGAAGGAGGTAAAAAAGAGCCCAGCTGGGTCAGACCAAACATCTTATCTCAGAGGTGGCAAACATGGCACCCTCATTGGCCAATGGTGTGAGGGATGATGGGAGTTGCATTCCAGGTTTCTGATTTGATCCTGGAATGTCCTGCTTTTCCTTAGACCAGGGGTAGGCAACCTTCGGCTCCCAGATGTTTTGGGACTACAACTCCCATCATCCCTGACCACTGGTCCTGTTAGCTAGGGATGATGGGAGTTGTAGTTCCAAAACATCTGGAGTGTCAAGGTTAGCCACCACTAACCATCGGAGGAATGTTGGAGGGTCTGGAGTAAATGTGACCCCTGAGCCAAGGAGATAAGTAACTAGACAACCTTTAGAAGACATCTGAATGCAGCCCTGTCTAGGGAAGTTTTTTTTTAAAAAAAAAGTTTAATGTTTCATTATGTTTTTATATAGGTGGGAAGCCACCCAGATGGGTGGGGAATTAATAATAATAATAATAATAATAATAATGATAATAATAATAATAATAATAATAATAGAAATATATATAAAAAATAAAAAAATTGTCCAGTAGCACCTTAAAGGTAAAGGGACCCCTGACCGTTAAGTCCAGTCATGAACGACTCTGGGGATGCGGCGCTCATCTCGCTTTACTGGCCGAGGGAGCCGGCGTACAGCTTCCAGTTCATGTGGCCAGCATGACTTAGCCGCTTCTGGCGAAACCAGACCAGCACACGGAAACGCCGTTTACCTTCCCTCCGCAGTGGTACCTATTTATCTACTTGCAGTTTGATGTGTTTTCGAACTGCTAGGTTGGGACCGAGCAATGGGAGCTCACCCCGTCGCGGGGATTTGAACTGCCGACCTTCTGATCGGCAAGCCCTAGGCTCAGTGGTTTAGATCACAGCGCCACTTGCATCCCTCCAGTAGCACCTTAGAGACCAACTAAATTTGTTCTTGGTATGAGCTTTCGTGTGCATGCACACTTCTTCATATCAAGAACAAACTTAGTTGGTCTCTAAGGTGCTACTGGAATTTTTTATTTTATTTTTTATATATACACCGTATTTTTCGCTCCATAACACGCACCGGACCATAACGCGCACCTAGTTTTTTGAGGAGGAAAGGGGGAAAGCCCCCCTTTTTGAGGATCAGTTCAAAGTTGTGCATCTTCTTTTGGAAGAAGAAAAGACCCATCTGCAAAAGGAGCAGCTCAAAGTTGTTGTGCTGCTGCTTTTGCAAAGGAGAAAAGACACATTTGCAAAAGGAGCAGCTCAAAGTTGTGCTGCTGCTTTTGCAAAGAAAAGCCCCATTTGCAAAAGGATCAGCTCAAAGCCCTTTCTACAGTTTCCAAACAGATAATCTAATCAGCCAGTCACATGTCGCTGGGGAAACCAACAGCCTCCTCTGCAGGAAGGGAGCCAGCGACCTTATCTCTCTTCCCGATCTCTTGCTGATCAGCTGTAAAGCGCAGCCTTTCAACACCCCCTTCTCTCTATGTAAAAGAAAAAGCTCGATCTTCTTTTGGTCCCTGGGCAATTCAGCTCCAGGGACCATGCATTTGCTCCATAACGCGCACAGACTTTCCCCCTTCCTTTTTAGAAGGAAAAAAGTGCGTGTTATGGAGCAAAAAATACGGTATTTCTACTGCGTCAGACCAACACAGCTACCTACCTGAATAATAATAATAATAATAATAATAATAATAATAATAAATTTATACCCCACCCATCTGACCGGGTCTCCCCAGCCACTCTGGGCGGCTCCCAACAGAATATTAACATGATAAAACATCAAACATTAAAAACTTCCCTAAACATGGCGGCCTTCAGATATCTTCTAAAAGTCAGATAGTTGTTTATTTCCTTGACATCTGATGGGAGGGCGTTCCACAGGGCGGGCACCAGCACCGATAATAATAATAATAATAATAATAATAATAATAATAATAATAAATAGAATAAAGGTAAAGGGACCCCTGACCATTAGGTCCAGTCGCAAACGACTCTGGGGTTGCGGCACTCATCTTGCTTTATTGGCCGAGAGCCGGCGTACAGCTTCCAGGTCATGTGGCCAGCATGACAAAGCCGCTTCTGGCGAACCAGAGCAGCGCACGGAAATGCCGTTTACCTTCCCGCCGGAGCAGTACCTATTTATCTACTTGCACTTGAAGTGTTTTCGAACTGCTAGGTGGGCAGGAGCAGGGGCTGAGCAACGGGAGCTCATCCCGTCGCGGGGATTCGAACCGCCGACCTTCTGATCGGCAAGCCCTAGGCTCTGTTGTTTAACCCACAGCGCCACCTGGGTCCCCATTTCACTCTTTCCTCCCCTTAATGGACACTCACCATGCAAGGCCATCCTGGTTCAATGGAGGAACGCAAGAGGAAGTCTTGATGGTTCGCACCACAGAACGTTCCCTGTTCCTGTCCTACTGTGGACGCTGGCCGAATCCAGGCATGCTGAGCATCCTTCTCCCGCCGCCTCCAACCGGGGCTCCTTCCTTTCCTGTCCTCTCCCACCATCTGTGGCTCTGGTGCCTTTTCGACTGGGAGTTGTGTGCAGGTCTCCTGAGCTTACATCGAGCGCCTCCTAAGGGAACGCAGGGGCGTCTTGGTAGGTGGGATCAGGCCTGCCGGGTCGGCCCGAATCCTCTCTTCCTGGCAGAGCTGGGCACCAACCGGTGGGAGGTGGGAGAAGCTGGGTTCCACCGGTGCGTCAGGGCAGGATCCGGCGTGTCCCAGTGGCTCCGGTCGGAGGAGAGGCTGTCTTCCCCCTCCGAGCCAGAAAATCGGGGCAAGATGGCAGCTGAGATGCCACAGGCTTCCTGCACCATCCGGGTGGCTTGCAAGGCTGTCAGGCGGACGGAGGGGTCGTGATCCTGCCGCAGTTTGGAGAGCGCTGGAGCAAGGGAGAGAAAGCCAGGCCCGTGAGAGAGGAAGACACACTTTGGACAAAAGCAGGAATGGAATGAATCCACGGCTGCCTGGTTTAAATTGCCATTGGTTTTGCTTGCTTTTTTGTCTCTCCTCTGGTTTTGCTTCATTTTTATAAGATTTGATAATGCCAACCCCAGCCCCAGCCCTTTGCCCTAACCCTGACACAAACCTAACCTAACCCTAAACTTAAACCTAACCCCAACCCCAACCCTAACTCTAACCCCAACCCCAACCATTAACCCTAACCCTCACACAACCCTAACCCTAACTCTAACTCTAACCCCAACCGGGGAAAAAAAATTCCTTCCAGTAGCACCTTAAAGGTAAAGGTAAAGGGACCCCTGACCATTAGGTCCAGTCGTATCCGACTCTGGGGTTGCGTGCTCATCTCGCTTTACTGGCCGAGGGAGCCGGCGTACAGCTTCCGGGTCACGTGGCCAGCATGACTAAGCCGCTTCTGGCGAACCAGAGCAGCGCACGTAAACACCGTTTACCTTCCCGCCGGAGCGGTACCTATTTATCTACTTGCACTTTGACATGCTTTTGAACTGCTAGGTTGGCAGGAGCTGGGACCGAACAACGGGAGCTCACCCATTCGCGGGGATTCGAACTGCCAACCTTCTGATCGGCAAGCCCTAGGCTCAGGGGTTTAGAACACAGCGCCACCTGCGTCCCTTAGACCCATAGCACCTTGGAGACCAACTAAGTTTGTTCTTGGTATGAGCTATCGTGTGCATGCACACTTCTTCAGATACACTGAAACGGAAGTCACCAGACCCTAACCCTCTAACCCTAACCGCTACTGTTAACCCTAACCCTGACACAATCCTAACCCTAACCCCAACCATAACTCTAACCCTAACCCTGACACAATCCTAACCCTAACCCTCTAACCCAAACTCCTAACCTTAACCCCTATCTTTAACCCTAACCCTAACCCTGGTTTAAAACTGCTTTAGAATTTATGTTAATCTTAATTCCCTTCTCATCATGCGTACACCATATGAACGGAGACACGGTGAGAATAAAATGTGATACAATAAGATAAAACAAAAGAGAATGGTTGTGTGGCGTCTTATGGATTGTATTTTTGCACTTCTGCGTAAGCCGCAGGGACCATCTGCCTCCTTATTCGTAAATGGTATCAAATCAAAACGTACGGCATAGAACCTTCTCTTTTTCTACTAGACATGCTACAGACAGTCTTTTTAATTTTTTAGTCTCCCTGGAGCTAGGAGTCATCATGCAAAGGGCCACGAGTCCCGCGGTGTTGTTACTTACAGAGGAATATCAAGTCCTTTTTTTCCTGAGTGATCGCAATTGGCTCTGCACACTGGGCAACGCAACCTGAAAGACAGGAAGTCCGCAAGCCTCTCAGGAAGGGGCTTCGACATCCCACCCCCCTAGGAAGAATGCAGGGACAGAGAGGAGAGGCAGCTCAAGGCCTGCCTAGGCCATGGACTCATTGTGTGACCTCAAACAATTCACTCTTGCTTTCCCTTTCAATTTTAAATGGTTTATTTTGTTCCGGCAGGTATATAGCATCAGGTAAGAGGAAAAAGGAGAACAATATAGAATAAAAACAAAATAAAAAATAAAAAAAATGCCTTCCAGTAGCACCTTAGAGACCAACCAAGTTTGTTCTTGGTATGAGCTTTCGTGTGCATGCACACTTCTTCAGATACCAAGAAGAATATCTGAAGAAGTGTGCATGTACATGAAAGCTCATACCAAGAACAAACTTAGTTGGTCTCTAAGGTGCTACTGGAAGGCATTTTTTTATTTTTTATTTTGTTTTGACCACGGCAGACCAACATGGCTACCTACCTGTAACTGAATATATTAATAATAATAATAATAATAATAATAATAATAATAATTTATTTGTACCCCATCCATCTGGCAGGGTATCCCCAGCCACTCTGGGCGGCATCCAACAAAATATTAAAAATACATTTTAAAAAAATCAGTAATTAAAAACTTCCCTAAACAGGGCTGCCTTCAGATGTCTTCTAAAAGTCAGATACCGGTAGTTGTTTATTTCCTTGACATCTGATGGGAGGGCGTTCCACAGGGAGGGAGCCACAACTGAGAAGGCCCTCTGCCTGGTTCCCTGTAACCTCACTTTTCACAGGGAGAGAACCGCCAGAAGGCCCTCGGAGCTGGACCTCATAGTCCGGATTGAACGATGGGGCTGGAGACACTGCTTCAGGTATACTGGGCCGAGGCGATTTAGGGCTTTAAAGGTCAGCACCAACACTTTGAATTGTGCTCGGAAATGTACTGGGAGCCAATGTAGATCTCTCAGGACCGGTGTTATGTGGTCCCGGCGGCCACTCCCAGTCACCAGTCTAGCTGCCGCATTCTGTATTAGTTGCAGTTTCCGGGTCACCTTCAAAGGTAGCCCCGTGTAGAGCGCATTGCAGTAGTCCAAGCGGGAGATAACCAGGGCATGCCCCACTCTGGCGAGACAGTCTGCGGGCAGGTAGGGTCTCAGCCTGCGTACCAGATGGAGCTGGTAGACAGCCGCCCTGGATACAGAATTAACCTGTGCCTCCATGGACAGCTGTGAGTCCAAAATGACTCCCAGGCTGTGCACCTGGTCCTTCAGGGGCACAGTTGCCCCGTTCAGGACCAGGGAGTCCTCCACACCTGCCCGCCCCCTGTCCCCCAAAAACAGTACTTCTGTCTTGTCAGGATTCAACCTCAATCCGTTAGCCACCAACCACCTCCAACAAGCGCGAGGTTGCACAGGGTGATAAAGGAACAGGGCCCCTATTTTGCTCACCAAGAAAGATGGCAGCCGCTCTCCGGATCGAGACCTGAGGGCACTGAAGGTGGTCCAGACATTGGAGCAAGATGACAGGGATGGTCTTGACCTTCCAGGCCTAGCAAAGCAAAGAGGAACGTTAAAAACATAAGCAGAGCCTGCAGGATCAGGCCAGTGGCCCATCTAGACCAGCCGTCTGTTCTCACAGTGGCCGACACGATGCCTCCATCGTGGAATGCTACTCAATATTGACCCAGAGCAGATTCCAACGTATAGTTAGCAGAGCAAAAACTTAAACACGTTGCAGGATTCCCAAAAAATAGACCAGAGGCAATTGTATTTCATCCAGCACACCTTTACTGCTACTTGAAGGCAAATGAGCATAATGGTCACAATTCCAAAACGTTCAGGATTGGCACTGTCCATATGAAATCTAGTTGCAGCAGACTTAACTTAAACTTACAATAACTTAAAGGTAAAGGGACCCCTGACCATTAGGTCCAGTCGCAGACGACTCTGGGGTTGCAGAGCTTATCTCGCTTTATTGGCCGAGAGCCGGCGTACAGCTTCCAGGTCATGTGGCCAGCATGACTAAGCCACTTCTGGCGAACCAGAGCAGCGCACGGAAATGCCGTTTACCTTCCCGCTGCAGTGGTACCTATTGATCTACTTGCACTTTGACGTGCTTTCGAACTGCTAGGTTGGCAAGAGCAGGGACCGAACAACGGGAGCTCACCCCGCCGCAGGGATTCGAACCTCCGACCTTCTGATCGGCAAGCCCTAGGCTCTGTGGTTTAGACCACAGCGCCACCCGTTTACTATGTCTTACTATAAGTCTAAACCTTAACAGTATATACAAAACATCACACCAGAAGGAAAAGAGATAGAAAGTGAAACCCAGGCTCCTCCTGGCCTTAGTACTGTAGCCAGCGTGACCTTGACAGAAAAAGATAACAGAACCAGTTGACGCTCAGCTGTACGCAGCTTCTCTGAAGGTATAACCCAAACATCATGAACCTTGAAATAAAAAAAATAAAAAAATGTCCAGTAGCACCTTAGAGACCAACTAAGTTTGTTCTGGGTATAAGCTTTCGTGTGCATGCACACTTCTTCAGATACCACGAAATCAGATTGCATGCACACAAAAGCTTATACCCAGAACAAACTTAGTTGGTCTCTAAGGTGCTACTGGACATTTTTTAATTATTATTATGTCGACTGTGTCAGACCAACGCGGCTACCTACCTGAATCTAGAATCATGAACCTTCTGTTTGTTTCTTTCACACAGAGAAGCTTACAGAACCCTCTTGAATTACCGTATTTTTTGCTCCATAAGACTCACTTTTTTCCTCCTAAAAAGTAAGGGGAAATGACTGTGCGTCTTATGGAGCAAATGTGTAGTCAATCTCTGGCTCCCTTTCCGGCCCCGCCCCCTTGCCCAGGCCTCCATTGTTGAATGTTCTGCAGACGGAGGCTGTTTGTTTCCCCAGCGACATGTGACTGGCTGATTAGATTATCTGTCTGGAAACTGTAGAAACAGGTCCCTTTCCTTTCCTAAAGAAGCTGCAGAACTGTGAGTTGAACCCCATAAAAACAGGATTTTTTCCCTTTGCAAAGTAAGTTCAACAACTTTCAGCTGATCCTCAAAAAAGGGGGCTTTTCCCCCTTTGAAAAGAAGCTGCACAACTTTGAGCGGATCCTCAGAAAAGGGGGCTTTTCCCCTTTGCCAAAGAAGCTGCACAGCTGTGAGCTGATCCCCCCCCAAAATGGGGCTTTCCCCCTTTCCCCCTCTAAAAACTAGGTGCGTCTTATGGTCAGGTGCGTCTTATGGCGCAAAAAATACGGTAAGTAGAATAGGGAAGGTCTCTACGCATCAGTTCAATACTTTCTGCACTAGGAAATGCAAACTGACAGTCTCAAGGGGAAACCTGCAAGCAGAATTTGAACACAAGACCCCTTTGCCCCCTGAGATTCCCAGCAACTGGTATTTAGAGGTATAAACTGGAATCAGTGAACTCAAGAGTTTTTACAAAATTTGGAACGTGCGGTTGAAATATTTGAAAGGGCGGCTCCAAAGGTAAAGTTAAAGGTACCCCTGACCATTAGGTCCAGTCGCGGACGACTCTGGGGTTGCACGCTCATCTCGCTCTATAGGTCGAGGGAGCCGGCGTTTGTCTGCAGACAGCTTCCAGATCATGTGGCCAGCATGACTAAGCCGCTTCTGGCGAACCAGAGCAGCGCACGGAAACGCAGTTTAGCTTCCCGCCGGAGTGGTACCTATTTATCTACTTGAACTTGATGTGCTTTCAAACTGCTAGGTTGGCAGGAGCTGGGACCGAGCAACGGGAGCTCACCCCGTCGCGGGGATTCGAACCGCCGACCTTCCGATCAGCAAGCCCTAGGCTCTGTGGTTTAGACCACAGCGCCACCCGCGTCCCTGGCTCCAAAAATACTTGACTCCAAACCCGGAATCCTAGAAACTGAATACCAAAAATGGTGGAATCCAGAAGGACTCGAGGGGATTTGCAGAGATGGAATCCAAAATTGAAATGGGGGGTGCTTGCCATTTTTTTACTTGTCTCCCACCTGGCCCTATGGAGGGAAATTTGGAGCACACCCCGGCCAAGCCGTTGCTAGACAAAGGCTGGTGACTTACGATTTGCCGGCAGAGGGTCTCTGCGATCTGAGGATGGTCGTGCCAAGCCTTCTTGCTGTTAATCTTCTTCGGGAGGGACCAGCCCAGGAAGCGGAAGCACCTGGCAAGGGCATCTTGGCAACCCTGCCGTGGGGAGTCAAAAGGGGCACCAGGGGTCAGTCAGGGAGAGGGCAGATCAATGGCAACAGTGACCACCAAGCTGGCAACCTCTGCCTCTGCTCACAACCATCCTGATCTCCATTTCCATCCCCTAAGTTGTCTTCTTCATTTTATTTTAAGTTTGTATTAAAATTAGTAAATTGTGACCAGGGAGAAATTGAACACATATTTTTTTAAAAATCATTTGGGGGTGGGAGAGCACAGAAATCTTATGTAACATCTAGGAGGGGAAGTTGAAAAGCACTTCCTGCATCCTTCCATATCTAATAATAATAATAATAATAATAATAATAATAATAATAATAGGGTTCTGGATAATAAGAGGGTTCTGGAAGCAATGCGCTTTACGTGGGGCTACCTTTGAAGGTGACCCGGAAATTGCAATTAATCTAGAATGTGGCAGCTAGACTGGTGACTGGGAGCGGCCGCCGAGACCACATAACACCGGTCTTGAAAGACCTACATTGGCTCCCAGTACGTTTCCGAGCACAATTCAAAGTGTTGGTGCTGACCTTTAAAGCCCTAAACGGCCTCAGCCCAGTATACCTGAAGGAGCGTCTCCACCCCCATCGTTCAGCCCGGACACTGAGGTCCAGTGCCAAGGGCCTTCTGGCGGTTCCCTCCCTGCGAGAAGCAAAGCTACAGGGAACCAGGCAGAGGGCCTTCTTGGTGGTGGCACCCGCCCTATGGAACGCCCTCCCAGCAGAGGTCAAAGAGATAAACAACTATCTGACATTCAGAAAATACCTCAAGGCAGCCCTGTTCAGGGAAGTTTTTAATCTGTGATGTGTTAATGTATTTTAATGTTTGCTGGAAGCCGCCCAGAGTGGCTGGGGAGACCCAGCCAGATGGGCGGGGTACAAATAATATATTATTATTATTATTATTATTATTATTATTATTATTATTATTCATCTGGCTGAGTTTCCCCAGCCACTCTGGGCGGCTTCCAACAAAATATTAAAAATACGATAAATTGGTCCATGAAGCACAGGAAAATCGGATTCTGCAAACTCAGAGCAAGGAAAGGTTGGGTTGAGTGGCAGGGCATCTACTTGACATGCAGAAGGGACCCAGGTTCAACGGCATCTCCAGGTTGGACTAGGAATGTTCCCTGTTTGAGATCTTAAGACAGCTGCTGCCAGTCAGTGCAGACAGTACTGAGCTAGATGGACCCAAGGTCCTGACTCAGGGTAAGGCAACTGTTCCTGACTCACCTTCACCACATCGGGCTCCTCGTCTTGCAGGTGCAGGAGCAGCGGGAGCAGACTCTGCGTCACCTGCTCCTGGATGAGGTACTTCTCCTTCTTCTTGACCACGTTGGGCAGCTCAGCAAACAGGGCAATGGCGGAATTGCGGGTCCTGGCCTCTGCCTGTGAGCAACAGAGGCCGCTTCATGTGGGTGAGTCTTAAAAGTTCAGAGCTTGGCTGAAAGCACGGGTTGATCAAACGGGGGCTGCCATGGGGGAGTCCCACAAGCCTTGAGAAGGGAGAAACCTGCCACTCTGGCTGCCCCTAGCCCTCGCTGACCATGTCTCCAGCCTTCAATTCCTACATCTCACCCTCACTGACCAACCATCTGAACCCAGGGGCGTAGCAAGGGGGGCGGGCCGCCCCGGGCAGCGCCCCCTAGTGGGGGTGACAATCGGGCGTCCCCTGCACCTCAAAAGCCGCCCTGGTTTTTTTTTTGTTTTTTAGGCTATTTTCGGCGCTGCCGGGGCAGAGCCGCAGGGGCGGCCAGCAAGGAGGGGTGTCACGCTTTTCGCTGACGTGACATCCCCCCCTCGCTGGCCGCCCCGGCAGCGCCGAAAATAGCCTTCCCCCACTTTCAGCGGGGGGGAAAGCCACTAGGCTCCCTGGGCGGAGCCGCAGCATGGAGGGGAGGGACAGGCCAGCATGACATCATGCGCCCGGAGTGACGCCCCGCCCCCAGGGGTGCCGCTTGGCTTGCCGCCCCCGGTAGCCAAGCGGCACGCTACGCCCCTGTCTGAACCTCATTATTTGACCCCCACTTTGAGATCTTTGAGCAGGGGAGATTAGCTCTGCCCTCTTCCCACCCCTGCCCTCAACCCATTCCCCAGCCCAGCTGAGTCTGACCAAACTGCAGGAGGCAGTGGAAGACAGGAGTGCCTGGCGTGCTCTGGTCCAGGGGGTCACCAAGAGTCGGACACGACTAAACAACCAAAAAACCACTGGAGCAGTCAAGTACAACATTCTTTGTTTTGCTAGAGTGGACACGCAGGGGAATGTTGGCCCAGCCAGTCAAACTTCCTGTTACACCTGGCTGGAGCATCCTCCCTTTGCATGTGACCAATAGGTGGGCGTGACCTTTCCAGACCATTTAAAAGGCCAAGTCACGTAGCCATCTTCCCTTCTCTTTTTTCGTCCTGCCTGCTTCCTGCTTCACCTGGACTGCACTGCTGGCTCTCTTACCCAGCAGTCCTTGGGTTATCTCCCATATGGGGGTAAACCTATGTGTACATATTTATAACTTTAAGCCTAAAGCCTGCCTTCAAGGATCAATCACACTGTGCTCTGCCTGATCACTTTGTTACTTATGAATAAGACTGTTGTGTCCTTATTCTTTTAGGAGGGATCCAAGGGATATTACCAGGAACATATCCCAATCTGGGCAAGCCAGATTGAACTGCTTATTGTTTTAAGAGACTCACACGAATCCGCAACCAGCTTCCGGCTGTGTAAAAGGGGAATGCACTTTGCTATATGAAGAAAATTGCTAGCGCGAGTTAGGGAGGATAATATTAATCAATATACCCTCTCCTGTTACCCACGACATTCCCACACCTTACGGGTCACGCACTGACCTAGCGTCTCCATTTTCAGGGCTAATGAGGGAGAGGAGACATAGAAGAAGAAGAAGAAGAAGAAGAAGAAGAAGAAGAAGAAGAAGAAGAAGAAGAGGAGTTTGGATTTGATATCCCGCTTTCTCATTCCCTGAAGGAGTCTCAAAGCGGCTCACATTCTCCTTTCCCTTCCTCCCCCACAACAAACACTCTGTGAGGTGAGTGGGGCTCAGAGACTTCAGAGAAGTGTGACTAGCCCAAGGTCACCCAGCAGCTGCATGTGGAGGAGTGAAGATGTGAACCCGGTTCACCAGATTACGAGTCTACCACTCTTAACCACTACACCACACTGGCTAAGCCACTAGGGATCGGAGGGAGAAGGGGGCACAGAAAGCAGAAGTAGGGGGCATGATGGGACCATGGAGAGTTCTGGGGTCACGGGGTGGTGGGAGGCACACCCCGGATTGGAAGGAAACCTCCCCCAATTTCTTACGTTGCTGAACAAAGGAAGCAGCTTCTCAGCCAGGCTGACAATGTCGTTCCTCTGCATGAACTTGAGAAGATTCTGGATGGCTGTGATGCCCTCGGTGACAACCACGCCGTCTGCCTCTTCCAAGCTGCCCAAGAGGGTTGGCATGAGGGTCTTGACCTCCTCCACCTGCAAACAGAAAGCAGCTGAACATCTGGCCAGATGGGCGGGGTACAAATAATAAATTATTATTATTATTATTATTATTATTATTATTATTATTATCGCTCCCTTCCCTGAGCTTCTTCTTGACAGAAAGCTGACACTTGGGTCTCCAGATAATGTGGGGTGTGTCATCACTGTAGCATTCAAGTACAACATTTCCTGTTTGCCCAGAGTGGACACGCAGGGGAATGTTGCTCCAGCCAGGAGGACCTCCTGTCACACCTGGTCTGGAGCATCCTCCCCCTGCGTGTGACCAGGTAGATGGGTGTGACCCTGGGAGACCCCATAAAAGGGCTGTTCACGCAGCCATCTTCCCTTCTTCCTTGCTTTATTCCATCTTGATTCCTTTTGCTGTCTGCTGGCCCTCAGCCAGCAGCACATGGGCTCATTCCCATATGGGATGAACTCAAACTCTCTTCTGTAACTACAAGCTTCTTAAGGAAGCTGGTGAGAGTTTGGTCAGAAAACTAAAAGGCTCTGTTGTCAAGAGTGGGTACCAAGGGGGGAATCTAGTGTTTCTAACTAGTTGCAGGTCCCTTCTGGATTATATTCAGAAGAACCAATCCCTTCATTCAAGGTCAGAGCAGAGCTCAGTTCTAGAAAATAATAATAGTCTGAAACATCTTAACAAGGCTGCTTTCCAGAGTTTGTTATTTCATATAGCACAGAGCAGGAAAACACTCAATAGTAGCTCATAGTAGCAGCTTTAAAAATATACTTTAACTGAGTGCAATTTGCTTATTTGTTGCTGTATGATGCTGTATGAAAAAGAGTGGCTGATATTCCAGATATTAGAGAGAAGAAGAAGAAGAAGAAGAAGAAGAGGAAGGGAAGTTTGGATTTGATATCCCGCTTTATCACTACCCGAAGGAGTCTCAAAGCGGCTCACATTCTCCTTTCCCTTCCTCCCCCACAACAAACACTCTGTGAGGTGAGTGGGGCTGAGAGACCTCAGAGAAGTGTGACTAGCCCAAGGTCACCCAGCAGTTGCATGTGGAGGAGCGGAGACACGAACCCAGTTCACCAGATTACGAGTCTACCGCTCTTAACCACTACACCACACTGGCTCTGCAGTTTCCAAACCTTTAAAGGAGTGTCTTGCCAATCAACTTATGAAATTCTCTGTCACTGTGCGCAATGAGGACTAGTGGCTTTGATAGCTTTTTAAAAAAGTATTAGATAAATTCACCCAGGAAGACGTCTGGGGTAGTGAACCTCTCTATACCGGCTGTTTGAGGACCAGCAATCAAGGAAACTTCTGTCCATTTGCCCTGCTGGCTGTTGCTGGAAGCAGAACTCTCAATTTTATTCATCTAATTATGCCCTGCTTTCCCTCTCCGTGATGGACAGTGCCAGATTTACGTATAAGCTAAACAAGCTCTAGCTTAGGGCCCCAATCTCTTGGGGGCCCCAAAAAAATTTAAAGGGAAAAAACCTGGATGTACATTTCCAAAATATAAGATAAAAAACAAATAAAATAAAACCTACATACAGCAACAGTGTTTTGTGTTGTGTAGGCTCCTTGGATGTAAGTCATGGGCCCCGCCTGCTAGCCTGCTCCCTCAAATATCACTGGTTTGCTCCTTTCTATATATAGGGTGCCTACATTCTGTATGGACTGGTTGCATGGCAACATGAGCAAATGGCTTGAGATACCTGTTAGGTCCATAAATCACCATATAGCATATATTCAACACAAAAAACAGGGACAATTTGTTGTTGACAAAGGACAGCTGGACATATAAAGGGCCCCATTGCCTTCAGGAGCTTAGGGCCTCAGCAAGCCTAAATCCGGCCCTGGTGATGGAGCTGCTGAAAGCAGCTGGCAAGACAAGGAAATCAAGCAGGAAAGCGCAAAGAAGATAACCAGGGATGAACGCCCAAAGCAGAAAACTTGTTTAGACAGCAATATTCTCAATTGCTGACGGGGAGCAGATAAAGAGGCGGTGGCAGGGAGTTCCGCAGGTGGGGCACCATTGCAGAAAAGGGACTTTCAACCTGTCGCCACCTGCCTTCCTGCAGAAGGCAGCGTCTCATGCCCTTGACGGCTCTCTGGCCTGATCCAGGAAGGCTGTGGTTACATTCTCTGCACCAGCCTTTGCTGGCCCGGCATCTTCATCCTTGTAACCTCATCCTCGGCTCCACGAACCAAAGTATAAAGCAGCTTCGTAGCAGCGGGGTTGGACTAGATGACCCTGGGGGGTCCCTTCCAACTCCACAATTCTCACGATTCATGTGAGAGAACAGAGGGGTTGTCCCCACCCCCCTCCTTCCTCACCTTATCAGGGTGGATGGCTAAGATGCCCAGAGCTCTCAGGCCAAGGGAACGGACGTCCGGGCTGGGGTTCCTGGTCCACTCCTCAAGGCTCTCGAAGATCTGATCCGCCGGCAGCTGCTCAATCTCCTGGTAGTGGAGAAGCTGAGGAACAAGAAAGGACCATCGGCCACGTGAGAGAGGAACGGGTAGGATGCGACCACCTCTTTCCCTGGGATGGAGCTTGCCTAGATGAGCAGGGCCAACAGCCGTAAAAACGTCCGCATTAAGTCTCTAAAATGCTGTATATTTATTTTTATTTTTATTTTTATTTTTATATTATTATTATTATTATTATTATTATTATTATTATTATTATTATACCCAGCTACTCTGGGTGGCTTCCAGCACACAAAAATAATAAGAAAACATCAAACATTAATACGGTAGTAACAATCAGGTCACAATAACTTTAAAATAGACAATGTATATCAAATAAAGCAATATGCAATAATCCAACAGTTGGCACTAAAATGAAACATCAGCTAGTAATAATTAAACAGTTTACACTTATCAGTTACAATAAAGAATTACTCATCCATCATAGATAAAAACAGCAGCAAATCACAATGCGTAAAATACGACAAATCAGGCAAGACGATGTAAAAGGATTAAATTGAGAAACAAGGGCACACAACTTATAAAATTATTATTTTAAAAAAACTATCCCTGAACTCTCCTCCCAGCTGCTTCTCATTGTGTGCAAAACAAGGAGGTGGTTTAGGGCATTAGTTTTCTACCTTTTCAGCCCAAACATGCATTGGGAGAGCCATGTCTTGACCCTTTACCATACAATACCTTTATCACCTGTTTACTTACGTTGACTGAGCTGCATGTAATCAGCCCTGGGTGCAAGGATGGAAGGATAAAGAGGCAAGTAAATTAAAAAAAATAAAAATAAAATCCTCAACCAATTCATTAGGCCTGTCTGCTGTTTAAACAGTCCTTAATCAACTAAGGACTCACCTCAAAATTAGCCATTTAGCTAACTCATTAATCCGTTACATTTAATTCCATTCGATTTAAATGTCGTTTTGAGATACCGAGGGAAGGGTTGAGGGAGGGTAACACTGAGCTCATCCTTAGGATACAGTCTTTCTCTCTCCCCCCCCCCCCCCGGCATTTCTTACAGGAGGAATCAAAATAGCTTCCAAAAATTAAAATGTCTTTTAACATTTAAAGTGGCGCTGTGGTCTAAACCAGTGTTCCCCAACCTTGGGCCTCTAGCTGTTTTTGGACTACAACTCCCACCATCCCTCGCTAGCAAGACCAGTGGTCAGGGATGATGGGAATTGTAGTCCGAAAACAGCTGGAGGCCCAAGGTTGGGGAACACTGGTCTAAACCACAGAGCCTAGGGCTTCCCAATCAGATGGTCGGCGGTTCGAATCCCCGCGACGGGGTGAGCTCCCGTTGCTCGGTCCCTGCTCCTGCCCACCTAGCAGTTCGAAAGCACGTCAAAGTGCAAGTAGATAAATAGAAACCGCTCTGGCGGGAAGGTAAACGGCATTTCCGTGCGCTGCTCTGGTTCGCCAGAAGCGGCTTAGTCATGCTGGCCACATGTACGCCGGCTCCCTCGGCCAGTAAAGCGAGATGAGCGCCGCAACCCCAGAGTCGGACACGACTGGACCTAATGGTCAGCAAGCCCTAGGCTCTGTGGTTTAACCCACAGTGCCACCTGGGTCCCTTACATCTGGAGTAGTTATCCTCAAAAGGTAGGCTTCAGTGGATTTTGTGAACTTTATTGTTACTACTAGTATATTAAGCCCATTGAAGAAAACGGGCGCTAGCCGGAGGCGGAGCAGCAGGAGCCGGGGGACCGGGAGGCTTCGGCGGGGGCGACCGGCTGGCCCGTCAGCGGAGGCCGCCTCGCCTCGGACCCCCGCCGGCTGGGAAGGGCGCGTGCCGGACGGGGGGCCTCCTTCAGGCGGCGGCAGGAGCCTCCGTTAAAAACGGGCCGGCGCTGGCCCGGCCGGCTCCTCCGCCACCGGCGCTGCCTCCGCCGACGTGCCCAGCCCGACGCCGCCTCGGCGGAGCAACAGGAGGAGCTGCTCCACCCTGGAGGGGAAGGGGGCGGAAGGCGGAAGGGAGAAGCTCGCCAGCAGCGGGCGGAGCGGGGTTGGCGGGGCGGCAGCAATGGCGGCGGCGCAGTTTCGCCCGGCCGGAAGTGTCTCTGCGTCGTCCCGCCCCCCTCTCCGCCCCCTCCAATCCCTGCGTCCCCGTGTGACATGCGCAGAACGCACTTCCGTGACACACGGAAAGGCAGGGACATAGCAAGATTATTATATAGGATAGTTTCCAGTTCACTATGAATTTCACACCAAAAGGATTTTATTTTTTTGCACCGCCACCAGATATGGTAATAGGGAGAAGGCATTCTCTCAGGTCACCTGGTCCCAGTTTGTCGCTCTACCTGTCCTGCGCATCACTTACCTCTACGAAGAAAGCAATGGTGGTCGGCTTGAGTTTCTTGCTGCCTTTGCTGAGCAGGGAGAACATCAGGTCCAGGATCCGCATGGTCTCGGGGCAAGCAAAGTGCAGCATGGCTCTGGAAGACACAGGGGGAAGGCGGCGTGTTGTTACAAGGGAGGAGGGTAACGCCACCCCTACGAGGCGGCCGCAGCTGAAGAATGCAGCACCCCCCTATCTCCCTTTCTCTCCCGTTTTCCTGAACGGCTTTGCTTTTCAATTTGTTTCTTAAAACGTTGACACCACTCGGTTGTTAAAAGCAAAACAACCCCCCTCACAAAAAAGATAAAACAATTAAAGTGCTACTTCAAAGTGAAATATATAGCTTTATTTGAATGATGAGTGTTTGAATTTCTTAGAATAGCTTAGCTATGTGGAATATCCTGCTTCTGTGTTGATGATAAAGTCCAGTCCTTGACGAAACTGCTGGTGAAACAGGAAGATTCGAAGCTGGCCACCCGTCGGGAAGACAGACCCATACGTTTGATGGGCTTTGCTTAACCATCTTTAAAACTGGAAAGATAGACTCATCCGTCTGATAGACTTTGCATAACCATCTCCAACACTATATATTGCACTTTGAATTAACACTTTAATGTTTGAAAGTATATACAGGCTTTTGCCTCTGAGGAAATACCTATGTACTGTATGCTTTTTGTATGACATTGTCTGTTTAGTTCATGATTCAAGACATTTTCATCTATAGCTGTTCACGGTTTTGTATATTATCCTTTCCACCTAGGTCCTTGGCTTTGTCCATAGCCAGTTTGTGCAAGGAGAAAAATGTGTCTGTGTGTGTGTGTGTGGACATTTGATTAATGTGTGCAATGATTTCTCAAGTGGCAGACAGAGTCCAGCTGTCAGGGACCATGCTGAGGAGGGGCTGCTCTGAGGAGTAATGGTGGGAGCCTCCCCCTCCCTCTGCTCTGGATCCTGAATCTTCCCGGGAGCAGGAAGACAGTATAGATTTGGAACAGTGGTTTGCAGAGGGGCATAGTTCGGAAGGCAGAAGCTTGGATATGCTGGATGGGGAACAGCTAGGAGCAGAAACACTGGAAGAATACAGGGTTAACAGATTCACAGTCTTTGGACAGCTCCTCTCCCTCCCTGCTCAGCCCAAGAGCTCAGAATGTGTCAGAACAGAAAGAACAGAAAACACAAAAGGTGCAAGCTCAGATTACAAGACGTAGTAGTGGTGTTAATAGGGACAGCAGGGGGTGTGATCCTTAATTGGGAGCACCGCCATTTCTAGGAGATGTGTTCTTTGTTCTCTCGCTGTGATTATTAAAGTTTCTAACTGGTAAGGAGACTCATTTTCCTTTGTTCTGCTTATCTACTGCCACGGGAGGAAGGAAACTGATTCCCCAAAGCCTGACATCAGCCTTCTGGGCACAGGGCCTTGACTCCCTTGCAGAAGAGGTGTGAAACGGCAGAGCCAGCGGGCGCCTCTCCTAGGCCTGGGGTGAAGTCGACGGAACAGCAGGGCCCTCACCTTGCCAGCAGCGTGGCCCCCTGGAGCACTTCCCCGGCGCTCTGCAGCATGCTCCAGCCCCGCGTCCTCTCCATGAACGTGACCTCATAGCGGCAGCCAGTGCGAATCAGGAGCAACTTGATGGCCTCCGCTGAAAAGCTAAGCCAAGAGGACGGCCTGGTTACATAAGGACATAAGTGAAGCTCTGCATGATGCTCAGCCAGATAGGCATTTGGCCTGATCCAGCAGGCTCTTCTTAATTGGTTTAACTGTTTTTATACCTGCAATTGTTTAGTGCATGTCTTTATTGCATTGTGAAATCGCCTTGACATAAGCAATACATAAATGTTGTTGTTGTTGATGATGAGGATAATAATGATAATATTAGTCTGGGTAGAAATGGGGACGCCACTTCCAGAATAATGTAAGAACATCAGAAGAGCCTGCTGGATCAGGCCAATGGCCCATCTAATCCAGCATCCTGTTCCCACAGTGGCCAACCAGATCCTTGTAGGAAACCCGCAAGCAGGATTCGAACACAAGAGCAACTCTCCCCTTCCAGCAACTGGGATCCAGAAGCATCACTGCCTCCAAGTGGGGAGGACAGAGAAGAGCCATCCTGGCTAATAGCCCCCCAAAGCCCTCCATGAATTTGCCTAATCCTCTTTTAAAGTCATCCAAGTTGGTGGCCATCACTGCCTCCTGTGGCAGGGAGTTCCATAGTTTAACTATGTGCTGCATTAACAAGTGCTTTTAACCGTCCTGAATTTTCCAACCTACAGATGTTTACAAGTTCTAGCGTTCTCTCCTTGTCGCCCACTAGCAGAGGTGCCGAGTTGGGCCTCAGACTGTGGGTGCCCAGTGGCATAGGTGCCTAGCTTATATTTTAACACTTGGGTGGGTTGAGAGATCAAGGCAATGCCTGGGTAAACAGGCCTGTCTTCAAAAGCCGGCGGTATGCCAATGCAGATGGATGCCTCTTGGGAGCATTTTCCATAACAATGGGGCTACCAGTGAAAAGGCCCGGCTCTGCATTATAACAAAATGGATAGCTATCAGACTGTGGCAAGACTAACCAGGTTACATTTGCATTTTAGAATACTGTGGACGCTTGGGTTGCGAATGTGATCCGTGCGGGAGGCGCATTCGCAACCCGCAGCGTCCGTAACCCACAGTGCTGCATCTGCGCATGCGCGTGACACAATTTGGTGCTTCTGCGCATTCCGGTACTTCCAGGTTCGGCGCGTCCATAACCTGAAACCGCGCAACCCGCAGCAAGCACAACCCGAGGTATGAATGTATTCATTTAAACAACTTTAAAATATCAATGACTTCCCTCCTTCTCTTTCCATGGTTCATTTTACATAACATAAATCCCTGCATATTTTACATAACCTAACCATTCAGTGTTCCATTATTAAAAAGGTAAAGGTAAAGGGACCCATGACCGTTAGGTCTAGTCGTGTCCGACTCTGGGGTTGCGGCGCTCATCTCGCTTTATTGGCCGAGGGAGCCAGTGTACAGCTTCCAGGTCATGTGGGACATTTAAACATATTTTTTTTCAATTCGTTATAAATTATTTCCGAATAATCTTTTAACCCTTTCAGGGTAAAAGGCTACATTGGTTAATCTGAATGCCCTCGCCGGGCAACCGGGGCATAGCTGTCAACCCTCCCTTTTTTTGTGGGAAACTCCCTTATTCCAATACCGTTTCCCACTGCTATCCCAGATTGTTGATATCCCTTAAATTCTCCGGATTTCAAAGGAAGCAGCTCCTCTCCCTCCCTGCCGGCCAGGGAGGCTCCTCAGCTGCGTTGCTCGGCTGCCAATAAGGAGTCTGAGACCGACTGGGGGCGGAGCTTGCATGCCTTGTGCAGCCAGACCCTCACGCCCAACCAGACAGACAGCCTGCCTGCCGTCTACGCGCTCGCTCTTTCACTCACCCGTTCGCGCGCAGCCTCTGGAGCGCAGAGTGGCGAGGCTACTTGGTGCCATTGCACCGCCCTTGCGGCATCCCTTATTTTCAAATCCAAAAGTTGACAGCTATGAACCGGGGTACCCACCTCGCGAGGTTTTCCCCACGGCCACATTGCTTCCGGAGGAAATTCATATCCGGCAGAGCTTCAGCCTGGTTGCTGAAGTAGAGTTCGATGAGCAGAGCGGTCAGAAGGTCTGGGTAAAGTCTCTGGATGGTGTCTTTAGATTCAGGCACCGAGATGACTTCATAGAGAGCCTGAGTGATCTGATGGGGGGGGGGAAGGAAACAGTGGGGGGGGAGAGGCTTTGAGGTCAATTCTCCCTTGTGTCTTTCTTAAATAGTTTTTTATTTACATTTTATAAATCTATACATTTCATTAGTTTTACAATCAATGTAACTTTGACTTCCTTCCCCCCCTTTCTGCGGTTCCTTAAATTAATTTTTTAATATCTTCTGCATATCCAACTTGCTCATTCATCCATCTACTTTAAATATATACTCTTACGAAACTGCAGGTTATTATTACATTAATCCTGCCAATGTTTTTTATCTGTTTACAATTTATCTGTAAATATTCAATAAACCATTTCCATCCTATATAATAATCTTGCTATGTCCCTGCTTTTCCGTGTGTCACGGAAGTGCGCTCTGCGCATGTCACACGGGGACGCAGGGATTGGAGGGGGCGGAGAAGGGGGCGGGACGACGCAGAGACACTTCCGGCCGGGCGAAACTGCGCCGCCGCCATTGCCGGGGGGAAGCGGCAAAGGGGAGAGCGGCGGCGGCCGAGGGAGATAGGCCGGGAGAGAGCGCCTTGCCCTCCTCTTGCCACCCGAGCCCTTCCACCCACCGCGACCGGGCCTGGCCACCCTATTCCCCACCCTCCAGCGCCCAGGTAGCCGCGGAGGGCAGCGGGGAAGAGAAGCGCCGCGAGCCCGGCAGGGAAGCAGGCGAGGCCCGCCCGTCAAACCCGCTAGGCCTGGCGCAGGGGGAGACCTCCCTCTCGCCCCTCGACTCAGCTGCCCAGATTCTGCCTGCCTCCGACTCTTCCTCCAGCCGGGATCCCGCTCGGGCCGAGGCCTGCTCCGCCGCTGCTATTCCCACCTCCGCTACCGAGGGGCTTGCGGCTGCTGCTGCTGCTGCCCGACTGCGCCGGCCTCTGGGACGGGGGCGGCAGCAGCGGCGGTGCCGCCGGCTGGCTCGACGTTGTCGTGGTCGTTGTGGTGGTGGCCGTCACCTGCTGAGGCGGCTACGGGACGGGGATGGCGGCGGCTCTCCCACAGCTGCTGCTGCTGCTGCTGTTACCCTGCCCCGGGCGGGAGAGGAAGACCTCCGAGCTCGGGGGCGCCCGCAGGAGACGCGCTAGGCCAGGCAGCCCCAGCGCCCTCCCCTGCCGGGCTAGCGCCCGTTATCTCAACGGGCTTCAATTCACTAGTTCTCTTATAAGAAGTTTGTTATCCTAGTTTCTTATCCTTCCGGTAAGTTTCGCCATTTCTGCATATTCCATGAGTTTTTGTAGCCATTCTTCCTTTATTGGGACTTCTGCTTATTCCATTTTGGGACAAGTAAAAATTCTTGCTGCTGCAATAGCATACATGAATAAGTTTCTATACAATTTAGGTAGTTCTGTCCCTATAACTCCGAAAATGAAAGCTTCTGGTTTTTTTTTTTAAAAATCAAAGTTATTTTGAACACCCTTTTCAATTCATTATATGTCATTTCCCAATAAGCTTTAACCTTACTACAAGACCACAACATATGATAAAAAGAACCTTCTTTCTCTTTACATTTCCAGCACTTGTTTGATTTAAATTTACACATTTTTGCCAGTTCACTTGGATTCAGAGACCGAGATGACCTTGTAGAGAGCCTGCGTGATCTGAAAGGGGAAGTGGGAGAAAACAGTGGGTGGGGGAGGCTGTGAGGGCAATTCTCTCTTGTGTCAGGGACCTTGGTGCGAAAGACGCGACGCCTTCAATTAAAGAAGCCTGTGAATCTGTTTCTTGACTAAATGGGGCCTCCAGTCCTCCCACACAAGATGTGCCCCCTGGTTACCACCGCCTCCCTTTTTTCAATTCAGCAGTATTAATTTATTACATTGGCTCCCAGTACGTTTCCGAGCACAATTCAAAGTGTTGGTGCTGACCTTGAAAGCCCTAAATGGTCTCGGTCCTGTATACCTGAAGGAGCGTCTCCACCCCCATCGTTCTGCCTGGACACTGAGGTCCAGCGCCGAGAGCCTTCTGGCGGTTCCCTCACTGCGAGAAGCAAAGCTACAGGGAACCAGGCGGAGGGCCTTCTCTGTAGTGGCACCCACCCTGTGGAACGCCCTCCCATCAGATGTCAAAGAGAAAAGCAACTACCAGACTTTTAGAAGACATCTGAAGGCAGCCCTGTTTAGGGAAGCTTTTAATGTTTAATAGATTATTGTATTTCAACATTCTGGTGGAAGCTGCCCAGAGTGGCTGGGGAAACCCAACCAGATGGGCGGGCTATAAATAATAAATTATTATTATTATTATTATTATTACTAACGTTTCTTAAAGAATAGAAACCTCTCATCGACTTTTTGTGTGAAAAAGAAATAACAATATCTGGATTTGAGGATATTTCAGTATTTGTTTATAGAAAATGGCTTTGTTGGAAGTGAATATTGGCTCCCAGTACGTTTCTGAGCACAATTCAAAGTGTTGGTGCTGACCTTGAAAGCCCTAAATGGTCTCGGTCCTGTATACCTGAAGGAGCGTCTCCACCCCCATCATTCTGCCCGGACACATGAGGTCCAGTGCCAAGGGCCTTCTGGCAGTTCCCTCACTACGAGAAGCCAAGTTACAGGGAACCAGGCAGAGGGCCTTCTCGGTAGTGGCGCCCGCCCTGTGGAACGCCATCCCAGCAGAGGTCAAAGAGAAAAACAACTACCAGACTTTTAGAAGACATCTGAAGGCAACCCTGTTTAGGGAAGCTTTTAATGTTTAATAGATTATTGTATTTTAATATTCTGTTGGAAGCCGCCCAAAGTGGTTGGGGAAACCCAGCCAGATGGGCGGGGTATAAATTATTATTATTATTATTATTATTATTATTATTATTATTTATAAACTGCTTGATCAAAAATCTGTCCAATCGGATTGCAAATAAAACAGGAGACGAAACGCGACAAAAACCCACAGTCCAATGAAAAACAGTATGTAAGATCATCATTGAACAAACACACACAAACATATAAACAAATGCTTTTTTATGTTGACAGGCAGCTTCCTGAGTTAGAACCATAGAACTGTAGAGTTGCAAACGACCCCCAGGGGTCATCTAGTCCAACCCCCGGAAATGCACAGATTGTCACTAAAAATAAAATAAACTTAAGAAATGAACACTCGCAGCTAAACAAAATATGCATAGGACGACGGCCATTAAAAGCAAATACAAAACAAATAAATATTTAAAAACAGGTATAAGTAATAAAATTATATGCCTCGATTGGCTTGCTGAAAAAATAAATCCTTTTCGGCAGGCAATCTAAAGCAATCTAGTGAGGGCGGCTGCCTAATATTCATAGTGTAACTGAGAGCAGTCCTCTTGTTAAGAAATGGGGAACCGGGAACTTTTACCAATTTGCTGAAATCACCCAGAGATCTGCCAGTCAGATCCCAATCTTCATTCTGCCCAGGCCAGCTCAGGCGGTGGCAAGATGAGAACGGGGCCCTTTTAGTACTGGCTCCCTGCTTATGGAACGCTCTCCCCAGGGAGGCTCGCCTGGCACCATCATTATATAACATTACCCTGTTTCCCCCTTTTTAATACGTAGTCATAAAGTAAGCCATGGCAGGGTTTTTTAACCTTTGTGAGAAGTAAGACGTACCCCAAAAGTAAGCCGTGGTGCCGCCACAGGGGGAGGCTGTACCGTACCATACTGACGTAATAAAAATAAGACATCCCCTGAAAATAAGCCACCCTGTGTTTTTTTGAGGAAAAAAGATTATAAGACGGTGTCTTAAAAAGGGGGAAAGACGGTAGGTGCCAGGGAAAAACCTTTCTTTTCTTTTTTTTTAATAATAATTTTTATTAAATTTTCAATTTTCAATTTCAAAATAAAATTTTACAAACTTTAAAATAACCAATGACTTCCCTTCTTCTCCTGCATGCTACATATCATTCCCGCATATTTTCCATGCAAATCAGTTTTCCACTTTTACAGCCATCAAAAATTATTTACTCTGCAGAAATTATCATAGTGCTGCCAGTGATTTCAGCTTTATAGTTATCTTCCATATATTCATTCATTCATTTATTTTTTAAATTAAGGATGTTCTTGATTTGCAAAGGTATACGCATTGTTTCTGTCTTGTTCTTTCCATGTAACATTTTTATACAGCAGTTTCATTTGTTAAGACATTAGGGAGAGAAGGGGGAGAGGTGTGGGTAGGATGGGGAGATGGGTAGGATGAGGTGGCGGTATTTCTATTTTACTTAATATATGCAGAGTTGAGTGTCAGCGTCTTTTGTGCAGGTTCTTTGTTGTTTGCTTGTGCTCTTTTAGTGGTGAGAGAGGTCAGGGTTGGTGTATGGTGTGATTGTTCAGTTGTGATAGGCTGTGGTGATCTTTGGTTTCCTGTGTGAGAGGGGTGGGTGAGTGTTTTTGGTCAGGTTAGCCAAATTGATTTGTATGCTGCTGGCAGATGTCTGTCATTGTCTATTTCAGTGTTTCCCAACCAGTGTGCCTCCAGATGTTTTGGGACTACAATTCCCATCATCCCTGACCACTGGTATTGCTAGCGAGGGATGATGGGAGTTGTAGTCCCAAAACATCTGGAGCACGGGTGTCAAACTCCGGCCCTCCAGATGTTTTGGAACTACAATTCCCATCAGCCCTAGCTAACAGGACCAGTGGTCAGGGATGATGGGAATTGTAGTCTCAAAACATCTGGAGGGCCGGAGTTTGACACCCCTGATTCTGGAGGCACACTGGTTGGGAAACACTGGTCTATTTGGGCTGTGTGTGTGATGAAGGGGAGCCATACCGGGATGAAGGTGTCTTCTTCTGTTTGTCCCCGTGTCAGTTTCAGCTTATTGGTTAGTTTTTCTAGAAGGGCTGTTTCCCATACTACTTGGTACCATTGGTCCATGTTCGCTCCTGATAGGTCTTTCCAGTGCCTGGTAATGATGTTTCTGGCTGCTGAGAGTAGATGGGTGATGAGTTCTTTGTCGTGTGAATGGGCGTTGTTGTCTTGGAAGATGTTTAGCAAGACCAATTCGGGGGTGATTTCTAGAACTTGTTTGGTTATTTTAGCTATTTCTTGCATGATTATTGTCCAGAATCGTTGAATTTCGGGGCATTCCCACCACATATGAAAGTATGTACCTGTGGAGATGCATCCTCTCCAACATTTTGGTGAGGTTCCTGGGCATATCAACGCTAATTTTCTTGGTGTCAGGTACCATCTGTATGTTAATTTTAGGGCGAGTTCTTTTCTTTTCATTGATATGGATTTAAAGGGTGGTTTAAACCACATTCTGGTCCATTGGGTGTGGTTGATTTCATAGCCTATGTCGGCCTCCCATTGTTTTTTGATAGCGTCTAGGGAGTTCGTGGGATCTTTGAGTAGCATCTTATATATTGCAGATACCATCCCTTTGCCTTGTCCCTTTGTTGTTAGGATGAGGTTTTCAAGGGCTGTCAGAGGTCTAGTTGCTGCTGATTTTACTGCTGTATTGTTCAGGAAGGCATGTAGTTGGTGTTGTGCTAACCAGGACATTTGGGTGTCTTCTAATTTGTCCTGCATTTCCTGTATTGACAAAGGTTTGTTGTTTTTATAGAAGTCTACTAGGCGATATAGGCCTTTTGTTTGCCAGGCTTTTATTGGGATGTTCTGTGCTGCATGGTGGAATAAAGGATGATGGGCTAGGGGAATTAACGGGGATGGGGTTGGGGGTAGTTTGCATGCTTCTGTTTTCCATGTTTTGAACATGGTTTGTGTGTACCTACTAAGTGTTGTGGGGATTTTCCTTAGTTTGTTTGGGAGGAGTGGGTATGCTGTAGTACAGATATTGTCAATTGTGTCTCTCTCCAAGTGTATCCACTGTTTTGTCTCGTCTTCTAGTACAGTGTTTCTCAACCGGTGTTCCGTGGCACACTAGTGTGCCGCGAGACGTTGCCTGCTGTGCCGGGCTCCGGCTGCCACCTGGCCAAAATGGCCACCACCCTAAAAGGAGGAGCTGGCCGACGAGAAGTTTCCCGGCACAGGGAATCCCCGGCGCGCACGCAGCTCCGCTGATCAGCTGTGGAGCGGGCGCTGCAGCAGCCTGGTTAGTGGCTCTCCGGGCAGAAAGGCAGGACACTGGCCTCAACTGCAGGAGTGCAGCGTGGGTCAGCTGTTGAAAAAGGCAGCCCAGTACGGGGATGAGAGGAGAGGAGATCTGTTGCCGCTGGACAGTCCCTGTGAGGGTGATTCCCCGGGTCCCGGGAGCGGGACGCTGCGCAGCCGGCGAAGCTGGAGACGCGCCGCGCGCTGATCAGCTGGGGAGCGGGATGAGCTCGCCAAAGCCTCCACTGGCGATCCGAAAGGCTGCGGGAAATCAGGAAGCTAGAGTGGGACTAAGGGGAGAGAAGCTGAAGAAAAACCTCACTAGGCAGCAGAAAACTAAAGGAAAAAACACGGACCTAAAGCTAAACCTAACAGCTGGGAAGCGGGCAAAAAAGGGAAGGATTTCCCGCCCGCTTCCAGCTTAAACGGGGGCTGGACACGCCCCCAGACCGACCTGATTGGTCGGCCTGAGGGTGATGCGGGCGGGAACCCCCCCGACGCATCGGGCTGGTTCCCAGCCCAGCAGGCGGGTCGGTAGTGACGCCTGCAAAGCCACCTCCTGTCGACGACGGAGGTGGGGGCTTCTCCTTCCACAAGAGAAGGAAATTAGGCCCTTAATGCTATCGGTTGGATATTTATCGTGCACCGTTAAAATTGAGGAACAGGTAAGCAATGTTTATTACTGTACATATGTGTGCTCAAAACAATGCACCCTGTAAAGGGCACAGCATCTCCTTATGATTTTTTAACATTTTCTAATGGTGGTGTGCCGCGAGATTTTTTTCATGAAACAAGTGTGCCTTTGCCCAGAAAAGGTTGAGAAACACTGTTCTAGTATGTATGGTATTATATGTCGTATTTGGTTGGCCTTGTAGTATGTTTCAATGTTGGGGATTCCCCATCCTCCTTCTGAGGTGGGGAGGTGTAGGTATTTGGTGCTTATTCTTGGTTTTTTGTGTGAAAAGATAAAGGAGTGTAGCCTTCTCTGACACTTGCGGAGTTGGATTGGGGGGAATCCAGATTGGGAGGGTTTGGAAGAGATAGGTTAGTTTAGGGAGGGTGATCATTTTGATCATGGCTATTTTGTCCGAGAGAGTGAAGTTCATGTTGTTCCATCTTTTTACGTCTTTGTTTATTTGTTGCCACAGGGGCCTGTAGTTGTGGAGGTATAATTTGGCCAAACTGCGAGAGGCAGTGGAGGATAGGTGTGCCTGGCGTGCCTTGGTCCATGGGGTCACGAAGAGTCGGACACGACTGAACGACTGAACAACAACAAAATTTGTTGAGGTTTTTGGTTATTTGTACCCCTAGATATCTGAATTTGGTGTGACAGAGTTTTATCTTGGTGTTAGTGAGTTCTCTTTGAATGTGAGGAGGGGTGTTGAAGCACATGGCTTCTGATTTTGCAAAATTTACTTGTAGGCCCGACACCGTTGCAAGTGTGTTGAGTTCTCTGATTAAAGAGGGTGCTGTGTTTAAGGGATCTGGTGTCGTGATCATTAGGTCATCTGCAAAAAGCCCTAATTTATGGGTTTTACCTTTTATTTCCACTCCTTTGATGCTTGTGGCTGCTCGGATTCGGATTGCTAGGGGTTCCAGAGCCAGGATAAAGGGAAAAACCTTTCTTGTTAACCAGGCCTTTGGCTTTTAACTATCTATGGCCTTTTAGAGCAGGTGGGATGTTCAGAGAGACCCGTAGCTCTGTTTTCTCCAGATATGTGGCAAGGGCCAACTCACGGCAATAGAGACAGCGGAGGTCTGCAGCTCAGTGCTGTGGTGGTCCTGCAGCCTGGCCAGCAAATTCTCCATCAGCTGTTCCTCCACGACTTCCTCGGTAGAGAGGGACTGCCACAACTCGGACGAATTGCTGCAAAGGGCCAAAAGAGGACGGAGCAACATCAATAGTGGAGGGCCTCTTAAACATGACTCATAGTCCCATTCTGCTCTGCCTTGCGCGGACCCCCAACCTGGTGTCCTGTGTCCAGTTCCGGGCACCACAATTTAAGGATGTTGAGAAGCAGAGGGGGGCAACCAAGATGGACCAAGGGTCTGGAAGCCAAGCCTGATGAGGAACGGTTGAAGGAGTTGGGTATGTTTAGCCTGGGAAAGAGGAGACTGAGAGGAGATAGAATCATAGAATCCTAGAGTTGGAAGAGACCACAAGGGCCATCCAGTCCAACCCCCTGCCAAGCAGGAAACTCCATCAAAGCATTTCTGACAGGTGGCTGTCAAGCCTCTGCTTAAAGACCTCCAAAGAAGGAGACTCCACCACACTCCTTGGCAGCAAATTCCACTGTCAAACTGTCAGGAAGTTCTTCCTAATGTTTAGGTGGAATCTTCTTTCTTGTAGTTTGAATCCATTACTCCGTGTCCGCTTCTCAGGAGCAGCAGAAAACAACCTTTCTCCCTCCTCTATATGACGTCCTTTTATATATTTGAACATGGCTATCATCTCACCCCTTAACCTTCTCTTCTCCAGGCTAAACATACCCAGCTCCCTAAGCCGTTCCTCATAAGGCATCGTTTCCAGGCCTTTGACCATTTTGGTTGCCCTCCTCTGGACACGTTCCAGCTTGTCAGTATCCTTCTTGAACTGTGGTGCCCAGAACTGGACACAGTATCCCAGGTGAGGTCTGACCAGAGCGGAATACAGTGGTACTATTCCTTCCCTTGATCTAGATGCTATACTCCTATTGATGCAGCCCAGAATTGCATTGGCTTTTTTAGCTGCTGCATCACACTGTTGACTCATGTCAAGTTTGTGGTCTACCAAGACTCCTAGATCCTTTTCACATGTACTGCTCTCAAGCCAGGTGTCACCCATCCTGTATTTGTGCCTTTCATATTTTTTTTTTTTGCCCAATGTAGTACTTTACATTTCTCCCTGTTAAAATTCATCTTGATAGAAGAGCCATCTTCAAATATCTGAAGGGCTGTCCCATGGAAGAGGGAGCAAGCTTGTTTTTCTGCTGCTTCCGGAGGGTAGGACCCGAAGCGATGGCTTCAAGTTATAAGGAAGGAGATTCCGATTAAACATCAGGAACAGGCCCGTCTTACCCACTGAGGCTAGTGGCGCGGGGCACCAGGGTGCCAGGCAAGAGTCCGGGGAACACTGAATGAGTGAGCATGGGTGCGTGCGCCACTCCCACTGAGCGTCTGCTGGGTCTCCCCCCCTTTTAGCCTGCAGGCGCCGAATTCTGTGGGGTGCCAGAAGGCTAAAAGGGAAAAAACCGAGCCAACGCTTGGCTGGAGCGGCACACGCGCCCTCGCTCGCTTGGCGCAGGCCCAGAGGTGTAGGAAGCCGCTCAGGCACCCGGAGCAGCAAACATGACGTGCACCCGGGGGGCAGGGCGTCGCTAAGTAGCGTGCATGTGTCGTACGTAGCACGCATGCGTCATGTGTAGTGCGCATGCGTCATACATAGCGCACATGCGCCGTACATAGCATGCATCGTACGTAGCGCGCGTGCGCCGTACGTAGCGTGCATGCCCCGTATGTAGCGCACGTGCGTTGCACGTAGCGCACATGCGTCGTACGTAGCGCGCATGCGTCGTACGTAGCGACGCTGCACATGCGCGCTACGTAGTGGGTTGCCGCCGGCACCGCTCTAGCACTGTACAGACGGTGCCGGGATCCTTTGCTCGCGGCTGCAGCCACAAACGGAGGATCCTCTACATGCGGCAAGACCAGTGCTTTTTCCCCCCTTAAAAAAAAATGTTTAGGGGTACTCTCATTTTGACTCAAGAACATCCCCATTTTATAGTTCAAATCGGGAATACATCCAATCTGAAACCAAACCGTACCTGGAAATACACCTAAGAATTGAACCCGAGACCTTCGTCAAAGTAGGTGCCTGGACTGAGCTATGGATGCGCCAGACTATCCTCCACCACGGCCAGGGCCTTTTCAGTGATGGCTCCAACCTGGTGGAATGCTCTATCCCACGAAACTAGGGCCCTGCAGGACCTGATCTCCTTCCGCAGGGCCTGTAAGACAGAGTTATTCCATCTGGCCTTCAAAGCCTGATTCGTCATTCCTTTTTCCCCTTCCCTTTTTCTTTGAAGAAACCTTTTCTGAGACCCTACATTCCCTGGTCTCCTTACTGGCCCTAGCAGGAACAACTTGGCCACTTAGCCCTGGTGATGTTCATTTATGTTGTATTTGATGCTGTTTTTAACTTTTTCTTTTTAAGTCGTTTTTAATCAATGTTTTATATTTGTTGTTAGCCTCCCTGAGCCCAGTTTTTAATCGGGAAGGGCGGGGTATAAATAAAAATTTATTATTATTATTATGAACATAGGAAATTGTCTTGTACTAAGTCTGACCACCGATCCATCTAGCTGAGTACCATCCATGCTAAAAACCAGGAGCACCAGGATCTCCCATGTACACAGAGACTTGCTGCATAGGGTTCGGTTCTCAAGGGAGAAACGTGAGGAACTTGTTACCTGTCTGGTGGGAAGGAATGCTCCAGGAGGCTGGAGATGACTGTGTCCAAGTGCTCAGTCCTGCCTGCCAGCAAGCCCACCAGCTTCATCACCAGCCTCCTCGAGCTGGGCTGGTGGATCAGTTCCAGGCGGCTGCAGATCCCGTCCACAATGTCCGAGACCTGGAAGGGGAAAGGGGTTGGGAGGCAGAAGGGCAGGAAGGAAGAGGAAGGAGAAGGAGATGGAGAAAGGGGGGAGGAGGAGGAGGAGAATATGAAAGAGAGGAGCAGAAGAAGGAGAAGGAAAGGGAGAAGGAGGAGATGGAGGAAGGGGGAAGGAGGAGGAAGAAGGAGGAAGAGAAAATGAAGAAGAGGAGCAGAAGGAGATGGAGAAGGAGAGGGAGAAGGAGAGGGGGAAGGAGGAGATGGAGGAAGGAGGAGGAGATGGAGGAAGTGGGAAGGAGGAGGAAGAGAAAATGAAGAAGAGGAGCAGAAGGAGATGGAGAAGGAGAGGGAGAAGGAGAGGGGGAAGGAGGAGATGGAGGAAGGAGGAGGAGATGGAGGAAGGGGGAAGGAGGAGGAAGAAGGAGGAAGAGAAAATTAAGAAGAGGAGCAGAAGGAGATGGAGAAGGAGAGGGAGAAGGAGAGGGGGAAGGAGGAGGAAGAAGAAGGAAGAGATGGAGGAGAAGGAGAGGGGGAAGGAGAACAAAGGAGGAGGGGAGAAAATGAAGAAGAGGGGGAGGAGGAAGGAGAACGAGGAGAAAAAGTGGGGGAGAAAGAGAAGGAGAAGGAGGAGAAGGAGAAGGAGAAGGAGAAGGAGAAGGAGAAGGAGAAGGAGAAGACCTTCAGCCGGAGTCCTGAGTGATGGGCAGGTCTCTGTAGGTTGTAGTCACCTGGTGGAGAGGCTATTGTGAAGTTCAGCAAAGCTCAGCCCCGCTGCAAGGACTCAGGGGTACAGTGGGGGCAGTGGCGTAGGAAGGGTGGGGAGACGGGGGGCGGGGCAACCCCGGATTCCAGCCAGGGGGGTGACACTCTGCGACACCCACCCCCCGCGAGTGCGACTCCCAAGCCACCGCCCGGCACCCCTTCCGTGCGGCGGCTGCAGCAATGCACTGCAGCCTTACGAGTTCCGCGCGAGCAGCCGGTGCATGGAAGAGGTGCCGGGCGGCGGCTTGGGAGTCCGGGCGAACTGCACTCCGTAGCGCATGCTACGTCACGACGCATACGCTACGGAGCGACGCCCCCGGCAGCCAAGCGGCTCGGTACGCCTCTGAGTGGGGGGGGGGGCAGACACATTTTTTTAGGGGGCACTGTGCATGTGGCAAAGCGACGTAGGGCTGGCGTTGCTCCTGCGGTGGCAGCGGCAGTGAGGGTTGGGCTGGTGCGGTGAGCTCAGTTCACCCTCCACGCCCCGGGCACCGGCAAGCAATGCTACGCCACTGCAAGGACTCCCCACCTGCCTCATCAGCATCCTCAGGACGCCCACCTGCTGTCTCAGACCTGCCCCACCTTCTCTATCTCGGTGCCGCAGTGCCTCGCCATGCTGGCAAGAAGCCCCTCTGTGGTGGTGCAGCAATGGGTAGTGCACTGCACCGTCAAGCCATCCAAAGCGGTCAGGATGAAGTCCGTCTTCTCTCTCGGGCTGAAGTAGACGCCAAAGACCTAGAGCACAAGGGGAGGGAAGGAGAAATGCTGTTGGCGTGTGGTTGGCTGGGGCAGAGATGCCCCCGCTTTTTCCCTTTTCTTAAAACAAATTCTATTAAGGTTGGTAGAGAAAAAAATGAAGCTTAATATCTTTCCCCTTATTTTAAACCAAACCAAGACTTTTATCTAGATACCATAAGAACACAGAAAGGGGAGGGGGGAGAGATCTAGAGTAGGAAAAAGAAATAAATTTAAAAAGAATAGGAAAGGGTTTAAAAGAGGAAGATAGAAAAATAAGACTCAGAAAGTAAAGAATTTCTGATTCTTCATCTGTCTGTAATGTAAAAACAATATTCACTTCCAACAAAGCCATTTTCTATAAACAAATACTGAAATATCCTCAAATCCAGATATTGTTATTTCTTTTTCACACAAAAAGTCGATGAGAGGTTTCCATTCTTTAAGAAACGTTAGTAATAATAATAATAATAATAATAATAATAATAATTTATTATTTATACCCCGCCCATCTGGCTGGGTCTCCCCAGCCACTCTGGGCGGCTTAGAAAAGAACATTAAAATACAATAATCTATTAAACATTAAAAGCCTCCCTAAACAGGGCTGCCTTCAGATGTCTTCTAAAGGTCTGGTAGTTGTTCTCTTTGACATCTGAAGGGAGGGTGTTCCACAGGGTGGGTGCCACCACAGAGAAGGCCCTCTGCCTGGTTCTCTGTAACATGGCTTCTCGCAGTGAGGGAACCGCCAGAAGGCCCTCAGAGCTGGACCTCAGTGTCCGGGCAGAATGATGGGGGTGGAGACGCTCCTTCAGGTATACTGGACCGAGGCCATTTAGGGCTTTCAAGGTCAGCAGAAACACTTTGAATTGTGCTCGGAAACATACTGGGAGCCAATGCAGGTCTTTCAAGACTGGTGTTACGTGGTCTCGGCGGCCGCTCCAAGTCACCAGTCTAGCTGCCGCATTCTGGATTAGTTGTAGTTTCCAGGTCACCTTCGAAGGTAGCCCCACATAGAGCACATTGCAGTAATCCAAGCAAGAGATAACTAGAGCATGCACCACTCTGGTGAGACTGTCTGCAGGCAGGGAGGGTCTCATCCTGCGTACAAGATGACTTCTCTCTGATTAAACATGTCAATTTTGCCATCTCAGCTGAGAGGTGAGCCCTTTTTTCCCATCCTGGGCGGCCAGAATGGTGGGAAACTTAATATCCCAACCTGAAAGCAACCAAGGAGATTCACGGAGCCACAGATATTGTAGGGAGCAATATCCAGACATACATTTGTCCTGGGATAAAAGCCTAGGGTTTGCTGATCAGAAGGTCAGCGGTTCGAATCCCTGCGACGGGGTGAGCTCCCGTTGCTCGGTCCCTGCTCCTGCCCACCTAGCAGTTCGAAAGCACGTCAAAGTGCAAGTAGATAAATAGGTACCGCTCCGGTGGGAAGGTAAACGGCGTTTCCGTGCGCTGGTTCACCATGCTTCTGGTTCACCAGAAGCGGCTTTGTCATGCAGAGGCGTAGCAAGCCCAGGTGGTACCCGGGGCGGAATTTTTTTTGTCACCCCCCCACCACTTTAATTTAAAAAAAAATTGCCACCCCCCTCTGATGGTGCCACTTTGTGAGGGGTGTGTGTGTGTGTGTGTGTGTGTGTGTGTATTATCTCTTTTTTTTTCAAAAAAGTTAAAATAATAATAATAATAATAATAATAATAAAATGATTAAAAGAAATTAAAAATTTTTTAAAAAAATTAAAAAGTGTCACCCCCCCTCTGATGGTGCCACTTTGTGAGGTGTGGGGGGTTGTGTGTGTGTCTATTATCTCTTTTTTTCAATGAAGTTAAAATATTTTTTTAAATAAATTTTTTTAAATAATTTTTTTTTAAATAATAAAAATAATTTTTTTTAAATAAAAAAAAATTTTTTTAATAAAAAAGTGTCACCCCCCTCTGTGGTGGAACCCGGGGCGGCCCCCCCGCCCCCCGTTGCTACACCCCTGTTGTCATGCTGGCCACATGACCCGGAAGCTGTACGCCGGCTCCCTCGGCCAGTAAAGCTAGATGAGCGCCGCAACCCCGGAGTTGGTCACGACTGGACCTAAGGGTCAGGGGTCCCTTTACCTTTAATGCCCACCCCAGCTGTGTCCCCGCCCCTCCCAGTTACCTCTGCAACTCTGGAGGGGTTTTTGAGAAACACGGATGGATTCCAAGATTCCAAGAACTCCTTGTGCTTCCGCTTGATGGGTTCCGTGTGGACGTTCTTCTCATCCAGCCTCGCAACTGACACACACCGGAAATTTCAAAAAACAAGAACACACCAGTCAGTTTCGGGGCAGCGCGGTGTGGTGGTTAGAGTGCCAGGCTAGGGTGCAAATCCCTGCTCAGCCATGAAGCTCACCGGGTGAGAATCGCTGCCTCTCAACCTAGCCTACCTCGCAGGGTTGTTGTGAGGAGCAAATGGGGAGGAATAAAACCATGAGGAAAGGTGGGGCATAAATGTTATAAATATGATATAAAGAAATGAATATTTCTATACACAATGGGCACCTACCTATTAGGCGTAGTAATTAGGTGCACGAAGTTACTGGGAAGCTATATTAATCTCACATTTATTTAGGCAAACCTACCCAGATGCTTTAAAAGCTGGTGCAAATTTTAATCTGTCTTTAGTATTTTTTTAACTTTTTGTGTGTTTTAAGGTATTGCAATTTTTTCTTTCTTTAAATTTTTTTTTTCCAAAATAGTAAGTTTTTATTTATACACCGCCCTTCCCGATTTAAAAACAGGGCTCAGGGCGGCTAACAACAAATATAAAACAATGATTAAAAACGGCTTTAAAAGCACACACACAGCTTTATCCACTTGATTTTTTTTTTTTTTAATCAAGCGGTGTATAAAATTTATGAAATGAAATCAGTAAGTAAATATAGCGATGAAACTAACAACTGCAAGGCTTTCCAAAGACGTCTTGTATCAGGAAGATTTTAATGCTTGATGTTTTGTTGTGTTTTTGTGTAATCTGTTGCAAGCCGCCCAGAGTGGCTGCTTGCAGATGAGTGGGTAATATTATTATTCTTACTAGTGGAATTCAGCCCGTTGATAACAGGCTGTAGCGGGGGCGAGCGGGACCCGAGGCGCGGAGGCGGCCAGCGGCGGCGGCCGGGGCGAGGAGGTTGCGGGGCGGCGTCCTCGTCCTCCTCGCTGCCGCTGCCTCCAGGCCGGGCCGGCCGTCCTCCTCCTCCTCCTTGGGGCTCCTCCGTCGAGGTGGCAGCGGCGGCGGCGGCGGCAGCAGCAGCGGAGGAGGAGGGTGAGCTGCTGAACTGTGGTCGCGCGCAGCAGCACTCCTCGGCCTCGGCGCCTCCGGCGCCAACGGTTCTCCCCGCTGCCGGCTGGCGCTGCCCCCGCCCCCTCCTCTTCCCTCCCTCCCTCCCTCTCTCGCTCCCTCCCCCCTCCCTCGCCCGCCTCAGCCAGGATCCACGGCAGTGCGCTCCTTCACAGCCCCACTCGCCCGCCACTTCCCCCGCGCTTTGGCGAGGCTGGTGTGCGGGCGAGCGCGCCGGAGCGCAAAACGGGGGAGGAGGCGGCGGCGGCGGCAGCCTAGGCGCGCACTTTGCGCCCGCGATCACCGGCTCCTCGCACTGCTGCTCGGAGGAAGAGGCGGACGCCGCTGCTCCTCCTCCTCGTGAGGCAGGTTCCCAGCAGCCAGACGCGCCTCGGATCCTTCCGGCGGCGGGAGCCTCCAGGAACGGGAGGCTCGGCTGGAGGAGGAGGTGGAGGAGGCTCCGTGCACGACGGCGGCGCGGCCCCAAGTGACACCGCGCGTGCGCCGCTGCTGACTTCCGGCCTGCGTCCCTGTTGGGGGGGCAGTAGAGCTGTCCAATCCCTGCGTCCGTGTGTGCCATGCGCAGAACGCACTTCCGTGACACACGGAAAAGCAGGGACACTTCAAGATTATTATATAGGATTAATAATAATAATAATAATAATAATATGGTGATAGTAATAATAATAATTAAAAAAATAAAAATGGTGATGGAGATTATAATAATAATAATAAATGGTGATGGAGATTAATAATAATAATAATAATAATAATAATAATAAATGGTGATGGTGATGGTGGTGGTGATGATTATGATAATAATAATAATAATAATAATAATAATAATAATTTACTGCCCTACATTTGTAGATCTCAGGGTGGTTCGCAACATAAAATTACAATATAAAAAACATAATAAAAATAAGAACAAAAACAAACCAATAATCCCCGCCTTCCCACTGAGGTCTGACATCCTTCTCAGTGGTTCTGAGCTGGCCACCCTATGGCCATTGGTTCACCCTGCCTGATGGGTGAGCTGGCCCTGGAATAATAATCCTATATAATAAAGTGCAAGTGTCTCTGCGTGCCGTCCGTCCGTCCGTCCGTGGGTTTGCGCTACTGCGCATGTCCCCTACGGACACAGGGATTGGACGACGCAGAGACACTTCGAGCGGCTGGCCGAAACTGTGCTGCCGCCATTGCCGTGTCCGCCTCCACCTCCTCCTCAGGCCGCCGCCGCCTCAGCCCCGTCGGGCGGCCCGCCCGACGGAGGCTGAGGCGCCGCCGCGGACGACGATGACGGAGCCGTGGTCGCAGACACCGAGGAGGAAGAGGCTGGCGGGGGCGGGGGTGCCATCGTTGCGAAGGAAGGAACAGGGAAGGAACAGGGAAAGAAGAATGGAAAAATGGAGGGAGGGAGGGAGGGAGAATAGAGAAAGGGAGGGAGGGCGAAAGGAAGGAAGGAAGGAAGGAAACATGGAAGGAAGAATGGAAAAATGTAGGGAGAGAGGAAGGAAGGAAGAACAGAGGGAGGGAGGGGGGAGGGAGAAACAGGGAAGGAAGAACGGATGTTCTAGCGCCCGTTAATTTAACGGGCTGAACGTCCACTAGTAGTAGTAGTAATAATAATAATAATAATAATAATAATAATAATAATATATTATTTGTACCCCGCCCATCTGGCCGGGTCTCCCCAGCCACTCTGGGCGGCTTCCAACAAATATCAAAATGAAAGGGAAAAGGAAGGAGACTGTGTTGCCTACAATGACTGGCAGCCGTTCTCCAAGATTTGAGGCAGGAGATGGCAGGGACTGAACCTGGGACCTTCTGCTTGCGAGGCAGAGTCTCTGCCGCTGAGCTACGGCCCCCTTGCACTCTGCACATGCTCAAGGATGGCTTCGCCGCCCGTTTCTTACTTTTCTGGCCAAGCACGATCGCCAGGAGGAGGTGGACGCTCTTGGCTGCCTTGGAGCTGATGGACTTGACGGAGTCTCCGCAGCAGATCCCCAGCACCGCGACGAGGTGGCCCAGCCGGGAGAATTTGGACAGCGTCTGGCGGAGGAAAAGGGGCACAGCAGTGCTGAGCACAAGGAAGGGGCCTCAGGGAGCACCACGAGTTCAAAAAGAGAGCGACCCAAATAATCAAGGGGACGGAGAGGCTCCCTTATGAGGAAAGCTTGCAGCGTTTGGGACTTAGAGGAAAGGCGGGTAAGAGTTTGTTGGATAGCTCAGTTGGTTATTTCACAGTCTACTCCAGGGGTAGGCAACCTAAGGCTCGGGGGCCGGATCCGGCCCAATCGCCTTCTCAATCCGGCCCGCGGACTGTCTGGGAATCAGCGTGTTTTTACATGAGTAGAATGTGTCCTTTTATTTAAACTGCATCTCTGGGTTATTTGTGGGACATAGGAATTCATTCATATATATTTTTTTCAAAATATAGTCCGGCCCCCCACAAGGTCTGAGGGACAGTGGACTGGCCCACGGCTGAAAAAGGTTGCTGACCCCTGGTCTACTCACATCCAGCTGTAATTTGCTGGCCACAAAGTTGAGCAGCGACGCGCTGGTCCATATAGCCCTCTCTCGCAGGTCGGCCTCTGAGGACTGTAGCCAAGGAGCCATCAGCTGTTGGGGAGGGAAAACACAACAGAGAAAAATCTGCAGCCATCCGGTCTATTCGCTTGTCATCCCAAAGTGCCAGAGAGCACTCCAGGGGCAGTGTCCATGAGAAATACGTAACATCCATGTTGACTGTGTGCCTGTACAAATTATCTAGGTGGAGCAAGCACTGTAAATATAAAATATATAGAGGTTGAGCAGGAGCTCCAACCTAGCCAGCAACCAAACCCAGGGGCAGTAAGATGGAATCCTGACATCTGAAGTTACTGTCCATGGAGGCGCAGGTCAATTCTGTGTCCAGGGCGGCTGCCTCCCAGCTCCATCTGGTACGCAGGATGAGACCCTCCCTGCCCGCAGACTGTCTCTCCAGAGTGGTGCATGCTCTAGTTATCTCCCGTTTGGACTACTGCAATGCGCCCTATGTGGGGCTACCTTTGAAGGTGACCCGGAAACTGCAACTAATCCAGAATGCGGTAGCAAGACTGGTGACTGGGAGTGGCCGCCGAGACCACGTAACACCGGTCCTGAGAGACCTGCATTGGCTCCCAGTATGTTTCCGAGCACAATTCAAAGTGTTGGGGCTGACCTTGAAAGCCCTAAATGGCCTCGGTCCTGTATACCTGAAGAAGCGTCTCCACCCCCATCGTTCAACCCGGACACTGAGGTCCAGCTCCGAGGCCTTCTGGCAGTTCCCTCCCTGTGAGAAGTGAGGTTACAGGGAACCAGGTAGAGGGCCTTCTTGGTGGTGGCGCCCGCCCTGTGGAACGTTCTCCCATCAGATGTCAAGTAAATAAACAACTATCTGATGTTTAGAAGACATCTGAAGGCAGCCCTGTTTAGGGAAGCTTTTAATGTTTGATGTTTTATCGTGTTTTTAATATTCTGTTGGGAGCCGCCAAAATATTATTATTATTATTCCTTGACCCCCACCCCACCCTGTCCTCAATCCTTCCTTAAAACTCTCGCCTCCCTCCCAGCCTCTGTGCTCCTTTCCTCTCACCTGCAAGATCCTCTCCAGCTCCGAAGGAATTGGGTTCTCCACCATCAGCTGCTGGAGCATCTCACTGAAGGTCTGGTATGTTTTGATGAAGAGGTTCTGGGGGGGTGTTGAAGGAGACCAATTTACTAAGGGCCCAGGAAAGGATGACCTTGGAAACAAGGAGAGCTAAGTGCCCTGCCTAGATTACTGCTCAGCACCACAAGAGTCATCTAGTCCAACCCCCCCTGCAATGCAGGAATCTTTTGCCCCAATGTGCGGCTCGAACCCGTGACCCTGAGATGAGGAGTTTCATGCTCTACTGGCTGAGCTGGAAGTGTGGATTAGTTCCTTGTCAGGATCCAAGCCACAAACTTCCCACTGGAGCAGCGTGGGAACAGAGATAGATAGATAGCTAGGTAGATAGGTAGGTAGGTAGGTAGGTAGATGGATACCGGTAGATAGCTAGATAGATAGCTAGATAGCTAGCTAGCTAGATAGCTAGATTCAGGACAGACCTTACTTTTTCATGCAGCACACATAATGCCTGAATAGCTCAGTTGGTTACCAGTACGGTGCTGTGAACGCCAAGGTTGCAGGTTCGATCCCCGTATGGGACAGCTGCATATTCCTGCATTACAGTGGGTTGGACTAGATGACCCTCGGGTCCCTCCCAATTCTATTATTCTATGATGGAATATTGGGCTGGCTGGGCTGGTGAGCTCCAGGATCTGGTGGGATTCCCATACATAAAACCCCTTCTTTATATCACGGCTGGATAAAAAGTCCACTAAACCAGGGTGGCTAAGCAATGTTGTTGGACTGCAGCTCCCATCATCCCTAGCCAGCACATCCAATGGTCAAGGATGATGGGAGTTGGAGTCCTGCAGTATCTGAAGTGCCACAGGTTAGCTGTGCCTGCCACAAAACCGTCAAATTGCATTTCTTGGTACAGAAAGTATTGATCTGATGTGCAGAGATCTTTCCTATTCTAATTAATCCAAGAGGGTTCTGGAAGCTTCTCTGTGTGAAAGAAACAAGCAGAAGGTTCATCATGATGTTTGGGTTATTCCTTCCGAGAAGCTGAGTACAGCGGGCTTAAACTGGTTCTGTTATCTCTTTCTGTCAAGGTCATGCTGACTATAAAAGTAAGTCCAGAAGGAGCGTGGGCTTCACTTTATTCTTCTATCTCTCTTTCTGGTGTGGTGTTCTGTACACAGTATGCTTAGTGTTAAGGTTTAGTCTTATTGTACGTTACTCTGCAATTCTGATTTTATGATAGTTAAACTATGTGACTCGCTGCCATAGGCAGCAGTTAGGTAAAGGTAAAGGGACCCCTGACCGTTAGGTCCAGTCGTGACCGACTCTGGGGTTGCGGCGCTCATCTTGCTCTATAGGCCGAGGGAGCCGGCCTACAGCTTCCAGGTCATGTGGCCAGCATGACAAAGCCGCTTCTGGCGAACCAGAGCAGTGCACGGAAACGCCGTTTACCTTCCTGCCAGAGCGGTACCTATTGATCTACTTGCACTTTGACGTGCTTTCGAACTGCTAGGTTGGCAGGAGCAGAGACTGAGCAACGGGAGCTCACTCTGCTACGGGGATTCGAACCGCTGACCTTCTGATCGGCAAGCCCTAGGCTCTGTGGTTTAACCCACAGCGCCACCTGGGTCCCTATAGGCAGCAGTTATAGCCACCCAAAGAGGATTGGACCCATTCATGGAGGAGAGGGTGGGTCCCAGCCACAGGAGCTCTGATCTCCCTCCACAGTTGGAGTCAGCACTGCTTCTGAATACTGGCGGCTGGAAGCTACAGGAGGGAAGAGCGCTCTTGTGCTTGCAGGATTCCCACTGAGACGACAGGATGGTGGATTAGATGGGCCATTGGCCTGATCCAGCAGCCTCTCCTTATGTTCTAAGCCAGAGAGGAAGACAAAACTACCTTTGCGTACTGGGCACTGGTAGCATCGGCCGTTCCTTCCTCTTGTCCCGCCTTCAGAGGTGAAAGGGCAAAGACGCTCTTGAAAAAGGTGCGGAGCAATATCCCCTTCTTGTAGGACCCCATCGCTTTTGTGACGTTCGCCTTGCTGGGGGAAGAAACGGGAATCAGAGAATGGCATTTTGCCAGCTGGGGATGATGCGAGATGGAGTCTGAAACATCTGGTGGGCGTCTGGCTGGGGAATGGCTCGCTCGTGTTACTCTTAAGATTTCAACCCAGCCTTTCTGTCAGGTTCTCTTATCGGTTGTTCAATAGTAATGCCAAGCCATCTTGTCTTTAAGTCTCTTTATTTCAGTGCAAAGCTATTTACAGTGCAGAGTGCAGTTTATCATATCCGGAAGTGCCTCCCTCCTGTTTTGGCGCCAACACCACAATCTTGGCATCCTAAACTGCCGCCATCTCCTCCTACGTGAGATATGCGCCGGAACTGACACCTCCCCCTCCGAGCGAGTCTGCTGGGTGGTGCCAGGTCTTCCAGCAACTCCCTGGACACCTGGCACTCCCTGGCTCCCAGCCACTAACTGCTCCTCCCCCGAAAAGGGGCTGCCAGATTCACTCGAAGATGAATCTGTCGTTAACACAGGCTGCGGCTCCCTGTAAGCACTCAGAGCTGGACTGGCAGGGGTGGGCAGATCCCTGACACTTTCGACCTATGATCTCATGGATTGACCCTTTTGTTTTTCTTTAAATCTGTAATTTTACGACAATAATACAGAAAGATCTACATTGGCTCCCAGTACGTTTCAGAGCACAATTCAAAGTGTTGGTGCTGACCTTGAAAGCCCTAAACAGCCTCGGTCCAGTATACCTGAAGGAGCGTCTCCATCCCCATCATTCTGCCTGGACACTGAGGTCCAGTGCCGAGGGCCTTCTGGCGGTTCCCTCCCTGCAAGATGTGAGGTTACCCCTCACCAGGCAGAGGGCCTTCTCAGTGGTGGCGCCCACCCTGTGGAACGCCCACCCATCAGATGTCAAGGACATCAACAACTACCGGTACCTGACTTTTAGAAGACATCTGAAAGCAGCCCTGTTTAGGGAAGTTTTTAATGTTTGATGTTTTATTGTGTTTTTAGTGTTCTGTTGGGAGCCGCCCAGAGTGGCTGCAGAAACCCAGCCAGATGGTTGGGGTATAAATAATAAATTATTATTATAGAAACAATAAAGGATTGCAACTGATTAGTTTAAGGTTACCAGATTCTTTTCAATGAATCGGGGAAACTTTTCAACTTCAATGGATTTTGTATGGGGACTGATTTGTAAAACAGGGACGTCAGGTAATCTTAGTTAGTTAGCATACATAGTTGCAGCCATTGCCATTATAAGAGAACAAGGGAAGTGTTCATGGTGAGTTCTGGCATCCTGCTTTTCCTAGAAAAATAGCACTGCACAGTCCTGAACGACAGGGTAACACAGAAGGATACTAAAAGATCTCATCTACCATTAAAAGCCCAAGAGAGCAGGATGGGCAGTGCCTGGTGCCCAAAGGATGGTAGAGATGTGACCAAGCAAACTTCTCTGTGGAGAGTTTTCCTTCCTTTGGGTGCCACCACGGAGAAGGCCCTCTTCTCCAGCAGCTTCCTGCTAGGCCTCAGAAGGCAAGGACATTGGAAGACAGGTCTCTGAAGAACATATTTACTGAGGGAAAGGTTCGAGTGGAAGAAAATGACCCTTTAGATACTGTGCTGGACCTAGACATTTTCGGGCAGCCTTCACCAAGGCGGCAGCCTACAAATGTTTTGGACTACAATTCCCATCATCCCTGGTCATTGGCTATGATTGCTGGGGCTGATAGGAGTTGGAGGTCCAATGATATCTGGAAGGCGCCATGTTATCTCCTCCTAATCTATGAGGCGCCACTGCATTTGGAACCCTTGGCCACAAGTGTAAAACAGATTCCTTTTTCACGGCGGAAAGCTTCAACGCAGTTGCGTTGCCACAGTGGGTCAGGAGTTAGAATTCAACCCAGGATGTGTTCTAAGGAATTGAATCTACCTCAAGTCAATAACAGTGGCCATAGATTGAAGACAGATGACGCTGGATTCTTGAAAATCTCTCTTAATCATCTCCTGTAAACGAGAAGTGGGGGGGGGGGAAATCACCCCAAGTGAGATATCTGCCCGCAGACTGTCTCGCCAGAGTGGGGCATGCTCTGGTTATCTCCCGCTTGGACTACTGCAATGCGCTCTACGTGGGGCTACCTTTGAAGGTGACCCGGAAACTGCAATTAATCCAGAATGCGGCAGCTAGACTGGTGACTGGGAGTGGCCGCTGGGACCACATAACACAGGTCCTGAAAGACCTACGTTGACTCCCAGTACGTTTCCGAGCACAATTCAAAGTGTTGGTGCTGACCTTGAAAGCCCTAAACGGCCTCGGTCCTGTATACCTAAGGAGCGTCTCCACCCCCACCGTTCAGCCCGGACACTGAGATCCAGTGCCGAGGGCCTTCTGGTGGTTCCCTCACTGCGAGAAGCAAAGCTACAGGGAACCAGGCAGAGGGCCTTCTCGGTGGTGGCTCCCGCCCTGTGGAACGCCCTCCCAGCAGATGTCAAGGAAATAAACAACTATCTGACATTCAGAAAATACCTGAAGGCAGCCCTGTTTAGGGAAGTTTTTAACCTCTAATATTTTAATGTATTTTAATATCTGTTGGAGGCCGCCCAGAGTGGCTGGGGGGACCCGGCCAGATGGGCGGGGTACAAATAATAAATTATTATTATATTATTATTATTATTATTATTATATATCCTCAGTGAGTGAGGTAGAAATCCTGCAAAACTCATCAACAGTGATGGGTAAGAGGAAGAACCTTAACTCCAGTTAAGGGCTCTGCATGTACAGGAAAAAGGGAAAGGCAGAGTAAGTATCTTCAAGAGCGGGATCAGATTGAAAACAGGCAAACAAGCAAATAGAGAAACTTACTGTTAAGACTCTGACAACATCGGACGTAAAGTTATCCATAAAGAAGTCAGTCATGTTCCTCCAGTTGATTGTCTTGCTGAGGATGGATAAGAACTTGAAAAAACTTTTCTTCATGACATCTTCCTAAAGGAAATTGGGGGTGTGTGTGAGAGAGAAGTATTCATTGTTATTATTGATTTATTGCAGATATATCCCGCCATTTTTCTCCAGGGAGCTTGGGGTGGAGCACATGGGTGTCCCTCTGCTCATTTAAGCCCCACACAACAACCCTGTGAAGGAGGCTGCGACGAACCTCCCCCTCAAGCTTCCCGCTTGACCCCTTTAATCGTTACTAAGTTTATTTGTTTCTGAGGTGTTCTGGGTTCGAGTCCTTTTTCTTCCCCACCTCTAACCTTTGAGGTCCGTCTGTTTTGTTTGCCCCCTCTTAAGTTGGACTGGGGACAACTTAGTAACTGGGGTTCCTTTTGGTCCAGCTGCCTTGACTACGGCCGATATATATATATATATATATATATATATATATATATATATATACACACACAATGCTCTGGGCTCCTGGGTTTATCCTGCCTCTTAGCTTACATTCCTGGGCCTCTGTTTCCTACAGATCCCTTACTGCCAGTTAGCTAACTGCCACAGCAACTTTGTAGCTTTATGCAGGCTTCACCCCTCTAGCCCAGGCATAGGCAACCTTCGGCTCCCAGATATTTTGGGACTACAACTCCCATCATCCCTGACCACTGGTCCTGTTAGCTAGGGATCATGGGAGTTGTAGTCCCAAAACATCTGGGAGCCGAAGGTTGCCTATCCCTGCTCTAGCCCCTCCCGAGGGAAACTCTGAGGCACAAACTATCCCTGTTTGCCTGGATGTCTTGCCTCTTCCCTGAGTTTATCCCCTCACAAGCATTCATACATCACTGGACCGAATAAACAACAAGTTTCTCTTGTCTCCACAAAAACAAGTCTTTATTTTGTTAACAACACATAACATTTCATAATGTTCTTAGTTCTTCAGGTTATTTTCTAAACCACACATGAACTCCAGCAGTATAGCACACTGCTCTTTTCCTAACCTAGCCTAGCCTAGCCTAGCCTACCCACCACTATCCTGGTCCCAACTCCCTCTTCCTTCCAGTCACCACTCACTCCCTCCCTCTTCTCAACTCACCAACAGCTGTTCCCCCCTTTCAAAGTGCGGAATGTCCCGCCTCCCTCAAGTGAACTGCCATTCAACCTTGGAGTGAACTTTAACTCTTTCATAGAATCCTTTAACATGGGGCAGGTCTGCCACAGAGGCCAATCTGAAAGAGGCAGTGGCAGGCCCTGAGGTCATATACCCAGTGAGCTTCATGGCCCAGTCAGGATTCGAACCCTGGTCTCCCATTTCCTAGTCTGACACTAACCACACTGGCTCTCTTTGTCATGTGCCCATGGAGGAGAAAGTAGACCAAGTGTATAAAGATGGGGGATCCTTTGGATCCAGAATGGGGGTCAGCTGGGGAGCCCCCTGGAGGCCGGATTGGATGCTTAGGCTCGCAGTTGATAACCCTACATCAGGGGTCAGCAAACTTTTTCAGCAGGGGGCCGGTCCACTGTCCCTCTGACCTTGTGGGGGGCCGGACTATATTTGGGGGGGGGGGAATGAACGAATTCCTATGCCCCACAAATAACCCAGAGATGCATTTTAAATAAAAGGGCACATTCTACTCATGTAAAAACACGCTGATTCCCGGACCGTCCGCAGGTCGGATTTAGAAGGTGATTGGGCCGGATCCGGCCCCCAGGCCTTAGTTTTTCTACCCATGCCCTACATTGTGGTTTCCAGGGGGAGAGAGAGAGAGAGAGAGAGAGAGAGAAGGAGTGTCTCCACCCCCATCATTCAGCCTGAACACTGAGGTCCAGGTCCGAGGGCCTTCTGGAGGTTCCCTCACTGCGAGAAGCGAGGTTACAGGGAACTAGGCAGAGGGCCTTCTCGGTAGTGGTGCCTGCCCTGTGGAACACCCTCCCACCAGATGTCAAGGAAACCAACAACTACCTGACTTTTAGAAGACATCTGAAGGAAGCCCTGTTTAGGGAAGTTTTTAATGTTTAATGTTTTGTTGCCTTTTTATGATTGTTATTGGGAGCCAATAAAATTTTGCTATTATATTATTATTATTTATATCTCACCTTTTCCCCAGTCCAGGACTCAAGGCAGCTTACACAAATTAAAAGAACAGAGGTAAAATACACACAGCTAAGAACATATAAAAGATAACGGTTAAAAAATAAAAAGGGACCCCGAGAGTCATCTAGTCCAACCCCCTGCAATGCTGGAATCTCAGCTGAAGCATCCATGACAGACAGCCATCCAAACTCTGCTTGAAAACAATCCAAGGAAGGAGAGCCCTCCTGAGGGAGTCCGTTCTACTCCCTCCAGCAGAATCCCTCTTGGAGCCTGGGCAGCCTCGTATGGGACAGTACGGTCCCTCAGGCAGCCTGGTCCTAAGTCGTGCCCCCATACCTCTTTTTTACTGTTGAAGTAATCTATGGTGCTCCTCCAGGAGTTCAGCAGAAGCTCGGGTTCCTGAGCAGAACCAGGGTTCTCGCTTTCTTCCCAGATGGTTGCCATGGCAGAGAGATCAGGGACTAAAAGCGCCGGGGAAGAAGAGAGAGAGAAAGGAGAAATCAATTACTCTCCTAATGGGGATTCAGGGTCCCCTGATGAGTAAGGATCTAACAGCTTGCTCCAGAGGTAGTTTGCCTGTAGCAGGGTGGGCCAAATCCAGAGGCGTAGGAAGGTCAGGTGGTTCCCGGTGCAGGAAATTTCTTGTTACCCCCCAAACACATTGATTATTTTTTTATTTTATTTTTTGCCTGCAAAAATGGTTTTACGTTATTTCATATTTTCTTACAAAGGAATAATAACAAGTAATAAGAATAAGAATAAACTTTTATTTATATCCTGCCCTCCCCGGCCGAAGTCGGGCTCAGGGCGGCTATCATCAGATACATAACATTGGTGTAAAATCAAACAATAATTAAATTACCTCCTAAAAAACATGTCAAAATCAAATTAAAGTCTAATGAAATGGCTTTCTGCAGGGTTAGGGTTGGGAACAGTAAAGTAAGTGCTCCACTGAATTGAAATTTCAGCCTTCACGACATAAGAAAATGGCCAAGTAAACAGCTATTTTCGTGGAGGAGGGTCAAGATATTAACTGATATGCATGAAATTTCATATATAGCTATATAATCCCTAGTGTAGTAAGATAAGACCTTTGACCTTTGGAGCAGGCATTTTTTTTAAAAAAAACACCATTTTTTATGAACCACCCTAGTAGGACAGTAATTGTTCTTTGATAATTTGTCACCCCCTTCATGATTTGCCCCTCCGGCCCCCACTTCCTACACCCCTGGCCAAATCCGGGGGCCAAATTCATCCTACTTGGCACCTCTCCCTGGCCTGCAGGACTTTCTCCAGGCCACCCACCCCTCTCTAGGTCACCTGCCCTGGGTGGAGAATAGAGAGGAGTGAAATCAGCCTACCGGTATGTTGCAAAGCTAAGCATCTTGTTCATTGCCCCGCCCACTTTTGCCTCTGGCCCCACCCACCAATGGCAAGTGGCCCCCAGAAGGGAGGGCAGCCCTCAGTCTGCAAAAGATCTCCCAGCTTGGGCCTGCAGGATCTATGAAAGCTCTCCTCAACTTCTGTGCGTGCATGTGATATAGAATTAAGAACCTAGGGAGCTGTCTGAGGCCAGTCTACCAGAGAAGCGTCTGAGGAGGTCTGAACAGTGCCGGATTTACGTAAAGCTAAACAAGTTACAGTCATACCTCATGTTACGGACACTTCAGGTTACGTGTTTTCGAGTTGCGGACCACAGGAAACCCAGAAGTACTGGAATGGGTTACTTCCAGGTTTCGCTGCTTGCACATGCGCAGAAGCGCTATATCGCGCTTCGTGCCTGCGCAGAAGCACCAAATCGCGCCGGCACCTGTGCAGATGCGGCGCTTCAGGATGAGAACGCTGCGGGTTGCAGACGTGCCTCCATCACGGATTACGTCCGCAACCCGAGGTTCCACTGTATAGCTTAGGGCCCCACTCTCTTGGGGGCCCCAAAGAAATTTACCGGTAAAAGGAAAAAAACCCTGGATGTACATTTCCCCAAAATAAGATAAAAACACAAATTACTTTGATAAAATATATATTTTGTTATGTGCAAACGGCTTTAGATACCTATTAGGTCTATAAATTACCATATAGCATATATTCAACACAAAAAACAGCAACCATTTGTTGTTGACAAAGGACAGCTGGACATATAAAGGGCCCCATCAAACCTAAATCCGGCCCTGGGTCTGAGCTGCACTGAGCTGGTTGCTGCAGCTCAGACCACATGGCTCTTACAAGCCACACTTGAATTCCTATACCAATAATTTGGGAACTCTCACCACTGTAACTAAGCCAGGTTTTACTGCCTGTGCAACTTTTCTGACGGATGTGTGGAAAAGCACATGAACCTGACCTTTGAAGAGTTTGTAAGGAAACCCATTTTTAACTTACCAAACCTGTGGTCTTTTCCTGTGCTTGGGGCAGCAGGGACTGTTTGTTTACTCACAAAGGCATATTTTAAAGGCCTAACAGCCGATATTGCTGCATATTTCACTTTGCTGCATATTTTAAATCTCTGCTGGGATTTCCTCACCAACGAGCACTAGCCCCAAACCTGGAACTTGGCATCTAGGAATTATCCTTTCATATGTATTTATTTTTCCTCGCATCAACAATTCCAACGCAATCTGAGCCGCTGAGACCTTGCTTTACCTGAAGTCATGGTTTTTCGTCGCCTCGTCTTTTCTTTCTTTCCCTTCCGGTAGATTTTCTTGAGGCATCGAAGCAGCGGCCCGCTTTCATCCGTGATAGACTCAGATGAGTCTTCCTGCAAGTCCCCTTGACTCAGGTCTGTCCCGCTCGGGCTACCCAGGAAAATTTCAGAATCTTCCCACCCAACGGGGGAAGATCCTCGGAAGATATCGTCTTCATAGTCTCCCAGGTAGCTGCACAAATCCATTCTGCAACCGAGACAGAAAGAAGGGACACCTCAGGTTGTGTTTACAGAAGCAAAAGGTAAGGTAAAGGTAAAGGACCCCTGGACGGTTAAGTCCAGTCAAAGGTGACTATGGGGTTGCAGCGCTCATCTCGCTTTTCAGGCCGAGGGAGCTGTTGTTTGTCCACAGACAGCTTTCCATGTCATGTAGCCAGCATGACTAAACCGCTTCTGGCACAACGGGACACTGTGACGGAAACCAGAGTGCACGGAAACAGCGTTTACCTTCCCGCTGCAGCGGTACCTATTTATCTACTTGCACTGGTGTGCTTTGGAACTGCTAGGTTGGCAGGAGCTGGGACAGAGCAACGGGAGCTCACTCCGTTGCGGGGATTCGAACTGCCAACCTTCCGATCGGCAAGCCCAAGAGGCTCGGTGGTTTAGACCACAACGCCGCCAAGGCAGCTGGGCTGTCCTGTTGGAGCTTTTCATTTGACAGCCCTCATTTATTAGGGTTGACAAAGGGCATAATTCAACTATGGAACTCACCCCCACTGGAGGCAGTGATGGCTTTAAAAGAAGACTGGAGAAATTTGTGAAGGATAAGGCTACCAATGGCTGCTAGCCACAATAGCTATGCTCTGCCTCTACGGCTGGAAGCAGCAATGATTCTGAATCCCAGCTGCTGGAAACCGCAGGAGGGGAGAGAATTGCTTTAGGGCTCAGATCCTGCTTGCAGGTTCCCCAAAAGAGACCAATGAGAGGACAGGATGCTGGACTAAATGGGCCACTGGCCTGACTCTTCTGATGTTCTTATGCCATTCAGAGACGTACGATGCCACGCCCCCTGCCGCTGGGCGCCCCACACCGCCGCGATTTTCGCCGCTGGTTGGGGTGGCACCGGGCGGGGGCGGGGGCCGAGGGGCAGGCTGGCCAGCGCCCCCTCCATTTTGGCGCCCCCACCGACACGGTTTTCACCCCAACCTGCTCGCTCCGCCGCTGGTTGGGGCGGTGGCGGGGGGGCAGGCTGGCCAGCGCCCCCTCCATTTTGGCGCTCTAGGCAACTACCTAGTTCGCCTAAATGGACGCGCCGGTCCTGCCCCCACCCCATTATTATAGCTTAAGCAAACATATATGGGCAGGAACTTCTCAAATACAAAAAACTCACAGTCCTAGTTATGGATGCAAAGGATGGGGGAGAAAACTGGTTTTGTTTGCATTTAAATATGACCCACCTCATTGGCTCTTCCTGAAACTAGTATACACCAACCGAAACCTGTTGAAATTCTCATTTTTCCTAATCTATTCTTGCGATGCACTCCTCCAAACAAAATTTGGGCACTGTGGTGTGTATGTTAGGTGAGAGTGTGCCTAAAAACTCACGAAAACAACATACAAAATGCATTGTATTTCTTACAAAAAGGTGCCTTTTTGGCAAAATCACAAACAAAAATGTGTACATTATGAGAAATTTCTATGAAATTGACAGATTCCTTCCATGCTGCTGGGGAGCTGGTGGTGGTGGGAATCAAGAGGGTAAAATGGTGATTCCATCATTATTTAGAATCATAGAATCATAGAGTTGGAATCATAGAATCTTCCTGAAGATTGGTGTATACTAGTTTCAGGAAGAGTTGGAAGGAACCCCCAAGGGTCATCTAGTCCAACCCCCTTGTAATGCAGGAATCTCAGCTCAAGCATCCATGACAGATGGCCATCCAACCTCTGCTTAAAAACATCTAAGGAAGGAGAGTTCACAACCTCCCGAGGGAGTCTGTTCTACTGTTGAAGGGCTCTTAATTTATCTGTGTTGTAGATGCACTGTGTGACTTCACCTTTCCTAACGAACTGAGATGATGCAAGCAGCTTATTCCACCAGAAAAAAAGGACCAAAGATCTGTATGTACGGAGCAGCACTTACTGTCCGGCTGAGAGTAGATTTGATCTTCTGTTCACTCCAGGCAAGCAGCTCAAGAGGCAAAACTCAGCCTTACATCGCAGCAAGGGCGACTAGTGCTGGGGAGGGGGGGGAGATTCACTGGGTGGCGGGTATACACTGCAGCTGGATGGGGTCACCCGGGAAACCGCAGGGCAGAGTTGCTATGAAAACACACAGGTAATAAAGGGTGGGCCAAGGTGTGTGCTGACCCGGTGATGTGGCCCCTGGGCTCATGAAGCTTTTCTCAATGTTGAGCTCAGGTGAGTTTATCAAATTAGGGGTGGCATGGAGAAAGTGGATGGAGAAAAGGTTTTCCTCCCTCTCTCATAATGCTACAACTTATGGTCGGAAGATTTCAGGACAGATAAAAGAAAGTAGTACTGTACTTGTTAAACCATGGGTTAAACTAAGGCCCGGGGGCCGGATCCGGCCCAATCGCCTTCTAAATCCGGCCCGCAGACGGTCCGGGAATCAGCGTGTATTTACATGAGTAGAATGTGTCCTTTTATTTAAAATGCATCTCTGGGTTATTTGTGGGGCCTGACTGGTGTTTTTACATGAGTAGAATGTGTGCTTTTATTTAAAACTAGTGGACGTTCAGCCCGTTAAATTAACGGGCGCTAGAACATCCGTTCTTCCTTCCCTGTTTCTCCCTCCCCCCTCCCTCCCTCTGTTCCTTCCTTCCTTTCTCCCTCCCTCCCTTTCTCTATTCTCCCTCCCTCCCTCCCTCCCTCCCTTTTTCCGTTCTTCTTTCCCTGTTCCTTCCCTGTTCCTTCCTTCGCAACGACGGCGCCCCTGCCCCCGCCAGCCTCTTCCTCCTCGGTGTCCGTGACCACGGCTCCGTCATCGTCATCCGCGGCAGCGCCTCAGCCTCCGTCGGGCGGGCCGCCCGACGGGGCTGAGGCGGCGGCGGCCTGAGGAGGAGGTGGAGGCGGACACGGCAATGGCGGCGACGCAGTTTCCGCCGGCCGCTCGAAGTGTCTCTGCGTCGTCCAATCCCTGTGTCCGTGGGGGACATGCGCAGTAGCGCAAACCCACAGACGGACGGACGGCAAGCAGAGACACTTGCACTTTATTATATAGGATGCATCTCTGGGTTATTTGTGGGGCATAGGAATTCATTCATATTTCTTTTTTAAAATACAGTCCGGCCCCCCACAAGGTCTGAGGGACAGTGGACCGGCCCCCTACTAAAAATGTTTGCTGACCCCTGTGTTAAACTATGGAACTGTCTGCCACAGGAAGCAGGGATGGCCACTAACCTGGATGGCTTTGGAAGAGGGTTAGACAAATTCATGGAGGAGAAGGCTGAGTTAATGCTTCTGAACACCAGATGCTGGAAACCTCAGGAGGGGAGAGTTGCTCTTGTGGTGGGGTTCTGCTTTTGTGTTTCTCAGAGACATCTGGTCAGCCACTGAGAGAAGAGGATGCTGGTCTAGACGGGTCATTGGCCGGATCCAGCAGGGCTCGTCTTATGTTCTTATACTGAGTAGTTTCAAAGTCTAGCACTGCTCTCAAAGATAGATTATGCTTTGAAAGGCTAACAGATCTGGCATTCCTGATCCATGTTTTTGTCATTGAATCCTACTCAATATTGATCCAGAGCAGATTCCAACGTATAGTTAGCAGAGCAAAAACTTAAACAAGTTGCAGGATTCCCCCCCTAAAATAGATCAGAGGCAACTGTATTTCATCCAGCAGAGTTTTACTACTACTGAAGGCAAATGAGCATAATGGTCACAAATCCAAAACGTTCAGGATTGGCCCTGTCCATAAGAAATCCAGTTGCAGCAGACTTTACTTAAACTTACAATCCTATATAATAATTCCCTAATGTCCCCACGTCCGTGGTGTGTGTCAGTGGAAATTTTCCACTGCGCATGTCGGAGACGGACGCAGGGATTGGCCGACGCAGAGACTTCGGGCCTCGGATTGGCCGGGAGCAGACGAGGGCGGGGCTGTGCCTTTCCGGGGTTGGCGGCTCCTCCAGCGCTGTTGCCAGTCGCTCGCTGGAACGCAAGAGGAGCGACCAAATGCTGGCCCTCCCTCCCTCCCCCCACCCCAAAAAGCCTCCTGAAAATAAAACTTCGCCCCGAGGAAAGGGCTCCCCCGGGGCTGAGGCGCTCCCTCGGCGCCTTTCCCGTTCAGGCCGCCTCCTCCTTCGCCCAGCCTGAGGCCTCGCCAGCCCCAACGGTTTCTCCGGCAGCCGGAGCAGGACGGCGACACGCCGACCGGACCTCCCCGCTCTCCTCCGCCCGCTTCCCCGAGCCAGGCGAGCAAGCGCCGCCGCCGCCAGCCCCCCCGGAGCCGAATCTCTCTCGCCCAGCCGGAGGGATGGCGGAGGAGTGGCCGGGTGGATCCCGGCCCAAGCAGGCCGCCGCTCCCCCGCCCGGGCCCTGCGGCGTCGGGGCCGGAGAGCTTTCTAGCGCCTGTTTTTGTAACAGGCTTAATTTACTAGTAACTTATAATAAGACTAAACTTTAACACTAAGCATACTGTGTACGGAACACCACACCAGAAAGAGAGACAGAAAGAAAGAGTGAAACCCAGGCTCCTTCTGGCCTTATTATAGTCAGCATGACCTTGACAGAAAGAGATAACGGAACCAGTCTAAGCCCACTGAACTCAGCTTCTCGGAAGGAATAACCCAAACATCATGATGAACCTTCTGCTTGTTTCTTTCACACAGATAAGCTTCCAGAACCCTCTTGGATTAATTAGAATAGGAAAGATCTCTGCACATCAGATCAATACTTTCTGTACCAAGAAATGCAATTTGATGGTTTTGCGGCAGGCACAGCTAACCTGTGGCACTTCAGATATTGCTGGACTCCAACTCCCATCATCCTTGACCATTGGATGTGCTGGCTAGGGATGATGGGAGATACAGTCCATTGCTTAGCCACCCTGGTTTAGTGGACTTTTTATCCAGCCGTGGTATAAAGAAGGGGTTTTATGTACAGTAGTACCTTGGTTTGCAACTGTTTTGGATTACAACTGTTTTGGATTACAACCACCTCAAACCCTGAAATGTGTGTCCCTTTTTGGGGGGGGGTTGAGGCCCCATTGGCAAAAGTGCGCCTTGGGTTACATACAACCTGTTTTGGTTTACAACCAGATCTCCGGAACGGATTATGGTTGTAAACCAAGGTATCACTGTATGGGAATCACCCCAGATACTGGAGCTCAACAGCCCAGCCAGCCCAATATTCCATTATAGAATCATAGAATTGTAGAGTTGGGAGGGACCCAAAGGTCATCTAGTCCAACCCCCTACAATGCAGGAATCTCAGCTCAAGCATCCATGACAAATGGTCATCCAAACTCTGTTTTAAAACGTCCTGTGAAGTAAAGTCCACAACCTCCTGAGAGAGTCCATTCTAGCGTTGAACAGCTCTTACTGTCAGAAAGTTCTTCCTGATGTTTAGTCTCCTTTCTTGGAACTTGAAGCCATGGGTTCAAGTCCTACCCTCTTAGAGCAGGAGAAAACAAGCTTGCTCCCTCTTCCATGGGACAGCCCGTCAAATGTTTGAAGATGGCCATCCTATCTCCTCTCAGACTCTTCATTTCCAGGCTAAATACACCCGATTCCCTCAACCGTTCCTTGTAAGGCTGTGTTTCCAGAGGCGTGGAACAGGTATTAAAGGTAAAGGGACCCCTGACCATTAGGTCCAGTCGTGACCGACTCTGGGGTTGTGGCGCTCATCTTGCATTATTGGTCGAGGGAGCCGGCGTACAGCTTCCAGGTCATGTGGCCAGCATGACAAAGCCGCTTCTGGCGAACCAGAGCAGCGCACGGAAACACCGTTTACCTTCCCGCTGCAGCGGTACCTATTTATCTACTTGCACTTTGATGTGCTTTTGAACTGCTAGGTTGGCTGGAGCAGGGACCGAGCAATGGGAGCTCATCCCGTCGCAGGGATTCAAACCGCTGACCTTCTGATCGGCAAGCCCTAGGCTCTGTGGTTTAACCCACAGCACCACCAGCATCCCAGGAACAGGTATTATATAACTGCAAATATTAGGGCAATAATTTTTACACACATTTTACTTATGAAGGAGAAATTAATTGATATTTGTTTAACCCAAATATCTCTGGAATTCCCGTCATGTTACAACTTTATGGCACTTTGAAATTTGAAAGCTGAAAAATTTGAGACATCGCTGGACTACAATCCAGCTCAAGCCAGCAGGCACAATGGAGGGCAACATCAAACTTAGTTGGTCTCTAAGGTGCTACTGGAAAGAATTTTTTTATTTTTTATTTTGTTTTGACTACAGCAGACCAACACAGCTACCTACCTGTAACTGGAACATCTGGGTATGTTCGCATTAGCAGAGGAGGAAGGCTGTCACTGAGAGTCTCCTGCTTTGTGCCCCAAGTCATTTGCTGTATGATAACAGCAAAATCTAATGGTGATGCCCTATTTGGACCTCCAGGAAGAACACCCCACAAAAAAACACACCTGCTCATTCTTTGGGAGTGCTACCCCATCTAAAACCAGCCAGTAATTCCCGAATCCTGGAACCACCAGCCCAGAGAACCCCAATCTTGGCAGGATTTAGCCTCAGTTGATCAGTCTGCATCCAACCCATTATCACCTCCAGTCCCGGTCCAGCCATTGCATGGTTGGCACCTGATTCAGGTGCAATGGAGAGACAGAGCTGGACATCATCCGCGTACTGATGACAGTGTGCGATGCAAATATGCAGTAAAATAAAAAGTAGAAAGAAAATCTGTTCCATTCAGGTTGAAAGTATGGACCTGGTAAGGTATACCGTGGCTGGAAGCAGCTTTTGGGACCCAAACATGGGGAGGAAACATGTCTTCAGGAGAATGGTGATGACTCTGTTGCATTGATGATAATAAAGCAGTATTATTGATGATAATACTGTGTCCAATTCTGGGCACCACAGTTCAAGAAGGATACTGACAAGCTGGAACATGTCCAGAGGAGGGCAACCAAAATGGTCAAAGGCCTGGAAACGATGCCTTATGAGGAACGGCTTAGGGAGCTGGGTATGTTTAGCCTGGAGAAGATAAGGTTAAGGGGTGAAATGATAGCCATGTTCAAATATATAAAAGGACGTCATATAGAGGAGGGAGAAAGGTTGTTTTCTGCTGCTCCTGAGAAGCGGACACGGAGCAATGGATTCAAACTACAAGAAATAAGATCCCACCTAAACATTAGAAAGAACTTCCTGACAGTAAGAGCTGTTTGACAGTGGAATTTGCTGCCAAGGAGTGTGGTGGAGTCTCCTTTGGAGGTCTTTAAGCAGAGACTTGACAGCCACCTGTCAGGAATGCTTTGATGGTGTTTCCTGCTTGGCAGGGGGTTGGACTGGATGGCCCTTGTGGTCTCTTCCAACTCTATGATTCTATGAAAGCGGTGGGACGGAGAGCCAGCAAAACCTTTGCAAATTCTGACTTTGCATTCAATGAAACCGGGGAGAGATTTTTACCATTGTGATCGAGGAACAGCAAAGTCAACCTGAATGGTGTGGGCCAGGGGATGACATCACCGGCAGCCAATCAGAGGGATGCTGCAGAATTCCAAAGCATCTCCCCACCATCTCCATAGCAAGGCTTTTGCTACAGAACGGGCTTCCCCAACCCGGTGCCCGCTGGAGGTTAGGGACTATGACTCCGCAGCAGAGCTGCCTGCCTGGCGTTGATAAAAAATAAGGACACCTTCACATTGCACGTAGTTAAGCTGTGCAACTCCCTCCCTCAGGAGGCAAATCCAGTTCAAATTCTTAAACCTTTATTGGCATATATACAAGATTCCAGGAGGATTCACGAATCCTCGTTGCATGTTGCTAAAAGCTGGCTGCTATCTCCACCTTATCCCCCTCCCTGAGTAAACATATGGAAGGCTGCCTTACATTCGTCTGAATGCCACACCCTACTAACAACCAACTAATTAAGAAACTTAGAACGAATTGTCCGATACCGGGAGCAGTGCAAAGCTACATACACGATTGATTATATTTGCCTCTGTCCACAGGGGCAGAATCTGTCTTGTGAGTGGTGTTTTCTGGAGTCTTGCCTGCAGTATGGCTGAAGGTAGCACATTCAGTCTATCATGCATAATAATAATAATATTATAATAATAATTTATTATTTGTACCCCGCCCATCCGGCTGAGTTTCCCCAGCCACTCTGGGCGGCTTCCAACAAAGATTAAAATACATTAAAATGTCACACATTAAAAACTTTCCTAAACAGGGCTGCCTTCAGATGTTTTCTAAATGTCAGGTAGTTGTTATCTCTTTGACATCTGGCGGGAGGGCGTTCCACAGGGCGGGCGCCACTACCGAGAAGGCCCTCTGCCTGGTTCCCTGTAGCTTTGCTTCTCGCAAGGAGGGAACTGCCAGAAAGCCCTCGGCGCTGGACCTCAGTGTCCGGGCAGAACGATGAGGGTGGAGACGCTCCTTCAGGTATACAGGTATACTGGGCCGAGGCATGCCCTGCGTTGATTTGGGTTGGTCAATCGGGAAAAAAGGTACCGTATATACTCGAGTATAAGCCGACTTTTTCAGCCCATTTTTTGGGCTCACAGCTGATGTGGATCCCGATAGTGTAGTACCTGCCCTCCCTCTCTCCCTCCTTCCATCATAGGGGGCCACACAGCTGTTCCTGATCCCCATCGGGAAAGCCAAGCTAGCCTTCCTCCCCTCTTCCAGCAGCATCCCACAGACCTCTCCCCAGCTCAGTCACCCCCCTCCCCATTGTGTGTGTGGTCGCTGAGGATCACAGTTTGAAGGCTTTGGTTGTGGTTTGCAGGGTTCAGGAGGTTAGGGAGAAAATGTGAAAGGAGTCATGCATTAACTTTTTTCCTCCTGTCTCAGGTTCCACAAAGGCTAGACACTTGCTATTTAGTTATTTATTTTTAATGGTACCTGAGATCTGGAGATTATGGTTCATCTGGTGAGGTGGGGGTGCCCCACCCTACCCTTGGAACTCCATGCCCATGGGATTTGCAAGCATGTGTGAAACCTGAAGAGGGAGCCTCTGAGCTCATGGGTTGCAAAGAAGTGGCATGAAAAGGATTATGTGCACCACCAATAGCAAATTAATTAGCAAGCGACTAGGAAAACTTACTAGAATATTTGGAAACTCTGAACTGTTTGAAGAATCATGTTTCTGTCATTTCCATTTATTGATGAACTTGCTTATATCCCATGATAATTTGCTTTACCTATATTCCAGGTTCATTGCATTTTTAGAATTTCTGTTCAACAAGCTATGTTTTATTTCCAAGTCTGACTTCCCTTTAAAACCTTTTAGGTATGATAAATTAGCATCAGGAACCGTAAAATAATATAGACTTCACTTTTATTTCTGCATGTACTTTTACACTGCAATCTCATACATGTCTATTAGAATTAAGTCTTATTGAGTCCAGAGAGGCTTACTCCCAAGTAAGTAGGAATAGGATTGTACCCTTAAAAAGGTTATACAAAATACAAAAAGGAAATGCTTGCTGGAGTCTAGTGTTGTAGGCTGCAATCGGTAGGTGCATTCTATTTTTATTTTTGAAATTTACCAGTAGCTGCTGCATTTCCCACCCTCGGCTAATACTCGGGTCAATAAGTTTTCCCAGTTTTTTGTGGTAAAATTAGGTGCCTCGGCTTATATGCGGGTCGGCTTATACTCGCGTATATACGGTACCTTGTATCACATGTGGTGGGAGTGTAAAAGAGTGAAAGGCTTCTGGGATTAAATATATGGTGAAATTAAGAAAATGTTGAAATATACATTTGTTTAAAAACCAGAAGCATTTTTACTGGGAATTACAGGTACAGACATTAAAAAGCAAGACTTTTAAGCTTTTCCAATATGCAGTGACTGCAGCGAGAATTTTAATAGCACAGAAATGGAAACAAGAACAAATACCGACAAAGAAAGAATGGATTGTGAAACTAACGGAGTATGCGGAATTGGACAAGATGACGGGGAGAATCCGTGAACAGCGGGACCAGAGGTTCATCAAAGACTGGACTAAATTTGCAGACTATCTAAAGGAAAATAGTACTCAATTGAATACGTTGGTAGGATTGCAGGAAGCTTTGTAGAGTAAAAGAAGAAATATTGTTGTTAATACGAAAATATAGTGATTAACCTTTAGGAAGGAATAAGGTAAAACAACGATTGATTTAGGAAATATAGATATAAGGAATAGATTTTAGAATGTCATAAGGAAGGTCTGACGGAAGTCACGGCCGTAAAAAGCCAAAACGGTATAAGATGTGAAGATGAATATGTGAATGTATTATTGTATCTTTATAAAACTAATAAAAAATGATTATTAAAAAAAAAGATTTGGGTTGGTCAAATGGGAGAGAGAGGTCGCCGTTGGCCGTCTGCCTCACCCCACAGACACTATTCCTGATTTGGCTACTAGGCCACTAGCCTAGATGGCTTTTAAAGAAGGCGAGACAAGTTTGTGAAGGAGCCGGCTATCGATAGCTACGCGCCAGGGTGCTAATGCTGTGCCTTCACAGTTGGAGACAGTGATGCTTCTGAATACTGGAAGCTGAAAATACTGAAATACTGAAATAGCTTTTGGAATCAGAGTATCAAGGGGAAAAGCGATCGTATGGTGATGAAATATGGACTTAAATCCGCACAGGGACATTGTTTGTTTTGATCTACGGTATCTTGCTTGTTGGAATACATCAGAGGCTGTGAAAATATAGGAAGGGTAAAAAGCAAGGACAAATAGTTGATTAGATAACTCCGGAGTTTGAAGCATGGGAAACCTCAAAATAAATTTAAATAATAATTTGGCAGTATTGGAACTTTTCTTCTTCTTTTTTTATAATTGGACTAGTTGAAGTTAGCCCGTTGACTAACGGGCTCTAGAGGAAGAGGAGGCAGGAGGCGGCAGAGCGGCTCGCGGGGCCCCGGCGCGCCCTGCTCTCCCCGCTTCAAGCGCGCTCCGCAGCGCCCGCCTCGCCGCCCCTCCGCAGGAGCAGCAGCGCCAGGGCGAGCTGGTTGCCCGAGGCCCCGGCGCCGCCGCCACGGCCTGGCCTGGACTCCTCGTTCTCCTCGCTGCCGCTGCCTCCAGGCGGGGCCGGCCATCCTCCGGCGGGGCTGTGAGGGAGGCGGGCGGGCGGCCGTCACTTCCTGTCCGCTGGCCAATCCCTGCGTCCCCGTGTGACATGCGCAGAACGCACTTCCGTGACACACGGAAAAGCAGGGACACTTCAAGATTATTATATAGGATAAATAATTTGAAATGTAATTTGGAATGTTTCAATGTGATTATGTATTGAAAACCTTAATAAAAATGATTTGGCAAAAAAGAAGAAGAAAGTACTGAAATAGCTGGAAACCACAAGAGGGGAGCAGGCTCTTGTGCTCAAATCCTGCTTGCTCGTTTCCCGTTGAAGCATCTTGGTCAGCCCCTGTGAAAACAGGATGCTGGACTAGATGGGCAATTGGCCTGATCCAGCAGGCCTCTTCTTACATTCTTCACCTTTGGGTTGAATGGGACAAAAACGCTCAGCTGCTGTGACCCCCAGGTCAGACGAGAAACTCAACTTTGTTGCTCCTCCTGCAGTAAGCCAGCATTGGAGATGCTCTTATTTAAAACAAAAACAAAACCCCCGAGTTTAAGGTTTGCCAGAGGTTGGAAGTGAACACACACACCAGCTTCAGGGACAAAGCAAAACATCCAGCCCCCAGGGTATCAGTGCCTCGTAATCTGAGACGTCCAGATAAAGCAGGACAGTATTGGTGTTAAATAAATAATGATCAGACGAAAGGCATCCTGGAAAAAGGAGATTGATCTGTGTGTGCAGCTGGTCTTCTGGAGAGCCACCAAGGTCACCTTGCATGACCCTGAAAGGCTGATGCAATGTAAGAAGTTAAGAATGCAAGGGTCTTGCTGGAGCCATAAAGGTAAAGGGACCCCTGACCATTAGGTCCAGTCGTGACCGACTCTGGGGTTGCGGCGCTCATCTCACTTTACTGGCCGAGGGAGCCGGCGTACAGCTTCCGGGTCATGTGGCCAGCATGACTAAGCCGCTTCTGGCGAACCAGAGCAGCACACGGAAACGCCGTTTACCTTCCCGCCAGAGCGGTACCTATTTATCTACTTGCACTTTGACGTGCTTTCGAACTGCTAGGTTGGCAGGAGCAGGGACCGAGCAACGGGAGCTCACCCCGTCGCGGGGATTCAAACCGCCGACCTTCTGATCGGCAAGCCCTAGGTTCTGTGGTTTAACCCACAGCGCCACCCGCTGGAACCATATAGGTCCATATAGTTCAGCATCCTGGTCTCATCTCAGGGACCAACCAGATGCCCCAGTGGGATGCCCATTTGAGATTCCCAGCAAGTGGCATTCGGAAGCATATTTGCCTCATACAGCGGAGGTCCAAAACTGTAGTCGTACAACAGCCATGCAAGGTGGGCCAGGGCCCCTGGTCTGGATAGAGGCAGAGGCTTAAAGCCCCCAGCCCTTCATACTAGGTTCCCAATTCAGATCAGGCCCCTGGGTTGGCAATTTGTGTTTGTTTGTTACCTTGCACCTATGGGCACGGATGCAAAGCAAATGTATCATCCAATTTAGTCCCTGGTAAGCCCACGGGTTTGCATTGTGCAATTAAGGGTTTACACAAAAGGAAGTCCCACCAGTCCATTGGGGCTTCTTCTCAGGAAAGTAGGTTTAGGAGTTCAGTCTCCATCTGCTCGTGAGACACACCTTTCTGTAGGATTTCACTCGGTCCAGAGCTGAACGCATTTATTCATTTTCTCTTATGCAATTTTACGATGACGTACCTCGTATTGATAAACACCAAAACAATGACATCTGATTAAATGTAATTTAATTTACAGATGAAAGCAGCACCTGTCTGAAAATCAGTGAAACCTCTTTACAGATATGTAAAGAGCGAAAAGAATGAAGAGCCATTATGCCAAGCCCTGTGCAGGATAAAATTCCGTCATCTGTCACCCCTGCTCTGTGTCCATCATTTTTGTGTTTATACAAAAGCGGGGTTTCTGAGGGTCTGGACTCACTACTTGTGTTTCTGGGTGAGATGGGCATCCATTGCTTCAGGCAGGATGCTCAGTCTCAGGGGGTGGGGTGCCCCTCCAGCACCCAGAGACACGTAAACAGCTCCATTGCCACAGCCTTCCTGCCCAGATGATCCAGATTTCTCTGCAATGCCTGCGGTCGCCATGGCAACAGAAGATTTGATAATGGATTCAGGGATGCCTGTGCTTCCTTCTCTATCAGCAGGCTTTAAGCGAAAGGCCAGCCTCCAGACATACTGTGAAAATTCCTTTATTTGAGCTTTTGAGTCTAGCCTCAGAACATATTTCAGATATCTACGTTCCATGCACATTTTCTGTATATCGGGGCAGCCCCTCCCCACCCTGTACATCAGCCTCCCCGTTTTTGTCTTTGAAGGACAGTCTTATTAAAATGCTGATATTTGTTTTACACATGTAAAAAGGTAAAGGACCCCCGACAGTTAAGTCCAGTTGCGAACGACTCTGGGTTTGCGGCGCTCATCTCGCTTTACTAGCCGAGGAAGCCGGCGTTTGTCCGCAGACAGTTTTTCTGAGTCATGTGGCCAGCATGACTAAGCCGCTTCTGGCGAACCAGAGCAGCGTACGGAAACGCCATTTACCTTCCCACCGGAGCGGTACCTATTTATCTACTTGCACTTTGACGTGCTTTCGAACTGCTAGGTGGGCAGGAGCTGGGACTGAGCAACGGGAGCTCACCCCGTGGCGGGGATTCGAACCGACAACCTTCTGATCAGCAAGCCCTAGGCTCAGTGGTTTAGGCCACAGCGCCACCCACATCCCTTTTACATATGTAATTACACAAGTAATTGGGGTTATTATTTTTAAATTGTGTTCTTTAAATTTCCCCTGAGACCCCTGTCCTCCAAAATACATTATGAAAACCTATATTCCATTACATACACCACAACTTTATACATCTGTAAAACATGTTCTTCTTAAGGGATCCACAAATTAGTCTAAACTTTTGGAACTCTTCTTTGGGTTTTTTTTGGGGGGGGGGGAGTGTTTACATGAAACTTGGATTTCTGAAGGTTACAGTTTGCTTGTGGGCAGTTCTCATAGACACCTGGTTGAACTAGACTGGGCACTGGGCTGATCCAGCAGGCTCTTATATTTTTAAATGCGTTCTCCTGGGTGATATTATTGGTCTCTCAAAGCTGCTGTTGTTTACCCTGATTGAAGCCTGCAGTTCAAGATGTCTGGCAAAGATCCAGGACTGATCCATTTGTGGGCTTTGCCCTAGAAGAACTAGACAGCAGGATAAGTCGATCTATGGCTACTACTATTGCCAGGATGGCGATGTGCTTCTTCCATGGAAGGAGGCAGTAACGCTTCTGAAATAACAGTTGCTGGAAACAGATGGAGAAGAGAGTGGTTTTGTGCTCTTCTTCTGGGTTTCCTTTTGAGGTATCTGGCCTGATCTAGTGGGGCTTTGCATTCATAAGATTCTCCCAATACCAGAGAGATAGATCTCACATGGGGGGACCTTGGGCCAGTCGTTGTCTTTCAGTCTAACTGGTGGCGCTGTGGTTTAAACCACCAAGCCTCTTGGGCTTGCTGATTGGAAGGTCGGCGGTTCGAATCCCCGTGACGGGGTGAGCTCCTGTTGTTCTGTCCCTGCTCCTGCCAACCTAGCAGTTCAAAAGCACGGCAGTGCAAGTAGATAAATAGGTACCACTCTGATGGGAAGGTAAAACGGCGTTTCCGTGCGCTCTGGTTTCCGTCACAGTGTCCCATTGCGCCAGCAGTGGTTTAGTTCTGCTGGTGTTAAAGCTGTCTGTGGACAAACGGCGGCTCCGTCGGCCTGAAAAGCGAGATGAGCGCCGCAACCCCATAGTTGCCTTTGACTGGACTTAACTGTCCAGGGGTCCTTTACCTTTACCTTACCTCACAGCATTGTTGTGGGCATTAAATAAGGGAGAGAACCAGGTACACCACCTCCAGCTCCTTGCTGGAAACGGTTAGATATAAAATAAATAAATGCAATTTACATCCAGGTGCAATTTAATTTAAGTTTAGACTCCATACTATCGAATGAATAGGTTCAGTTTGCTAAACGCATTTTGTTCCAGAAGCTAGTTCGGAAGTAGGAGATAGCAAGGAAAATGAAGGCAGCGCAGGGCAGATGGGAAAGAATCTCCAGCGCCGGTATCTAACCGGGGCGGTGTGACGACAGGAGAGAGTTATTATGAGAAATCCATCATTAAGCTGAGCGACAGCGAGATGCTTTCACTGGAACAACAAGCCACTTAACGGACTTGCACTTTCGCGTTCCCCCTCCTGGCAATGGTTGCTGCTCGTTGTGAATACAAAACAGGTAATTAAAAAGGGAAGTGTGAAAGAGATGCCTGGTGGCGTGCAATCCTTAGAAGCGTGCAAGCTCCTTCTTCAGGACATGCAGTCAGCCCGGACAGCTCAGTGGGTTGCAGCATGGTGCAGATGACGCCAAGGTTGCAGGTTCGATTCCTTGTGGCTAAATATTCCTGCACGGCAGGGGACTGGAATATAGTTGAACCTCAGGGTCCCTTCCAGCCAGTGCCGGAGTTACGTATAAGCTAAACAAGCTATAGCTTAGGGCCCCACTCTCTTGGGGCACCCAAAAATATTAAAAATGGAAAAAGCAACTGAATGTACATTTCCAAAATATAAGATAAAAAACAAAATAAAACCTACATGTGTGTTGTGTAGGCTCCTATGACGTAAGCAATGGGCCCTGCCTGCTAGCCTGCTCCCTAAAATATCACTGGTTTGCTCATTTCTATATACAGGGTGCCTACATTCTGAATCAAACCTATCCATTCTTAAGGAAATCAGCCCTGAGTGCTCACTGGAAGAACAGATCCTGAAGCTGACATACTTTGGCCACCTCATGAGAAGACTCCCTGGAAAAGACCCTGATGTTGGGAAAGATGGAGGGCACAAGGAGAAGGGGACGACAGAGGATGAGATGGTTGGACAGTGTTCTCGAAGCCACCAACATGATTCTGACCAAACTGCGGGAGGCAGTGGAAGACAGGAGTGCCTGGCATGCTCTGGTCCAGGGGGTCACAAAGAATCGGCAACATGTGCAAATGGTGTTAGATACTTATTACCGGGTAGGTCTACAAATTACCATATAGCATATATTCCACACAAAAAACAGCGACCATTTGTTGTTGACAAAGGACAGCTGGACATATAAAGGGCCCCATTACCTTCAGCAGCTTAGGGCCTCATCAAACCTAAATCCGGCCCTGATTCCAGCTCTACAATTCCACGTTTCTCAAGGGAACCTGCCGGGGAAGACAACGCCCCCAAGTGGGAGAGAGCGAAGAGAGCGAGAAAACTACACGCCCCAGCAGCCCTCGGGACAATCCCCCCGGGGGATGCTGCGCGCGCACCCAAGCCCCCTCGCAGCGCGTTACTCAGCCTGAGGGGCGGGGCTTGAGTGGTTTCCGCCCCCTCCTCCTGCTCCTTATTATTAAGGACCGGCCGTTGGGCGCGTGCGGGAGGCGGTTGCGCGCTCTGCCGGCTCGTGGGCGGGGCCTAGAGGGGCGGGGCCTAGCGCGTCTTTTCTCTTATTTACCGCGGGCTCGGTTGCGCGCGCAGCTCCTCTGAGGGGAAAACTCCTTCTCCGTGAGGGAAAAGTGAAGGGGGGGGGGTCTCCCGTCCTGTGAGGGAAGGGGCTTCTTTTTGCCTGAAAAGCGGAGCGTGAGGGGGCAGGGGTCACTAAGCGGGGTGCCTTTTTAAAACCAAAAAGACCACCCCAAATATTTGCCGCCTCCCCGCTCCCGGTGAATTCTCTCTGTGCGTGAGAGCCTCAAAACTTATGGGGGGAGATTGACAGGCCCCCTCCTCCCTTCCACGCCCCCCCTCGACCAATTTTGGACCAGCCCCTCCCCCCCCCACTCCCGGGTGGGGGCAGTGAGCGCCTCCATGCCCTTGGCTGGGCTGCTGGGCGGTCGCCGTGCCAGCAGCAGCCCCGCCCACCCAGCCGGCCAGCAGGTGGGGTGGGGGCGTGGGAGGGGGCGGGGGTGAGCCTTTGCACACAGATACACACACCCCGCGCGTGTGCCTGGAGAGCAGCGCCCGTTTGCACGCTCGCCCCTTGCTGCATCGCCCCGAGGTGCTGCTGCTCCCGCCGCTGCTGGCGCCCACCGGGACTCCTGGGGAGGCGATGGGGGACCACCGAGAGACCGGGGACGTCAACTCGAACCTGCTCATCACCTTCAGCACGGGGGACCTGCAGCTGGACAAGGCCATCTGGCAGTGGCTGACCTGGGACAAGGTGGGTCTGGCATGTTAAGCACCGACTTATTTCCAATGTATTCCACGAAGCCTCCAGAATCTGCTAAGTAGCTGCCAGGGAGAGAGAGAGAGAGAGAAGGCGATACTATACATTTCGCTCCTCTTGCACTTAAAGGGCTTTGCCAGCGCCAGAAATAGGAGGTTGCAGCGCTGGGCGCTGCTGAAAAATCGTGCGCACATAAACGTGCTGGAGAGGCTTGCGGGGGGCTGGGAAGGCTCTGTGGAAACTCACATCTCCCTCCTTTGCAGTGTAGGTGCATTTTTGGCGCTGGCAAGAAATATACAATTACCGATTGCCTTTAATTGTGAATGTGCGATCAAGATCGGTGTGCGTGTTTTCCCTTGCCACTGCCGTTTCTCCCTTCTCTCAAAAACCGAAGCCATGCTGCATAACGTTCCATGCATCTGAAGACTGTAGTCCACAAAAGCTTGCGCCATAATAGATTTGTTAAGTCTTTTAAGTTGCCAAGACGCTGCAAACGACTAACATGGCTACTCATATTTATATTGCGAGGGATTCCTTAGTGTCCACCAAACCTTTGCATTCATATTCCCTTAAAATAGGGCTCCTGTCCCTGTAATTAGGAAGAAGACCATAGTTTAAAATTGGGGTGAAGCCCCTCTCTGAGTAGGGGGCTCATGTGGCTCTGAAAGAAAGAAATTAATGCATCCCCTCACTTCGAAAGAGATGCTTCTCCCTTATTTCAGCACCATGTACTGCTATCCTTAAGCAGTAGTGCTTAATAAACAGTGATGCAATGTGGAGCAGTGACTCATCTATGTTGTAGACAAAGGAAAGTGTTTCTGAGAGCTGGATGTTTTGCATTTTCCTGCTTTGAAATGTCTGTTTTCAGCAGAGGGCAGCTCTGCTATTTTGATTTCATTTTGTTTTTGCAATGCTGTGCAATTCTAAGACCAAGCTTAAACAACTTCCTTTGGGTGGGTTGTTCTGCCATAAGTGCACCACAAGTTCCTTTGACACTACCATTCTTGGAAAGGTATTAATTTGCAAGTCACAATTTGTATGTTACTGTCTTAAGACACTTCCCATTTTTTCTTCTCTCTTTTTTAAAAAACTAGGCAGTGCTGCAAACTGTGTGGATTTTGTTTCTTTTTTGCACTGTTATGCTTCCTCCGGGAAGCTATTTCAGTCTGGCATCAAATTTGCTTTTGTACTTGGTTATCAGTAGCGTGTACGTCTTTTGGCCAGTTATAGATGATCTGGTTCCCTGATGTCTTACTCTTCCTCCTCCTGCTTGGTGATGTCATACAGAGTCTGATTATCATTGTGCAGAGGGAAGCTTGTGAAGTTGTCTAGGGGGTGAGAGCTGTCTGAAAGGCAACAATCAGTAATTTGGAAATGCAGTTATTTTTTGAATTCTCAGTCATTAGGAAGGTTCTCTGTAAAATAGCTTTTATATTTAGCACAAAAATGAAACTGAAATATTGGAAAAGAACATGACATCTTGCAGGTGGACTACGGATGTATTTTCTCAAGGGGAAGGAGGACATTTTGGTGTCTTCCTTTTTCAAATAAACTCGGGAGACCAACAGTTTCTACCAGGGGTCCCCAAACTAAGGCCCCGGGGGCCGGATGTGGCCCAATTGCCTTCTAAATCCGGCCCGAGGACAGTCCGGGAATCAGCGTGTTTTTACATGAGTAGAATGTGTGCTTTTATTTAAAATGCATCTCTGGGTTATTTGTGGGGCATAGGAATTCGTTTATTATTATTTTTTCAAAATATAGTCCGGCCCCCCACATGGTCTGAGGGACAGTGGACCGGCCCCCTGCTGAAAAAGTTTGCTGACCCCTGGTTTCTATGTTAATGCAAAAGGGTGATCTTGCCTTACTGCAGATGGAACTGATGTGGCTATGTTCATTATCACACTCTAAAATTTAGTGTATAATATGTAAGAGAAGCTTAACGTGTTTTACTGTTTCCAGGTGCTCCATAGTTAGATCCTTAGATGACTATGGTTGTCTATGGGAATTCTGGGCATTTACAAATGTGCTTCTCCAAACCCTGCATCTTCTTGATGTTAAGACATTTTATTCCATGCTTTTCAACAGCATTACATAATTACACATATTTCAGTTTTTTCACTCTAGTCACTTCCAGCAGTTAACCTGGGCTAGTGATGTAGATGGCAGCTTATATGGGTCATTGCTTCATTTTGAGTTTAATTGTTCCTTGGTTAATGCAAAATCTTACAAAGAGGCAAGCGGCACCTGAGCCCCAGTATGTGACGTCAGAATTGTACCCAAGTACTGCAGCTCTTTTTCTTTTTTTTTGGTAACAATGGCCGTACATCAATATTTCATCATCTGTGCATCTTGCTGATGCTGCATTGGCTTAGGGCCTATTTTCAGGAACAGTTGCCTCTGAGGTTGGATGTAGCAAGTGATTAATAATGCATGCCACCAATTGTATAAATGAGGAAAGTTATTATTAAAAAAAAATCATCCCCTGCATTTGAAATGTGAAGGATACAGCGGGGGGGGGGGGGGGGAGGCGTGTAGTTCAGTGACGAAGGAGATGTTTTGCTTACAGAAAATTCCAGGTCGAATCCCTAAAATTTCCAGATTTAAAAAGGTCAGGTAGCAGGTGATGTGAAATAGCCTTGCCTGTGGTGCTGGAAAGCTGCTGCCAGTCAGAGTAGCAGTTCTGGGCTGGGTGAGTGAATCAGCCCAGGAAATGGCAGTTTCCTGTGCTCCTAAATGTACTTGCCTGTGTCTTGCAATTACCTTGAGTTACAGGAGATCAGCAAATGGCTAGATTCACATCCAATTTAGATAGAAGTACTTTTGCTTAATTGGATCAAGCGGAATAAAGGTGTAACGTTAAAGGTGTAATCATGGTGACTCACATAAGCTCTGTGACATTTCTCTTATTCAGGCATGAGGAGCATTACATGATAATTGATATCACATTTGGAGAAATGTCAAAATACTTTTTTGCAGCCTATATTGTCTTATTCTAGAAACATATGAGCTTATACAAATAAAATAAGTTTTGTGCGCGCCTGTTTCTCTTGCTCTGAATGTATGTGAAAGCTAGGCCATGAAATTGGGACTTCTTGGCTAAGATTTAAGTTTTGTTTTAGCAGAAGTGCATACATAATTTTAAATTTTGTTTTGACTATGGCAGACCAAAACGGCTACCTACCTGTAACTATCACCAAACTAGCCGCTAAAGGATTAAAAGATGGCAATAAAATTGGGTCTATTTGGGGCCGTGGTACTTTATGTGTAGCTGGATGCTTGTCTGCAAGACACCCACTCCCAATATTGGAAGAAGGAAATAACTGTTTCCCCCATAACATAGTTCCTATTGAGCACAGTGGGACTTAATTGTGGGTGAACATGCACAGACTTACACAAAACTAATATTTTTTACTTTCACCTTAAAGCGGCTATAACAAATTGATTTGACTGAATAAGACCTTGTAGTGTTTTGGTATCTGGGCCTGTCTTCCAATGAAATAAATATTGCTTTCTTTTAAGAGTTAAGAATAAGAAAAACATGTTTTGAAGACTTGAAGATGTTAGAACTTTAAAGCGAATTGACAACTCAAAGAGAAAACAAAATAATATATTGGCTAGTAATAATAATAATAATGATAATAATAATAATAATAAATTTTTATTTATACCCCGCCCTTCCCAGCCAAGACCGGGCTCAGAGCGGCTAACACCCATAAAATCACAACAAAACATACAAAACAATGAATTAAAATGCAAGTTAAAATACAATTTAAAATTTAAAATGCAGCCTCATCTTTAAGTAGCCCACCAATCAAACAGGGTTAAACTAAAACCAACCCAAAGGCCAGGCGGAACAGCTCTGTCTTGCAGGCCCTGCGGAAAGATTCCAGATCCCGCAGGGCCCTCGTCTCTTCTGACAGACCATTCCACCAAGTCGGGGCCAGTACTGAGAAGGCCCTGGCCCTAGTTGCGACCAGCCTAGCATCCTTATGGCTCGGGACCTCCAAAATGTTATTGTTTGAGGACCTTAAGGTCCTACACGGGGCATACCAGGAGAGGCGGTCCCTTAGGTCCCTTAGTAAGACTAAAACTGCAATTATATGCACACTTTTAAGGGAATAAACCCCATTGATTACAGTGGGATGTATTATTTATGTAGCAAAATGATTGTATATGATATTTTACAGTGTCATAAGCAAAAAGCATGCATAATAAATGTGCATAGGATCAGGCTGTAGGTCTTGGAATTAGACCTCCCATGGATAAATTATTTTCTAGGATGACATATCTGACAGTCACCCTCAGAGTCATTCCACTGAAATTGATTTATGTGGGTCTGCTGTGAGTATGACCCAATTGGATACCACATATAATGTATTCATATTATTATTTGGATAAGTTGAAGTGACTTTAATGCACTTGTCTGAAAAAAACATAAAATTACCTTCCTACTAAAACCCATACAAGGCCTGGTTCTTAATGGAAACTTGTAAGGAATGAAGTTCACGGTTGTATTTATTTTGGCACATCAGTTAACAGGCTGTAGATTGCTTCTACGCAAGCTCTCTGAAGCCTTGCTCAAGTGATCCTGGATTTCATCTTTGGCATGTTGATTTCTGTGCTAGGATCTGATCCAGGTGAACAAGCCACTAAAATATAAAAGTAATGCAACTGAATGCACTTTACCTCAGGCTGCTGCATTTTGAAGAGCTTAATTGCTGCCACAATTCACTGGGAATGTCAGGGGAATTATGAAGTAGGAATGTATGGCAGGGAACCTTTCTTTGCCAGAATTTTGGTAGATTATTGTGTATTGTGAACCACTGTGGGCACAGTTTCTTGTGGAAAGCGGCATATAATTAAACTGAAGCCTAATGTACTGTGTCCATAAAGACAGTAAAACAGCTGCTTCCTTGTAACTTCTTGCTGGCCTAGTATTTTGTCATATTTAATAAGCCATGGTTAGGAGGAGGTGAATATAATTTACAGTACATTGAATTCTTAGGCTTATAGGTTTATGGATAGCCTAGTTGGGCAGTGATGTCTGCTCTGATAAGTCACGAACACTCTGTAAAGGGGATTAGTCCTATAGGGACTGGCTGTGAATTTAGATAAGGCAAATATAAATCTATATAAAGGTTTTAGGAAACAACAATATGAATCGCATCAGGATTGTCTACAGTGTAAGAGCTTAATCCCTGGTTTTTAGCACTGTTTTACAGCAGGGCTCTCTCTGCTTGGCTCCTATCTGAGGCTTTTGATTCTGCATCCACTATGGAAACTTTTCAAATTGTGGAAAAACACAGATCTGCCTCATCTTTATCAGCTCTTTCTTCGCAGTGGAACATAGGAAGCTGCCCTATACAGTACTCAGACAGGCCATCCATCTAGTTCAGGGGTAGGCAACCTAAGGCCCATGGGCCGGATGCGGCCCAATCGCCTTCTCAATCCGGCCCGCGGACGGTCTGGGAATCAGCGTGGTTTTTACATGAGTAGAATGTGTCCTATTATTTAAAATGCATCTCTGGGTTATTTGTGGGGCATAGGAATTTGTTCATTCCCCCCCCCCCAAAAAAAATAGTCCGGCCCACCACATGGTCTGAGGGACAGTGGACCGGCCCACGGCTGAAAAAGGTTGCTGACCCCTGATCTAGTTCCACATTGTCTACTCTGATTGACAGTGGCTTTTTAGGGTTTCTGGCAGGCATCTCTCCCAGCCTTACCTGAAAATACCTGGGATTGAACCTAGGACCTTCTGCATGCAAAACACAGGTCTCTACTACTGTGCTACTGCCCTTTCTCATTCTTGGAACTTTGCACAAATGAGATCACTTCTGAGTTTTAAATATATACAAAAAATGTACTCTTGTGAAGCTGACCATTTCAGATATGTATGTAACTGCAGCTTGTTCTCTGGTGTTATAAGGAAGATACTTAAATGTGTCTCAGATTGCACTAAATGACTTTCTTCACTTGGTTTGCATTGTGAATTTCTGGTTTCTGTTGAAGATGGTGGTGTGTAGAGCAAAGAGTTATGCTGGAGTTGGTGAATCACTGTTGTCCATGCTAAATACTGCTGTGTGGCTGTGGAAATAACAGCCTAGGGATGTAAGATGTAATCTGGCTTGCTCAGTAAAACTTCCAGCATAGCTTGCAGGGTGCAGAAGGACTGGTTAGAGAATAGGGATGCAGTTTTACAGTGTGAAAAATTGTGTACCATTTTTACTGGCGGTGTGGGTTTTCCAGGAAAAAAATGTTATGGGAATTTTGCATAGGAACCCTTTCACTGGAAAAAATTCTGATTTAGTGAACAATGCTAAAAACTTTGAACCTTCCAAGCTTTCCTAATAGTGTCTTTGCATTTGGCATCCATACATGGTTAAAACTGAACTTATCAAATGGAAATTTTTCTGCAGGAAAAAATAAGCACTGGAAAACTCTGCATCTTGGAAAACCTTCCACCCACATCACTAATTTTCACATAGAAATAATTTGCATCTTTCAAAGATAGATCCATTCAGTTGAATTAGGCTTACTTTTAGGTCTTTTTAAGATTAACGTGTGTTAATTTTATTTTGGGTATGCATGCTGATTTAGAAAGTATGGCTATACATAAATAAAATGTTATGGACAAGATAATGGAAGTGGGATGGGGCTTATTGGTTTTTTTAAAAATTTTATTATGATGTATTTTGTGTTCTCATTTTGTATTATGTTGTGAACCATCCTGTGATTTTTGGATGAATGGTGGTATACATATTTAATTCATCATCACCATCACATATATTTTGCTTGGCTATTTCAGGTCAAAACCTGAATTTCCTTGATCTTAAGTAATCCAACCTGTTGCTGGGTGGCGGAAGAACCCAGAGAGCATATCAAAAGCAACATCATGACTCCCCAGAAGGGAGGATCAGTGCAAGCTCCTTTATTGATTCTTCAGCCTCTGATCCTTTTGTCCTTGCATTGGTTCCAGGGCTTGCTGACTATAGTAGGTGCTCTAGGTGGGGCTGCCTTTTGAAACATTCTCCATATTTCAGCTGGTGCAGAATGCTCCAGCCTGCCTCCTGGGTGTGGGGAGATGGGATCATATTCAGCCATACACAGTGGCAGGCAGCTGTTCTGCTTCTAGTTATTCTCCAGAGCCAGTTGCCACCATGGGCAGGATATAAACTTAGAATGCTATTCAGCTAAGTTTTACTCAGACCCATTGAAATTAATGGGCAGAACTTAGTCGAGTTCATTTACTAAACTGAGTCTACAGTGGTACCTCGGGTTACAGACGCTTCAGGTTACAGACTCTGCTAACCCAGAAATATTACCTCGGGTTAAGAACTTTGCTTCAGGATGAGAACAGAAATCGGGCAGCGGCAGGCCCCATTAGCTAAAGTGGTGCTTCAGGTTAAGAACGCTTTCAGGTTAAGAACGGACCTCCGGAACGAATTAAGTAAGTAACCAGAGGTACCACTGTACTCTGGTTTAAGCTTTGCTGAATACCCCGCTTAATAATTTAAAAAATAGTAGGAGAGGTGGTGTTGGTCTTTAAATTTCTTTGCATTCTGGTGCTTGCCGCTGCCTCTCTTCTTTCCAGAGGAGAAATGACAGTAAATCATCAAGTTGGTTCTTGGAAATGCAGAAGAAGCCTGTTCCTTTGGCTTTCGAAAGCTTGCGCTGGTGCCGTTCCTTTGCATGCCTAGAGGATATTGCATCGTGTGTGTGCCTCTTTTACCGTTTTATATTTATGAAAGTTTAATTGTTGTAGTCTTGTGTCTGACAAATCTGGAGAGGTGAGCTATGAAGGGTTGTATCAAACAACCTTGTTCAATTGACAGGTTTCTGTCATTGGAATGGGGAAGGAAATAATTTTCAGCAATTCCCCTCCTCCCCTTCCTAAAATTGTCTGGAGGGTTCCGGAATGCAGGACGGGGGTGGGGGGCAGAATTGCTGGAAATTGCTTCCCTCCCTGGAAGACTTAGTGCTGGGCAGAATCGTTGGATGCAACCCAAATAGATAAAATAAAAAGCATGCTTATAATTTGTACCTGGCGGGGAAAGCAGTTCGCTTCTAGCTTCCAGTGAGCACTGTGGGGAAATGTGTGTACTGTAGCATGTTGTCTTTTTCTTCTCCTAAGCTGGTGGGGTGGGGTGTTTGAAGAGTTTGCTAGAGTTCCACTTTCTGATATGGTAGCCGTAGGAAGAAAGTGACTACTCCACACATTTTCAAGAGCCTTTCATTACCTAGCCTTCCCTCTCCTTGTCATGACCTGTCATTACAGAGTTGCAAGTTGAGATGCAAAGAGCGGGTTGGGCAGGGGAGAATATTTAAAATGCAGCAATAAGACAGCTCTGAATGTAATGGAATATTGTGCTTGAAGAGCAAGCATTTTATATTGCAATAAATAAAATTCTATATTAATGAAAAGCAATAAATTAATATTTTTAAAATGTGCTCTTTATGCAGAAAGACAACTTTGTGACATCAGTTGCAAATGTTGTGCCCACTTAAAATTTTCTGTTTCTTCAACAAAAAGTACTGGACAAATTTTGACTAAGCAAACTCAAATCGTCCTTGGCTAAACTCTTTACTAACCCTGCCAGCAGATCCAGTCAAGGTTTGTAAAACAGTGCTAGTACAGGGAGTTATACTGAGTGACTGTTACAGCTCACCTCCCGATGCGCAGCCATGCATGAGTCTAGCCCTTCATCTCCCTGCAACAGAGAATGCAAAATGGCATTTATCAATAAATGCTTACCTTCCATTGAGTGTTATTTAGAGATATAAATCTACAGGGTGGAATTCACCTATCAAATCCCATCAGCAAAAACCCTGTGCAAGGACATAAGCTTGTGCAATGGTGCTTTCCCTGCCCTCCCCCCCATGTGCCCCCAAAACAGCAGGAGGGGGTTGGGAGAACCCCCAGAACAGTGCGTGGGGGGGGAAGAGGGGAATCATTCTGTCTGGCAAGCTGCAATGTCTGCACAAACAGAACATTCGTCATAACATGAATTCCAGTCACAGTTTCTACCTCCTTTTCATTTTATTACTCATTCTATGATATTTAATTTATTTTTCCTATCCTCCTGTTTTACAAATAGAGTTCAGAGCCAAAATTAAACCTGGCGTTGTTTGTAGAAAAGATAGTTGGGGATGCAAGATTCTGTTTTTCCAGGCTACAGTGGTGAAGGGAGCATTAATTCCTAGAAAATAGTAGAGTTCAACCAAGGTTAATTTCCCACAGTCCATGAATCATCCCTTTGCTTTGTTCATTATTTGCAGTCGCTCACATCTTACCCTTTCGGCAAGATTCAATTCCCCACCCCATTCGTGCAGAAAGAAGTATAATAATAGTGGCACTACATCTCTGCCTAACCAATTCTGAGGCCCTCTAATTGGTGGTGAGAGCAGCTGGTGCTGGGCCTAAGCAACATCCTGGTCCATTTTCAGCCTCTGCCCCTTTTGTCTTGCTGACGCTGTGGAGTGGGATGAAGCTACAGCACAGGAAAACAGCCACCCGCAGCAGATGCGCAAAGCAGGAGCTACAGAGGAGTGGGCAGTCGGGGAGTGTGGTAGCAGGAATGGCTTTGCTGCTGTCCTATATTCATTGCCATGGAGCCAGCTGCATTTGTTATTAATTGATTTATTCTAAAAATAATAAAATTCCAGTCCCTGCATGATGCAGCCGTAGAATGGCAGAATGCCTACAACCCTGATCAGAGCCAAGTCATTGGCTTGAAACCCTGCAAAAGCTGACTGCCAGGTGCCAATGGCATAGAGCATCTGTGGATAAATGAATGGAAACTGATAGAAATATTGTAGTTTTGAATCAGGGGAGCTTGGGTTATAAAACTGGTAGTAGTGGGTGAGGACTAAAGCAGTCAGTGCATCTGCTCCACCACCCACCAAACTCTCAAGAGTTCCAGAATATGGGTGTGAAGAAGAAGAGTTTGGATTTGATATCCCGCTTTATCACTACCCAAAGGAGTCTCAAAGCGGCTCACATTCTCCTTTCCCTTCCTCCCCCACAACAAACACTCTATGAGGTGAGTGGGGCTGAGAGACTTCAAAGAAGTGTGACTAGCCCAAGGTCACCCAGCAGCTGCATGTGGAGGAGCGGAGACACGAACCCGGTTCCCCAGATTATGAGTCTACCGCTCTTAACCACTATACCACACTGGCTCTGCTGTGATCACTCCTGTGATCTGTGATCTGGATGTTGGTTCTTCTTATAGGTTTGTTTTTTGGGGTGTTTTTTTTCATTCTATGAAACTCTTAACTAGTGGCAGGTTGTTATTACAGTGTCTTTATATTGTAAACTGCCTTGATATCTTCAGATGAAGAATAATTTTTTAAAAAAACAGACATGGAGAACCATTTGTTGATATTCATTTCCATGGTACTGCATAGTTGCTTTGGTTTCAACAGGAAATGAAATTTTTTTAATGTTTCCCCCTGTGACTCTCAGGACTTTCTTCTATTGAACTGCTTGCAATGCTAGATCTGGAGACTGAATAACATTAAAACTGCACCATGGGTGTTTTCCTCATTCTGAAATAAATATTATTCAGGCTTCAGAAGCTGATTGGTGCCTTGCAGTTGCTGGACCTAGAAGCTGGCTGACCTCTTTGTGGTAAATGTCACTGTTGCTCACTCACCCTTGAGACTTCAGATTCCATTGCCTTTTTTAAACCCCTGCTGAGGAGTCCTGTTTACCCTGCTCACCGTGGAGAATGGCTTCAGAGACATGCATATTGTTGAGAAACTGTACGTTATCAAAAGTAGTTTGGTTTTATTATGTAGTACAAATTGCACTTAAGATCATTTCGTGCTGTCAGCCAGCCAGTTCCAAGTTCTGGCTGAAGCATGAAAGCAATAACTAGCAAAGGTTGCTGTGATTACATATCCACTTCAGAGAGTCTGGCAGAACAAATCTTTGCATATGTACAAGGCTCCCACAAATCACCTTGGAATTTTCCCCTAATCTCAGAACAGGTTTTGTCTTGTTCTTAGCATTTAGTGAATATGACTGGAATGAATTGCTGGTGCTTCATACGTGTGCCCTGGGGACACCTGAATGGGAAATAGACATTGAGAAGGTGGGGGGGACTGGAATCGGTTTAATGAAGAAATAGTGTTGTTGTTGTTATATTATATCTCACATTTTCTCCAAAGAGCTCAAGTTGGCATTTCCCCCCCTCTTCTTTTTATTTCACAACAACCCTGTAAGGTAGGTTAGGCTGAAAGTCACCCAATGGGCTTCATTGCCAAGTGGAGATTGAACCCTGGTCTCTCAGGTTTGATCCAGCACTCTAATCACTACTCTACACTGACTCTCCCTCTAGTTTTGCTTCTTCTTCTTCTCCTCAGGTAAACTTGAATATATTTTTATGGTGCATAACACACCTACACACTATAGCTGACACACTAACCTGTCGCGACACAGCTTGGAAAGCTCTGAACTAGCATCCTGCACGTAACACAGGCTAGGATGGCAATGGCATGAGAAAGGATATTCTCGGTGGCGTCTGGAGATGCCAGGCATTTGGACCATGTTGTAATTATTGGGGGCGGGTTCCTACAGATACTATCGCTGCTGATTATTGTATTTTATTTGATTCACTGTTTTTAATGATGTTTTTTTGACAAGTGGCTGTTTTGTTGCCTTATGTTCCATACTGACTAACTGGGCAGCGTACCTACTTATGCTACATGTTCTCTGGCTTGAAAATGTTTCTTGGCACAATTTAAGTCCATCTGCTTTGTTTCGTTTTGAAGGAAGTAGGTCCTGCATCCTATGATCTGTATGGTCTGTTAATGCCCTTGACCCCTTATATCCTAGTGTTCGGACGTTGCAGTCAGCCATGAGGTTTATTAAGATGCAATCTACTGACATCAGCTTGGTTTGGGGTACTTGGGCCACATTCACTCACCTCCCTAGAGGGGTAAAGACATAATCAGATGAACAACAGTCAGGGTTGATTCACCCAAACCTCCCTGTCCACAGCAGCATAGATCCCACCCCCCACCCCCTGCCCGGGCTCATGTTGCTGTGTAACCACGTCAGGCTGTGTCAAGACAGCAGGTCATGTGCTCTGTACTTGGACTGGCTTTGGTGCGCTACTGCAGATTCTGACGTAACAATTGTGGCTTTTATGCGCTGAAAGGGCTGTGAGACTTAGTCCTCAGATTTAACCCAAACATACATGATTTCACGCAGCATGAATGCCGTCCAGTTCTAAGTTTTGTGTTTGTAAAACGTAACCCTATTGTGTGTTTCATTTGCAGAATCCGAAAACGAAAGAGCAAATTGAAAACTTGTTACGAAATGGGAAGAATAAGGAGCTGCGGGACCGTCTATGCCGTAGGCTTACCTTTGGAACTGCCGGACTCCGCTCTGCCATGGGGGCAGGCTTTTGCTACATCAATGATCTTACTGTGATCCAGTCAACACAGGTAAGTTCCAGGCAACATTGTGCAGGCAGGAAATCTGTGCTACTGTCTGTCCCTCTTCTTCTCCAAATAACTTGCAGCATTATTTTACAGATACAAACATTTCACTTTCCAGTCCTGAGCCCTTCTGGTGTGTGGCAGTTGCCCCATAGAGTATGGACGCTGTGGAGTCAATTAGTAGAGGAAATGAAAAATTATTGTTATTTATAAAGTGTCACGTGTGTGCACAAGAGGACAGATCCCTGCCCTGAGGAGCTTGCAGTCTTAATACAGCACAACAGAAACAGCAGTGCGGGGAGTGGAGGCATGTGGAGCCCCATGTACAGCTGTTTCAGTGGCACTGGCACATGCTAATGTGTAGTTGCAGAACGAGTTACAGTAGGGCAAGGAAATAGCAGGTTATAACGAAACCATGGTAAAGGTGGGCCTTGAGGAGGGATAGCAAGGAAGAGAGATGACATCATGTTGGTGTTCTGGGAAGCAGTTCTAAGCAAACAGGGTAGCAAGGGAGAAAGGGCAGAGTCTTTGGAAGGAGCAGGCCTCTGGGCAATGGAGGGTGAACAAATGCTTTGTCCAATTGAGTCTGCACAGGGAATTCAGGGGAACAAATTTGTCTGTCTGTTTAAAGCAGTTAGCTAAGGCCAGTCTCTAGCTCTCAACTTAATCTACCTCACAGGGTTATTTTGCAGTTAAAAACATCAGGTGGAGCCATCAAATGCCACCCTGAACTGCCTTATTATGGTTTTAAAACATTTTTATTCATTACATTAAAAAAACAAAACTTCAGTGTCTGTGGTCTGCCAGAATAGCAAGAGTTTTTTAAAAGCGTTTTGAAGATGTGGAAGCACCAAGGCAGTATATTCAGAGGAAACAAAGAGTGGCATCATTGCTGCCTCACTAAGCAGGAACCCAGTTGTGCAAAGCTGTGCCCAAGGAACTGAACTACACATCAATGTGGCTCCTCTTTTGGGGGTTTATGTTGGCTTTGCTGAAATTTCAGGAGCTCCAAAAGAAAGCTGTTTCACACAAAAGTCATCTACCTTGCTATATCAATTTGAACTTCCTGTGTGCATATGGTCGATGTAATTCCCTTTGTGAACATGAGCGGCTTACAAGCTGAAAGCCTTCAACTATAAATGATTACCAAATTAATATGTGCATATGAGGAGTACCAAAGCACTTTTACTGCAGGGCAGACTTTAAGGCAGTGTTTCCCAACCAGTGTGCCTCCAGATGTTTTGGGACTACAACTCCCATCATCCCTCGCTAGCAATACCAGTGGTCAGGGATGATGGGAATTGTAGTCCCAAAACATCTGGAGGCACACTGGTTGGGAAACACTGCTTTAAGGAACTAAACGTGCTCGTGGGCCTTGCTGGACTGCTGAGGAAGCAAACACAGCTTTGTACTTTCTGACCTCTCTGTTTTGTTCACTTTGAAAGTGTTCATGCTGTGACAGCCTGAAGAGCACGTGCTGGCTTTGTGTTTTGGTCTGCTGGAAGCACGAGGAACTTTGGATTGGCTGCTAAGTAATAATGAGCATTCTTGGCAAAAGACTTCAGTTCAGATACCAGGAAGTCTCTGCAAACACTGTTGTGCTAGCTTTGCAGGTTATCTCCCTTACTGGTGGTTATTTTCTTCGGTAGTCATTTCTAGTTGCATAAGACAGCATTCTTTGACAACTGGGTTGAGGCAGGTTTCCCCCTGAACTTCAAGAGTTCTTGAAAATCCTTGTTTGTCTTCTTCAAGCCCTTTGTTTCAAGTTTATATTTGCATTTTGGTGAAGGCTAAGACTGGGAAATCATTTTGGGATGCTGCCAGCTACATTGCTGGTTTTGACTAAACTTTTGAATTTTGCATTGACTAGAAAATAAATAAGTACAGGGCTGGTCCAACTTTGCCATGCCAAGTACAGGTATACCTTAGATTATTGAATATAACTATTTGATATACTGTAAGTTGTTTATTTTAAAGTTATGTTTTTATTGTGACTTTTTGTATTGGATCAGATTGTTATAAGACCATCTTCGTTGTCTATTTTATTGTTTCTTCAGCTTGTAAACCAACTTGCGTATAGTAATGTAGAATGTAGTAATGTAGATTACTACATGTAGAAAGACGGTACTGTATACAAAATAAAAGTGAAATGAAATGAAATATTTAGATTGGGAATATTTATTCCCCTTAGGACAGACTGGTTAACGGCCTTGGGTTGCATATTCCCTCCTGTATCGTATCCTGGTTGGCTTGCTAATACCATTTGGAACTATTTGCTAATCAAGCACTTATTGTGGTGCAGCTGCTCTCCTCTTCTGGCACACATCCGCCTGGGTTGCATCTGGCACGCTGGCATGGGAATGGGGAGTTGGCCACCTTTGGCACCTTACAGCTCAGATTCTGGAGCTCCCCGTTCTTACGCTTTTGTGGGGAAAAGAGACAGTATGAAAATATGTCCACCGTTCTCCTTGCATGAATTTGCAGACCCACAAGCCCTTCGTGGTGTCCCAGCTAAATCCATGTCAAAGTCAGCATGATGGGGGAAAGGCTTTGCAGTGCAGTCATACTGAGCCTCAGATAAGCATGCTAACTAGCTGGTCAGCAATCTCATGACTGAGATTTCTGCTGGCCGTGGCTGAAGTGCCAGGAGCTTAATCAGCATTCATGTTTTGAGCCTCTCTCTATGTTGGCTTCTTGCTGAGTCAAGAGAAGAGGTGTCCTATGGTACACAATCTGAGCCACAGCCATGCTGGATTTGTGGGAAGCTGAAGAAAAAGAGCTTTTCAATATATTATGCAGACAGAAGTGAAGCAGGAGCAGCACCATTATTTCAGCCATTCTGAAAGTGAAATTGGTACTAAACATTCTCCCAGACCAAGTAATATTACAAATTGTGGTATTGCATGTGGAAAGGGTGAGGTGTTGCTTGCTTCCCTATGGAGCCATCTGCTTAATCAGAGGCCTCAAGTGCAGACGGCTACGAAGCATGCTAGGGCTGGCATCAGTTGCATTTTGGATTAAGCACAATTTCTGATGCCAAGCCCTAGGGACTCCTTGGAGAGTCCATGGCAGAGGTCTAGTTTGGATGTTCATACCACAGCTGGATAAGACAAGATAAGCATGATCCATTTGCCCATGCATGTCATCCTCATGCAAAAAACCAATGGATTTCTGTATGGTAGTGTTTTTAATGTCAGTTTGTACACGGCTTAGAAATACTTCTAAACAAATAAATGACCACACCAGTTCTCACTGTGCTAGGTGCTGCTTTGCTAGTGAAGCAGACCCTTCCCCTGTGGGTCGACTTTAGAGAACCCCCGTAATACCACCCATCATTCAGTCACCTGGCATAATTGTGACATCAGATGATTGATAGGTGGGTGGCCTCACCTGTCAGAGTTGGTCTGTGGATTGGGGGAAGCTAAAGATTTAGCTCTCTGGGCCAAAAAGATTCCTCATACCTGGCTTACTATGTAGGGAAACTTTTCATTGAATAGCACTGGACACAGTTGGTAAAGGTGAATTAAAGTCAAATTTATGGATTTCCTTTTGTTTCTCTTGCCTTGCTGATGGCAGTAATCAGTGCCAGATTTGAGACTATTGTTGACCAAGGTTCAGATGTTCCACCTGCCCCCCAACTAGGAGGCTTTGGGTAATTAACTTGGTGTAGCCAACGTTGCAGGACTGATGTGAAGTTACAAATGAGAAAATATTGTACTATAGCTTCTCCTGAGATTGTTCAATAAAGAAGGAAACAACTCTAATTGATAATATAATTTGTCCACCATGACAAATTCAGATTACATAATTGGGACAGAGAATTCTTTATTACAACTTCTCTGTGCTAGTGGAATAGGGAAGGTCTGAAAACCTAAGCAAGTAGGAGGATTTATGCATGAGACTTCTCTTTTTACTTTGCTGCAGGGGATGTACAAATACCTTGAGAAATCATTTCCAGACTTCAAGCAACGTGGTTTTGTTGTTGGATATGACACGCGAGGCCAGATAACCAGCAGTTGCAGCAGCTTAAGGTATGGGCTTTGTTGGGAGTAGAACCAAGATTGCCATGGAATGACTAAATCCCCTTTGCACTAAGCAGAAATCAAACTTTTAAAATTTGAAGATGAGAAGAAACCTGGAAGATACATCAGTTCTTTTTGAATGTGAACGTCTGTATCTGAAAGCGACACGAAGGCGTAGCCTCAGTTCTGCCTCATTACAGATCTCATTTCAGTCATAAGGGGCAGTTTGGTGGATGAAGTCAGGCACATAGTAACTCAAGCCATGGATTTGATACTTAGGCATTACACCTGTTGCACAGGCCTGGCTCTTTTCATTAAATGCATAATTTGCGTCAGATAAGGCCTAGGATCAGGCAGATTTGCAGAACCTCTGCCCAAGCCTTCCTGATGCTTTAAAAACTTCTCCCAAAAGCCACTGAGCTATTTAATATGCGGCCAGTTCAAAAGAGACCTTCTGGCAGTGTGTGTGTATTGTTGTATTTTCTTTGAGTTTCAGTACCGGTAGTTTAGAATTAGAGAGCAAATATGTCTCATGTTTGGCACATTAAAGGTAAAGGTACCCCTGACCGTTGGGTCGATTCGCGGACGACTCTGGGGTTGCGGCGCTCATCTCACTTTACTGGCCAAGGGAGCTGGCATTTGTCCGCAGACAGCTTCCGGGTCATGTGGCTAGCATGACTAAGCTGCTTCTGGCAAACCAGAGCAGCACATGGAAACGCCATTTACCTTCCTGCCGGAGCGGTACCTATTTATCTACTTGCACTTTGACGTGCTTTTGAACTGCTAGGTTGGCAAGAGCAGGGAGCTCACCCCGTTGCGGGGATTCGATCCACCAACCTTCTGATCGGCAAGCCCTAGGCTCTGTGGTTGAGACCACAGCGCCACCCACATCCCTTGTTTGGCACATTACAGACATCAAATTGTGCCCCCTGGAGGGGGAGTGAGAGAACCATAGTGGATTTAGAGTGCAGACAAACATAGTATAAGGAACATAGTCAGCCTAGCTTCCTTCTCACCTTGCAACTCAAATGACAGGTGTTTGTACCAGTGAACTGAATGCTGACTCAGCTCTCCGTCTCAAGCATAACACAAGAGGAGCTGGATTGGACCAAAAGCCTAGTTGATTCAGCATCCTGTTTCCCACGTTGCCCAGCAAGAAGCCGTCAAGTAGCACATGAACACCATAGCCCTCCTGCTGTTCTTTCCCCAGTGCCACATCCAGAGGCATATGCTGCCTGCCTCTGATCCTGGAGGTGGCAAATTGCTGCCATGACCAGCAGCTGTTGATAGCCTTTTCCGCCATGAATTCGACTAATCCCCTCTTAAAGCTGTCCAAGTTGATTGTCATCACCCAACTTGTTTTATGCACTCTGTGAAGCGGTGCTTCTCTGTATTCTGTCCTGAACTGACCCCCATTATTCAGCTACATTAGATGATCTCAAATTGTGGTCTTATTAGATGAGGAGGAGAAAATCCTCCCTATCCACTTTCTCTGCACCAGGCACAATTTTATATTTCTCTGTCATATTTCCCCTTACACACCTTAAGAAGCCCCCAACGGCACACTCTTTGCTTGTGTGAGAGTAGCTCCAGACTCCAAATTATTTTGATTGCCTGTCTCTGCATGTTTTCCAGCTCTACAATATTCTTTTTTTGAGATGTGGCAACTAGAACTGTGCATAGTATTCCAAGTGTGGCAATACTATAGATGCCTATAAAAGCATAGTGATATTTGCAGTTTATTGTTGATCCCTTTCGTAATGATTCTTAACAGGGAAGCTACCCTTTTCACAGCTGCCCCACACTGGGTCAAGTGACGTTGCCCATTTATTTCTCAATTTGCTACTTTATTCTTCTTTTTAAAAAGGAAATGGGAATTTGTCTTGTCTTAGGATTTTGGGGAGAGTGCAATGGACAGGAGAGTGGCATTATCATTCTTTGTCTTCCACAGACTTGCAAAGCTCACAGCAGCAGTCCTGCTTGCTAAGGGTGTACCTGTCTACCTGTTCTCAAGATATGTTCCCACTCCTTTTGTGGTAAGTCCGTCCTTTTATTATTATTGGGAACATGGCCATCAGGTTCTAAACTGGATCCACATCTCTAGTGCGAAACCTTATTGAATGTTGTGGCACAGCAGTCCCTGGGGTAAGAAATGAATGTTTGGATTGATCACAGTTAGCTTGTTTGCTGTAATTACATACGGTAATGGAGCAATGGTGTACTTGATACTTAAAGTAGAAATTAGAATTCTGAATAATGTCAGGCCTTGACTTGATGAAATTATATATCCTCTGGTGATCCTTTGCTAGAGTCGGAATAGGTGACTTGAACCCCTGTTTCAAAACCATTTGAAATCTGTTGCAACATCAACATGTGTATGTCAGATGCCTTGGAGATTATTTTTTGTTTTGTTTTTGTTTTCACTATTTATTTTGTGCTTTTACTCTGTATTTTTACCTTGCCAACCGCCCTGAGATCTTTGGATGAAGGATGGTATATAAATTTGATCTATCAAATACAGTGGTACCTCGAGTTACAAACGCCTCAGGTTACAAACATTTCAGGTTACAAACTCCGCTAACCTGGAAGAGTTACCTCGAGTTGAGAACTTTGCCCCAGGATGAGAATGGAAATCATGTGCTAGCGGTGCAGCAGCAGCAAGAGGCCCCATTAGCGAAAGCACGCCTCTAGTTAAGAACAGTTTCAGGTTAAGAACGGACCTCCGGAACAAATTAAGTTTGTAACTAGAGGTACCACTGTAAATAAATTGGGGGGGGGGGTTGAATATGTGTTACCTGAAGTCTCTTAGAGCGGCGATTCTTTCTCATACCAGAAATTGCACAAATAACACTGCACAAGGTCTGCCCATTGAACATATCTCAACTTATGGCAAAAGTTATCCTCAAAATCAGTGATGGCTAAACTTGACACTCCAGATGTTTTGGGACTACAACTCCCATCATCCCTGACCACTGGTCCTGTTAGCTAGGGATGATGGGAGTTGTAGTTCCAAAACATCTGGAGTGTCAAGGCTAGCCATCACTGCTCAAAATGTATGGATTACCATTATTACTGTTTGTAGCACTTGCTTTCCAAAGTCATGAAAGGTCAAAATCCTGGGCTCCAACCCATCTCAGCATGCGCAGTAGACGTTTGAACTCTTCCCTTGGGTATGGAGTGGCTTGTGCTTCGAAACAGAAACAAGACCCGAAGCCTTTGCTTTCATGTGCCTGGGGCTTTCTGGACTGCAGCCTTGGGTGCAATACAGAGAGAGCTGAACATGTTTTAAGGCCTTTTGATATCATTGGGATGTGTGTGTCTTCCGGGGCACAACACCATTTTGGGCTCAGTTAGGCATATTGATTTTCCTGTATCTTTGGCACTTTAAGCTTATGAACCGCTCTGAGCACTTATAATAACTTGCTTGTTTAGAGGATGTGACTTGGGAAATATCTAGGGATTCTTCTTTTGTTTAATAGCAATGTTAAGCCAAAAACGCTGCTTAACTCAAAGGTCATACTGAATGGCGGTTGTCATTCAAGGGTCCACATAGTCTTCTTGCATCAGTTGTGCGGATGCTCAGAATACCTTGAGCTCCTATCTGGGCTGTTTCGGAAATCCTGGCATGCTGGAGAGTGAGTGTGATTTTTGTCTTCCAGCCCTACGCAGTTCAGCAGCTCAGAGCTGTAGCTGGGGTGATGATTACTGCTTCCCATAACCGTAAGGAAGACAATGGCTACAAGGTACGTCGGAGAACTCTCTAGATGCCTGCTAGCTTTTAACAATCCTTTAAATCAAGAGCCTAAGAAAATATCTGTGTTAGATACTGGAATTGTTTGGAGAAAGGTCATAACTCAGCGGTAGAGCAGACGGTCCTAGGTTCAATTCCCAATGGCATATTTAGATAGGGCTGAAAAAAACTCCTGCATGAATCCCTGAAGAGTCACTGCCAGTCAGTGTAGACAGTACTGAGCTAGATGGATCCAATGGTCTGACCTGATGTCAGGAAGCTTCCAGACTGGAAAATGCTCAAGAATGGAACACCACATACTGTATGTTCTGTTAGCGGAATAATTGCCTTTTTATTAAAATAAACGCATGCCTTCTGCTTTGGTTCTTTGGCCCCTACTGGTTTGCGCAGGCAATAAATTGTTCTTATTTCTGCGTTTATACATAAAACATCTGCTAAAACTAGGTTGCTGAGATTTGCAGGTGGGGAGTGCTCAGTGCCGTTTGCAGGCTTCCCATATAGACAAACAGATGTCCACTGTAAGAACAAGGATGCTGGGCTAAATGGACCCTTGGCCTGGTCCAGCTGCCCAGCTCTGCTTATAGGATGATGTTGGGTGAAAACACCCTCCAAGGGAGAGTGAATGGAGTTTGTCACACTTTGGTGAAAAGACTCTTTATTTTGACACCCGCAGCGTATTGAAAGCTGGCATTATAGGTGCATTTCCATGCCATCAGGTATCATTTTAACACAACCCTAAAGGGAGCCTGTCTGAATGATCGGCACAGAGCAACAAGAAACCCCCTCTTTCCAATTAGCCCCTGGCCTTTACAAATACTAGGGTTGTATTCAACTAACTTTTACTTGGAGCAGATTCATTGAACTTAATGGCTATAAATAACTTAGGTTTGTTGATTTCAGTGGATCTATGCACAGTAAAAGTTGGTTTAATACAATCCATGGATTGCTGTATCCTCCCAGTTTTTGATATAATTAATTACTGTCTTTACTATGAATTTCTAAAAGTAAATAATAAAACACCAACCACAGCCTTTTATTATTCTGATACATCAGACTATCAAATATTGACCTATTTGCCCTTCAGAGTCCTTTCCAAACCGGAACTTAGTTCTGTATTGCTAAATGAGCATGTATGTTTATTGATCATTTTAATTTCATTTTCAAAAATACAAACCATGTGGAGAATACTTACATAGAAAAGTAATATACCAACACCGTTTTTGAAAAAGTGTGCTGCTGTTGCATTTTATAGATCGAGGCTTTTTCAGCCCAAATGAAGTCAAAACAGACAGAACAACAGATATGACGCTTAGCTTTGTACAGTGGGCTACGATCTAGCCCTGCAAACCCACCCACCCACATTTCTCTCCAGGCAAGCAGGAGGTATTAGCTGGAAATAAGCACTTGAGGAGGGCTTCTGAGGAGCCGTGGTCTGGTGAGACTTCTGAGAGCCAAGTATAGATGGCTGAGGGGCCACATTGGCCCCTAGGCCTCAGGTTTCCCACCCTTCTTTGTAGAGCTTGCATCACTACAGGCATTATTGTGGTATAGTTGCTGACCGTTTGGCATTTAAATTTAGGAGTGCTCAGACCCTACCCAGAGGTCTTGCAGTGATTGAACTCTCACCCTTTCCCAACTCTCACTTTAGGTATACTGGGAAAATGGCGCTCAGATCACATCTCCTCATGACAAAGAAATCCTGAAGTGTATAGAAGAATGTGTTGAGCCGTGGAACGACTCCTGGAATGAGAATCTGGTAGAGAGCAGCCCTCTTATGCGAGATCCCTTGAAGGAAATCTGTGCAAGTTACATGGAGGATCTGAAAAAGATCTGTTACCATAGGTAAGAAATCAAAGCACAACTCCTGTAAGCATCAATTCCATATATTAGAAGCCCTCAAAGGTGGAGGTTCAGAATTGGAAGCAGGTAAGATGCCTATGGCTTGCCGATCAGAAGGTCGCCAGTTCAAATCCCAGTGACGGGGTGAGCTCCCGTTGCTCGGTCCCTGCTCCTGCCAACCTAGCAGTTCGAAAGCACAAAGTGCAAGTACTGGTAGATAAATAGGTACCGCTCCGGTGGGAAGGTAAACGGCGTTTCCGTGCGCTGCTCTGGTTCGCCAGAAGCGCCTTAGTCATGCTGGCCACGTGACCCGGAAGCTGTACGCCGGCTCCCTCGGCCAATAAAGCGAGATGAGCGCTGCAACCCCAGAGTCGTCCACGACTGGGCCTAATGGTCAGGGGTCCCTTTACCTTTAAGATGCAAATGTTTGGCTTGGGCATAGATATTTGAACAGCGAAGAGCAGGAGAAGAGTGTGTATTTTTAAATTATTGTTTATAAGACCACCTTTCTGGAGAAAGACTACTGAAAGATGGCCACCACTGTAGAGGAAAACTTAGTTACCAAAGGTTTGACTGAATAAAAATGACTTAGCCTGGTGCCTGAAAATTGAGAACAATGGAACTAGGCCACATTTCCCTAGAGAGAACATTCCACGAATGCGGGGGCCACCACTGAAAAGGCTCATTCTCATGCGGCCACCTTCTGTACTTCCCTCAGATTTTATGTTTAGTTTTGTATTTACTTTGGCTTCCCCCCCCCTTATTTGTTGTAAGCCACCCAGAGAACTTTACCAGACAGCGCACTTGAAGTCTAGGAGAAGGGCAAAGGTAACGGCTGAGCCCACATTAGATTTGCTGGTTATCCATGTCTATCATTTTTAGTTGCAGTGTCCCATGAAAGCCTGGCTCATTCTGCAAATGCTAGACAGGTGCTGTGATCTGTTTTTATATAAAGTCTGCTTTGGCTTCTGGGCATGTCAGCATCTCATGTAATGCCATGCCACCTTTTGGGAACAGCAGGTCTCCCATTAATTCATTCTGTTGTTTTCTTTATAGGGAGCTGAACACAAAGAGCAGCTTGAAATTTGTTCACACGTCCTTTCATGGGGTTGGGCACGACTACGTGCAGTTGGCTTTTCAGGCATTTGGCTTTCAGCCTCCCATTCCAGTTCCTGAACAAAAAGACCCAGACCCAGATTTCTCCACTGTAAAATGTCCGAATCCTGAGGAAGGAGAATCTGTGCTAGTAAGTTTTGCAGGCCATTTCGTCAACAGTTCTGTATATAAATAAGGGTGGGCGAAACCGACTGGCTGTTTTGTGTTGAGTAAAAATAATAACTTTCCTCTTCCAGGAATTGTCATTGCGACTTGCGGAGAAGGAAGGTGCCAGTGTGGTAGTGGCAACTGATCCTGATGCAGATAGATTAGCTGTGGCAGAACTGCAGAAGAAGTAAGCGTGTGTTTGTTTGTGTGTGAGAGAGAGTTTACTCTGTGAAGGGGAAAAGATGGGCAAGTCTTGTGGGTGTTCCTTGACATGCGGACCTCCACACCGAATAATGTTTGAATATCTAAACTTTTGTTTTAAAAATGACTCCAGTAATTGTAAGTGGGGTGGTGGTGGTCTGCTACTAAAGGCACATATAGCTGAAGCTCCCTGTGCTTCAGATATTCCAAGAAATTGAATTAAAGGGTTGGAAGGGACATGAAAATCCTCAGATCCCTCTATACTCCGGGAATATATCTGCACCTGCCTCTCTCAGGCCACATCAGAAGAGAAACAAACAGATACACAGCACCAACGCATAAAAGCAGCCCGGTTTCTGTTTTCCCTTCTGCCACCACCTCCAACCCCACCCCACCATTATTCCATGGCCCCGTTCCAGTTAGCAAGCTCTTAGATTGTTTCTATACTGTATACAGCAAAGATCAGGGCCTTTTCTTTTCAGGGGTACTCAATGGTACTCAGTACTGGCACCTCTTTTCTGTAGTTGTTAAAAAGTGTGGCACTTCCTGTAACAACTTTATGGTGAGTACAGGCACCTATTTATCTAGGGGGGGGAGGAGCACTGGTAAGGATGCTTCCAGTTTGGGAGGAGGGAGTGCCTAGGGAAATGCCCAAAGGTTCCAGTGTGCATATAAGTAGCAAAAATTGCATAAAAATGTGGAGCTGTTCTTGTTCTCTCTGTCCTGGCCCATCTCATTGTTAGCAATTTCACTCCTCCGAGGCTGCATTTTGTGATTAGTGGAAATCAAACGGTCTGTCTGAGAGGGAGCGTGAGAACCAGGTATAGTCCTACCTGTTATGTATTACGTGATGTACTTTCACTTTTGCCTGTTCTCTCTCGGAGCTGGATGAGAGAGAGCGTCATGATTCTGTGTCTGTGTAATATAGTGTAAATAAATACATAGTTTAGATCTACAGTTGCCTGATTCGTCTTGCTGTGCAAGGCCAGAAGGCTAGTGTGCATAAATCAAGTTGGTTTATGTCGCTGGGACACCCTGGAGAAGAAGGGGATGCCTTTTCCAGAGCTATGCTCACCGGAGGGGGGGGGGCTGCAGATAGCCTGCAGCGCCATCCGAACACTCATTTCCCCTTTGCTACCAGCTTCTTCTCCCTGATATCTCCTTCTCATCCTTCCTTTACTCCTCTGTTTCCTTCTCCATATAGCTTTCAACTGGAAGACTTTCCTGCCACAACTTATTCTTCTGAGTTCTCCTAGTACTCCCCCTGCCTCTCCTTCCACCGCTAGTTCTCAGGCCACTTCCAAACAAGTCTGTTGTGGGATGGGTGATTCTCATACCTGCAGGGTTTTTGCAGCATCTGCACAACATTGTTCCCACATCCACCTATTGGGTTGTTGTTTTTATTTTGATTATCTAGTTTGTAGTTTTATATTTTGATTTTATTCTGTGAACCGGGGTGAGACCTGCGGGTATAGGGTGGTATATACCGTAAATTCGGTAAATAAAAAAAATAAATTAAATTAATCTCAATTTACCCATCCTGTGAAAAACCCAATTACTAAAAAAAAAAAAAAAAAACACCTGTTGCCAAAGTCGTGCATGTGAATTGTTTGCAAAATTAAACCTCAGTCTGAAAGTCCCTTGAGTGCCTTTCAAATGAATGAGTCCACAAGCCAAGTAAGGTGAAATGAGTGCAGAGGAGGAGCTTCAGTCACCTGGGAAACACTGCTTCCTGGACCATTCTGAAAACGATGGGGTGTTGTTTTGGCACCCACAGGCAGCCATTTAAGCAGCCCTGCTGGTGTTTTAAGTGGTTAATGGACAAGTCTCCTCTTCTGCACAGAATAAACTTTCAAAGCAACAGTTGTGTTTGTGGCTGCGTTCCTCTGTGTTTTGGATTCTCGTGTGTATTTCTTTTGACCTCTGGTGCTCTCCTCCTCCTCTTCCTGCAGCGGCCGCTGGAAAGTCTTCACTGGCAATGAGCTGGCAGCATTGTTTGGGTGGTGGATGTTTACTTGTTGGAAGGAGAATTGTTCCAAAGATGCCGACGTCAAGAATGTTTACATGCTGGCCACCACGGTCTCGTCTAAGATCCTGAAGGCCATCGCACAAAAAGAAGGATTTCACTTTGAAGTAAGAGCTGAATGGCATTTAGGGTTGTGGTTTGGCTGAGTAAATCCCAGTCATCTTTGTACCCCGAGATACCACTGTACAGGGTGCATCCAACCATGGTGGGGTATGGCATATTACTACATTCATTATGAGCTAAAGGAGAGAACTGAAGCTGCTCTGGGAAGGAGCTCCAGGCAGAAGGAGAAACATTTGAGAGTTTGGGGTGGAATTCAGAGGTCTTTTTAAAGGACATGCAAGATGTTAGAAGGAATGCAGCAGTGAGCACCCCCTCACTTACGCCTTTGACAATGGGTTTACTCTAAATATAAAAATGGGGGGAGGGGGCAGTATTGAGTTGATCCAGATGGTGTGCAGATGTACAAGTTTGGGTTCGGGCAGGATCTGTCTTTTGCTTCTTGCAGGAAATTTACCTGGCTCTGATCAGCTTCAATGTGATGTATAATGAATTTATAGAGTGCAATGTGACTAGATTGCAAGGGCTGAGATGGTTAAAGCTGTAGAGAGAGCATTGACTCCTTTTCGTTATTGCAACTCTTACTGCCCTCTAGTGCCCCTTCTGGAGCACAGCTGCTGTGGCCTCTTTCTGAGAAAATCTGTTTAGTTTGTTAGGCCTTTCCAGCCTTCAGTTTCTGATTTGCAGCACCGTCCCTGCGTGCAGTTTAAACAGACTATTATTCCAATGGTCAAAGAAATTGTTTCCTTATGGTAGACTTTTGAGAAGAGGAAACTTCTGCCATGTCTTCCAGGACCACTGATCTTGGGCCGGAGGGCTGTTTTTAATTTGGGTACCATTCTACAATGTGCTGGCATATAAGAAGGAGCCCTTTTTGCCCATTTAGAGAGCAGAGGCAGTGCACCCGGTTGGCTAGGGAGCTCAGGGATGCTCACTTGGGAGCCATGCTTAGGACTCTCTTCCGAGTAACCTTTTCCCCATCTTGGGTGACCCAGCTGCAATTCTAAGCCCACTACTTAAAAGAGAGTTGCTCTCAGAAGGCCTCCTGGAGTGATCAGCTTGGTGAATTTGCGTGCAGTTGGCATGTTCCATGAGAACGATCTGTATTAAGTGAAGGCACCTTCCTGTCTTTCAGGATACACTCCCTGGCTTCAAATCGATTGGCAGCAGAGTTAAAAACCTCCTGGACAGCGGCAAAGAAGTCCTTTTTGCCTTTGAAGAGTCCATTGGTAAGCACAGCAAGTGGCAGAAGGCGGGGGCACAGCCAGAGCCCAGTCCTAGAATCTGGCCTCTCCCTTCAGGCTGCTGTTTCCCACCACTCCATTGCGTGGCCTAACTCTCAAACTCTTTATCGGTTCTGTTGTACAGAAATGTTAAGATGATGGATTTAAGGCGACATGTGGATAAAATAAAATAAAAATGCTGTTTTGCAAATGTTTGTTTTCCAGGCTTCATGTGTGGCACTTCCGTGCTGGACAAAGATGGCGTCAGCGCAGCTGTGGTGATCGCAGAAATGGCTGCTTATCTAGATACCAAGAGCCAAATGCTGGCATCTCAACTAACAGAAATATATAAAATGTAAGTTCTGTGCGTCATCATCGTTATTCTGATTTATTACCCGCCCTTTGCCTGAGGTCCCAGGGCAGGTTACAGCATTAAAACACAATGCCAAAAACAATTAAAGCAACTTTCCATCACAGAAATCACTCATGGAGCTGGTTGCATCAATTCCAGCTGGTGAAAAATAAGTTTATTCATTGCAAGAATTGTAAATTAAAGCTTGATCTTGCTTTTATCCTCCTCCACATTGTTTCCTTGTGTGTTGTGCCTTTTTAGATTATAAGTATGAGGTAGGGAGTGTCTTATGGTACTGATTTTTGTAAGCCATTCGGGGAGCCTTTTTGGCCAAAGGGTGACGTTAAAATGCTTTCAATAAATAGATCTGACTGGAAAAGAGTAGGAATTGTCTTTCCTGTGTTTTTGCCTGTGAGATAACTCAGAAATGTTGGAAGTGGCTGAAGGGGTCGCATTCGAAAAAAGAACTTCTGGCAGGGCCCAACTTTATCCCTTTTCTGTGCCACCATTTGTAGAGACATCATAGATACGTTTAGTGATATGGAGGACTCTGGTTTGTGCTTAGCTTTCCTTTCTTTCCCTAGTGACAGAATTTAGAGATCTAGATTACGGTGTCTGACTATATGTTGTTTTTGTGTAGGTATGGCTACCACATTTCAAAAACCTCGTATTTCCTGTGTTATGATCCTCCCACTATCAAACGGATATTTGAAAGACTCCGAAACTTTACATCACCTAATTCTTACCCAGCAGTTTGTGGCACTTTCAGTATATTGGACATCCGGGATGTGACCACTGGGTATGATAGCAGCCAGCCAAATAAGAAGTCGGTGAGTTGTACGACTCTTGTTAGGAAGCTGTTGCAGACCATTCTCATAATAGCTTTAATCTGAAGCCTTTTGCCTCGCAACCCTTTGCAGAGTTTTCAAGTAACATAGGTGTTGTTTGGAAAATCAGTAATTAGACTGTAGGCTTGGATGTTGAGAAGAAGCAGCGAGTACGTCATTTCAATCTAGGCCAGTGTTTCCTAACCTCGGGTCTCCAGCTCTTTATGGACTACAACTCCCATCATCCCTAGCTAGCAAGACCAGTGGATGATGGGAATTGTAGTCTGAAAACAGTTGGAAGCCCAAGTTTGGGACACATTGGCCTAGGTTCTGTCAGGCTGACCACCTCTCAGCAGGTGGGTTGCCACCTTAAAGGAAAAAAGCCATAAAATATCATATTGGCATGCAGATACTTATGATGGTTCACATAAACTTCAGCTGCCTTATGTGTTGGATTGTAGTTGAGCACAGTGCAGAGTTTTGTCTGTTTCGATCACAAGCCTGAGTATTAAAATTACATCCACATCCCATGTTCCCTAAACAAAGAGTAAACTCTGGTCACGATAAAGGTAAAGGTAAAGGGACCCTTGACCATTAGGTCCAGTCGCAGACGACTCTGGGGTTGCGGTGCTCATCTCGCTTTACTGGCCGAGGGAGCTGGCGTACAGCTTCCGGGTCATGTGGCCAGCAGGACCAAGCTGCTTCTGGCAAACCAGAGCAGCGCACGGAAACGCCGTTTACCTTCCCGCCAGAGTGGTACCTATTTATCTACTTGCACTTTGACGTGCTTTCAAACTGCTAGGTGGGAAGGTTCAAAGATACCTGACACCAAATTCCTCAGAGCAGAATATGAAATTGTAAGCCTATGTACAGAACAGCCTCCCCCAACCTGGTGCCCCCTAGAAGACTTCGACTACAACTTCCATGAGCCTCACCCAATAGGAGATGCACTTCAAAGCATCTGAAGGGCACAAGGTTGGGGATGTGAAACAGGCTAACTGGATTCAAAATCCTTTAGGAGGACTCTTCTTACAGTGTTCAAATATTTTTTTTCCTCCAACCAGAACTGGCTAAGGAATTTACCATTCCTAACTTGAGAGTCAAAGGAACCTCTCTATAAATAAACAGTAGTTGACGAATGCTGTTGTATATACTTTGAACAAGGTCTAACTAGTTCATCGATGGGTTCATTTGCACAATTCTGTAACTTAAAATTGCAGAGCAGCAACGAATATGTGACAGATTTGTTTGTACCATGCCATCTGTGCTTTAGAGAGTAAATTCAGGTCTACAGATACTATCACCATCATAATGCAGTGTTTTTAGTCTTTGGGTTGAAACTTGTCCACAAAACACTTAACTGGAGCGCTTGATATTTAATTAGTGGGTGGGGGGGAGGCTGCAGGAACCCTTACACCAATTCCACCTTTATTTTTCTCCTGATACTATTGCTGCTCTTGTTGTTGTTGCTGCAGGTACTGCCTGTGAGTAAAAACAGTCAGATGATCACCTTCACCTTTCAGAATGGCTGTGTCGCCACCCTTCGGACAAGTGGTACTGAACCAAAGATAAAATATTATGCAGAGATGTGCGCACCACCGGAACAGAGGTGGGGAATTCTGTTTGTGCCATCACTCCCATGGGTTAGGTTTTATGCCTGCCAGTGGTCCTGTGAACAGTCTTGTCTGAACCCAAGCACTTAGAGAGCAGGAGGTGTCTCTTTGTGGCTTGATCTGGACACACCGTTGCTGCCGAATGGCCAAGCTGCAGGGCAGCTAGTAGGGATTTTGATTTCCTTTTTCTTTTTTTATCCCATGCTTCCTCAAAGGAACTCACGCAACGTGCGTGGTCTCTTCTCCTCTCCCCCCAGTATCCTCACATCAACCCAGTGAGGCGGATTTAATTAAGGGAGAGAATGACTGGCCCAAGGTCACCTAGTGAAATTCATGGCTCTGGTATTTCTGTGGTCTAAGACCATCATCACAGCATTCCCTTTCTCACTGACTACTCTCTCACATCTTGTAGCTGACGCAATAGTTGCTTGCCAGCTGAGTCTGTGTCTCTCCTATTCAGCCCACCACTCACGGCCTATAAGACATGTGCCTGAACTGACACCTTTTTTGCTGAAGCTAGTGGAAATGTACAAGCAGGAAAGACCCTTTGCCATTGGAGGCAGGCTGTGCAGTTGCCTTCCTAACTTCTCACTTGATCTCTGCAAAGTCCAGCCAGGCGGAGCATGCATGGTCTTCTGATGGCTAGAGCATGAAACTCTTAATCTTAGAGTTGTGGATTCAAGCCCCACATTGGGCAAAAGATTTCTGCATTGCAAGGGTTTGGACTTGATGATCCTAGTCCCTTCCAACTCTATAGTTCTATGATTCTATGACAGCAGAGTAGCAGAGCCAGTGCGGTGTAGTGGTTAGGAGCGATAGACTCGTAATCTGGGGAACTGGGTTCGCGTCTCCGCTCCTCCACATGCAGCTGCTGGGTGACCTTGGGCTAGTCACACTTCTTTGGAGTCTCTCAGCCCCACTCACCTCACAGAGTGTTTGTTGCGGGGGAGGAAGGGAAAGGAGAATGTGAGCCGCTTGGAGACTCCTTCGGGTAGTGATAAAGCGGAATATCAAATCCAAACTCTTCTTCTTCTTCTTCTTTGGCATGAAGAAAATGAATGGAAGTCTGATAGAACTTTTCTTTTTAGAATGTGAGTTGGCATTTTGGATTGTGGAGAGGTATCTTAATAACCTCTGACTCCTCTTCCCTTTTAGCGACACGGTCTTCCTGGAAGAGGATCTACAGAACCTCATTGATGCCCTGATTGAGAATTTTCTGGAGCCTAGTAAGAATGGACTAATCTGGCGTTCGGTGTAGCCTTCTTCCTGCTGCTGCTGCCATTGGCTGTGATAGCAGTCACTCCATGCACTGCGTAACGTGGAACAAAGGAACCAAGATGATAACTCCTGTTTGCATTTATATATATACAATATATATATATATATGAATGCCTGTGCGTGTGTGTGTGTGTGTGTGTTTTATATATAGATATATATGTTCCTTAGCCAGCATATTTATATGGAAGCAGTATTGTTTTGTTATGCTTCTCATTTTGGAAAGAAAGCTATTACCAGACAGCTTTGGTCTCCCATAGAGATCCATCAAGCTAAAAGGAAATTGCTGAGCAGGTTCTGGCAAATTTGCCAGGAGTGATTGGTGAAAGGGACTTCCTCTACCACTGCACCTCAAAAATGAAATAAACGCAACCCTGGAGGCTTTCCTGGCTGCCTTCTTGTATTAAACCGGTGTTGGGTATCTAAAGTCTTCAACTTGCTCAGTCCCTTGGCAGCCGGCCTGGATGATCATATTGGACTGGCAGAATGGTCCTGCTTCCTTGTAGCTGTTTTGAGTGTAGGTATCTTTACTGTACTGTTGAGTCTTACCTTTTTAAAAAAAAAAAAAACATCAGTCTGTTCAGTAGAATTCAGTACTTAAGGTTTTCTAGTGCAGAAGTTGTTTAGAAGTCATAAAGGTTCCAGCTCTTTAAATCTCTTCTTTTGAAAGGTGCTCTTTGTGCATTGTGTTCTTATCTGTCTGTGTATTTGCTGAAGTTTACTCGACAGTTAAGCAGTAGTGGCAAGCTATATCATATGAGGTGTAGCTGGCTAGCCCTGGGGCCAAAGCAGGTATGATGGACCACCTCATTCCTCTTTAGGCCCTCGGACTGCCTACTGGGCTTCTGGGAAGTTAGGAAGCAAGACAGAATGCAGACCTCTTGGCTCAAGGGGATATAAAATTGATCATTGCTGTGCCTGCTTTGCCTTCACTTGCCACAATTAGAAATCCCTGTAGACACACCAGCTTTGCCCCAGCCACTCTATTTTAAAGTCACAATAACTTTAAAAGAAACAACCTACATCAAATAAAGCAATATTCAATAATCCATCCAAATTAAGAGTAAACAGTAAAACATCAACAAATAATAACCAAACAGTTTACACCTATCAGTTACAACAAAGAACTACTAATCTATAATCAAGAAAGATAACACCAAATCGCAATGCATAAAATACCACAAAACCTACAAAACCATGTAAAAGGATCAAATGGAGAAAGACAGACACACAACTAATAAAATTATTTTTTAAAAAATATCCCTGAACTCCTCTCTTCCCAGCTGTTTCTGCTGTTCTCAAAGTCATAGAAAGGCTCCCAGAGAGGGCTGGAGGGTGGGGGCAAGGCAGGTGGAAAAAGCCATCTTGCTGCCTCTAATACGGAGCTGCAGCTCTGCGATAGAATAATTGTGCTCAATCGGTATTTTCTTTAAGGGTCTGATATTGGAGGGTGTTGCATTAGTGTTGCCCCAGCAGTGCATGTTAATAAACATGGTGTTTGCAAGGTCACATGTGACATTTTCCTGCATCATCACAGACCTTAAAACAGCCTTGCTGTGCTGTCAGCTGAGCACCAGATCTTTGGAAGATCTTGGCTAGACTAAGAGCCTCCAGAAAGGAAGGGAGGAAGGTTGTGGATCAAGGCCCTTGCAAACTGCTAGGACACCGTTTTCATCAGCTAAAAGTGCCACAGCTGAGTGCATTTTTCAAGCCATAGCCATGGGTTGTACCTCTTAGAGGAGGGGCTGGGAATGGTGGTCTGCATGCCAGGACAGAGGCAGAATTTCGTAGTAACAGCCCAGAAAGACCCAGCGGAAGTGGAGTCTTGCCTTTATTTTGCTGTGTGCAGACGAAACTCCATGGAAACAAGAATTTCTGGGGTGGCAATGATTCTGTCGTGGTGCCAGGCTGCACCTGAGTGACATTATATCCAGTTCTGAGATTGTCAGACGTGCTTGTGAGGTGGGAGGGAGACTTAGCTGCAGATCGAGTTTGTAATGGGCAGCAGTCTGCTTCAGACAAGGTAATTCACGATGCAGCCTCTCTGGGGTGTGGCATATCATGTTTGTGCTTGGATTAACTTGAGTTTGTCCAAGGATGTTCATGAAACAAGCTTGAAAAACAGAAAGCAACGATAGGACTATGGCCATGTTGTCATAGTGGGGATGTGCCAGTGTTTGGGCTATACCACTTCACACTGCAGGAGGAAGGTCACATGATGGACTCTGTCCCTTCATATACCACTAACACATGGGAAGCTAGCATGCGTGGGGTGGGGGGAAGGCTACTCTAGAAACCTTTTCCCTGGTGAATGCAGGGACTTTTGTATGGCGCATTTGGTCATGGGAGCCTCCAACCTGCAATGTGAAATGGTACAGCCCAGACACAGCTTTGCCACCTGCAATGCGAAATGGTACAGCCCAGACACAGCTTTGCCACCTAAGAACTAGACATAATGCCACTTGGTTAAATTGATCAAGTATATATTTGAAAGAGGGAGAACTCCGTTTCCCCATCTGGCACTACAAAAGTTTCCAAGCAGCTTTTCTTCTTCTTCAAACCTTTCTTCTGAGTTGATGGAAAAGCTGAGTTTCGGTATCCCAGTTGATATAGCTTTGCCACTGTTGCTTGACTTTGTCCTCCTCTTTCTCCTTAACGCCCTTTGTGAGTTGGATCCGATAAGATGGTGCAGGTGACTTCTGTCCTGATGACCCAGCTTTAGGCCACAGGGACAAGAAACTCCATTTCTTGCACATCTGGGTTGGGGGTTTGGGGGGGAAAGAGGGGGATTGATGCCAACTGGAGCTTTTTGCTCTGTGGCATAACAAAGTACCTTCGCGGTATCTGAATGTATGTGGACAGCAGGAACTTGCTTGTATTGCACGAGGCTTTCGGGGCAAGATCCACTAGGAACTCATCCTGTGCACGGGACGTATTCCTGTTGGGTATTGCCGTTGATTTACATGCAATATTTATTTATTATTTTTATTATTTAATGCTTAAATGCCTTCCAGGTTGTTCGTATATATCTGAGTAAAATGTATTGAATGCCAAAAACCTTCATTATTATTATTTTTTAAACTCTGTTTTCTTTTTCATTTACTGTATATTTGAAAGTGCTGCAGCGTAGCGAGGAAAACTTACGAGGGGGCAATTAAAGCGACAGAGCTGCCCCAACCTATGTGCCAGAAGGCATCCAAAGACATTGGGGGCAAATGTTTGCCTCGTGGGAGTTTTGTAAGATCCAATGCCCATCTTGTTAAAGTGTTGCTGTTTGGAACAGAGAGGGCAGAATCCAAGGCCTTAAGAGGCTCTTTCTGAATCCTTTGCTGATTTGGGGGGAAAGAACCCTCTTTCTCTGGTTTCGTTTGAACAAACACAAGTCATGGAAGAACAAAGCAACATGTTTATTGAGATGATAGCAGAGGTGGCAGCCTATGTCCTCCCAGTTCACATGATGGGTGAGTAGCTTAGGGATCACTATCAGATTGATTCTGTCCTGGGACAAGAATTTAAGAGAGGGGGGCATATACTCCCTACCCCCCCCCCAAAAAAATGTATGGGAAAGAGGACTATGGCTCCAGTTTTGTTTAGTGTCCTGATAAAGCTGACTTGTTAAGGATTTGATTATTTCAGCTGGAACCGCTGCTATTGGTGTTTTATTTTTATTTTATTTTTCAATTGTTCACAATGCTTGAAAATCCATCCTATTCCATTGGGGGAAGTTTTTTTCTTCTTCTCTTCCCTGCTTTTCTTAACTGTGAAATATCACCTCCTCCTCTTACCTCACCAATGAGCAACATGGAGGTCCTTTGGCCTTCTGCTCCCACCCTCCTTCCCTATGGGGTTTATCTTGACTGATGCCAGGAACATTTATAATGTGGCATGACAGGCAAAAGTATTTGAAACCACATCAGAAATGCACTGTGGTTTGTTTAAGATGCCTCTTCCCTTCTAAGATGTTGGTGTGGAGTGATTTCACCAGGTTGTTGTATGATGATTTGATAAGGTGGGGGGGGGTGGTTTGTTGTTTTGCTCTTTCAAATCTTGAAATGATTTGCTGGATGCACTTTTGTCTCCTGAAATTCTGTAGCGTGGTCTCTGTGCATGTCTCCTCAGAAGTAAATCCCAGTGAATACAGTGGGACTTACTCCAAGCTAAAAGAGAATAGGTTTGCAGCTTAAAATGCAGGCTTTGAAAAAACAACAGACACATGAAGTTTGCTAGTTGAGAATATTTATAATTCACTTTGGCTACTTGGTTTACTTGAGCATGCTTTTGAGAAAACATCCCCTTTCCTACCCAATAAGAAAACGTCTTAATGGTCTTTATCGTCTTAACTTTGTTATGACAATAAATGGCAACCACTGTTTGGGGAATGGGTGAGGGAGAGAACAGACTTTCCCTTGTAACATCAACTGCAAAGAAAGAGCCTAAAATCTGGTCTCTTTTATTATGGAGAAGACTCCCTTTCTGGTGCAGCCTTGCAATTGACCAGTCACATCCCATAAATGCAAGCAATATTTTTCCCCATTATCAGCAGAATCCAGTGCTATAGTGGGCTCTGTATACTTGGAGCTCCAAATCACACTCAGTAAGTTTTTAAGTCCTCATGCCAAGAGAGTGTGTTGAAATAACCTTTCGAAACTGGCAGGGCGCATCCAGCCCCCTGCCTCCGTTTCTTCCAGCTCCTGCCACTCACTCCCTGTGCCAGGTTTGCAAGTCCCAAGCGGGGCTCTCTCCTGCATGTCTTTCAGCCTTGACAGCACTGCTGCCTGAGCAGCTGTGCTTTGCGCTGGAAGGGAGCCCAGCAACATCTCGGGGAGCTGAACTCTCTTAGGCCAAATAGGGAGAATAACGGCAATAATTGGCCAAGTGGAGATGAGTCTCTTTGACACCTTGTTGGTTCTGGTGAATGGAGCTTTGTATCTCACCTGTGCCTCACTGCATCCAATTTCATTTAAGGATGCTTTCAGGGCACGGGGAGTCATGCTCTGCAATGTGCACTTGCGCAAACAGCACTGAACTTAAGGCCATAAAGCATTCTGTTGATCAGTGTGAAGATAATTCAGTTTTTTGCAGGTGGGGCATGACCATTCTAGTCCATAGATATTTGACTCAAAGCAAGACCTTCCTTCATAATTTTTGTTCAGTATGTACTGAGACTTTCAGAAATGTGTACCACTTCTTCTGGGCTGTTTATTGCAGACAGCCCAAGTGCAGCAGCACACATCTTATGTGCCATAGTGAGAGACCTTGTGTGTTCCCTCTGGGACCTTGCAGCCTTATCCGCCACTCAAAAGCTGGTATGGTAGGAGTTGAGGATGTGATTCTTACAACTGATAAGATTCCATGTCTCTTCTTTTTGTTTTGTTCTGAAAGATGCACATGTCCTAAGTTTACATAGATGTACCATTCCCACAAGACAAGGGTGTGTGTAGTACAAAACACTGAGTACAAAAATCAAAGTGAGGCTTCGCCCCTTACTGTGTCTGCCTTCATTTGGTAGCCCACTTAGCTTGGAAGGAGGTGATGCACTTAGCACCTGCAAAGCCTTTTCATAGAATAGAATAGAATATATTCTAGTCCTACTTGACTTCATTTTCAGGACTGTTGCTTTAACCAGGGCTGCCCTTCAACTAAATCTAAAGAGTGGTACCAAGCAAGCTTTTCATTATCCTTTTTACATTTCAGGTGTGCTTTTCTGCCTAAGAGACAATGGGTGTATTATCAATATGGACTGAAAATTTGCACTTTGATTCTGTTGGAAGTATTTTTTGTGTGTCTGGATTATGAAGTGGGTTTAGTTGAATAAAGTGTTAAGTTAATAAAATATTATCCTTGTAGAAGTGTTCTTCTGTGACTTTGTTTCTCCAGCTTTTGAAAAGGACAGCGGGAGGGTTCTTGGTGACCAGATAATTTCCTGGGCTCTCTGGAGGGAGACACAAACCCTTGCTTGTTTCTAATTAAAACCAAATTGTGAGGCAGATGAATTTTGACTTTTGTGCTCTGTGTGGGGGTTGCAGTCTAGATTGAGCCTTGCCTGCGGCCCCCTGATGGACCCAGGGAGGCAACAGGGCAGCCAGGGTTATCTATATATATATATAAAAATGTTCCCATTGCGTGTGTGGCGGACACCACCGTGCTCCGTAACCGCTGGACCAAATCTCATCAAATTAAGGAAACAGTGTACCATGACCATCAAGGAAGGATCTGGCATAAAAAAATTCAAAAAAAGCACACCTTTCATACCTAAAATAATGATTAAACGCAAAAAAAAAAATGGCGCACACATTACGTGTCACCAACAACAGAACTGAAAACTCCAACAGCATCCAATAGAAAGGCAGATTGCCCGTCAATGTCATCAGACCTGGCCAGAGCAACAATGCCCCGTCCACCATTTTATAACTGCCGTCTGCAAGCACCCGAGGCAGCGACAAGGCAGCGACTTTCTGCTGCCACCTCAAACACCTCTCCGATATTTCCGCCCTCCCGCCGCCCAACTCCCAAGGCCACAAATAACCTCTACCTCGCCAGGGCCCACCAGGCCCGTGTCTTCCTGGATCTGGCCCAGCTGGGCCTCGCTGAGGGAGCCCAGGCCGAGCCCCGTGGGCCGCCCTGAGCGGTAGCCTCGGAGGCCATGGGGGAGATGGGAAGTGGGGAAAGACCTTACAGGAAAGGCCTGGAGGGCCCTGGCGAGGTGGAGGGACAGGGAAGAACGGAAACGGAAGCCGAAGGAAAGGAGAGCAGATGGAACAGTAAAAAAGGTTCCGAGTGCCCTCACCAAAAATGGCTGCCGCAGCTTCACATGCAGTACAAAGCATCCCGAGTGCCCTCATCCGCGGGGTGGGGGGGGGGCAATAGAGCTGCTACTACCGGTACACGGACAAACCTCAAGAGGCAGGAGAGAAGCCGGGCTTTGAGGCCAGGCAGCATTGCGAGGCCAGGTTGCTATGGTAACGCGGGGCAAAAATGGAGGCCGCCAACCCCCAAAGAAGCTGTCTGCGTGTCTGTGCGCACCTTCCCAGGTCAGAGGCTGTTCGCTGAGAGGCAGGGGGCGATAGAGCTGCTACTACACATCCAAACCTCAAGAGAGAGGAGAGAAGCTGGGCCCGATGCGGGGAGGCGGGGTTAAACAACAGTTTAACAGAATGGATTGTTTTCTCTTAAAAGATTTTTTACTCTGTATGCGCACAAACAAATAACCCTAAGCAGGCAATCAGTGTAGGAAAGAAAAAAAAAACAGTTAAGAGGAAGGCCTAAACTCTCCTTCCCCAGCCAGAAACGTTCTTAGTAGTTTCGGCTCCAGGCCAGGCAGAAAAAGGTTTTTAGGCCTCTTGAGAGTCCCATGGACTGCAGGAAGATCCAACCTCTCCATTCTGAAGGAAATCAGCCCTGCGTACTCACTGGAAGGACAGATCCTGAAGTTGAGGCTCCAATACTTTGGCCACCTCATGAGAAGAGAAGACTCCCTGGAAAAGACCCTGATGTTGGGAAAGATGGAGGGCACAAGGAGAAGGGGACGACAGAAGATGAGATGGTTGGACAGTGTTCTCGAAGCGACCAACATGAGTCTGACCAAACTGCGGGAGGCAGTGGAAGACAGGAGTGCCTGGCGTGCTCTGGTCCAGGGGGTCACGAAGAGTCGGACACGACTGAACAACAACAACAATATCATTCCTTATGGCAGGGGGGGGGATGTAGGATGAGAAAGCTTGGCAACTACGCTTCGCTCCCTATCCTGTCTCCACACACAATCCTTTCTGCAAAGCTGCATCGCTTTACACACAAAGCTCCAGTTATTAGAAGAGGAAAAAGCGCCGCACACAAATGTATAAGGAGCCTAGCAGTTCCCCATCACCCCTCCTTGCATCGTTATGGTCCCTTCTGACCCCAGGCTCAATGCCAGAGCGGACTGTACCATGTATCAGGCTTCCGGAGGGGGGGAGAAGAGATGGTAAATCAGGGCAAGGGTTTAATTCTAATAAAGGGGCAGGCACGCATTTAAGAGAGAGACCAGGGTTCGAATCTCGCTACGAAGCTCACCGAGTGACCCTGGGCCAGCCTGAGCTACAACACAGGGTTGTTGTGGCTGGGGCAAACCAGATGTAAGGCCGGGGTACAAATAATAAAATAATAAATAATAATAAATTATTATTATTATTATTATTATTATTATTATTATTATTAAATGAGGAGGAGGGAACCATTTATGCCCACTTGAACTCCTTGGAGAAAAAGGGAGCCCACAAATGCTATGGATAAAAAAAGGAAATCTGTAAACAAAAAACCCACACACACCTTCCTCAGTAGCTAATAATCCAGTTAACAAAATAAAAATAACCACACCAAAAAATGAGACCCAACCCTATAAACATACCCTACAGACCCTAATACATTAAAAAACTATATAATTATACAATCAACATCAACATTTATATGCTCCAACAAAAAACAAACCAACCAACATACAAATCAAAAAATATTAAAACAAAAAACAAAACAACGCCCACATCATACGCACTCATTCCTCGAATACCAATAATACCATCAGATATGCCATTCCAATTTAGAAGACTACAATTTCCAATAAGATTAGCATATGCAATGACTATCAACAAATCCCAAGGACAAACTTTGAACTGCTGCGGTATACATCTAGAAACTGATTGCTTCTCTCATGGACAATTGTATGTTGCATGCTCTAGAGTTGGAAATCCACAAAACTTACCACATATCTACACAAACAATGGCAAAACAAAAAAAGTAGTCTACCATCAAGTCTTATGATACAAACAACAGAAACTAACCTAACCTAAACTCAACATTACACCTAAGCATTACAAAAACATTTCAAAAACCACAGCAACGCGTGGCCGGGTCAGCTAGTCTATATATATAAAAATGTTCCCATTGCGTGCGCGGCGGACACCACTGTGCTCCGTAACCGCTGGACCAAATCTAGTCAAATTAGGACACAGCGTACCATGACCATCAAGGAAGGATCTGGCATAATAAAAATTCAAAAAAACCACACCTGACGTACCTAAAATATAGAATAAACGCTAAAAAAATTGGCGCACATATGTCATCATCAGCTTCCAATAGAAAGGCTCATCGCAGGGCAGCATCATATCTCAATGGACTATTCAGGCCAGGGCCACAAGGATATCTGGGAAATAGAGTTCAAAGAAGCGATGGCCTGCCTCTTTCCCTGATAGTTGACTCGGCTTTTAATAGGCTTTTAATAGCCGCAAGGCACGCTGGGAAATGGAGGCCGCCGCCTCTCACAGTTAACTAGGCCGGACCCGCAAGGTGTTGTAAGAATATCAAGGTCTTATCTATATATATAATAATTGTTCATAAGTGTGCCAAGCAAAACAAGGCCACATGTCTGAAGACAGGCTGCAGGCCTGTCTCCATTTTCACTCCCAAACTGACAAACTGTTTCTCTGCAAGGAAGGAGGGGGTGATTGTCTCAGTGATTCTGATACCTGAGTGCCAAACAAAAGGTTGTGATTCACTTGGCTGGGAAACAGGGAAATGTAAATATCTCTTTTGTCAAAGGCACGCTGGGAAATAGAGGCCGCCTCCTCTCGCAGTTAACTAGGCCGGACCCACAAGGCACACTGAGTCAAGGCGCCCTGTGGGTGAACTAAGCTCTTTCGCCCAAACCGCAAGGCATGCTGGGAAACAGTGGGCTTATTATCCCAACCAACCGCGCGCTCAAGGCACTCTGGGAAATGGAATCAAATCCTCTCTGTAGAGGGTTACTAGCACTTTTCCCCTTGCAAAGGCCACAGGCAAGGCACGCTGGGAAATGGCCACCATGATCGTCCCTCAGTGATCTCCCGATGTGTGTTTTTTATCTGTGCGTTTCCATAGTGCTTTTCCCTCATACAGCGGCAGAGGCCTCTTTCCTCGGCTTTTTCTGCCACAGGCCACAAGAGGGCACCTGAGCGCGTGCAGAGGGCACACGACGCCAGCGGGGGTAGGTGGGGGTTTATTTTGGCTGTGGCTGCTACTGATGGTAATAAGCATAAAATGAGTCACAGCAACGTGTGGCCGGGCCCGCTAGTACAGTATAAAAAAGTAAACCTTTCCTGGCTCCTGTGAACTAGTCCATTGCAAAAAAAAAAAAAAGTGTCTATTAAGACAGCCTATCTAGTTGGGAGATTTCCAGGGGATAATAGGTGACCTCTTCCTCTCAGAAATGCAGATTTATCATACCTTAGCCCCTCCCACTCCACCCACTGAATTGCACTTACCAAGTGAGGAGGACTAGCATTATGTCTCCTCTCAGTCCCTAACAGGAGTGCTGTTGTTCAGCATTCCAGATGAGCCAGAAACTTTGCAGCACTGTTGGGCTGCGGGGAGAGACCGGCCATTTTTATTTGTGTGCATGCATTGCAATCGACTTAAGAAGAGGCCTGCCTAGTTTAACTATGTGTTGTGTGACATGCTTTTTTGTCTGGCATTCAGCTTCATTGGATGACCAAGGGTTGGGTTCTCTCTGCTGTGGCAGAGCACAAGGTGCCCGGTTTAATCCCCAGTGTCTCCAGGTACAGCTGGGAAAGACCTCTGGCTGAAACTCTGGAAAACCACGGCCAGTTAGTGTAGGGAATACGGAGCTGCATGGTCCAAAGATCTGACTCAATGAAAGGCACCATCCTATGCTCACGCATTATTTTATCACCCCCACGTCCCTTTTCTAAAGCCTCAAACATTGCAATATTTCCTCCTAGACTAGTCACTACATGCCCTTGATCATTTTCATTGCACATTTCTGAACCTTTTCCAGCTCTACCTCCTGCCACCCTTTTTTGAGGTGAGGTGACCAGGAAGGGTGCACAGTCCTCCCCAGTCCCAGTCAAGACTTTTTAAGTGCTGGATTGAATTGAATGTTTGCATTTAAACCATCACCACCCCACCTTCTCCAAGGAGCTCAAGGTGGCATCCAAGCTTCTCCTCTTCATTTAATCCTCACAACAACCTTGTGAGGTGTGTGTGTGTATGGGATTTGAACCCTGGTCTCCCAGGTCACAGTCCAGCATTAATTAACCACGAAACCTCACCCGTGTCAAGAATCTCAGCTGGCTTGCTTGCCGCCATGGCTGGCTTCGCTCGCTCGCGTGGCGGCCGAGGAGCAGACTGTGCTCCGTAGCGCTTGCATCCTGATGTCACGACGCAAGCGCTACGGAGCTACGCCCCGCCCCCGGAGGGTTCTGCTTGGCTTGCTGCCCCTAACAGCCAAGCGGCTCACTACGCCGCTGTCCCTGGGCCCTGCAGCCTCCTGGGCAGAGGTGGAAGGGCAACATCAGGAAAGGGGGCGGGAGAAGCCTCCGGCCTAATCCTGGCACCCAGGAACACACACCGCATCATCTGCGTTCAAAGTCAGAGTAAAAGAGAACAAAGAACGGAAGTGATTTACAGACTGACCATTCTTACACAGTGTTGTTGTTGTTGTTTAGTCGTATCCAACTCTTCGTGACCCCATGAGCCAGAGCACGCCAGCCACTCCTGTCTTCCACTGCCTCCCGCAATTTGGTCAGACTCATGTTGGTCGCTTCGAGAACACTGTCCAACCATCTCGTCCTCTGTTGTCCCCTTCTCCTTGTGCCCTCCATCTTTCCCAACATTCTTGGTCAATAAGTTTAGCTACAATGACCTTACCAACTTATTGCAATTCATGCACATTAACATTTGCCAAATCTGCAGTTACACCTGTTACAATATTACGCAGACTTGACTCGGGTGTAAATGGCGAGAATGTTTGCAACTTGCTCAATACCAGTTGTGAATCACTTTTGTCTCTAATCAGCCTTGCACTAGATAGTTCCTTGTGTTGTTCACTTGATGAATATGACGCATTGGTAAACTCCATTATACCCTGCCAATACAGGCAATGATAAAGACCAAACTGCTCTCTGAACGTCTGTCAATCCACTTCCTCTGGTCAACCCCCCTGTAGTTTTAAGAGAGCGCATCAGACATTGTTCAATTACTACGTCATAACCCAATCCTGCCCAGTACCGTTCACTTCTGCGTATCACATGAAATCCTTTTTCAAACATTGCAGAAACAGTCGCATTTGTTGTTGGCAACAGAATCATATTCTGCAAATATAGGTATGCTGATTTCAAGTACCGGTAATTATGGTGACCTGCAGCTGCGAAAATGGGTAGACACTGATGTATGGCATCAATATGCATTTTCCATGCATTGGCATTTTGTTTGAAAGATCAGTTACATATCAATATAGAAGATGCTGGTCAGAAGGCGATGGTTATACTTTTTGGTGGAAAAGTTGATGATACCCTTGGAACATTACGACATTGCATACTAGTGGACAAAGTAACATCAGCAAACTCTTTTGTTGCACCAGAACATCTACCACCAACTACATCTGCAACAAAATTCCATAGCTTTCGATCCTATTACCAGATAATGGAATGGTCATGCCACAAAGAGGGTTTACGACCTAATGACTGGGGTTGGATTATAAAGGAGGACAACCAGCTTCATGTCAGACATGGCCCCTGCACCTGAAAGTCGTTTGAAAGTTATCCACTGTAACTGCACCACTGGTTGTAGTACATTCCGTTGCACGTGCAAAAACAATAGTTTTCCATGTTCAACAGCTTGTGGTCAGTGCCAGACCATTGGTTGTGAAAATGTGTTGTTGATTGAACATTGTTCTGATATAGAAGATGATATGGATGACTGATGTCTGCTTTTGTTATTTATAATACATAATAAAAGTTCTGGTTCAAGCGCCTTATTGTGATCTTGTTTCAATGTACCATTGCCTTCACTTTGTTGTTTTTAGCAAACATTAAAATACAGAAATTATGTAGCCTAATAACTAGATCAATGACAACTTTGTATTATTTTCCCTGACGTTTGGTAACAACAATTAAAAAACATAGGATATACACAATCAAGTTTAGAAAACTAATCGAAATACAATAAAATAGATACAGCAGGTCGGCCATTTTGAAATCACGATTTCTCAGTGTTCCTGTCATTTAATTTTGTCTAATTTTTTCTATGTTATTCTATACCCAATCCTCATCAAAATGCCATTTACAGCGATTATGTTGCAATTTTGCCCAGGTTCCAGTGTTTTTTTCCGTAGTTTGCCCGGACTAGTTGTGATATTTGTCAAAGCTGAGCGGCAAACAGCTGCAGCGAGGCTGGTATGACTTGTGCCTGTACCCGTGAGAAAGCTAGCTAATCTGCTTTCTCCACAATGTGATGTTTATGTTTCACTGTACTATTGTACTCAATACTTTTGTACTTTCTCTTCTGGCTCGACCTGATGCCGGACGGATGCAAAATGCACAGCTCTGACTTACTGAGCTGGCAGCAGATATTCTCTACACTTTTCCTGCAATAAATAGTTTAGCCGTATTCATGGCTTGTGTGTGTTGTTCTTCAGCTGGGGAACAATCACATATGACTGTGCCACCAGACTCCCTGTAGCCGGGGATGAGCGCACGGCTTTGCTCTGACTTTGGGACAGTCTCACAAACTGCCCCAGGCGTATTGTTGTAAGAATATCAATATCAATATATCTATATATCTATATATCTATATCTATATCTATATCTATATCTATATCTATATCTATATCTATATCTATATCTAATCTATATATATATATATATATATATATATATATATATATATATATATATATGTTCATAAGTGTGCCAAGCAAAACAAGGCCACATGTCTGAAGCAGCACAGGAAGACAGGCCTGTCTCCATTTTGACTCCCAAACTGACAAACAGTTTCTCTGCAAGGAAGGAGGGGGTGATTGTCTCAGGAAAATAAAGTGATAATCTCTGGCATCCTGATGCCTGAGTGCCAGACATGGGCCATTTCCCTCACAAAGAACCCACCACCTAAAATGGATTTGGATCGTTAGCCCTACATTAGCCCTGCCAGGCCAGGCCAGGAAACAAGAAACCTTTTGTTTTGCTGAAATGTGTGTCTGGGAGGGGTCAGGGAGAGATGGCACAGGTGTGAGAATTCTCAGGTTACCTCCTCTGACCCTCCCAATCTGTGATGCAGCTGTGATGTATCTGGGGGGTGGTCCTGGGTTACAACCCTTTTTGTGATTTATGTATGACTAGTTGAAGTTAGCCCGTTGACTAACGGGCTCTAGAGGAAGAGGAGGCAGGAGGCGGCAGAGCGGCTTGCGGGGCCCCGGCGCGCCCTGCTCCCGGCCCCCGCTTCGAGCACGCTCCGGCCGCTCCCGCCTCGCCGCCCCTCCGAGCGGCTCGCGGGGCCCCGGCGCGCCCTGCTCCCCCCGCTTCGAGCGCGCTCCGCGGCACCCGCCAGCGCCCACCTCGCCGCCCCTCTGCAGGAGCAGCAGCGCCAGGGCGAGCTGGTTGCCCGAGGCCCCGGCGCCGCCGCCACGACCTGGCCCAGGCTCCTCGTTCTCCTCGCTGCCGCTGCCTCCAGGCCGGGCCGGCCGTCCTCTGGCGGGGCTGTGAGGGAGGCGGGCAGGCGGCCATCACTTCCTGTCCGCTGGCCAATCCCTGCGTCCGCGTGTGTCATGCGCAGAGCGCACTTCCGTGACACACAGAAAAATAAGGTGGACGCAAGGACACTTCAAGATTATTATATAGGATGTATAGGGGGTGGTCTTGAACGGGAGGGGGGAATTTCAAAAGTCTATATAGGAGCTGGCACACCATTGTTCTGGGTTCCTCCTCCCTCCTCCAATTTTGGGAGTGAGGGCCCTGTTGCAACAGATATAATAAAATTTTTATTCTCAATTTTTCTCTGGTTGGCCTCCTACCGATGGAGAACCTTAAAAGGCTGTTGTGTACCCCATAAGGGAATAAGAGCAGATTATTGTTTATTTCAGTATCATGTCACACTAGCAATGGGAGAATGAAATACTGACGGTTTGGCCCCCAATTTGGTCCAAGACCAAAGCTGGCAACCCTCATGGTCCAGGGACTCCATGGTGGGGGCAGTGGGGGCTGCTTTGGCCCTTGACTGTGAGGCTCTTTCCTCCCGCAGGACCTTCGAGGATATTCCCTCTGTGACAATGGGGAAGAGTGGAAACTAGTTCAAAGTAAGTATCTTGCCTTCCTGCATTAATTTCTTTGGTTGCTTCTGTTATAAGAAATTAAGGGAAATTACCTTAAATGGGACCCAGGTGGCGCTGTGGGTTAAACCACAGAGCCTAGGGCTTGCTGATCAGAAGGTCGGCGGTTCGAATCCCTGCGACGGGGTGAGCTCCCGTTGCTCGGTCCCAGCTCCTGCCCACCTAGCAGTTCGAAAGCACATCAAAGTGCAAGTAGATAAATAGGTACCGCTCCGGCGGGAAGGTAAACGGCGTTTCCGTGCGCTGCTCTGGTTGCAAAGGAATTTCAGAAATAGACTGGAAAGAGAAGTTGCTGAATTGCAACTCATTACCAAGCTTAAAACCCTGGAGAGACCTGGTCTGAACAAAGACATTGGATTCTTATCTCATTATACATGACAAAGCTTTTTTAACCTTCTCACCCCTTGCTTTTTCCTGTAAGACTAATTGCAGCCGTTAACAGTCGTCAACAGGTTTACCTCACCTCTCAGCCAATCACCCATTCCCACCACCCCTCTGAGTAATACCCCTCCCCACCCTCTCACTATTTATAAGGGTCTGGTGACTTCTGTTTCAGTGTATCTGAAGAAGTGTGCATGCACACGAAAGCTCATACCAAGAACAAACTTAGTTGGTCTCTAAGGTGCTACTGGAAGGAAATTTTTTATTTTATTTTGTTAGGATTTTATTTTGTGTGCGCATTTGCCCTACAGCTCCATTTGCTCAACAAAGATTCCTTCTCCTGACTTGGGCGGGCTTGTGTGTTCTTATGCAAACAAGTTGGAGGATCAGTGGGCAAGGATACAGAGAGTCACAAAAAGTTTAACACAGTTTGAGATACAAAAGTAACAAAGGAGAAAGGGGGAGGGCTGTGGGGGTGCAGGCACAGCCATGTTTCTCAGGAACGAGTGCATTTCTTCCATTAATAAGTGCCCCCCCACAATACTTCCATCCTCCCAATAGCACATCCCCTAGTGAATTGGGTTCCATGATCACTGCAGATGGTGAGAGCAGTCACAAAATTAGAAGACGCCTGCTACTTGGGAGAAAAACAATGACAAACCTAGACAGCATCTTAAAAAGCAAAGACATCACCTTGCCGACAAAGGTCCCTATAGTTAAAGCTATGGTTTTCCCAGTAGTGATGTACGGAAGTGAGAGCTGGACCATAAAGAAGGCTGATCGCCGAAGAATTGATGCTTTTGAAATATGGTGCTGGAGGAGACTCTTGAGAGTCCCATGGACTGCAAGAAGATCAAATCTATCCATTCTTAAAGAAATCAGCCCTGAGTGCTCACTGGAAGGACAGATCCTGAAGCTGAGGCTCCAAGACTTTGGCCACCTCATGAGAAGAGAAGAATCCCTGGAAAAGACCCTGATGTTGGGAAAGATGGAGGGCACAAGGGGATGGGGCACAAGGGATGGGGCACAAGGAGAAGGGGTTCACGACTGAACAACAACAAAAGGGAACTGAGCTGTCTTCCTAGAGAGGACAGGAAGCAAGAGGGGGCCAGGTTCTCCAGAACCCAGGCCCCTCCCTCCCCCCCCAGTCCTTTCCTGCAAGGGCTGCATGGCTGTCCCCTCCTGGGATCTGGTGAGTCTCCTCTCTCCCCCCCCCCCGAGGGTGCAGTGGGGAGACGGTGGGGGTCCCAGGGCTGCAGCAGGGGAGGATGCCTGGGGGGCCTGATCTGCTCATGCAGGGGGAGGAGAGGGTCCTGCCAGGGAGGGGCGAGGTCTGCAACGCTCTCCTTTCTGGAGATCAGAGGACCCCAAACTCATTTGGCCCCCGCGAAATCTCCCTTCTTCAAACAAAGGAGTCCATAGGACTTTAACTCTGTGTGACGTCGCTCAGCGTCATTGCACAACAGAGGAAACATGTGCAAATGGTTTTCCAAAACTGGATGAGGAGGTGGACTAGCCCCCCCCCCAAAGAAAAAACCCACGTGGAGGAAGGAAGTTAAGGTGGGAGAGAAAGGATAGTGATCCCAGCCCATAGTCTGGCTGCTGCATTGCGGACCAGTTTCCCGCCTAAATTTCAAGGGAGATGTCTTTGGCCCCGCCCACTTGGCCCTCAGGGGGTTGGCCAGATACATACCTGGCCCTCAGAGCAAAGAAAACGGGACCCCACCCCAGGAGTCTGTCTTGAGAGTGGCAGAGAGTCCAAGTGCAAGAAAAGGAGACAGAAGCAGGGGGGTGGGGGTGGGGAGCAACTCCTGAGGACCCCCGGGTGAGGACTCCCACTAGAGCCAAGCATCCATCTTTCAAAAGATACAAACAATTCCCTTCTCAGTCGGTTCTGACTTCATGCATTGACTGGAAAGCAGCAGAAACCAGGTTGATTAATCTCACAGAAATCCCTTCAGTTGCCTCCACAGTCCAGTATGCTTTGAAGATCTCGCTGTTCATTACACGGACAAGGAGTGGGCGTTGCTGGATCCTGACCAGAGAGCTCTGCATAAGGACGTCATGGAGGAGAATTGTGGGATCGTGGCCTCTCTTGGTAAGGCTCCCTGTGGGATCGTCCTATCTGCCTGGAAATTCAAAAAATACCTCAGTGTTTCCCAACCAGTGTGCCTCCAGATGTTTTGGGACTACAACTCCCATCATCCCTCGCTAGCAATACCAGTGGTCAGGGATGATGGGAATTGTAGTCCCAAAACATCTGGAGGCACACTGGTTGGGAAACACTGCTCTATGTGACCAACCTCATATATTTTCACAGAGCTCATCAGCGCCCCCTATAACACCTGGGAACCTAACACCCCCACAATAAACAGTAAATTACAGTTTTTTCTTTGAACAAGCTTCCTCAAATTATTCCTTTTTCTACCACGATTGAGCTAGTCTGAACTGCCCAGGCCATCTTACATGTCAGCTTCAGAATTGTTAGGATATATAAGTAGCTTCAGGTTTTCTGTTTTTGTTTTTGCTCCTGTCAGTCTTGGGTTGACCCAAGAGACGACTGACATTGGAGATGGAGGGGATGCCATGACTGGGCCAAACAAAATCCATCCCAGAGAAGAGCCAGGCTTATTGAATCTCAGCTGGTAGCAGCAGTGATGGTGGTGATGATGATGATGATAGTAATACAGTGGTACCTCAGTTTACCAACTTAATCTTTTCCAGAACAGGACTGTTCTTAAATCAAGGTACTACTGTAGTAATAATAATAATTTTTATTTATAACCTACCCATCTGCTTGGTTGACCCAGCCACTCTGGGCGGCTTCCATCACATATATAAACATGAAACATAAATGATAATAATCTGATCCCATTACAGAAAGAACATTAACTTTAAAATGAACAACTAATACTAGTGGCCTAAATTGTGGAAACATTTTGTGAAAAGTGTATTTCTGAGGTTTGATGGCTCATAACACCACTTTTGTGTGGAGTAGTAAAATTATATATCAATGGAAAGATAATTTAATGAAGAATGTAATAACTTTTATGAAGGAGTGTTTATTAGACCAGCAGGCATAAAGAAAAACCCTGAAACCTTTGGTAACCATTGGTAACCTTTAGCTTTAATTACGGCCTTCCCACGCCTTCCCGTGAAGTGAACCAAGGTTTTAGTTCTGCAGCTGTAATAATGTGAGACCAAGACTGAATTATTGCCTCTGTTAATTGGGCTTCATTGCTGGGTTGCTTCTGTCTAGCAAGTTTCTTTAGTCGGCTCCATAGATTTCCGATTGGGTTACAGTTTGGGCTATTCCCAGGCCATTCCAGCAGTGGAATAGGATTATCTTGAAAGTACCTTTTGCACACAGCAGCAACATGACATGGAGCTGAATCCTGTTGAAATATAAAATAAATAAATAAATAATTCTATAAATATATATAAACAAGTAAATTAAGCCCGTTACAAAAACGGGCACTAGAAAGTATACGGAACCAAGGCAAGGCGGCTCACTGTTTCCGCGGGAGGCGGCGGGAAAGGAGCTGCGCGGCGCCCGGAAGCGGGAGTCTTCTGCCCGGGAGAGGCTGCATGAGAGAGACGGAGGCCTCCTGCTTGTCTTCGCTCGCGGCAGCCTCGGCCCTGGCGGAGAAGGAGGAGGAGCGGGAAGGGGGCGCGGGGGTCCTGGAAGGGAGGCAGGCCGGCCGGCAGGCGGCGAGAGGCGGCTCCGCGTGTCAGGTGAGGCTGCACGTTTCAAAAGTCAGCGGAGGACACCCGTATTCCTCGTGTCCTGCCGGGGGGCTGAGAGGGTGGCCGGCCTCCCGCCGAGGCAGGCGGCCTGGCTCAGCCCACCGCACCCCCCTCCGCCGGCTGCGCCTCCCTCGGTCGCCGGCGGCGGCAACCGGGATCCAAGGCGCGGAGGTGGCCGGCGGCGGGAGCGGGTACTCCGGGGGTATCTCCGGCGCCACCACATCCAGCTTGCCCTTGCCCCCGTGGACCCCTTTGGCCTCCCCCTTTCCGGGGCACTGGGGGTCCGATTCGCCCCTGTGCTGCCCACACCTATCCAGGTCGAACGTCAGGCGCCCTGAGCGCCAGTCTACTATGGGGTTATGTTCCATCAGCCAATCCAACCCCAGCACTACCTGATACCCATCCGTGGGGACCCTAACTAGCATCCTGGACTCCCGGTGGTCCCCCACCCACAAGGAGACCGGCCCCACTTCCACCCCAAACGGACCCCCCTTTATGGGACTGCCGTCCATCTGGACGAAAACTAAGGGGGTGCTCCGAATCTGGGTGGGCAAGTCCAGTTCCTTGGCCACTTCGGGGTGCAGCATGCTGTGGTCGCAGCCCGAGTCCAGCAGCGCATCGCCCGTCCATTGCTTGCTGCCGGACCAGGTTGGGTGGTCTTCCCGCCCGTTTCTTGGGGTCCGTTGACCCTGGCGGGACCTGCAGCCGGGCGTCCTTCACTGCAGGTCCAGGTCGTTTCCCGACTCCGAGCCTTCGGAGTCGGACTGGCGCTTTTCCCTTGGCTCCGACGCGACGGCCGCCCGGCTCCCGGTCTTGGGTGTCCGGCTGGTTCCCGACGTCGCTTGGGACCCTGCCGGGGTCCGAACCTCTTCTGGGGGTCGCTTGGGGCACGCCGCCGCATAGTGTCCTGCCCCCCCCCGCACCTCATGCAGAGTCCCTCCCGGCGTCTCCTCTCCCGTTCCGGGTCGGGGGTGCGCTTGGGCCGGGGGACCCCCGCGCCATTGGTGGGACGGGGGGTCCCTGAGTTCTCCGCGGGTCTTCGGTCCTTGCCCGCCCTGGGTCCTAGCTCCAGCATCCCCAGGTCTGCTTCCAACTGAGCCACCATGCGGCACCAGCCGTCCAGCGTCGACAGCTCCCAAGGGGTCCCTTTCACTACGGCCCACTTGCGGAGCTCAGGATGGAGGCCCTCCTTGAAGTAGTGGACGAGGACCTCCTCGTTCCAGGAGGAGATTTGGGCGGCCTCCCCCCTGAACATGTCTACATAGTCCTGTACCGGGAGACCCCCTTGCCTGGCCTTCTGGACCCGCCGCTTCGCCTTCTCCTCCGCCTGCGGGTCTTGGAAGCGCTCTCGAAGGGCCGCCAAGAAGTCCTCCAGGTTGGCCAGAGCTGGATCCCTGCGGTCGACCAGGAGCATGGCCCACTGGCCGGCCTTCCCCTGCAGGGAGGAGATGACCGCCGCTACCAAGTCCTCTGGGTCGCAGTCGTCTCCCCCGTACCTTCTGGCATGGTTCCTTGCGTGGAAGATGAAGGTGGAGAGTTCCGCCGGGTCCCCCTCGAAAATGGACTTCAGCTCCGGGGGCGGCCTGCGCCGCGCCGTCGCCCTCCGGCGGACGTGCCTCCCGCGGGTCTCCGGGATCGCTGCAGCGCTCTCGTCCTCGCTGCTGTCGCCCATGGAACTCCCCGCCACTGCGTCGTCCTCCAGCCGGCTGCTGCGATGTCTTGGCGGGGAAAACGCCTGCCCCCTCGGGGCCGTCCCATCCAACCACGTCAGCTGCTGAGTCGTTCCGGGCTCCTGACCTGAGCCCTCCCTTGGGGTCTGCCGACTGCAGACCCCCGATCCCGCGTGGCCTCGGCTCCCGCCGCCGCTACGACTTGTCCGGGGCACCGCGCCCCCACAGGCCTGGTCCAACAACCGGCCTGACTCCTCACCGACCCGCAGCCGCTCCCAGATGAGGTGGTTCAGCTGCTCCTGGAGTCGCCGTAGCTCGCCCAGGCTCCCACTGTCTGGTCCGGCCGAGGAAAGGCTCCGTTGATTTGAGGTGAACAGATCCGCCGGCCGCTCGAGTAGGGTGCTCGAGGTAACGGGGGTCTGAAAACGTGCCGCTCCGCGCCATGGGGTCGCCATCTCGGTAGCTGCCAGTAAGCGATCCCAACACGATACGGACATCGAAGTTTTTGGGGAGAATCCTTACTTTGTCGTGTCCCCAATGGTAACTGTAGCTAGCTGTCAAGAACGCACGCCACTCCGAGAAGTCAGCGGAAGATGTCTTGAAGTTTATTGTACAGCACACAGAGAAACGTGGAAAGTCCGTAAGGATTCTGAGGAGGCCATCTCAGAATCCCTCTTAAATACATTTTGCTGGGTGACTCCCAATTCCCCCCTCCCTTCTGCCCTAAGGGTCCAGGGGCAATCCTCTTCCCCACCCGGGATGGCTTGGACAAAAGAGTTAACTGCTGGGGTTGTTTACCCCGCGGGGCATGCCTGGGCGAGGTCGGGCCTTCCTGCGCTCGGTTTAACCCCTGCGCGCCTGGATCTGCTGTCGCCCCCTTTCCTGGCCCGCTGCATGGTTCCCCTTCCTGGCGCCCACATGGCGCGACCCCACTGTCTAGTCGGGTCGCGACAATAGGATGCTTCAGTATCTGGGAAAAGGTCACCTGCGGAATGCTTCAGTTTGGGCTCAAGTATTTCATTCTTGCATTTTGGGGAATTTACATTCCCATTAATGACATAAATTCTGCCCACACCTTTTGCTGCCATACAACCCCAGATCATCACACTTATCTGGGTGTTTCACGTTCGGTGTAATGCAAGTAAGATGTAAATCTTCTCTGATTCTTCTCCTCCCATATTTCATGCCATCACTACCAAGCAAGGAGATATGTGTCTCATCGCTCCAAATAACACTGTCCCCTTGTTCCGCTGTCCAGATAACACAAGTTTAATCTTTTCAACCTTTACTTGAGAGATAACAGTGGCTTTTCCCTTAGAATTCTAACATTTAGACCAGTCCTTGCACTCAACTTCACCTTACATTTCGCCATGTATACACCCAGGTGATTTTCTTCTGTCATGTAGGGACAGTCTCTCCATTCTTCGATCATCACTTGCCTTTGTGCACCTTTTCCTGCCTTTACCAGTCTGATACCTCTTCAAAAATATAGAAAGGCCAGCTTTGGTTAAGTTTTCCCTAATCTCTCTTCTAATTTCTTCATAACTGTAGGTTTGTTCACTTAATAGTACAATTTTACATCGCTTTCTGGGTGACCAGTCAACTATTTGTGCCATTTCTATAATTTTATTATGTTTTACAACTTTACTAAATGAAAGAACACAAAAAAACCAACCAACTTGATAACAATCATATAACACACTGACAAAAGTCAACCTAAGCAAGTTGTGCTTCCTTTTTCTGGTTATTTGGCTATAACGTTTGATAGAAAATGGGTAATTGAACAAATGTTGTTGAATTGTATTCTTGATTAAATTATCTTTCCGTTGATAAATAATTGTATGATATTACTCCAAAAGAAGTGGTGTTATGAGCCATCAAACCTCTGAAATACACTTTTTCCCAAAAGGCTTCCACAATTTTGACCACTACTGTATATCATAGAATCAGAGTTGGAAGAGACAAGGGCATCCAGTCCAACCCCCTGCCAAGCAGGAAACACCATCAAAGCATTCCTGACAGGTGGCTGTGGTGCCCAGAACTGGACAAAGTATTACAGGTGAGGTCTGACCAGAGCGGAATACAGTGGTACTATTCCTTCCCTTGATCTAGATGCTATACTCCTATTGATGCAGCCCAGAATTGCATTGGCTTTTTTAGCTGCTGCATCACACTGTTGACTCATATCAAGTTTGTGGTCTACCAAGACTCCTATATCCTTTTCACATGTACTGCACTCAAGCCAGGTGTCACCCATCCTGTATTTGTGCCTTTCATTACCCCCCCCCAAGTGTAGTACTTTACATTTCTCCCTGTTAAAATTCATCCTGTTTGCTTTGACCCAATTCTTTAATCTGTTAAGGTCATTTTGAGGTGCGATCCTGCCCTCTGGGGTATTAGCCACCCATCCCAATTTGGTGTCATCTGCAAAGTTGATTAAAGTTCCCTCAAGCCCATCATCCAAGTCATTGATAAAGATGTTGAATAAGACTGGGCCCAAGATAGAACCCTGTGGCACCCTACTAGTCACTTCTCTCCAGGATGAAGAGGAGCCATTGATGAGCACCCTTTGGGTTTGGTCAGTCAGCCAGTTACAAATCCACTGAATGGTAGCATTGTCTAGCCCGCATTTTACCAGCTTCTTTACAAGAATATCATGGGGCACCTTGTCAAAGGCCTTGCTGAAATCAAGATAGGCTACATCCACAGCATTCCCTTCGTCTACCAGGCTTGTAATTCTGTCAAAAAATGAGATCAGATTAGTCTGACATGACTTATTTTTCAGAAACCCATGCTGACTTTTAGTGATCACAGCGTTCCTTTCTAGGTGCTCACAGACTGTTTGCTTAATGATCTGCTCTAGAATCTTTCCTGGTATTGATGTCAGGCTGACTGGGCGGTAATTGTTTGGGTCCTCTCTTTTCCCCTTTTTGAAAATAGGGACAATATTTGCCCTCCGCCAGTCTGCTGGGACTTTGCCTGTTCTCCAGGAATTCTGAAAGATTACTGCCAGTGGTTCTGAAATCACCTCTGCCAGTTCTTTTAATACTCTTGGATGTAGTTCATCTTGCGGGGATGGCGAAAGCAACGAGACTCTGAGGCAGGATGGTTTTGCGGGAAGGCGACCCTGGGCTGTGCCAAGCGTCCCATATTTATTGACAGCTCACTGACAGGTTAATGATTAGCCCCGCAGGGGCAGCAATTAGTACCAAATATGGTGATGGTCATTTACATAGTCCATACAAGGTGCTACTGATAGGCACAGGAAGTAGGCGACACCCTGAAACCTCCGCCATTGTAGATGTGCTACTCCTCATGTAGGCAGCCCCTCCCTGCTCACCTTCCGACCTCTGGAGGGGTTTTTCCACCACCCTCCATTGTTCTCCCTAGCTGTGCCTTGGCTGATCCTGTTAGATCCAGTAAATCCTGATCCTTCTGGTTCTGATCGCCCCCAACCAGTGTGCCTGACCCAGGTCCCTAGGTCAGCATGGTATGCCATTGCTGTAACTTTCCTAAGTAGAAACAGGCGGGGATTGCCAGAGCCATCTCCTAAAACTATAACTCCCACATTCTAAAACTGTAACTCCTACATCATCTGGCCCTGGAGACTTGAATACATCTAAACTAGCCAAGTATTCTTGTACTACCTCCTTACTCTGTCAAGAATGCTTTGATGGTGGTCCTGCTTGGCAGGGGGTTGGACTGGATGGCCCTTGTGGTCTCTTCCAACTCTATGATTCTATGATTCTACTTATTCTGGGCTGTGTTTCCCCTGCTGAATCATCTGCTCCATATTCTTCAGGTCGGGCATTGTTTTCTTTTTTGGAGAAGACTGAGGCAAAGAAGGCATTGAGGACTTCTGCCCTTTCTCTGTCCCCTGTTCGCATTTCACCATCTTCTCCTCTAAGTGACCCCACTGTTTCCTTGTTCTTCCTTTTGCTACGGACATACCCATAAAAGCCCTTTTTATTGCTTTTAACCTCTCTAGCAAGCCTGAGTTCATTCTGAGCTTTAGCTTTTCTGACTTTGTCTCTACACGTGCTGGCTATTTGTTTGAATTCCTCTCTGGTGGTTTCCCCCTTTTCCCATTTTTTGTACATATCCCTTTTAAATCTTAACTCAGTTAAAAGTTCTTTAGATAGCCACCCTGGCTTCTTTAGGCACCTTCCATGTTTTTGTCTCATTGGTACTGCTTGAAGTTGTGCTTTTAATATCTCCCTTTTAGCAAACTCCCATCCATCATGAACTCCCTTCCCTTTTAGTATTAGTGACCATGGAATCACACCCAGCATTTCCCTAAGTTTTCTGAAACAAAGCAACATTCAACAACTCATCGGAATCTAATAAATATGTTGGTTAATGACAAACAACACAGGTAATGAACACACACCCATCTCCTTCAGGTAGTGATAAAGCGGGATATCAAATCCAAACTATTCTTCTTCCTTCAGTTCTTCTCCATTTGTTCCTGAGGCTCTAATCCCTTTTTGTTTCCATTACAGATTGTGATGAACTGGAAATCGAGAACAAGGGTGACCACAATAAAATCCCCAGAGAGGAGAAGCCAGATAAAAATATGGAGTGTGGAGAAAGCTGCAGTCAGAGCTCTCATCCCACTTCCCATCAACAAAATCTCATTGGGAAAAAACTCTATCAGTGCATGGAATGTGGAAAGAGCTTCAGTAGGAGCTCCAAACTCACTTCTCATCAAAGAATTCATACAGGGGAGAAACCATATCAGTGTGTGGAATGTGGAAAGAGCTTCAGTCAGAGCTCCTCTCTCACTTCCCATCAAAGAATTCATACAGGGGAGAAACCCTATCAGTGTGTGGAATGTGGAAAGAGCTTTAGTCACAGCCACAGTCTCACTTCCCATCAAAGAATTCATACAGGGGAGAAACCATATCAGTGTGTGGAATGTGGAAAGAGCTTCAGTAAGAAGGACAGTCTCACTTCCCATCAAAGAATTCATACAGGGGAGAAACCATATCAGTGCTTTGAATGTGGAAAGAGTTTCATTCAGAGCTCCACTCTCACTTCCCATCAAAGAATTCATACAGGGGAGAAACCCTATCATTGTGTGGAATGTGGAAAGAGTTTCACTGATAGCGCCTCTCTCACTAGGCATCGGATAATTCATACAGGGGAGAAACCATATCAGTGCTTTGAATGTGGAAAGAGCTTCAGTAGGAGCTCTGATCTCAATTCCCATCAAAGAATTCATACAGGGGAGAAACCATATCAGTGTGTGGAATGTGGAAAGAGCTTCACTGATAGCTCTTCTCTCACTTACCATAAAAGAATTCATACAGGGGAGAAACCCTATCAGTGCGTGGAATGTGGAAAGAGCTTCAGTAAGAGCTCCTCTCTCAATTCCCATCAGATAATTCATACAGGGGAGAAACCCTATCAGTGTGTGGAATGTGGAAAGAGCTTCAGTCACAGCCAGCATCTCACTTCCCATCAAAGAATTCATACAGGGGAGAAACCCTATCAGTGCGTGGAATGTGGAAAGAGCTTCAGTCACAGCTACAGTCTCACTTCCCATAAAAGAATTCATACAGGGGAGAAACCCTATCAGTGTGTGGAATGTGGAAAGAGCTTTAGTTGCAGCCACAATCGCACTTCCCATCAAAGAATTCATACAGGGGAGAAACCCTATCAGTGTGTGGAATGTGGAAAGAACTTCAGTCGGAACTCCTCTCTCACTTCCCATCAAAGAATTCATACAGGGGAGAAACCGTATCAGTGTGTGGAATGTGGAAAGAGCTTTAGTCACAGCAACAATCTCACTTCCCATCAGAGAATTCATACAGGGGAGAAACCCTATCAGTGTGTGGAATGTGGAAAGAACTTCAGTCGGAGCTCCTCTCTCACTTCCCATCAAAGAATTCATACAGGGCAGAAACCATATCAGTGTGTGGAATGTGGAAAGAGCTTTAGTCAAAACCACAGTCTCACTTCCCATCAGAGAATTCATACAGGGGAGAAACCCTATCAGTGCTTTGAATGTGGAAAGAGCTTTAGTCACAGCCACAGTCTCACTTCCCATCAGAGAATTCATACAGGGGAGAAACCCTATCAGTGCTTTGAATGTGGAAAGAGCTTCACTGATAGCTCCTCTTTCACTAAGCATCAGAGAATTCATACAGGGCAGAAACCCTATCAGTGCTTTGAATGTGGAAAGAGCTTCAGGGAGAGCTCCAAACTCACTTCCCATCAAAGAATTCATACAGGGGAGAAACCCTATCAGTGCTTCGAATGTGGAAAGAGCTTTAGTGACAGCCACAGTCTCATTTGCCATCAGAGAATTCATACAGGGGAGAAACCATATCAATGCATGGAATGTGGAAAGAGCTTCAGTTGGAGCAGCAATCTCACTTCCCATCAAAGATTTCATACAGGGGAGAAACCATACCAGTGTGTGGAATGTGGAAAGAGCTTTACTAATAGCTCCTCTTTCATTTCCCATCAAAGAATTCATACAGGAGAGAGACCCCATCAGTGTGTGGAATGTGGAAAGAGCTTCAGCTATAGCTCCCATCTCACTTCCCATCAAAGAATTCATACAGGGGAGAAACCCTATAAGTGCTTCGAATGTGGAAAGAACTTCAGTCAGAGGTCCTCTCTCACTTCCCATCAAAGAATTCATACAGGGGAGAAACCCTATCAGTGTGTGGAATGTGGAAAGAGCTTCACTGAGAGGTCCTCTCTCACTTGCCATCAAAGAATTCATACAGGGGAGAAACCTTATCAGTGCATGGAATGTGGAAAGAGTTTCAGGAAGAGCTCCAATCTCACTTCCCATCAAAGAATCCATACAAAGGTTGGAAAAACCATTATACAGCTTTAGGAGCCAGGCAAATCAGCACCTTTTTAACCAGACCTTTGGCTGATTGACATCTAATGCCCTTTTAAAATGTGGTGTTTTGTGTTTTTATGTTATTATGTTTTAACCATCCTGAGACCTGTGGGTATAGGGAATAGGTGCCAACTCTTAAAGTCCTAGGGGTCTTTGCCCCTCCCCCAATAAAATATTTGAGAAGGTGTGGCGTTTGCCCACTCGTTATGGAGACATCGTACTGGGGGAGGGAGAGAAAGGGTTAATAGGCTCACCAATAAGAAAGCCCAGGGGCGGAGCCTAACTGTGTTTAAGGCTCAACACACGGGTTTGGGCATAGTTCAGTTGGTTTCTTTGTCTTTTAGAGTGTAAATTTTCAAAAATAATTTCCTATTGTTTAGTAATATAATGGTGCTAAATAGTGATTGTTCTTTAGCGAAACCTTTTCTTTGGTCTTCATTAAACACACTTTTTAATTGTATATATTGCCAATTATCCATTCCATATTGTTTCAATTCTTCATATGCTTTTAATTTTAACTTTCCTTGGTTTTTTCTCCAATATCTGTCTATATGCTGTCTCATTTCCCATCAAAGAATTCATGCAGGAGAGAAACCCTTTCAGTGCTTTGAATGTGGAAAGAGTTTCACTGATAGCTCCTCTCTCACTAAGCATCAGAGAATTCATACAGGGGAGAAACCCTATCAGTGTGTGGAATGTGGAAAATGCTTCAGTAAGAAGGACAATCTCAGTTCCCATAAAAGAATCCATACAAAGGTCTGAAAAACCATTATACAGCTTTAGGAGCCAGGCAAATCTGCACATTTTTAACCAGACCTTTGGCTGATTGACATCTATTGCCCTTTTAAAATGTGGTGTTTTGTGTTTTATGTTGTGTTTTTATGTTGTAACCATCCTGAGACCTGTGGGTGTAGGGAATAGGCGCCAACTTTAAAGGCCTAGGGGTCTTTGCCCCCCAATAAAATATTTGAGGCCACCCTTCAGTTTTTTGTGCTTTTTTCTCCAAACGCAACCTTTTATTCTTCTGCAACTTGCCATATAATTTCTCTTTCAATTTGCCATCTTAAAAAAATAATAATAGATGCACAAAGGTCATAAGGAAAGCAAAATACAAGAAAATACAAACGTGGAGAGATCCCATCTTTGCGGGCCAAACGCAAAAGTTGTTTTAAAGAAGGGTTTCCGAAACTTGGATCCCCAGAAGCTCCCAGACTACAGTTCCCATCATCCTTCCCCATTGGTCCTGCTAACTAGGGATGATGGGAGTTGTAGTCCAAAAACAGCTGGAGACCCAAGTTTGCTTTAACGGGAAAGTAGGCTGGCGCTGTGACACCCTCTGCTGGCTAAACGCAGGCCAAACCCCAGAATCTGAACCACCCCCAGTGCTGCTAATTGGAATTTATAGATTGCAAAACTGAAGTTTGATGGGCAATTCAACCTCTCTAGGGAGCTTCTAGGTGCTTTCTGCACCACTTAGAGTACCCACAGAATTGTGGCTTCTACTGCCAACATACATAGGAGAACAAATGAAAGACAAACCTGGAAAGGGCCATACCAAATGGACATCCGGTGTGAAGAGGTAACTTTTCCCACTGCTGAACAATGCCACAGGTAGAGGAGATGAAATGGTAGAACTGTTCTCCGGGGCAAGAGGAGCTGCTGGGCAATTGAACTATGGGCTCAAAATATTACTTTTTAAAAAAGTTGCTGCCATTATAGGCATTTCCATTCAAATGGCATACATGCATCATGTGATTGATTGTGCAAGGCGGGCCTTACCTGCCCCCCAACAATATTTTATTCAAGTCGGCACCACTAGGTTGGGCGGTTTACAAATTAAATAAATACGTAAATCGCCTTCCTTTGCAAATGTTCCGGCTTGTCAATATCCTTATTTATTATCATTTTAAAGATGTATGTGCCCTTTATCTGAAGAGATCACAACAGAAATATGCATGCCTTTCTCAAAAACAAGTCAAGCCAGAGAAATCTCTCTTCCCCTTTATTTGGCTGGAGTTACAAACTTTGTTGATCTGGGGACTGCTGTGGAAATAGTGCATCTTGATTTCAGTAAGGCTTTTGACAAAGTCCTCTGTGATATTTAGGTGTTCTCTCAAAACTAGCTAACTAACTATAATGCCCATCCAAGCCTAACTCGGTCTCCAACCCCAGCCCTAAGCCTAACACTAACTACCCCTCTAGGTACAGAATAAATATATACAAAATAGGTACAAATGTGCACAGAATAAAAATGTAAAATACAAAATATTAAAATAAAGGACAAAAAATAAAAAGCGTTAAAATAAAAATGAAAAGAATTAAATAAAAATAGACCTAATCAAATAAATCAAAAGTATTAAATGAAACAGGAAGCAAAATAGGAAATGAGAAAATAACAATAAACTGAACTCCTTTCCCAATATCCGCCAACCGCCACTAACTCCTCTCTCCTCCACTCGCCTCACTACTAACCCACAACGGCCGGCCGCCTGCAAGTTGTTGGCTTTTAAGGGAGAAGCAAGAGAGGTCACAAAGGAGGGCAGGTCCTTGTCACCGTGGCAACCCCTCCACACACCCCTGGACCTGGGCCCACCTGGCCCCTCCTGAGAGATGATGCTCCTCCTTCAGAACTCGGAGGCACCTGTTGTTCTGCCTGCAGCTGGGCTGCGTCTTCCTTTCACATCCTTCTTCCTGCAGCCCCATTTCCAAAGGGAGACCATCCCCACATCCTCCCGGACAGGCTAGGGGTCTCCATAGCACAGGATTGGACCATCTGCTTTGCATTCAGAATTTCCGCCGAGCAGCATCTCCGGGGGGGGGGGGGCCTGGGAATGTAATCCCCCCTCCAAAACCCAGGAGAGCTGCTGCAAGTCAGTGCAGGTGCTGCTGAGGTCAATGGGTCACAGGACTGACTGTGTCCAAGGCAGCTTCCTAGGAATATTCCTCTTAGTTCTTTAGCTGAAGTGGAGCAAGCTAAATAACTTCTGCACCAGACCAACAATCGATTCCTTTAAGACAGTGTTTCCCAACCTAATCTAGGCAACGGAACACCTGTCTTAGGAAAAAAATCTCGCGGCACAGCACCCACAGCGCGCGGCTTTTTCTCCGGGGGGGGGGCGGCACAGTTTTTTTTCGGGCCTCCGAGGCCCAGCGCGGCTTCTTCCCGCGCTGGGGAGGCCCGGCGGGGCTTTTCCCCGCGTCGGAGAGGCCCGGCGGAGCTTCTGCTCACGCCGGGAGGACCCCGGCAAAACTTTTTTTTCCGGGCCTCCGAGGCCCAGCGCGGCTTCTTCCCGCGCTGGGGAGGCCCGGCGGAGCTTCGGCTCCGAGGACAGCGGGACCCGCCGGGGCTGAGCCACCGGGGGACAAGGGGGAGCAAGCAAGGCGCGGCGGCGAGGCCGGCCGAGGGGAGCCATCCTAGGCAGGAGCGCCCAGCCGGCGCAGCAGCAGCTCGGTCGCTTCTTCCTGATCGCCAGCAGCTCCAGGTCCCTGCGGTTCGGCCAGCCGCGCTTCTCCGCTCACTGCGCGCCGACTCGGGGAACCTGGCCGGGCGCTCCGCTTGCAGATGACATAATACACCAGGAGACCCGGGGAGCGAGCGAGTGAGCGAGCCGAGCAGGGCGGAGGGCAGCCGGAGGTGAGGAGCCAGGTGTACGAGAGGCGGCCGGCAGGCGGCGCTCCATTCTGCCCAGGCGGACGCGGGAGGCCAGCCGCCGCCGCCGCAACTTGTGGACGGCGTGGAATCCTGGCTGCGTTCGAGAGCGCTTCTCATTGGACGCCCGCTGTTCCTTTCGAACGCTGACGGCAATTCGGACGACGCCTATTGGCCGGGCGTGTTTCGCATAGCTCCCCCTTGCCACGCTTCGCCCAAGGCTAACGCGCGGACCCGCCCCTCCTTTTCTTACCTGCTGCGAGCTGAGCCCCTGCTCCTTCCTCGGCGGCTTCCTGACTTCTTTCCCGGGAGCTTCGGCTTTCCCCCGCGGCACAGCAGCCGGTGTCTCGCGGCACACTAGTGTGCCGCGGAACACCGGTTGGGAAACGCTGCTTTAAGAGACAATCTGGAAAAGTCCCTGTTTTTATACAACAATGTGCACCAGAATTATTATTATTCTTGTGCGGAGGTGGAAACAGACGCCATTACTCAGTCCAGCACGCTTCTGTCGCGTATGCGTCTCCTGCTTTCTTACCTCCGTCTGCAGAGAAAAACACAGCGGTGCAGCGAGCACGCTGTCTGTGTGTAAACAACTGTAGAAATAATTCTCTCAGAGACAGCTTCTCTCTAATCTAGAAGCAGTATTTACAGCAGAAATAACAAACAGTATCCCGGAGAAGATGAACCCATGACTTCTCCCTCGTAAATCAGAAAGCGAAAGCAAGTACAGAACAAAGAAACGATGCCCTGCCCGTATGTAAGGGCAAAATTGCTCCCCCCATGTGTCAGTACGTAATATCCTGTGTTCAGTTAACCCTGTGTTAACTCAACTCCTCACAATTTGTTGATACCCTATTTTCTCAACCAGAAAAAGATATACCTTAAAAGAATGATTGTTTGAGTAAAAATGAAGGCCCTTAGCATGCAATCCGAAGGGCCCCGGGACAAATCAGATCAACTGAGCTGTTCGAGTAAAAGCTGTTCGACAGTGGAATTTGCTGCCAAGGAGTGTGGTGGAGTCTCCTTCTTTGGAGGTCTTTAAGCAGAGGCTTGACAGCCACCTGTCAGGAATGCTTTGATGGTGTTTCCTGCTTGGCAGGGGGTTGGACTGGATGGCCCTTGTGGTCTCTTCCAACTCTAGGATTCTATGAACTCCTCCTATGCTGGAGACAAGGGAATTGATGTCAGAAGCAACCTCCCAACTTCTGGCTCCTCCGATGTCCTGGCCAAAGATTGGGTGGGGTGGGATATGAAAGTGGTTCTATTACTCAAGAGTGTGAGTGGATATCTCCAGTTTGGGTGTGTGTCAGGGGGGGGGCGGTGGACCTTCAAATGCCCTCCATTTTGGTTGGCCCCGCTGATGTTGGATCTCCCAGAAAAGGAGGCGCAACACATTGGAGGAGACAGAAGTTGGGAGGCTGCTTCTGTCATCAAATCTCTTGTCTCCAGCATAGGAAGAGCTCATCTGATTTGTCCTAGGGGCCATTAGAATTGCATGCCAAGGGCTTTCATTTTTACTCAATCATTCTAAACATGTTACATGTTTGATATCCCGCCTTTCTCTCTGAGAGCTGAGCACATGGGGAAAGTATAATAATTTAAGAAACCATTACATATTAATGTAATTCATAGATATATCTGGTATATTGGAAGCATATAGAACATTACCGTAGAAGCAGCATGCCACCAGCACTTTCATGCAAAGCCGTCACTTCCCAAAAGCCTCTTGGGACAAGGAAGTCTTGACCTGCCGGCCAAAAGACCACAAGGAGGAAGCCAGGCTCATTTCTCCAGGAAGGGAAGTTCTAGCAAATGCTGCTTCCTCATGTTAAACTGCAGTTGTTGCTCATAAAGCAAATACTCATTTTTTAAAATAAATATTTTTATTCATTTTATAAGAAAAACACAAACAAAACAAATAGAAAAACAAAAACAAACAACACAAAATTTATTATATACTCATAACATTTTTCTTCTAACCTCTTAGGGTGACTACCCCCAATCTCCTCCTTCTGAAATTCATTTTCAATCTTCATCGGCAGTTACATACTATTGTCACAGAGGGCACATCCTCAGAGGTCCTGCGGGAGGAAAGAGCGCCTCAGAGTCAGGGGCCAGTCTGGGCCAAAGCGGCCCCCACTGCCCCACCACGGAGTCCCTGGACCATGAGGGTTGCCAGCTTTGGTCTTGGACCGAATTGTGGGTCAGACCGCCAGTATTTCATTCTCCCATTGCTAGTGTAACATGATACCCATGTTTAAACCTTCTGCACTGCCGGGGTGGAGCTGCAGGGGCGGCCAGCGAGGAGGTGCGTCCCCTGCGGCATCGACCCGGCAGCTTTGTCTTCCTTTCCTGGCCGGTGCAGAGGGCAGCATAGAGGCAAGGGGCGGGGGCGGGCCAACCCCTCTCCATGCCCCGGCTTGCGCAGAGGCTCCCGAAGCTGCCGCCGGCCCGGCACCCCCGTCGCGCCGTCCACGTGCATCATGACGCACGCACACACGGCGCGATGGCCAGCCCTCCGGGGGTGCCTCTTGGCTTCCCGCCCCGGGAAGCCCCTGGTGGACTCTCCTTCCTTGGAGGTTTCTAAGCAGAGATCGGACGGCCATCTGCCAGGGATGCTTTAGTTGACATTCCTGCCTTGCTGGGGGTTGGACTAGATGACCCTCGGGTCCCCTCCTCTCTCTCCACTCCTGAATCCAAGGAGGAGGTTCCTTGCCTCCTGCAAAGCCCTTTTCCCTGCAAGCTGTTCCTTTGGTTTCTGGCCAAGGGAGGGAGATGCTCAGAGTCCAGTCAAGAGTCTCACCGCCTAAAGCAGTGATGGCTAACCTTGACACCCCAGATGTTTTGGAACTACAACTCCCATCATCCCTAGCTAACAGGATCAGTGGTCAGGGATGATGGGAGTTGTAGTCCCAAAACATCTGGAGTGTCAAGGTTAGCCATCACTGGAAGGATATCTGGGCATTGGCGTACCCAGGGGGACAACTGCCCCCCTATATGCATAAAAAAGAATAAAAAGCCGAGATTCTGCTAAGCGAGAGAGGGCTGAGCTTGGCGACCTCGGCGTTGCAAGGGTTAAAGGCAACTAAGCTGCCTTCCTAGAGAGGACAGGAAGCAAGAGGGGGGGCCAGGTCCTCCAGAGCCCAGGCCCCTCCCTCCCCAGTCCTTTCCTGCAAGGGCTTCATGGCTGTCCCTTCCTGGGATCTGGTGAGTCCTCTCTCTCTCTCCCCCAGAGGGTGCAGTGGGGAGACGGGGGGGGGGTCCCAGGGCTGCAGCAGGGGGGGAGGATGCCTGGGGGGCCTGATCTGCTCCTGCAGGGGGAGGAGAGGGTCCTGCCAGGGAGGGGCGAGGTCTGCAACACTCTCCTTCCTGGAGGTCACAGGATCCCAAACTCATTTGGCCTTTCAGAATAAAATGACTCCCGCGAAATCTCCCTTCTTTGAACAAAGGAGTCCCTAGGACTTTAACTCTGTGTGACGTCGCTCAGCGTCATTGCACAACAGAGGAAACGTGCAAATGGTTTTCCAAAACTGGATGAGGAGGTGGACTAGCCCCCCCCCCCAAGAAAAAAACCCACGTGGAGGAAGGAAGGAAAGCGGGGAGAGAAAGGCCAGGAATAAAGAGAGGGATCCCAGCCCATAGTCTGGCTGCTGCAATGCAAACCAGTTTCCCAGTCGTTTCCAAGGGCAGCTCCACACAGAGGCCGCTGCAGCAATCCCCTCGCACCCAGAGCAGGGCATCCCAGGACCACATCCTCTCTGTCCCAAAAGGATTGTTGCTGGAAAACCAGCCGGAAATGGGAACTGCTACACTCCGAGCCTCCAGGTACCTTGGCATCAATGGCTCTGTGTGTCTTAAGCTATCTAATATAATAATAATAATAATAAATTTCAATGGATATATCTTTGGCACCGCCCACTTGGCCCTCAGGGGGTTGGCCAGATACATACCTGGCCCTCAGAGCAAAGAAAAAAAGGGACCCCACCCCAGGAGTCTGTCTTGAGAGCGGCAGAGAGTCCAAGTGCAAGAAAAGGAGACAGAAGCAGGGGGGTGGGGGTGGGGAGCAACTCCTGAGGACCCCCGGGTGAGGACTCCCACTAGAGCCAAGCATCCATCTTTCAAAAGATACAAACAATTCCCTTGTCAGTCGGTTCTGACTTCATGCATTGACTGGAAAGCAGCAGAAACCAGGTTAATTAATCTCACGGAAATCCCTTCAGTTGCCTCCACAGTCCAGTATGCTTTGAAGATCTCGCTGTTCATTACACGGATGAGGAGTGGGCGTTGCTGGATCCTGACCAGAGAGCTCTGCATAAGGACGTCATGGAGGAGAATTGTGGGATTGTGACATCTCTTGGTAAGGCTCTCTGTGGGATCGTCCTATCTGCCTGGAAATTCAAAAAATACCTCTATGTGACCAACCTCATATATTAAATACAACTTAAATTTCTTCCAATCTTCTTCCACCGCTTCCTCCCTCTGGTCCTGGAGTTTTCCGGTCAGTTCGGCGAGGTCCATATAGTGTATCATTTTCATCTGCCATTCTTCTACTGTCGGTAAATTCTGTGTTTTCCAGTTCTTTGCTAACAAAATTCTTGCTGCTGTTGTGGCATACATAAAGAAAGTCTTATCTTTGTTTGCGACTTCTTGGTTTACAATTCCAAGCAAAAAAGCCTCTGGTTTTTTAATAAATGTGTTTTTCAACACTTTTTTCATTTCATTATAAATTGTCTCCCATAAGGCTTTTATCCTTGGGCACGTCTACCACATATGGTAAAAGGTACCTTCAACCTCTTTACATTTCCAGCATTTATTATCCTGTGCATGATAAATCTTAGCTAGTTTGACTGGGGTCAGATACCATCTATACATCATTGTCATAATATTTTCTCTTAATTACTCAACTGCTGTTGCCCAGGACTCTCCTGCCGTGAGTGTCTACAGGCCCTCTCCCTGCCTCTTACCATCTGGCCCAGGGCGGGGCCTGCTGGGCCTCATAAGGACTGCTGCTGCTTAGCAGAACTCACAACAGCACAGAGCTCTTTTAAAAAATGCTTTTTTTTTTTACTATTATTTTTTCTGGGAGGGTGGGTGGGATGGATTCTTAGTTAGGTTTGGGAATTTGTGTAATTTTGGTATACTTGTAATTTTATTGTTTTTGGGTTGTATTGTTGTATTGTTTTATTTTCTCCTTCCTGTTCTGTTTTTGCTGTTGTTTTTTATACAGGTTTTATTTTGTTCTTAAGGGGAGGGGTTAGGGCTGCCTGGGAGTGGGTCCCAGCCAACAAAATGGCTAGGGCAAGTTCCACAGGGGGGGATGCACTGGGACACCCGATCTCAGTGATCACGGGCAGGAGGAGGAGTCACACTAGGACCAGACCATGTCATTACCGAGGAGGCAGGCTTAATCGTTGTTTGAGGACTATCCCTGCCTCCGGGTGTGGCCCTAACTGGACCGGTACTGGAATCAACAAGGGATACCCACATGACCTGAAAGTGTTGCTGTGTAATGCCAGGTCAATGATGAACAAAACAACTGCCATCCACGATCTGATTGTGGATGGAGGATTTGACCTGGCATGTGTGACAGAGACCTGGTTGGATGAAGCAGATGGGCCTATCCTTGCCGCTGCTTGTCCACCAGGTTTCTCTTACGCACAGCAACCCAGGCCATCTGGGCGGGGAGGGGGGGTTGCAGTGATTTTTAAAGAAGTCATTAGTTTGCACCAGGCGTCCTATTGGAAAGACCGAGTTTTCTGAGTGCATGTTCTGGAAGTTGGGCAATAGGGGGCAGTACAGGATTCCTTTTGGTGTACTGACCTCCCCGCAGGCTGAGACCCTACCTGCCCGCAGACTGTCTCGCCAGAGTGGTGCATGCTCTGGTTATCTCCCGCTTGGACTACTGCAATGCGCTCTACGTGGGGTTACCTTTGAAGGTGACCCGGAAACTGCAATTAATCCAGAATGCGGCGGCTAGACTGGTGACTGGGAGTGGCCGCTGGGACCACATAACACCGGTCCTGAGAGAACTACATTGGCTCCCAGTACGTTTCAAAGTGTTGGTGCTGACCTTTAAAGCCCTAAACGGCTTTGGTCCTGTATACCTGAAGGAGCGTCTCCACCCCCACTGTTCAGCCTGGACACTGAGATCCAGCGCCGAGGGCCTTCTGGTGGTTCCCTCACTGTGAGAAGCAAAGCTACAGGGAACCAGGCAGAGGGCCTTCTCGGTAGTGGTGCCCGCCCTGTGGAACGCCCTCCCAGTAGAGGTCAAAGCGATAAACAACTATCTGACATTCAGAAAATACCTCTGGCAGCCCTATTTAGGGAAGTTTGTAACCTGTGATATTTTAATGTATTTTAATGTCTGTTGGTGGCCGCCCAGAGTGGCTGGGGATACCCGGCCAGATGGGCGGGGTACAAATAAAAAATTATTATTATTATTATTATTATTATTATAATGCATTACATGCTGTAAATTTAATTCCTTTTTTCCACATTCTTTCCCAGTCCTCCATCATGATGTTGTGCCCAACATCCTTTGCCCAATCTATCATAACAGATTTTACCATTTCATCTTTAGTATGCCATTCAAGCAATAAATTATACATTCTGGACAAATTCTTTGTTTTCGGCTCTAACAATTCCGTTTCCAGCTTCGATTTTTCTATCTGAAAGCCTATTTTTTTATCTGACTTAAACACTTCATTAATCTGATGATAATGCAACCAATCTGCTAATTTTCCTTTCAACTGATCATGACTTCAATTTAATACTCTCTCCTTCTTGTATCAAAATGTCACAATATTTTGGCCACTTTCCATATTCAATTTTTGGGGGGCCTTAGCTTCCAATGGAGAGATCCATCTGGGTGTTTTTCTCTCTAATAAATCTTTGTATTTCATCCAGAACGTATTCAAAGCCTTCCTGATAATGTGGTTTTTAAAGCTTTTATGGGCCTTTATCTTATCATACCATAAATATGCATGCCATCCAAACACATTGTCATAACTTTCCAAATCTATTACATCAGTATTCTCTAACAGAAAACAATCCTTCAACCAACAAAAGGCTGCAGCGTCATAATAAATCCTTAGATCTGGCAGGGAAAATCCCCCACTTTCCTTTGTATCAGTCAAAATCTTATATTTAATTCTGGGTTTTTTCCCCTGCCAGATGAATCTAGACAAATCCTTTTGCCATTTCTTAAAACATTCCGTTTTATCTATAATCGGTAATACTTGGAATAAAAACAATATTTTCGGCAATACATTCATCTTTATCACAGAAATTCGGCCCATCAGGGACAATTTTAAATTGTCCCATATCTCTAAGTTCCTTTTCATTTCATTCCACATCTTTTCATAGTTACTTTTAAACAAGTCCAGATTTTTTGCCATCATATTCACACCCAGATATTTAACCTTTTTAACAAACCTCAACCCCGTACTCTCCTGAATTCTGGTTTTTTCTTCGGGTGTCAGATTTTTCCCTAAAACAGTTTTGGCTTTGTTCAGTTTGAAACCTGCTACCTGCCCAAATTCCTGTATAATCTCCAGTGCTTTTATGGCACTGGATTCTGGTTCTTGTAGGGTCAATACCAGGTCGTCAGCAAAGGCCTTCAATTTATATTGTTTTGTTCCCACCCCTATTCCTTTGACTTATTCATCTTTTCTAATCATATTTAGCAATACCTCCAGGACCGTTATAAATAATAACGGGGAAATTGGGCATCCTTGTCTAGTTCCTTTCTCAATCCTGATCTCCTCTGAAACCACATGATTAATTATAATTTTAGCTTTATGCTCAAAGTATATCACATTCAAGCCATTCATAAAGTTTGTTCCAACCTTCATTTTTTCAAAATTTTTCTTCATGAAACTCCAAGAAATATTGTCAAAGGCCTTCTCCGCATCAATAAACATTAACAGTGCCTTCGTGTTTCTTTTCATTTCCAATCTTTCTAAAATATCCACAATATTCCTAATGTTTCCATTCATACCCGTATGTCTTCCAGGTAGGAAACCTGCTTGATCCTTGTGGATATAGTCTTTCAACACATTTTTAAGCCTCTCGGCCATGATATTTGCATAAATCTTATAATCCACATTTAACAACAAGATTGGACGATAGTTCTTCATTTGAGCTCTATCAGAATCAGGTTTGGGTATCAGAGTGATATACGCTTCCTTCCACGACTCGGGTGCCCTGCTTCCCCTCAATATGTCATTGCAAACTTCCATTAATGGTTGAATCATCCAGTCCTTCAAAGTCTTTTAATACTTTGCAGTTAGTTCATCTGGTCCTGGGGCTTTGCCTAATTGCATCTGGTCAATCGCCTTCTCAACCTCTTGTCTTGTAATCATCTGGTTGAGTGGGATTCTTTTATCTTCCGGGACTCCATGCAATCCATTTTTGTCCAAAAACTGTTCAATCTTTTCTTGGTTTTGTTTACTTTCCTTGTACAGTAATTTATAATAAGTTTTTCCTAATCTCTGCAGGGTTCTCAATGTTCTTTCCTTCTACACAAATGTTGGTTATTGTATTCTGTTTTTGTCTATTCTTCAGCTGCCAAGCTAACAATTTACCACATTTATTAGCTGATTCAAATGCTTTTTGACTCAGCAGCTTAATTTACCATTCTATTTCCTGGTTTATCAATTGTGAATATTGAGATTGTAATACCTTTATTTCCTTTTGTATTTGTAAATTTTTAGGGTTACATCTCAGTTTCTTTTCCTCTTTTAGTTGATTCAGGATTTCCTCTTTTTTAGTATTTTGTAATTTCTTCTTAATCACATTCTGCTGGATCAGAAATCCTCTCATTACCGCTTTACTTGCATCCCAAATGACCCTTTTTACACAGTTGTATTTAAATTGATTTCAAAATAGTCCTTTAGGGTCTTTTGAGCCTTTTCAATGATTTTTCCATTCCGTAATAGAGAGTCATTCATTCCCCATCTAAAGGAACCCTGTGGAGACAGTCTTAGTTCTAATTGTACAGCCATTTCTATAATTTTATTATGTTTTACAACCTCACTAAATGAAAGAACCCAAAAGCAACCAACTTGATAACAATCACATAACACACTGACAAAAGTCATCTTAAGCAAGTTGTTCTTCCATTTTCTGGTTATTTGGCTATAACGTTTGATACAATACTGATAATTGAACAAACTTTGTTGGATTGCATTCTTGATTAAATTATCTTCCCATTGATATATAATTTTAGAATATTACTCCAAAACAAATGGTGTTATGAGCCATGAAACCTCTGAAATACACTTTTTCCCCTAAAGGCTTCCACAATTTTGACCACTATTGTATATCAAACAAAGCAACATTCAAGAACTCATCAGAACCTAATAATAAATATGTTGGTTAATGACAAACAACAAAGGTAATGAACACACACCCAACTCCGTTCAGTTCTTCTCCATTTATTCCTGAGGCTCTAATCCCTTTTTGTCTCCATTGCAGATTGTGATGAATTCGAAATTGAGAACAAGGGTGACCATGATAAAATCCCCAGAGAGGAGAAGTCATGTAAAAATTTGGAGTGTGGAGAAAGCTGCAGTCAGAGCTCACATTCCACTTCCCATCAACAAAATCTCATTGGAAAGAAACTCTATCAGTGCATGGAATGTGGAAAAAGCTTCAGTCATAGCTCCAATCTCACTAAGCATCAGAGAATTCATACAGGGGAAAAACCCTACCAGTGTGTGGAATGTGGAAAGAGCTTCAGTCACAGTCACAGTCTTACTTCCCATCAAAGACTTCATACAGGGGAGAAACCATTTCAGTGCTTTGAATGTGGAAAAAGCTTCAGTCACAGCCACAGTCTCACTTCCCATCAAAGAATTCATACAGGGGAGAAACCCTATCAGTGTGTGGAATGTGGAAAGAGCTTCACTGATAGTACCGCTCTTACTTCCCATCAAAGAATTCATACAGGGGAGAAACCCTATCAGTGTGTTGAATGTGGAAAAAGCTTCAGTCAGAGATCCTCTCTTACTTACCATCAAAGAATTCATACAGGGGAGAAACCCTATCAGTGTGTGGAATGTGGAAAGAGCTTCAGTCACAGCCGCAGTCTCACTTCCCATCAAAGAATTCATACAGGGGAGAAACCCTATCAGTGTGTTGAATGTGGAAAGAGCTTCAGTAAGAGCTCCAATCTCACTTCCCATCAAAGAATTCATACAGGTGAGAAACCCTATCAGTGTGTAGAATGTGGAAAGAGCTTCAGTAAGAGTCACAGTCTCACTTCCCATCAAAGACTTCATACAGGAGAGAAACCATATCAGTGCTTTGAATGTGGAAAAAGCTTCACTCACACCCACAGTCTCACTTTCCATCAAAGAATTCATACAGGGGAGAAACCCTATCAGTGCATGGAATGTGGAAAGAGATTCAGTCAGAGCTCCAAACTCACTTCCCATCAAAGAATTCATACAAGGGAGAAACCATATCAGTGTGTGGAATGTGGAAAGAGCTTTACGAAGAGCTCCTATCTCACTCTCCATCAAAGAATTCATACAGGGGAGAAACCATATCAGTGTGTGGAATGTGGAAAGAGCTTTAGTCAAAACCACAGTCTCACTTCCCATCAAAGAATTCATACAGGGGAGAAACCCTATCAGTGCGTGGAATGTGGAAAGAGCTTCACTGATAGCTCCTATCTCACTCTCCATCAGAGAATTCATACAGGGGAGAAACCATATCAGTGTGTGGAATGTGGAAAGAGCTTCAGGAAGAGCTCCTATCTCACTATCCATCGAAGAATTCATACAGGGGAGAAACCATATCAGTGTGTGGAATGTGGAAAGAGCTTCAGTGTGAGGTCTTCTCTCACTTCCCATCAAAGAATTCATACAGGGGAGAAACCCTATCAGTGCTTTGAATGTGGAAAGAGCTTCAGGACGAGCTACTGTCTCACTTCCCACCAAAGAATTCATACAGGGGAGAAACCATATCAGTGCTTTGAATGTGGAAAGAGCTTCAGTGAGAGCTCCCATCTCACTACCCATCAAAGAATTCATACAGGGGAGAAACCCTATCATTGTGTGGAATGTGGAAAGAGCTTCAGGGAGAGCTCCAAACTCACTTCCCATAAAAGAATCCATACAAAGGTCGAAAAAAAAATTATACAGCTTTAGGAGCGAGGCAAATCGACACATTTTTAACCAGATCTTTGGCTGATTGACATCTAATGCCCTTTTAAAATGTGGTGTTTTACGTTTTTATGTTGTAACCATCCTGAGACGTGTAGGTGTAGGGAATTGGCTCCAACTCTTAACGGCATAGAAGTCTTTGCCCTCCCCCCCCAATAAAATATTTGAGATGGCCACAACCCAGTTTTTTGTGCTTTTTTTTTCAAATGCAACCTTTTATTCTTCTGCAACTTGTCATACAATTTCTCTTTCAATTTGCCCTCTTAAAAAATAAAAAATAGTTGCACAAAGGTCGCGTGGAAAACAAAATACAAAAAAATACAAACGTGGACAGGTCCCAACTTTGCGGGCCAAACCCAAAGGTTGCTTTAAAGCAGGGTTTCCCAAACTTGGGTCCCCGGCAGCTCCCGGACTACAGTTCCCATCATCCCTCCTCATTGGTCCTGCTATTTAGGGATAATGGGAGTTGTAGTCCAAAAACAGCTGGCGATCCAAGTTTGCTTTAAAGGGATAGTAGGCTGGCCACGTGACACCCTCAACTGGCCAAAAGCACTGCCCCAGAATCCGAACCACCCCCAGCACTACTAATAGGAATTTATTGATCGCAAAACTGACGTTTCATCAGCACTTCAACCTCTAGGGAGCTTTTAGGTCCTTTCTGCACCACCTAGAGTACCCACAGAATTGTGGCTTCTACTGGCAACACACATAGGAGAACAAATGAAAGACAAACCTGGAAAGGGCTACACCAAGTGGACATATGGTAAAAAGTTCCTACCTCCTTGCATCTCCAGCATATTTTGGATTGATTTTTATATATCTTAGCCAATTCATGGCTAAGATATGTGGCAAGAGCTTTAGTCATAGCTCCTCTGTTGTTGTTGTTGTTGTTGTTCAGTCGTTCAGTCGTGTCCAACTCTTCGTGACCCCATGGACCAGAGTACACCAGGCACGCCTATCCTTTACTGCCTCTCGCAGTTTGGCCAAACTCATGTTAGTAGCTTCGAGAACACTGCCCAACCATCTCGTCCTCTGCCGTCCCCTTCTCCTTGTGCCCTCCATCTTTCCCAACATCAGGGTCTTTTCTAGGGAGTCTTCTCTTCTCATGAGGTGGCCAAAGTACTGGAGCCTCAACTTCAGGATCTGTCCTTGTAGTGAGCACTCAGGGCTGATTTCTTTAAGAATGGATAGGTTTGATCTTCTTGCAGTCCATGGGACTCTCAAGAGTCTCCTCCAGCACCATAATTCAAAAGCATCAATTCTTCGGCGATCAGCCTTCTTTATGGTCCAGCTCTCACTTCCGTACATTACTACTGGGAAAACCATAGCTTTAACTATACGGACCTTCGTTGGCAAGGTGATGTCTTTGCTTTTTAAGATACTGTCTAGGTTTGTCATTGCTTTTCTCCCAAGAAGCAGGCGTCTTCTAATTTTGTGACTGCTGTCACCATCTGCAGTGATCATGGAACCCATAAAAGTGAAATCTCTCACTGCCTCCATTTCTTCCCCTTCTATTTGCCAGGAGGTGATGGGACCAGTGGCTATGATCTTAGTTTTTTTTGATGTTGAGCTTCAGACCATATTTTGCGCTCGCCTCTTTCACCCCCATTAAAAGGTCCTCCTCACTTTCTGCCATCAAGGTTGTATCATCAGCATATCTGAGGTTGTTAATATTTCTTCCAGCAATCTTAATTCCGGTTTGGGATTCATCCAGTCCAGCCTTTCGCATGATGAATTCTGCATATAAGTTAAATAAGCAGGGAGACAATATACAGCCTTGTCGTACTCCTTTCCCAATTTTGAACCAATCAGTTATTCCATATCCAGTTCTAACTGTAGCTTCTTGTCTCACATAGAGATTTCTCAGGAGACGGATGAGGTGATCAGGCACTCCCATTTCTTTAAGAACTTGCCATAGTTTGCTGTGGTCGACACAGTCAAAAGCTTTTGCGTAGTCAATGAAGCAGAAGTAAATGTTTTTCTGGAACTCTCTAGCTTTCTCCATAATCCAGCGCATGTTTGCAATTTGGTCTCTGGTTCCTCTGCCCCTCAAAAACCAGCTTGCACTTCTGGGAGTTCTCGGTCCACATACTGCTTAAGCCTGCCTTGTAGAATTTTTAGCAAAACCTTGCTAGCATGTGAAATGAGCGCAATTGTGCGGTAGTTGGAGCATTCTTTGGCACTGCCCTTCTTTGGGATTGGGATGTAGACTGATCTTCTCCAATCCTCTGGCCACTGCTGAGTTTTCTAAACTTGCTGGCATATTGAGTGTAGCACCATAACAGCATCATCTTTTAAAATTTTAATTAGTTCAGCTGGAATATCATCACTTCCACTGGCCTTGTTGTTAGCAAGGCTTTCTAAGGTCCATTTGACTTCACTCTCCAGGATATCTGGCTCAAGGTCAGCAACCACACTACCTGGGGTGTATGAGACCTCCATATCTTCCTGGTATAATTCCTCTGTGTATTCTTGCCACCTCTTCTTGATGTCTTCTGCTTCTGTTAGGTCCTTTCCACTTTTCTCCTTAATTGTGGTAATCTTTGTACGAAATGTTCCTTTCATATCTCCAATTTTCTTGAACAGATCTCTGGTTTTTCCCATTCTGTTGTTTTCCTCTATTTCTTTGCATTGCTCGTTTAAAAATGCCCTCTTGTCTCTCCTTGCTATTTTTTGGAAATCTGCATTCAATTTCCTGTATCTTTCACTATCTCCCTCACGTTTTGCTTGCCTTCTCTCCCCCGCTATTTGTAAGGCCTCATTGGACAGCCACTGTGCTTTCTTGCATTTCTTTTTCATTGGGATGGTTTTTGTTGCTGCCTCCTGTATAATGTTACGAGCCTCCATCCACAGTTCTTCGGGCACTCTATCCACCAAATCTAAATCCTTAAACCTATTCTTCACTTCAACTGTGTATTCATAAGGAATCTGATTTAGATTGTATCTTACTGGCCCAGTGGTTTTTCCTACTTTCTTCAGTTTAAGCTGGAATTTTAAGCTCCTCAGTTTAAGCTCCTCTCTTACTTACCATCAAAGAATTCATACAGGGGAGAAACCCTATCAGTGTGTGGAATGTGGAAAGAGCTTCAGTCACAGCCACAGTCTCACTTCCCATCAAAGACTTCATACAGAGGAGAAACCATATCAGTGCTTTGAATGTGGAAAAAGCTTCAGTCACAGCCACAGTCTCACTTCCCATCAAAGACTTCATACAGAGGAGAAACCATATCAGTGCTTTGAATGTGGAAAAAGCTTCAGTCACAGCCACAGTCTCACTTCCCATCAAAGAATTCATACAGGGGAGAAACCCTATCAGTGCGTGGAATGTGGAAAGAGCTTCACTGATAGCTCCTATCTCACTTCCCATCAAAGTATTCATACAGGGGAGAAACTGTTGCATTGATGGCGCAACACACCGAATAACGGGACGCAACGACAGGATGGTTGTGCGGTTGTGAAGACACAATTAAAATGATAACAGAAGAACTTGCAAAATGATTAGAGATTGGAGAACTTGAAATAGAAGAACGTATAGAAAATGCCTTTAGAGTGAACTCAAGGAAGGCTAGAATAAACAACTGGCCGGGAGACTGCTTGGTGACCTTCACCACAACATGGATGAAAAATAGAGTTCTGCAAACAAAAGGCAAGAGAAAGTTAAGAATAGGAGGAGTGGAAATAGCAATAATGAAGGAGGTCCCCCCAACTTTGATTCAGAAAAGGCAGAAATATCAGTTCCTAACGAGACCATTGTCGGAAAAAAAGATACCTTTCAGATGGGAGTACCCAGAGGGACTTTCATTCTACTATAAAGGGGGGGGAAGGAAGTTTGGGAACGTACCAGACGCGGACATGTTCTGGAGGAAGTATAGGCAAGAGCTAGGAGGCAAAAAGGTCAAGGAAAAGAAAAGAAAGATTCAAGAAGAAGAAGAAGTAAGGGGAAAAGAGAACAACGCGACAGGAATCCAGACGGACGAGGAAGAGGGTGAGGCTTCGGAAAGTGAAGAAGGAGAAAATGAGAAAGAGGTTTAAGCAACACACATCCTTCCAGAAAGACTCTGATTTTTCACTTTTTTAAAATAAAAGTCTACACATCAATAAATTAGATTAATCTTAAAATAATATCTTGGAACATTAATGGCTTGAATAATAAAAAAAAGAAATAGAATTGGTCATATCTTTAAAAAATCTAATTGGGATGTAATTTGTTTGCAAGAAACGCATGTAAACAAAAAACACGAAAAGGTGTTAATTAACGAAAAATTGGGCATGGAATTTATAATGGCAAATGAGAAAAAAGAGAGAGGAGTAGTATTATATGTGAAAAGGAAATGGGAACCAGAGCTGATTTGGAAAGATAAGGAAGGAAGGGTGGTAATTGTAAAATTAACGGTAGAAGGAGAACAAATTATGATAGTTGGAATCTACGCTCCGAACGGAAGTAAGACAGAATTTTTCAAAAACCTAGAAAGTAAATTGCTAGAAAATTTAAATATGCAAATTATTGTGTTGGGTGACTTCAATGGGGTCACAAACCCGGAATTAGATAGATTAAGTAAAAGGAAGAAAGGAAGACAGAATAAATTGCCTAATAGCTTTTTCAATATGGTAGACAATCTTGATCTAATTGATATGTGGCGACATAAGTACCCGATTCAAAAAGATTACACATATTATTCGGAAACACATCAATTGGCAAGCAGAATTGACGGGATTTGGGCAACAAGAGAATTAATAAATAGGATAGAATCAGTGGAGATTAATGCTAGAAGTATATCAGACCATAACTCAGTGTCAGTAATAATTAAAGAAAAGGAGAAGAGTAAAAAGAATTGGAGACTGAATGTATTTCTATTGAATGATGAAAGAATAATCGAAGGAGCCCAAAAAGTTATGAAAGATTATTTGGATATAAATATGAATGGGGAAACAGATATTGGAGTAGTATGGGACGCTGGGAAAGCAGTAATTAGAGGATATTTTATTCAGCAAGGAGCCAATATGAAAAAAAGGAGAGAACAAAAAAAACAGGAACTATTAGATGAAATGAGAAAAGAAAAATTAATGTACAAAACAAAAAATAATGCGATAAATCAAGAATTAAAAATTTTAAGGACTGACTATGAAGGCTTAATTGATAATGAAATAGAGCAAAAAGTGCAATACTGGAGGTACAAAAATTTTGAGTGGGCCAATAAGCCGGGAAAACTGCTAGCATGGCAGGTAAAAAAGAGAAAAAATGAAAGAATAATTAACAGAATTAGATTCAATGACCAGATCACAAATAAGCCATCAGAAATAAAAAAATTATTTGAAAGTTATTATATATCTCTGTACAAAAGCAATGAAGAGGATGAGAAAGAAATAGAGGCATATATAAAAGGTTGCAAGTTACCAAAATTAATGGCAGAAAAAGTAAAACAATTAAATAAGGAAATCACAATGGAAGAGATAAAAGAAATTATACACAAATTAAAAAAAGGGAAATCACCAGGCCCGGATGGGATACCAAATGAATACTACAGACATCTTGAGGAAACCCTGATACCACCACTAGTCAAATTAATGAATAATATTTGAAATAAAGGAGAATTACCTCAATCCTGGGGAGAAGCCATGATCACTCTGATACCAAAAACAAATACAGACAGGGAAGAATTAAGCAATTACAGACCTATAAGTTTATTAAATTGTGACTATAAAATCTTCGCAGGAATTATAGCAAAAAGAATAAATAATGTGTTACAATCAATAATACATAAAAATCAAGCTGGCTTTATGAAAGGAAGGCAAATTAAAGATAATATAAGAAATATCTTAAATATTCTAGAGCAATTGGAAAATGATAGAGGAAAAGAAGGAGTAATCATGGCAGTGGACGCTGAGAAAGCGTTTGGTAACGTTTCATGGAAATTCATGATGAAAACACTTCAGGAAATAGGTATTGGGGAACAGATTTATAAAGCAATTGGGGCAATTTACCAAAGACAAAAAGCTAAATTGATTATAAATGGAAGGATGACAGAAAATATAGACATAACCAAGGGCACAAGGCAAGGGTGTCCTCTTTCACCAACATTATTTATAATAACTTTGGAAATTTTACTCAGAAATATCAGAGAAAATAAAGATATAAAAGGAATAGTGGTGGGTAAAAAATAATATAAGGTAAGGGCATTTGCTGATGATGTCATCAATAACCACGGAAGATCCCTTAAACAGCATCCCGAAAGCACTAGAAATAATGAATAATTATGGCAGATTAGCAGGATTTAAAATCAATTCTAAGAAAATAAATACCGGTATGGTGATTAACAATTTGGAACCAGATCAAAAACAAAAGTTACAAGAGATAACGGGGATAGAAATTAAAAAGAGAATAAAATATTTAGGAATTTATATGACAGCAAAAAACATAGGTTTGTATCAAGAGAATTATGAAAAGAAGTGGAAAGAGGTAAAATTGAAATTAACAAACTGGGCTAAATTGAACCTGTCGTTGATGGGGAAAATATCGCTGGTCAAGATGTGTATACTACCACAAATGATCTATTTGTTTCAATGTCTACCAATATTATGTAAGGCAAAATGCTTTCTAGAATGGAGAAAGGATCTGTCGAAATTCGTGTGGAGTGGAAGAAAACCGAGGCTAAAATATGAAATACTGATAGAGAGGAAGGAGAGAGGAGGTTTTAGACTACCAGAACTGGAGAAATACCATGATGCCGCAGGTCTAGTTTGGTTAAAAGAATGGATGGAGTTGAAGGATGATGAGGTGTTGGACATAGAAGGTGTAGGAATGTGCTTTGGCTGGCACAAATATCTAATGGACGGGAAAGCGCATAGTAGCTTCACGAATAATTTAATAAGGAAATCCCTGTATAATATATGGATAAAATACAAAGAAAGATTGGAGCCAAAGGTTCCAGGTTGGATCTCCCCACTAGAGATAGTAGCCGTTAAGAGAATAAATTTGGAGGGAATTTGGCCAACTTATAGAATATTATTAGAAGAATCAGACAATATCTTTAAATTGAAAGAATATAGTGAAATTAAACAATATCTAGGAGTTTGGCTACAATATTTCCAAATTAGAGAAAGATTTCAAAAAGATAAGAAAATTGGTTTCGATAAAAAGAAATCAAAATTGGAGGAGATTCTATTGGAAGGGGAAGGAAAATTTATAGGGAAATTGTATGAAGTGTTATTAGAAACAAAAGTAAATGAAGAGTATGTAAATAAAAGGATGGGTAAATGGAATCAAGATTTGGGGATAGTAATAAATCAGGAAAAGTGGGAGAACCTTTGGTTAAGAGACATCAAGTTTACTCCAAACTATGACCTAAGGGAAAATATATATAAAATGCAATATAGGTGGTACCTGACACCAACTAGACTCGCGAAGATGTTCAAAGGTAGCAATAACCTCTGTTGGAGGTGTAATAAAGAACCGGGTACACTTATCCACATCTGGTGGAATTGTAAAGAAATCAAAAGTTTCTGGGAAAAATTATATAATGAGAATAAAAAAATTGTTAATACTCCTTCAAAAAAAATCCGGAAATATTCCTGCTGGGAATGCTAGGAAATGAAATAAAGGAAGAAGACAGATGCATAATAATGCATGCAATGACAGCAGCGAGGCTTTTAATCGCTAAAAATTGGAAGAGCAGTATAGTACCAAGTATAGAAGAATGGCAACTAAAATTAATAACATATCAGAAAATGGCGATAAAGATAGGAGAAGTTAGAGGGGTTTCAACCCAAAAAATAGAGAAAGACTGGGGGAAGTTTAAAGAATATATAGGAAAGACAGTAGACAGAGCCAATCTTCTAATGTAACATATAAGTGGGTTATATCAGGAATAAGCAAAGGGAATAGTAAAATGGATAATGTATATAAAAGATAATGGTTAAAGGACACCGCAATTTCAGATAGGCGGGAAGTTTCTTTTTTGTTGCACTGTTGTCACTATTTTCTCTTTCTGTTTTGTAAAATGTATATTGGATGTATGTTTGATATGTTTGTTTACTTGAATGTATGTGATTTTGATTTTAATCTAATAAAGCTTTATTTAAAAAAAACAACCCTATCAGTGCATGGAATGTGAAAAGAGATTCAGTCAGAGCTCCAAACTCACTTCCCATCAAAGAATTCATACAAGGGAGAAACCCTATCAGTGTGTGGAATGTGGAAAGAGCTTCAGTCAGAGCTCCAATCTCACTCTCCATCAAAGAATTCATACAGGGGAGAAACCATATCAGTGTGTGGAATGTGGAAAGTGCTTTAGTCAAAGCCACAGTCTCACTTCCCATCAAAAATTCATTTAGGGGAGAAACCCTATCAGTGTGTGGAATGTGGAAGGAGCTTCAGTCATAGCTCTCATCTCACTACCCATCAAAGAATTCATACAGGGGAGAAACCATATCAGTGTGTAGAATGTGGAAAGAGCTTCAGTAACAGCCAACATCTCACTTCCCATCAAAGAATTCATACAGGGGAGAAACCGTATCAGTGCTTTGAATGTGGAAAGAGCTTCAGTAGGAGCTCCGATCTCAATTCCCATCAAAGAATTCATACAGGGGAGAAACTGTTGCATTGATGGCGCAACACACCGAATAACGGGACGCAACGACAGGATGGTTGTGCGGGAAGGTGACCTCGGGCTGCACCAATAATAATAATAATAATAATAATAGGTCAAACTGCACAATTGTGGAGCTAAGATCCGGAAACTATTCCCAGCCAAGACCGGGCTCAGAGCGGCTAACACCCATAAAATCACAACAAAACATACAAGCGTCCCATATTTATTGACAGCTCACTGACAGTTTAATGATTAGCCCTGCAGGGGCAACTCCAATAGCCAAATAAGGTGATGATCATTTACATAGTCCATACAAGGTGTTACTGAAAGGTACAGGAAGTAGGCGACACCCTGAAACCTCCGCCATTGTGGATGTGCTGCTCCTCATATATGCACCCCTCCCTGCTCACCTTCCGACCTCTGGAGGGGTTTTTCCACCGCCCTCCATTGTTCTCCCCAGGGGTGTCCTGACCCATCCAGATTGATCCTGTTAATCCTGTTTCTACAAGTACTTTTCACCCCTAACCAGTGTGCCTGACCTAGTTCCCTAGGTCAGCATGGCATGCCATCGCTGTAACTTTCCTAAGCAGAAACAGGCGTGGATTGCCAGTGCCATCTTCTAACTCCCACAAGAAACCATATCAGTGTGTGCAATGTGGAAAGAACTTTAGGAAGTGGTCCTATCACACTCTCCATCGAAGTATTCATACAGGGGAGAAACCCTATCAGTGCGTGGAATGTGGAAAGAGCTTCAGGGAGAGCTCAAACTCACTTCCCATAAAAGAATACATATGAAGGTCGGAAAAACCATTATACAGCTTTAGGAGCCAGGCAAATCAGCACCTTTTTAACCAGACCTTTGGCTGATTGACATCTAATGCCCTATTAAAATGTGGTGTGTTGTGTTTTTACGTTGTGTTTTTATGTTGTAACCATCCTGAGACCTGTAGGTGTAGGTAATAGGCGCCAACTCTTAAAGGCCTAGGGGTCTTTGCCTCCCCCCCAATAAAATATTTGAGATGGCGACAACCCAGTTTTTTGTGCTTCCCCCCCCCCTAACGCAACCTTTTATTCTTCGGCAACTTGCCATACAATTTCTCTTTCAATTTGCCCTCTTAAAAATGAAAAATAGATCCACAAAGGTTATGTGGAAAACAAAATACAAGAAAATACAAATGTAGACAGGTCCCATCAAGGCAGGCCAAACCCAAAGGTTGCTTTAAAGCAGTGTTTCCCAAACATGGGTCCCTGGCAGCTCCCGGACTACAGTTCCCATCATCCCTCCCCATTGGTCCTGCTATTTAGGGATGATGGGAGTTATAGTCCAAAAACAGCTGGTGATCCAAGTTTGCTTTAAAGGGATAGTATGCTGGCCCTGTGACACCCACTGCTGGCCAAAAGAACTGCCCCAGAATCGGAACCACCCCCAGCACTACTAATAGGAATTTATTGATCGCAAAACTGACGTTTCATCAGCACTTCAACCTCTAGGGAGCTTTTAGGTCAGGGGTCGGCAACCCGCGGCTCCGGAGCTGCACGTGGCTCTCTTACACCTTTGCCGCGGCTCCGGGCGCTGTACTGGCTGCGAAGGAGCGAATCAGAGAGGGGGAGGGAAAGGCTCTAAGTACCCCGGCGCTGACTTGCCTCTCTTGCTGCCTTAGTGATCAGCAGCCAAAAAAGGAAAAAAAAAGCTCAACAATGCCTTTCTCCCCCTCCCAAAATCTCAATGACAATGGGCAATTGCTCTTGCCAACACACAGCTGGTCACTGTGTGTGTGTGTGTGTGTGTGTGTGTGTGTGTGTGTTGCACGGGCTGTTTCCCCCCTCCCTCATGCAGACGGGATTCATCGTTGCAAGGGAGCTTGGGAAATGGAGTTCCCTGGCATGGTGACTGTAGTTCCTTTGCGAGGGCTGAGGATCCTGAGAAACTTCTTCAGTAATCAAAGAATTCAGGATTTAGTGTGCTCTTGCTAAAGTTTCCAGTGCTACTGCTTACAAAATCAATTAAAATGAATAAAGCAACACAAGAAGAACCATTTTTTTTCACTCCTAAACTGAGAAGCTGTTTCTCTGCAAGGAAGGGGAGGTGAGCAGCCCTCTGCCTGAGTGCTAGATGATGGGCCATTTCCCTCACAAAGGACCCATGGGGTTAGAACAAAGGATAGTCCTTAGCTCTACATTAGCCTTGCCTGGCCAGGGCAGGAAACCAGTTTTGCAGAAATGTGTGTCTGGGAGGGGTCAAGGAGAGATGGCACAGGTGTGAGAATTCTCAGGTTACCTCCTCTGACCCTCCCTATTTGTGATGTAGGATGATGTGTCTGGGGGTGGACTGGACTCCAAGGGGGGGATTTCAAAAATCTATATAGGAGCTTGCACACCATTGCTGGGGGTTCCTCCTCCATTTTTGACAGCTGACTGCACGATCCTGTATATATAGCATTAAGGTAAGAAACAATATATGCAGTGTTATATTTGTTTTAAATGTCGCAATGGTTTTGCGGCTCCCAGGTTTTTTTTTTCTTCGGAAACGGGTCCAAGTGGCTCTTTTTGTCTTAAAGGTTGCAGACCCCTGTTTTAGGTCCTTTCTGCACCACCTAGAGTACCCACAGAATTGTGGCTTCTACTGGCAACACACACAGGAGAACAAATGAAAGACAAACCTGGAAAGGGCCATACCAAATGGACATCCGGTGTGAAGAGGTAACTTTTCCCACTGCTGAACAATGCCACAGGGAGAGGAGATGAAATGCTACAACTGTTCGCGGCAAGGGGAGCTGCTGGGCAATTGAACTACGGGCTCAAAATATTACTTTTTTCAAAAGTCGCTGCCATTATAGGCATTGCCATTCAAATGTTGTGCATGCATCATGCGATTGATTGTGCAAGGCGGGCCTTGCCTGCCCCCCCCAATTTTTTATTCAAGTCGGCACCAGTGGGTTGAGTGCTTTACAACGACTTCCCTGTCCTCCAATAAGTAGACTATTTAGGAAATCTTGACTTTATTGAGGTAAAATGGCGATGCAACCACACAAGCAGAAACTCTGAACATGCAGCAGAGAAATCCTGACTCGTGAGGATCCTCCTCTTCTTCAAGCTCTCTAAAATGGAGGCCTCCCTACCCATCATGCACTTCTTTCCTGTTAACAAGACAACCAAGAGTTGCTGTATCCTTCCTGGGCCAGTAGGTGGAGCTGCATCAATTGATATAGCAATAACAACAATCTATATACAAAACAAAATAAAAAATTAAAAAATTCCTTCCACTAGCACCTTAGAGACCAACTAAGTTTGTTCTTTGTATGAGCTTTCGTGTGCATCGTGTGCTGCTGAAAGGAATTTTTTTATTTTTTATTTTGTTTTGACTATGGCAGACCAACACGGCTACCTACCTGTAACTGGAACAATATCTATACATCTTTATATGTGCTGAAGGCACAACATACTCTATGTATAAAACAAATACGTATATACAAGATATATACAAAATAGGCAGAAATGTGCACAAAATAAAAATGTAAAATAAAAAATATTAAACTAAAAAACACTTAAATAAAGGGATGTGCAACCGCAGCACATCTGCAAAGAAGACGACATGGGGACAGGTGAGTCCGTCCCTGAGCTCCTGGCAAGGCTATTCCAAGAGTTTTCTCCTGAATTCCTAGTCCTACAGAAGGGACACCCCAGGCCTTGGGGGCTAATCCTGGCCTGCTTCAATCAGAATGTGGCTCCCCAGGCTAAGGAGATGGTTGATATCTCATTCCACTCCACCCTTTTAAAATTTAAATATCACATCGAATCCCAACTTTCAGAGCATGTAAATCACATGAGTGGAAAGACCACTGCACACTCACAGAAATATACTTCCTTCTCCTACCTTTAAAGTAAATGTCTACTTAACGAAACCTAATCAACCCAAATCTGCCTTCCTACACCAACCTCAACTTCGCTCTTCAAGCCAAAAGACAACATTTCCCCGTTCCCGGGCGAAACCTCCTGGCCTTTCATTGGTAGAGCCGCCACCACGCCAGTGGCGTTTACCTCAGCGCAGCACGGGGACTGACTGAGCGGGCGGCGAGATGCTTTCAGCCTTGGACACTTGGTGGGTTCTGAAATGGCCGTGCAGGCCAGATTCACAACCCTGGCGAGCTGGATTTAGCCTGCGGGACATATTTTGAGGACCCCTGGTCTACACTGACAGCAGTTCCCCAGAGTTTCAGGCAGGGATTTAGTCCAGCCCTTGCAGGAGATGTCAGGGGTTGACCCTGGGACATTCTGCATGCCAAGCAGAGGCTCTAGGGCTCCCCATATTTCACTAGCCTTTCAACGTTATGCTATTAGCAACCGTGGAGATTCCACCTGTCTCTTTCGAAAGGAGAACACTCACTGATCAATTTAATTAATATTAGTTAATAATAATTAATAATTTATACCCCGTGCCTCTGGCTAGGTTTCCCCAGCCACTCTGGCGGCTTCCAACAAAATATTAAAATAGAATAGTCCAGGGGTCGGCAACCCGTGGCTCCCGAGCCGCATGCGGCTCTTTTACACCTTTGCCGCGGCTCCGGGCTCGTGGGCCGGGCCGGGGAATTTAAGGCGTTTCCTGCTTGTCTCCCACAAAAGTTATATCCCGGTTAATTCCCGGATCAAAGAAAACAGCTCCTCTCCCTCCCCCCCTTTGGCTCCTTGCAGAGAAAAGCCCTGGAAACAAGCGAGTTGGAGCCTAGCCTTTGCCGCTGAAGCCAGAGATCGGAGATAAGATAAGATAGCACAGATTTCCCCTGCGCTGAGGCTAGCTTGGTTGTGGGGGAAGGGAGCTTTGCTCCGCGTGCTCAGCCCTCTTTGTTTACCTTAGATTAAGTAATTACCACCTCAAAGGAACAAGGCAAATGCACTCTCTTTCTGTTCCGATAAGTTAAAGGCGATAAGTTAAGGGCTTGCTGCTGCAGCCCTGCAGTGCATATAAGAGCAGCCAGCTTTGCAGCTTTAGTATATTATTTTATAATTTCATCATACTTTCCTTGTTCCCAATAAACCTTGCATTTTGGTATTTCTTCTTTGTGTTGTTATAAGAATTTTAAGGTGTTTCTCTGCAAGAAGGGAGGAGGTGAAAACTTCCCATTTCCTCCAGAATTAAGTAATTACCATCTCTCTGTTCCAACAAGTTAAATGCCAGATTCCAAACCCAAAGGGCTCCTCTTCATCCTGGAGAGAAGTGACTAGTGGGGTGCCACAGGGTTCTGTCTTGGGCCCAGTCTTATTCAACATCTTTATCAATGACTTGGATGATGGGCTTGAGGGCATCCTGATCAAGTTTGCAGATGACACCAAATTGGGAGGGGTGGCTAATACCCCAGAGGACAGGATCACACTTCAAAATGACCTCAACAGATTAGAGAACTGGACCAAAGCAAACAAGATTAAGTTTAACAGGGAGAAATGTAAAGTACTACACTTGGGCAAAAAAAATGAAAGGCACAAATACAGGATGGGTGACACCTGGCTTGAGAGCAGTACATGTGAAAAGGATCTAGGAGTCTTGGTAGACCACAAACTTGACATGAGTCAACAGTGTGATGCAGCAGCTAAAAAAGCCAATGCAATTCTGGGCTGCATCAATAGGAGTATAGCATCAAGATCAAGGGAAGTAATAGTGTATTCTGCTCTGGTCAGACCTCACCTGGAATACTGTGTCCAATTCTGGGCACCACTGTTCAAGAAGGATAATGACAAGCTGGAACGTGTCCAGAGGAGGGCAACCAAAATGGTCAAAGGCCTGGAAATGATGCCTTATGAGAAACGGCTTAGGGAGCTGGGTATGTTTAGCCTGGAGAAGAGAAGGTTAAGGGGTGATATGATAGCCATGTTCAAATATGTAAAAGGATGTCATAGAGGAGAGAGAAATGTTTTCTGCTGCTCCAGAGAAGCGGACACGGAGCAATGGGTTTAAACTATAAGAAAGAAGATTGCACCTAAAGTTTAGAAAGAACTTCCTGACAGTAAGAGCTGTTCGACAGTGGGATTTGCTGCCAAGGAGTGTGGTGGAGTCTCCTTCTTTGGAGGTCTTTAAGCAGAGGCTTGACAGCCACCTGTCAGGAATGCTTTGATGGTGTTTCCTGCTTGGCAGGGGGTTGGACTGGATGGCCTTTGGGGTCTCTTCCAACTGTATTATTATTACCGCGGCATGGACTGTCCCTGAGAATCGTAGACTGGTTTTGCGGCTCCCAGTGTTTTTTTTTTTCTTCGGAAACGGGTCCAAGTGGCTCTTTTTGTCTTAAAGGTTGCAGACCCCTGGCGTAGCCCCTCTAAATCCATAAAAAAGACTAAAAAGCCGAGGTTCTGCCAAGCGAGAGAGGGATGGCCTGGTTGGACTTGGCTTTGCAAGGGTTAAAGGGAACTGAGCTGCCTTCCTAGAGAGGACAGGAAGCAAGAGGGGGGCAGGTCCTCCAGAGTCCAGGCCCCTCCCTCCCTCCCCAGTCCTTTCCTGCAAGGGCTGCATGGCTGTCCCCTCCTGGGATCTGGTGAGTCTCCTCTCTCTCTCTCTCTCTCCCCCCAGAGGGTGCAGTGGGGAGACGGGGGGGGGGAGGTCCCAGGGCTGCAGCAGGGAGGATGCCTGGGGGGCCTGATCTGCTCATGCGGGGGGGGGGGGAGTCGTGCCAGGGAGGGGCGAGGTCTGCAACGCTCTCCTTCCGGGAGATCACAGGATCCCAAACTCATTTGGCCTTTCAGAATAAAATGACTCCCGCGAAATCTCCCTTCTTTAAACAAAGGAGTCCCGAGGACTTTAACTCTGTGTGACGTCGCTCAGCGTCATTGCACAACAGAGGAAACATGTGCAAATGGTTCTCCAAAGCTGGACGAGGAGGGGGACTAGCCCCCCCCCCAAAGAAAAAAACCCACGTGAAGGATGGAAGGAAAGGTGGGAGAGAAAGGCCAGGAACAAAGAGAGGGATCCCAGCCCATAGTCTGGCTGCTGCATTGCAAATAGTTTCCCAGTGTCTCCGAGGGCAGCTCCACACAGAGGCCACTGCAGCAATCCCCTCGCACCCAGAGCAGGGCATCCCAGGACCACATCCTCTCTGTCCCAAAAGGATTGTTGCTGGAAAACCAGCCGGAAATGGGCACTGCTACTCACTGAGCCTCCAGGGACCTTGGCATCAATGGCAGTGTGAGTGTTAAGCTATTGAATATTATTATTATTAATAATAAGAAATTAACCTAAATTTCAAGGGAGATTTCTTTGGCCCCGCCCACTTGGCCCTCAGGGGGTTGGCCAGATACATACTTGGCCCTCAGAGCAAAGAAAAAGGGACCCCACCCCAGGAGTTTGTCTTGAGAGCAGCAGAGAGTCCAAGTGCAAGAAAAGGAGACACAAGAAAGGGGTGGGGTGGGGAGCAACTCCTGAGGACCCCGGGTGAGGACCCCCACTAGACCCAAGCATCCATTTTTCACAAGATACAAACGATTCCCTTCTCAGTCGCTTCTGACTTTATGCATTGACTGAAAGGCAGCAGAAACCAGGTTGATTAATCTCACAGAAATCCCTTCAGTTGCCTCCACAGTCCAGTGTGCTTGGAAGATCTAATTTGTTTCACATACGAGGAGTGGGCGTTCATGAATCCTGACCATAGAGCTCTGCATAAGGACGTCATGGAGGAGAATTGTGGGATCATGGCCTCTCTTGGTAAGGCTCCCTGTGGGATCGTCATATTTGTGTGGAAATTAAAAAAATAACTCTATGTGGCCAACCTCATATATTTTCCCAGAGTTCTACAGCGCCCCCTATAACACCTGGGAACCTAACACCCCCACAATAAACAGTAAATCACACTTTTTTCTTTGAACAATCTTCCTCAAATTATTCCTTTTTCTACCACGATTGGGCTGGTCTGAACAGCCCAGGCCATCTTAAATGTCAGCTTCACAATTGTTAGGAAAGATAAATAGCTTCAGGTTTTCTGTTTTTGTTTTTGCTCCTGTCAGTCTTGGGTTGACCAAAGAGACGACTGACATTGGAGATGGAGGGGATGCCATGACTGGGCCAAACAAAATTCATCCCAGAGAAGAGCTAGGCTTATTGAATCTCAGGCAGTAGTAGCAGCAATGATGGCGATGATGATAGTAATACAGTGGTACCTCGGTTTACAAATTTAATCTTTTCTGGAACAGGACTGTTCTTAAATTGAGGTAAAGGTAAAGGGACCCCTGACCATTAGGTCCAGTCGTGTCCGACTCTGGGGTTGCGGCACTCATCTCGCTTTATTGGCCGAGGGAGCCTGTGTACAGCTTCCGGGTCATGTGGCCAGCATGACCAAGCCGCTTCTGGCGAGCCAGAGCAGCACACGGAAACACCGTTTACCTTTCCACCGGCGCGGTACCTATTTATCTGACATGCTTTAACCTGCCCATCTGGTTGTGTTGCCCCGTCTACTCTGGGGGGCTTCCAACACATATATAAACATGAAACATAAATAATAATAATCCGATCCCTTATAAAAAGAACATTAACTTTAAAATGAACAACTAATACTAGTGGCCTAAATTGTGGAAACATTTTGTGAAAAGTGTATTTCTGAGGTTTGATGGCTCATAACACCACTTTTGTGTGGAGTAGTAAAATTATATATCAATGGAAAGATAATTTAATGAAGAATGTAATAACTTTTATGAAGGAGTGTTTATTAGACCAGTAGGCATAAAGAAAAACCCTGAAACCTTTGGTAACCATTGGTAACCTTTAGCTTTAATTACGGCCTTACCACGCCTTCCCGTGAAGTGAACCAAGGTTTTAGTTCTGCAGTTGTAATAATGTGAAACCAAGACTGAATTATTGCCTCTGTTAATTGGGCTTTATTGCTGGGTTGCTTCTGACTAGCAAGTTTCTTTAGTCGGCTCCATAGATTTCCAATTGGGTTAAAGTTTGGGCTATTCCCAGGCCATTCCAGCAGTGGAATAGGATTATCTTGAAAGCACCCTTTGCACACAGCAGCAACATGACATCGAGCTGAATCCTGTTGAAATAAATAAATACTATATACACACCCACAGTATCTGGGGAAAGATCACCTGCGGAACGCTTCAGTTTGGGCTCAAGTATTTCATTCATCCATTTTGGGGCATTTAGTACGTAAAGGGAGCCCTGACCATTAGGTCTAGTTGTGACCGACTCTGGGGTTGCGGCGCTCATCTCGCTTTATTGGCCGAGGGAGCCGGCTTACAGCTTCCGGGTCATGTGGCCAGCATGACTAAGCCGCTTCTGGCAAACCAGAGCAGCGCACGGAAACACCATTTACCTTCCCGCTGCAGCGGTACCTATTTATCTACTTGCACTTTGACGTGCATTCTGCCCACACCTTTTGCTGCCATACAACCCCAGATCATCACACTACAGTGGTACCTCGGGTTAAGTACGCTTCAGGTTAAGAACGGACTTCCGGAACGAATTAAGTGTTGTGATTTTCCCCCAAGCCAAGTGGCAAATGCTGCTGGCTGGAATCATGTGGCTTTTACTTTTCACACAGACACTTGAGAAAGTTGCTTTGTTTATTTCCTACTATGGAATGTACTGTTGTAATCTGAGCCTGCGAGTTCTTTTACTTTACTGCTTGTCCTCAAGCCAGAAGGACGGCGAAATGGCAGACCTGTTTACACGGGCTGGCAGCAGAGAAATCTCTGCGCAATTACTTGAAATAAATAGATTAGCCTAAAGGCTGTGTGTGTATTGTTTCTATCTGGGAGCAGTCACATATATTTGCTGGCACTCCGGACTCTCTGTAGCCGGGTATGTGCTCAACTGATGTGCTCTGGCTTTTGGGGCAGTCTCACAACTTGCCCCAGGTCGGGTATATCATAACATTAAGTACTTAACCCGAGGTACCACTCTGTATCTGGGTGTTTCACGGTCGGTGTAATGCAAGTAAGGTGTAAATCTTCTCTGATTCTTCTCGCATATTTCATGCCATCACTACCAACCATTGTACTGCTGTCCACTTAACATGGGTTTAATCTTTTCAACTTTTGCTTGAGAGATAACAATGGCTTTTCCTTAGAATTCTAACATTTAGACCAGTCCTTGCACTCAACTTCACATTACATTGCGCCATGTCATATTGTATACACCCAGATGATTTTCTTCTGTCATGTAGGGACAGTCTCTCCATTCTTCAATCATCACTTGCCTTTGTGCACCTTTTCCTGCCTTTACCAGTCTGATTTTGTAGAGACTGAATTTCCTTATACCACTTCAAAAATATAGAAAGGCCAGCTTTGGTTAAGTTTTACCCAATCTCTCTTCTAATTTCTTCATAACTGTAGCCTTGTTCACTTAATAGTACTATTTTACATACGGTAGCTTTCTGGGTGACCAGTCAACTCTTTGTGCCATTTCTATAATTTTATTATGTTTTACAACCTCACTGAATAAAAGAACACAAAAAACCAACCAACTTGATAGCAATAACATAACACACTGACAAAAGTCAACCTAAGCAAGTTGTGTTTCCTTTTTCTGGTTATTTGGCTATAATGTTTGATAGAATACTGATAATTGAACAAACATTGTTGGATTGCATTCTTTATTACATTATCTTCCCATTGATATATACTTTTATAATATTACTCCAAAACCAATGGTGTTATGAGCCATCAAACCTAAGAAATACACTTTTTTCCCAAAAGGCTTCCACAATTTTGACCACTACTGTTCATCAAACAAAGCAACATTCAACAACTCATCAGAATCTAATAATAAATATATGATAAACAACACAGGTAATGAACACACACCCAACTCCCTTCAGTTCTTCTCCATTTATTCCTGAGGCTCTAATCCCTTTTTGTCTCCATTGCAGATTATGATGAATTGGAAATTGAGAACAAGGGTGACCATGACAAAATCCCCAGAGAGGAGAAGTCATGTAAAAATTTGGAGTGTGGAGAAAGCTGCAGTCAGAGCTCTCATTCCACTTCCCATCAACAAAATCTCATTGGAAAGAAACCCTATCAGTGTGTGGAATGTGGAAAGAGCTTCAGTCAGAGCTCCAATCTCATTTCCCATCAAAGAATTCATACAGGGGAGAAACCCTATCAGTGTGTGGAATGTGGAAAGAGTTTTAGTCAAAGCCACAGTCTCACTTACCATCAAAGAATTCATATAGGGGAGAAACCCTATCAGTGTGTGGAATGTGGAAAGAGCTTCACTGATAGCTCCAATCTCACTTCCCACCAAAGACTTCATACCAGGGAGAAACCCTATCAGTGTGTGGAATGTGGAAAAAGCTTCAGTCACAGCCACAGTCTCACTTCCCATCAAAGAATTCATACAGGGGAGAAACCCTATCAGTGCATGGAATGTGGAAAGAGATTCAGTCAGAGCTCCAAACTCGCTTCTCATCAAAGAATTCATACAGGGGAGAAACCATATCAGTGTGTGGAATGTGGAAAGAGCTTCACTGATAGCTCCAATCTCACTTCCCATCAAAGTATTCATACAAGGGAGAAACCCTATCAGTGCTTTGAATGTGGAAAGAGCTTCAGGAAGAGCTCCTATCTCACTTCCCATCAAAGAATCCATACAGGGGAAAAACCGTATCAGTGTGTGGAATGTGGAAAGAGCTTCAATACGAGCTCCTATCTCGCTTCCCATCAAAGAATCCATACAGGGGAGAAACCATATATGTGCTTTGAATGTGGAAAGAGCTTCACTGATAGCTCCTCTCTCACTACCCATCAAAGAATTCATACAGGGGACAAACCCTATCAGTGTGTGGAATGTGGAAAGAGCTTCAGGGAGAGCTCCAAACTCACTTCCCATAAAAGAATACATATGAAGGTCGGAAAAACCATTATACAGCTTTAGGAGCCAGACAGATCTGTACCTTTTTAACCAGACCTTTGGCTGATTGACATCTAATGCCCTTTTAAAATGTGGTGTGTTGTGTTTTTATGTTGTGTTTTTCTGTTGTAACCATCCTGAGACCTGTGGGTGTAGGGAATAGGCTCCAACTCTTAAAGGCCTAGGGGTCTTTGCCCTCCCCCCAATAAAATATTTGAGATGGCCACAACCCAGTTTTTTGTGCTTTTTTTTTCAAACGCAACCTTTTATTCTTCTGCAACTTGTCATACAATTTCTCTTTCAATTTGCCCTCTTAAAATATAAAAAAATAGATGCACAAAGGTCACGTGGAAAACAAAATACAAGAAAATACAAATGTGGACAGGTCCCATCTTTGTGGGCCAAACCCAAAGGTTGCTTTAAAGCAGGGTTTCCCAAACTTGGTCCCTGGCAGCTCCTGGACTACAGTTCCCATCATCCCTCCCAATTGGTCCTGCTATTTAGGGATTATGGGAGTTATAGTCCAAAAACTTCTGGTGATCCATGTTTGCTTTAAAGGGATAGTAGGCTGGCTTTGTGACACTACTGGCCAAAAGAACTGCCCCAGAATCTGAACCACCCCCAGTACTACTAATAGGAAATTATAGATCGCAAAATTGACGTTTCATCAGCACTTCAACCTCTAGGGAGCTTCTAGGTGCTTTCTGCACTACCTAGAGTACCCACACAATTGTGACTTCTGCTGGCATCACACATAGGAGAACAAATGAAAGACCAACCTGGAAAGGGCCATACCAAATGGACATCCGGTGTGAAGAAGTTACTTTTCCCACTGCTGAACAATGCCACAGGTAGAGGAGATGAAATGGTAGAACTGTTCTCCGGGGCAAGGGGAGCTGCTGGGAAATTGAACTATGGGCTCAAAATATTACTTTTTAAAAAAGTCACTGCCATTATAGGCATTGCCATTCAAATGTCGTGCATGCATCAGGTGATTAATACTTCTCCTACCTATAAAGTTAACTTCTACCTAACGAAACCAAATCAACCAAAGTCTGCCTTCCTCCACGAACCTCAACTTCACTCTTCAAGCCAAAAGACAACACCTCCCCGTCCCCGGGCGAAACCTGGCCTTTCATTGGTAGAGCCGCCACCACGCCAGTGGCGTTTACCTCAGCGCAGCACAGGGACTGACTGAGCGGGCGGCGAGATGCTTTCAGCCTTGGACACCTGGCGGGTTCTGAAATGGCTGTGCAGGCCAGATTCACAACCCTGGCGGGTTGGATTCGGCCTGCGGGACATAGTTTGAGGACCCCTGGTCTACACTGACTGACAGCAGTTCCCCAGAGTTTCAGGCAGGGATTTAGTCCAGCCCTTGCAGGAGATGTCAGGGGTTGACCCTGGGACATTCTGCATGCCAAGCAGAGGCTCTAGGGCTCCCCATATTTCACTAGCCTTTCAACGTTATGCTATTAGCAACCGTGGAGATTCCACCTGTCTCTTTCGAAAGGAGAACACTCACTGATCAATTTAATTAATATTAGTTAATAATAATTAATAATTTATACCCCGTGCCTCTGGCTAGGTTTCCCCAGCCACTCTGGCGGCTTCCAACAAAATATTAAAATAGAATAGTCCATCAAATATTAAAAGCTTCCCTAAACATAATAACAACATCCATACATTTTCAGTCCATTAAATTAGCAATTAATAATAATAATAATAATAATTTATTATTTTTACCCCCGCCCATCTGGCCGAGTTTCTTCAGCCACTCTGGGCGGCTTCCAGTCAAATATTAAAACAATACAGCATTAAATATTAAAAACTTCCCTAAACAGGGCCGCCTTCAGATGTCTTTTAAAAATAGGATAGCTGCTTATTTCCTTGACATCCGCTGGAAGGGCGTTCTGGAAAGGGAAATGGCATACTTTTGTATATTAGCATAAAAAGCGTGCATAAGAAAGTATTAGTCATTTATGCTGAGAATAGGATTTATTTATTTTGAACTTCGCTTGGTTCCTCCTTGGCAGCCAGTGCGATTGTTTCAGCAGAGCTAGAACTCAGGACCCGCTGCCTTGAGAGACAGCTAAGAGCAGTTTGGCAGGGGAAAGGTCTCCCTTGGGAGGGGGTGGACTCTCCTTCCTTGGAGGTTTCTAAGCAGAGATCGGACGGCCATCTGCCAGGGATGCTTTAGCTCAGTGCTCCCCAACCTTTTTATCGTCGCGGACCGGTCAACGTTTGATAATTTTATCGCGGCCCGCTGAGGGGGGGGGACATTGATTGTTTATATTTTAGATTGTTTTGATGTCATAATTTTAATTTAACTGTATTTAAACATGCCTTCAAAATAAAATACAGTTACACCCAAAAATGAATATAAAGTGATTTAACATTTTAACACCACAGTAAATAAAATTGAAATAATTTAATGTTCCTTGGGTGGCCCGGTACCATTTGATCCACGGACCGGGGGTTGAGGACCACTGCTTTAGCTGACATTCCTGCTTTGCTGGGGGTTGGACTAGATGACCCTCGGATCCCCTGAATCCGAGGAGGGGGTTCCTTGCCTCCTGCAAAGCTCTTTTCCCTGCAAGCTGTTCCTCTGGTTTCTGGCTAAGGGAGGGAGATGCTCAGAGTCCAGTCAAGAGCCTCACCCCCAAAAGGATATCTGTGCACTGGCGTAGCCCCCCTAAATCCATCAAAACATAATAAAAAGCCGAGGTTCTGCCAAGGTAGAGAGTGCTGAGTTAGGCGGACTCGGCTTTGCAAGGGTTAAAGGGAACCGAGCTGCCTTCCTAGAGAGGACAGGAAGCACGAGGGGGCCAGGTCCTCCAGAGCCCAGGCCCCTCCCTCCCACCCCAGTCCTTTCCTACAAGGGAGGGGGGCGGCGGGTGTTGCTTGTTGTCTCTCCTGCAAGGGCTGCATGGCTGTCCCCTCCTGGGATCTGGTGAGTCTCCTCTCTCTCCCTCCAGAGGGTGCAGTGGGGAGACGGTGGGGGTCCCAGGGCTGCAGCAGGGGGGGGGAGGATGCCTGGGGGGCCTGATCTGCTCATGCAGGGGGAGGAGAGGGTCCTGCCAGGGAGGGGCGAGGTCTGCAACGCTCTCCTTTCAGGAAAAAATGGCTCCCACGAAATCTCCCTTCTTTAAACAAAGGAACTATGTGTGATATCGCTCAGCGTCATTGCACAACAGAGGAAAACAGATGGTTTTCCAAAGCTGGACGAGGAGGGGGACTAGCCCTCCCCCCAAAAAAAACCTCACTGGGAGGAAGGAAGTTAAGGTGGGAGAGAAAGGCCAAGAGTAAAGAGGGGGAGCCAACTCCATAGTCTGGCTGCTGCAATGCAGACCAGTTTCCCAGTGTCTCCCAGGGCAGCTCCACACGGAGGCCACTGCAGCAATCCCCTCGCACCCAGAGCAGGGCATCCCAGGACCACATCCTCTCTGTCCCAAAAGGATTGTTGCTGGCAAAGCAGCTGGAAATGGGCGCTGCTACTCACTGAGCCTCCAGGTACCTTGGCATCAATGGCTCTGTGTGTGTAAAGCTATATAACAACAACAACAACACAACAAATTTCCCGCCTAAATTTCAAGGGAGATGTCTTTGACCCCGCCCACTTGGCCCTCAGGGGGTTGGCCAGATTCAAAGCAAAGAAAAAGGGACCCCACCCCAGGAGTTTGTCTTGAGAGCGGCAGAGAGTCCAAGTGCAAGAAAAGGAGACAGAAGCAGGGGAGTGAGGGTGGGGAGCAACTCCTGAGGACCCCCGGGTGAGGACTCCCACTAGAACCAAGCATCCATTTTTCACAAGATACAAAGGATTCCTTTGTCAGTCGGTTCCTTCCGATCTCTCAGAGGCTTCCTGAGAGCACAGATGGATGAGCGAGACCCAACTGGCCCTGGAACAGGAAGAGGCCATGCCATCCAAACTGGGAGCAGTGGGGGATTCTGGGGAAACCCAGTGCAGAATATCCTGGGTGAGGAGGACACCCTCCGCTCAGAGGTGCAGATCCGGCAGTTGAGGCAGTTCTGCTACCTGGAGGCCAAAGGACCCCGAGAGGTTTGCAGCCGACTCTACCATTTTTGCCACCAGTGGTTGAAGCCAGAAAGGCACACGAAAGCTGAGATGCTGGACCTGGTGATCTTGGAGCAGTTCCTGGCTGTCCTTCCCCCGGTGATGGAGAGTTGGGTGAGGGAATGCGGAGCAGACACCAGTTCCCAGGCGGTGGCCCTGGCCGAAAGTTTCCTCCTGAGTCAGGCAGAGGAGAGAGAGCAGGTTAGAGAGGCTTTCCTCTGGATACTTCCACGGGGCTCCAAACAGGACAGAGAACATCCCATAATGGCCTCCGTTTTCTGGGAAAGCATCCATGGAATGAGATCTCACACCCTTCAAGTTTTTGTCATTCTCTTTCTAATATTTCTCCCCATTCTATGTTTTGAATCCTTGTTTCTTTTTCAGGGAAAGGATCATTTTGCAGAAATGGACCTGGATTCCTGTGAGGCAGAGAGGCCTCCGTTGGACACCAGAGAGAGGCCACTGGGTGAGGAGGAAGGTGGTTTTCCTCCGTTTGGTCTCATTCTGTTGCTTTTCCAACTCATCTGAGGGTTCTTTTCATCTTGTTTTGGGGGGAGACAGTTGGGAACAAGGGCAGAAACGTCCAAATGTTCTCAGCAGGTAAGGCTTTCTCAAAGGCCCATCTGTAGTTAGAGATGCCCTGTTTCACCTGTGAGAGAAGCAGGCACTGCTCGCGTCCTGTTTACCTCTTTTCTCTTGCAGGTGACAGAATGATGCCGGCAAGACCTCCTGATCCGTCTTTTCATGGGGGCAGAAGGGAAGGAGCGGCTGTGGAACCAGATCAGGTCAGGGGAAGCTGCCTTGTGGGGACAGAGGCCGAGGGCTGGAGCAATGTCATGGACTGGTTGGGCACAGAGGAAAAGGGGGAGGAAGCAGCTGGGGAACCAGCAAGGGAAGATGGCCCAAGAAGTGGAGGTAGAAGAAGGATGGGTGGTCAGAGGGAGAAGCCTGGGAAGAGGAGGTGTCAGAAGCTGAAGGGGTAACAGGGCTTAGTGAGCTGGGAGACTCTGTGGCAGAATGCAGTGCAGAATCAGAGGCAGAAGAGGAAGGAGGCGAGTGGGAGGAAGGAGGTCGAGAGGCAGAGGTGAGTCAGGATAAGGAGGAGCCACCAGTGTCTCCCTCTCCTTTTGCCAGAAGCCACCCTCCCTGCTTGTCTTTCATAGCCAGGAGACCCCCCTGCATTGCAGGAATCTCTGCTAGATCATCCAAGACAGATGGCCATTCAAAATAGGCTTATTTTATTTCTAGATGGATCACTGAATGCTAAAATTGGTTACTTAAAAAAAAAAAATTATTGACATTCATCAAAGAATACAAATACAAAAAAGCAAAAAATGAATAGATTCACTCATATAAAATAATCTATTACAAGTGTTAAATAGAAGAAAAAAGAAAAGGAAAAGGAAATAATAGAAAACATGACAAAATAGAATATTAAAAAATAAAAGACTTCCACCGCTTGTCCACACAGCACTAATCTATTTTACATATAAATCCTCTTGTTATTCATTATCCATTATAACTTGATTTCTCATCTATAGTTTCTTATATTTTTCCTTTCAATTTAGTTCCTGCAGGATTAATCTAAATACAACCAGATTTTTGTTCCCAGACCTTGTTTTCCTAAATATTCTTCAAACACTCCCATTGTTTTTGGATCTTAGCCCTTGGCTTTTGCCGAATTAAGTCCTTCAATTTTGCCAATTCTAGATATTCACATAACTTGTCTATCCATTCTACCTTGGTTGGGATATTATTTTTCTTCCACTTGCTGGCTATTAGAATTCTCGCTGCCATTGATGCATACATATAGATGTTAATTTTATCACTTGGGATATCGTTATATAAAATTCCTAATAGATACATTTCCGCCTTTTTGGGAAATGATATTTTTATCAGTTTTTTAACCTCTTCATGAATTAATTCCCAAAATTTCTTAATCATTGGGCAGGTCCACCACATATGAAATAATGTACCAACCATCCTGTTACATCTCCAACATTTGTTATTTGTTGGAGTCTGGAGTTAAATACCATCTGTGGTGCATCTTCAAATAATTTTCTCTTAATAGTTAACAGGTTGTAAAGTTTATATCTTTCTCCCAGAATTTTCCCCAATCATTATGATCTATTTCATAGCCCAAATCTTATTCCCACTTTTGCATATACTTTTGTTTAGTTTCTTGCTCTATATCTGTATTGTCTGATAATCTATACATTTTTGAAAGTCTTTTTATTGTTCTGAAGAATTTCTTTTTCTAATTTCGTTATTTTATTTCCAAATCCCCTGGTCTTTACATCTTTTTCATATGTTGCTTTGAGTTGAAAATATTCTAACCAATTTATCCCCATTGATTTAAGAACTTCATAATCTTTTAATTTGATGTTCCCAATCGTTCCTTCTGTTATCTCTCTATAGGTTGGCCACATTTTTTTCTTGTTGTTTTTTAAAGTGGAATTTGCCTCAATTGGAGATGTCCACCAGGGAGTTATATCTATTATTTTTCCTTTTCTTTTTTCCAACACTTCAAATAACAGTTTTCTTACCTATGATTTTTGAAACCCTTATGCATTTGTATTTCCCCGTACATTAAATATCCATGCCAGCCATAAATTTTATCCCAACCTTCCAATTCCAAAACTTCTATATTTTTTAAAAGTAACCACTCTTTCATCCAACTCCAGCACGCCGCTTCGTAGTATCCTCTCAGGTCTGGGAGAGCAAAACCTCTGATTTCTTTTGTTCCTGTCATTATTTCCATTTTCATTCTGGCTTTCTTTCCTTACCAAATAAAGTCAGCTAGATCTTTTTGCCAGTTCTTAAAATATTTTGTCCCAATTATTAAATCCCTCGGATATTTCGTTGTTAATAAGCAGTGGACAAATGAGAACAAATATAGGCCTGGATTCACCTAACCAGCCCCATCCGCTGCAAAATGGGGCCTACCCCCCCCATTCCGCCCCCTCCATGCCCCCATGAACCCCTTGAATTTGGCTCTAGGGCGTTGGGAGAGAACTCCCCAGAACAGCTCATGAGGAGAGGAGAAAGTGGATCCTTCCATCAGGGAAACTGGAATGTTTGCGTAGGCAGAATGACTTGGAAAACCCAAGTTTGAGTACCACCTATTTGCACAAAGATGAACACCCATAATTAAAATGCAGAATAAAATAAGCATCCAGAATTAAAATGTGCAGCAAAGCAATCCTAATGAAACAACACAGCAATTTACAGGAAGGAAACAACAGAGCATTGTGTAGCAGATCATATTTCTGCCGTCTCAGAGGAAGCTATTTCCCTTTTTCTTTCAGGGTCCAGTGTGCTTTGAAGATGTCGCTGTTCGTTTCACGGATGAGGAGTGGGCGTTGCTGGATCCTGACCAGAGAGCTCTGCATAAGGATGTCATGGAGGAGAATTGTGGGATCGTGGCCTCTCTTGGTAAGGCTCCCTGTGGGATCGTCCTATCTGCCTGGAAATTCAAAAAATACCTCTATGTGACCAACCTCATATATTTTCACAGCGCTCAACCGTGGCCCGTATAACACCTGGGAACCTAACACGCCCAAATAAACAGTAAATTACAGTTTTTTCTTTGAACAATTATTCCTTTTTCTACCACGATTGGGCTGGTGTGAACTGCCTAGGCCATCTCAAATGTCAGCTTCAGAATTGTTAGGAAAGATAAGTAGCTTCAGGTTTTCTGTTTTTGTTTTTGTTCCTATCAGTCTTGGGTTGACCAAAGAGACGACTGACATTGGAGATGGAGGGGATGCCATGACTGGCCCAAACAAAATCCATCCCAGAGAAGAGCCAGGCTTATTGAATCTCAGGTAGTAGTAGCAGTGATGATGATGATGATGATGATGATGATGATGATGATAGTAATACAGTGGTACCTCAGTTTACAAACTTAATCTTTTCCGGAACAGGATTGTTCTTAAACGCCTTCTCGTGAAGTGAACCAAGGTTTTCGTTCTGCAGCTGTAAGAATGTGAAACCAAGACTGAATTATTGCCTCTGTTAATTGGGCTTTATTGCTGGGTTGCTTCTGACTAACAAGTTTCTTTAGTCGGCTCCATACAGATTCTCGACTGGGTTAAAGTTTGGGCTACTCCCAGGCCATTCCAGCAGTGGAATAGGATTATCTTGAAAGCACCTTTTGCACACAGAAGCAACATGACATGGAGATGAATCCTGTTGAAATAGAAAACAAACAAACAAACAAACAAACCACATAACACTGGTCCTGAGAGATCTACATTGGCTCCCAGTACGTTTCCGAGTACAATTCAAAGTGTTGGTGCTGACCTTGAAAGCCCTAAACGGCCTCGGTCCTGTATACCTGAAGTTGCGTCTTCACCCCCACCGTTCTGCCCGGACACTGAGATCCAGCGCCGAGGGCCTTCTGGCGGTTCCCTCATTGCGAGAAGTGAGGTTACAGGGAACCAGAGAGAGGGCCTTCTCTGTAGTGGCGCCCGCCTTGTGGAAGGCCCTTCCAGCGGAGGTCAAGGAAATAGAACAGCTATCCTATTTTTAAAAGATATCTGAAGGCAGCCCTGTTTAGTAATAATAATAATAATAATAATAATTTTTTATTTGTACCCCGCCCATCTGGCTGGGTCTCCCCAGCCACTCTGGGTGGCTTCCACTCTGGGCGGTTTAGGGAAGTTTTTAATATTTAATGCTGTATTGTTTTTAACACTTGATTGGGAGCCGCCCAGAGTGGCTGGGGGAACTCAGCCAGATGTGCGGGGTACAAACAAATTATTATTATTATTATTAATATATAAATGCTTCACTATCTGGGCAAAGATCACCTGCAGAATGCTTCAGTTTGGGCTCAAGTATTTCATTCATGCATTTTGGGGCATTTACATTCCCATTAATGACATAAATTCTGCCCACACCTTTTGCTGCCATACAACCCCAGATCATCACACTTATCTGGGTGTTTCACGGTTGGTGTAATGCAAGTAGGATGTAAATCTTCTCTGATTCTTCTCCTCCCATATTTCATGCCATCACTACCAAGCAAGGAGATTTGGGTCTCATCGCTCTAAATAAAACTGTCCCATTGCTCCGCTGTCCAGATAACATGGGTTTAATCTTTTCAACTTTTGCTTGAGAGATAACAATGGCTTTTTCCTTAGAATTCTAACATTTAGACCAGTCCTTGCACTCAACTTCACATTACATTGCGCCATGTCATATTGTATACACCCAGATGATTTTCTTCTGTCATGTAGGGACAGTCTCTCCATTCTTCAATCGTCACTTGCCTTTGTGCACCTTTTCCTGCCTTTACCAGTCTGATTTTGTAGAGACTGAATTTCCTTATACCACTTCAAAAATATAGAAAGGCCAGCTTTGGTTAAGTTTTACCCAATCTCTCTTCTAATTTCTTCATAACTGTAGCCTTGTTCACTTAATAGTACTATTTTACATCGCTTTCTGGGTGACCAGTCAACTCTTTGTGCCATTTCTATAATTTTATTATGTTTTACAACCTCACTAAATGAAAGAAGACAAAAAACCAACCAACTTGATAGCAATCACATAACACACTGACAAAACTCAACCTAAGCAAGTTGTGCTTCCTTTTTCTGGTTATTTGGCTATAATGTTTGATAGAATACGGGTACCGGTAATTGAACAAACTTTGTTGAATTGCATTCTTGATTACATTATCTTTCTTTTTTAAAAAAATTATTAACAACATTTCAAAAAATCAATCAATACCATCATACAATTTTCCCCATTTTATTCCCCCTCCCCCTCCCGTACTTCCCCCAGCTGCTTTCTTAATTCACCTTCAGATTACTTCTGCATACTGTACATTTATAAATGTTACCCTCCTATTTTTCAAATTTATATTTTCCCAATAAAAATTGTGTATGTTTATTCAAATCCTGCTGATGATTTTAATTCTCATTGTTGTTTTTGCAAATAACCTATAAAAAGTTCCCATTCCTCCTTAATGTCCTGATTGTCCTTTTCACGCAATTTATTTGTCAATTTTGCCAATTCTGCATAGTTCATCGGTTTTTCTTGCCACTGTTCCTTCGTTGGTATTTCCTCTTTCTTCCATCCTTGTGCCAGCAAGACTCTCGCCACAGTCGTAGCATACATAAATAAACTTCTTATTTTCTTTGGTATATCTTGTCCTAGTATTCCTAATAAAAAAGCTTCTGACTTTTTAACAAAAGTCCGTTTGAACAATTTTTTCATTTCATTATAAACCATTTCACAATATTTTTTAACTTCTCTGCACTCCCACCACATAGGAAAAAATTCCCTTCCTTTTCTTTACATTTCCAACATTTGTTAGTCTCAGTTTTATACATTTTAGCTATTTGGACTGGTGTAGTGTACCCAGGTGGCGCTGTGGGTTAAACCACGGAGCCTAGGGCTTGCTGATCAGAAGGTCAGCGGTTCGAATCCCTGCGACGGGGTGAGCTCCTGTTGCTCGGTCCCAGCTCCTGTCCACCTAGCAGTTCGAAAGCACGTTAAAGTGCAAGTAGATAAATAGGCACCGCTCCGGCGGGAAGTTAAACGGTGTTTCCGTGCGCTGCTCTGGTTCTCCAGAAGCGGCTTAGTCCTGCTGGCCACATGACCCGGAAGCTGTACGCCGGCTCTCAGCCAATAAAGCGAGATGAGCGCCGCAACCCCAGTGTCGGACACGACTGGACCTAATGGTCAGGGGTCCCTTTATCTTTACCTTTACCTAGTATACAATCTGTACATCATTTTCAAATAATTTCCCTTCAACAAAACACAATCTGTGAATTTTAAATTTACTTTCCACAGTTTTTCCCAGTCCTCAAATTGTATGTTATGACCCATGTCTTGGGCCCATTTTATCATTACTGATTTAACCTCTTCATCTTTCGTCTCCCATTGTAACAAGATACTATAATAATAATAATAATAATAATAATAATAATAATAGTAATAATAATTTTATTATTTTTACCCCGCCCATCTGGCCGAGTTTCCCCAGCCACTCTGGGCGGCTTCCAGTCAAATATTAAAACAATACAGCATTAAATATTAAAAACTTCCCTAAACAGGGCTGCCTTCAGATGTCTTTTAAAAATAGGATAGCTGCTTATTTCCTTGACATCTGCTGGAAGGGCATTCCACAGGGAGGGCGCCACTACCAAGAAGGCCCTCTGTCTGGTTCCCTGTAACCTCACTTCTCGCAATGGGGGAACTGCCAGAAGGCCCTCGGCGCTGGATCTCAGTGTCCGGGCTGAACAATGGGGGTGGAGACGCTCCTTCAGTTATACAGGACCGAGGCCGTTTAGGGCTTTAAAGGTCAGCACCAACACTTTGAATTGTGCTCGGAAACGTACTGGGAGCCAATGTAGTTCTCTCAGGACCGGTGTTATGTGGTCCTGGCGGCCACTCCCAGTCACCAGTCTAGCTGCCGCATTCTGGATTAATTGCAGTTTCCGGGTCACCTTCAAAGGTAGCCCCATGTAGAGCGCATTGCAGTAGTCCAAGCGGGAGATAACTAGAGCATGCACCACTCTTGCGAGACAGTCTGCAGGCAAGTAGGGTCTCAGCCTGCGTACCAGATGGAGCTGGTAGACAGCCGTCCTGGACACAGAGTTAATCTGCGCCTCCATGGACAGCTGTGAGTCCAAAATGACTCCCAGGCTGTGCACCTGGTCCTTCAGGGGCACAGTAACCCCATTCAGGGCCAGGGAGTCCCCCACACCCGCTCGCACCCTGTCCCCCAAAAACAGTACTTCTGTCTTGTCAGGATTCAACCCCAATCTGTTAGCCGCCATCCATCCTCCAACCGCCTCCAGGCACTCACACAGGACCTTCACCGCCTTCACTGGTTCTGATTTGAAAGAGAGGTAGAGCTGGGTGTCATCTGCATACTGATGAACACCCAGTCCAAACCCCCTGATGATCTCTCCCAGCGGCTTCATATAGATATTAAAAAGCATGGGGGAGAGGACGGAACCCTGAGGCACCCCGCAAGTGAGAGCCCAGGGGTCCGAACACTCATCCCCCACCACCACTTTCTGGACACGGCCCAGGAGGAAGGAGCGGAACCACTGTATAACAGTGCCCCCAGCTCCCAATCCCTCTAGACGGTCCAGAAGGATGTTATGGTCGATGGTGTCAAAGGCCGCTGAGAGATCCAGCAGAACTAGGAAACAGCTCTCACCTTTGTCCCTAGCCCGCCGGAGATCATCAACCAGCGCGACCAAGGCAGTTTCAGTCCCATATAAGCATTCTTCAAGAGCTTTACCTTCTCTACAACTTCTTTCTGAAATCTAGGAACAGTATAACTGAACCCTTTTTTATTGTCCTCATTATAAATTTCATTCAATCGTCTATAATGTAGCCAGCTCTGCACATATCCTCATAGTCTTTTAACTTCCATTTTCCATCTCAATCTTCCAGTAAGTCTCTGTATGTAGGCCATTTTTCTTTCTTGCCAAGTGGTTTGAGTAGTGAAGCCTCAATTGGTGATAGCCACCAAGGTGTTTTCTGTTCTATCAAATCCTTATATCTTTCCCACACTCTTATTAATGATTTCCTAATCATGTGGTTGTAAAATCCTTTATGTATCTTTCCTTTCACATACCAAAGGTATGCGTGCCACCCATACCTATTGTCATGACCTTGCAAATCCAAAGCTTCTTCCTTCTCCAGTTTTCTCCAGTCCCTAATCCAAACCAAACGTGCAGCCTCATAATATAACTTAAGGTCTGGGAGGGCGAAGCCTCTTTCTTTTATATCTGTAAGTATCTTATGTTTAATCCTTGGCCTTTTGCCCTCCCAGACAAACTTGGCAATCTCTCTTTGCCATTTTGGTGTTATGAGCCATCAAGTGGTGTTATGAGCCATCAAACCTCTGGAATACACATTTACCCTAAAGGCTTCCACAATTCTGACCACTACTGTATATCAAACAAAGCAACATTCAACAACTCATGAGAATCTAATAATAAATATGTTGGTTAATGACAAACAACACAGGTAATGAACACACATCCAACTCCTTTCAGTTCTTCTCCATTTGTTCCTGAGGCTCTAATCCCTTTTTGTTTCCATTGCAGATTGTGATGAATTGGAAATTGATAACAAGGGTGACCATGACAAAATCTCCAGAGAGGAGAAGCCACGTAAAAATTTGGAGTGTGGAGAAAGCTGCAGTCAGAGCTCCTCTCTAACTAAGGATCAGAGAATTCACCTAGGGGAGAAACCCTATCAGTGTGTGGAATGTGGAAAGCGATTCAGTCAGAGCGCCCATCTCACTTCCCATCAAAGAATTCACTTAGGGGAGAAACCCTATCAGTGTGTGGAATGTGGAAAGCGCTTCAGTCAAAGCGGCCATCTCACTTCCCATCAAAGAATCCATACAGGGGAGAAACCCTATCAGTGTGTGGAATGTGGAAAGAACTTCAGTCAGAGCCAACATCTCACTTCCCATCAAAGAATTCATACAGGGGAGAAACCCTATCAGTGTGTGGAATGTGGAAAGAGTTTCCGTCTCAGGGACAGCCTCACTTCCCATCAAAGAATTCATACAGGGGAGAAACCGTATCAGTGTGTGGAATGTGGAAAGAGCTTCAGTCACAGCCACAGTCTCACTTCCCATCAAAGAATTCATACAGGGGAGAAACCGTATCAGTGTGTGGAATGTGGAAAGAGCTTCAGGAAGAGCAACGACCTCTCTTCCCATCAAAGAATTCATACAGGGGAGAAACCCTATCGGTGTGTGGAATGTGGAAAGAGCTTCAGAAAGAACTCCCATCTCAGTTCCCATCAAAGAATTCATACAGGGGAGAAACCATATCAGTGTGTGGAATGCGGAAAGAGCTTCACTGATAGCTCCTCTCTCAGTTCCCATCAAAGAATTCATACAGGGGAGAAACCGTATCAGTGTGTGGAATGTGGAAAGAGCTTTAGTCACAACCAACATCTCACTTCCCATCAAAGAATTCATACAGGGGAGAAACCATATCAGTGTGTGGAATGTGGAAAGAGCTTCAGTCAGAGTTCCGCTCTCTCTTCCCATCAAAGAATTCATACAGGGGAGAAACCCTATCAGTGTGTGGAATGTGGAAAGAGCTTCTGTCAGAGTTCCGCTCTCTCTTCCCATCAAAGAATTCATACAGGGGAGAAACCATATCAGTGTGTAGAATGTGGAAAGAGCTTCAGTCACAGCCTCAGCCTCACTTTCCATCAAAGAATCCATACAGGGGAGAAACCATATAAGTGCTTTGAATGTGGAAAGAGCTTCACTAATAGCTCCGCTCTCACTTCCCATCAAAGAATTCATACACGGGAGAAACCGTATCAGTGCTTCGAATGTGGAAAGAGCTTTAGTCACAGCCACAGTCTCACTTCTCATCAAAGAATTCATACAGGGGAGAAACCCTTTCAGTGTGTGGAATGTGGAAAGAGCTTCAGGAAGAGCTGCGATCTTACTTCCCATCAAAGAATCCATACAGGGGAGAAACCGTATCAGTGTGTGGAATGTGGAAAGAGCTTCAGTCAGAGCTCCAAACTCACTTCCCATAAAATAATCCATACAGGGGAGAAACCCTATCAGTGTGTGGAATGTGGAAAGAGCTTCAGTCACAGCGCCAGACTCACTTCCCATCAAAGAATCCATACAGGAGATAAACCATATAAGTGCTTTGAATGTGGAAAGAGCTTCACTGATAGCTCCTCTCTCACTTCCCATCAAAGAATTCATACAGGGGAGAAACCATATCAGTGCTTCGAATGTGGAAAGAGCTTTAGTCACAGCCACAATTTCACTTCCCATCAAAGAATTCATACAGGAGACAAACCCTATCAGTGTGTGGAATGTGGAAAGAGCTTCAGTCACAGCGCCGGACTCACTTCCCATCAAAGAATTCATACAGGGGAGAAACCGTATCAGTGTGTGGAATGTGGAAAGAGCTTCAGTCAGAGATCCCATCTCACTTCCCATAAAAGAATCCATACAAAGGTTGGAAAAACAATTATACAGCTTTAGGAGCCAGGCAAATCCGCACCTTTTTAACCAGGCCTTTGGCTGATTGACATCTAATGCCCTTTTAAAATGTGGTGTTTTGTCTTTTTATGTTGGGGTTTTGGCAGTTAGTTCCTTGGGTTCTTTTTTTCTTTTTCTTTTAATCCCAGCTTTTATTGAAACTTAACATATATCAGGGTGGATTTGATTTAAATCACGATTTAAATCACTAGTCAGTAAGGCTCGATTTAAATCACTAGTCAAGAAAGACTCATTCTTGCTGGTATAATCTTAATATTTACAACCATGTGAAGGTTTTATTTTTTGAATAATAAATTTTCAGAGTAGTTTTTACAGTTATATCAAAAATTACTGATTTGGTTATATTACTAGAAATACATAGACAGATAATTATGAAATTATGGTGAGGTTTAATAAGTTAACTCTTTATATTTGGACAACTTTTCTGCTGTACTTTATTGGAAGGAGAAAAATAATCATTTCCTTAATAACCATTTAAACAATTTATTTAACTAAAACAATAACATGATAGCATATGTATCCATGTTTGTTAACTGATGTGGTTAAACATTTTTTTAAAAAAAACTTAGACTTAGTTTTAGCACACTTGATAAACTTAAAACAAATCCTTATTTCCTGATGAATAGCCTTTGGACTACAATGTAACTTAAATAGAAGACTATATTTAGAAAGATTTTTCCTCCAAAAGCATTTTATTTTTAAAAAATCCAATTTAAATCAAAAAAATCCGATTTAAATAAAAAAAATCCAATTTTTTTGATTTTTTTAAAAAAAATCATTGATTTTTATCCACCCTGACATATATACAGAATAACGAAAAGTACCCATTATTCCCTAACAAAATATAGTACCTAAATTACATCAATTAACATAATTATATGCTTATAAAACCCGCCACCCTCCCTCTACTTCCCTCCACAGCAATTAGATTTCTTTATACCTTTTTTCCTTGCATTGTATAGTAGATTATTTTTGTTAAATTCTGATTTTTCCTATTTGGTTTTGTTCTTGCTTACATTGTTTATTCTATGAGCATGTCATTTTTAGAACAATATTTTGACATACAATCTTCGAAATACTTTGACTCCATTCTTTACTTTTTATTTGATTGGTATCTTATAATTGAGGTTAATTTTGCCAGTTCTATATACTCACTTACCGTATTTTTCGCTCCATAATGCGCACCGGACCATAATGCGCACCTCGTTTTTAGAGGAGGAAAACCAGGGAAAAATATTTTTTCTGGTTTTCCTCCTCTAAAAGGCTGGGAGGGAAGAGAGAGAGAGAAGGAAGGAAAGAAAGAAAGAAAGAAGCAAAGAAGGGGTGAGAGAGGGAAGGAAGGAAGGAAGGAAGGAAGGAAGGAAGGAAGGAAGGAAGGAAGGAAGGAAGGAAAGAAAAAGAAAGGTGTGTGAGAGAGAGGGAAGGAAGGACGGAAGGAAGGGGTGAGGGAAAGAGAAAGGGAGGGAGGGGAGAGAGAAGGAAGGAAGGAAGGGATGAGAGAGTGAAAGAAAGAGGGAGAAGGAAGGGAGGGAGGAAAGAGAGGGGAAAGGAGAAGGGAGGGAGGGAAGAGAGAGAGAAGGAAGGAAGGAAGGAAAGGAAGGAAGGAAAGAAGGAAGGGGCAGGAGAAATAGAGAGATGGATGGATGGATGGATGGATGGAAGGGGTGAGAGGGAAAGAGAAAGGGAGGGAGGGAGGGAAGAGAGAGAGAAGGAAGGAATAGGTGGGTGAGAGAGAGAGAGAGAGAGAAGGGAGAGAGAGAAAGAAAGAAAGAGAGGGGGGAAGGAAGCCTGCTCTTGTGAGAAGCGGCGGCGGGATGAGCGCCCCAAAAGGAGCGCTTTCGGGGCACTGATCTCGTTGCCACCTCTTGCAGGGGCAACCACGTCTCCCTTCTCCCCGGCTCGCTGGGGGGGGGGAGGGCGGAGGGAAAGCGGCCCAGACGGAGCTCTCCCTCTCCACTCGCCCCAAAGCAGCAGGGCTAGCAGGAGCTAAGTGTCTCCTGCGCAGCCTCGCTGCTCCAAAGCAACTGCGAGGGAGGGAAACGGAGCTCTCCTTCGAGGCTTTGAAGCGAGGGAGAGCTCCGTTTCCCTCCTTCGCGGCTTGCTTTGGAGCAGAGGGGCTGCACAGGAGACGTTCCTGCGCAGCCTCGCTGCTCCAAAGCAACTGCAAGGGAGGGAAACGGAGCTCTCCTTCGAGGCTTTGAAGCGAGGGAGAGCTCCGTTTCCCTCCTTCGCGGCTTGCTTTGGAGCAGAGGGGCTGCACAGGAGACGTTCCTGCGCAGCCTCGCTGCTCCAAAGCAACTGCAAGGGAGGGAAACGGAGCTCTCCTTCGAGGCTTTGAAGCGAGGGAGAGCTCCGTTTCCCTCCTTCGCGGCTTGCTTTGGAGCAGAGGGGCTGCACAGGAGACGTTCCTGCGCAGCCTCGCTGCTCCAAAGCAACTGCAAGGGAGGGAAACGGAGCTCTCCTTCGAGGCTTTGAAGCGAGGGAGAGCTCCGTTTCCCTCCTTCGCGGCTTGCTTTGGAGCAGAGGGGCTGCACAGGAGACGTTTTCGAGCTGTTTTCCCCATCTCCGTCCTCCTGCCGCTGGCGGTGGCCACGGAGAAGGGGAAAAGAGCCCGATTTTGAGCTGTTTTCCCCATCTCCGTCCTCCTGCCGCTGGCGGTGGCCACGGAGAAGGGGAAAAGAGCCCGATTTCGAGCTGTTTTCCCCATCTCCGTCCTCCTGCCGCTGGCGGTGGCCACGGAGAAGGGGAAAAGAGCCCGATTTCGAGCTGCTTTCCCCTCCCCCGCCCCTCTGCCGCTGGCGGTGGCCGCGGAGGAGGGGGAAACAGCCCGATTTGGGGCTGCTTGCCCCTCCCCTGACCCTCTGCCGCTGGCGGTGGCCGCGGAGGAGGGAGAAACAGCCCGATTTCGGCTGGGGAGCGTCAGAGGCGGGCAGCAGCAGAAGCGGCGCCCAGTGCCTTCGCTCCATAACGCGCACAGACTTTCCCCCTTCCTTTTTTGGAGGAAAAAAGTGCGCGTTATGGAGCGTAAAATACGGTAATTTGCAAATCCACTCTTCCTTTGTTGGTATGTCCTGAGATTTCCATTTAGTGGCAATCACTACCCTGGCAGCTGTTGTTGCATACAAAAAGATTGTTTTTTTCCTTATGTGGTATGTCTTTGCCCATCAGCCCTAACAGATAAGCTTCAGGGGTTTTTTTTTTTCAAGGGGATTTTAAACATTTTCTTAAGTTCCTCATGTATTATTCTCAAAAAATTCTTTATTTCTATGCAACCCCACCACATATGAATTGTCATTTCAGGTTCCTTGTTACATTTTCAACAAAGGTTGGATTTTAATTTATAAATTTTGGCGAGTTTGACTGGTGTTAAATACCACCTGTAATACAAGTTTTCCTTTATCGTGTAGCAGGCAGTAAAGCAAATACCCTCAAGCCAGAATTTCTCCCATTGGTCTGTGTATATTTATATGTAAATAAAGCAGATTAGCCTAAATGCTAAGTTGCTGAGTTCTGTTACGCAACTGCGCAAACCTTTGCAGATCCCTAAGTGTGCTGGTGTCTTCTGGCATCAGTCGCTGTGATGTTCGGGTAAGGAATGCTTTTGAAGCTCCCAAACTATCGCCTAGGAGGGAGGGAACATGCCAGTCGGGCATGTGTCTCTGCCAAGGTTCTACTCTTTTGTATAGGACATCCTGACATAATGGTGCCAAATAGCAATTGTTCTTTAGCGAAACCTTTTCTTTGGACTGCATTAAACACACTTGTAATTGTATATATTGCCAATTATCCATCCCATATTGTTTTAATTCTTCATAGGTTTTGTTGGTGTTAAAGGGTTAAAAAGTCTGAGTCGCTCTAATCATTGAGCAGCTGTGCGACCTTGACCATCCGGGAATGTTAGATAATTGGTATAAATACTCAGTTTGTAACCGTGGGCGTTGGTCGCTGAGCTGAGCTGAATGTAGTGTAAAGTTTTCTTTCATGCAAGAGATAAAACATGAGTGCTTTATTGCCTGGTTTTTTGTTTTTGTAAATAAATTACTTTAAGTTTCAACGTGATTGCTCCAGAGTTCCTGATTTACAGCTATTGCTGGCTCTCCTATCTTCTTCACTCCGCTGCACAAAGAAAAACCCTGCTGTGAGTAAGACTTAAAAGGCTTGGAAGCGAACTGGACATTTAATTTAACATTAAGCTAATTAAAGTTTAATGGACAGGTTATGGCTGTTTGTGCGTAAAGAAGGAGATAAGGGTTGAAGTCCAGAGTGTTTTATGGGACGGACTGGAGCGAAGACAGAAGCCAGCGGCCAGGAAAGCAGCTTGAGTCCTGCAATTGTGCTATGATAAGGAAAAGGTTTAAAAAGCACTGTGCAGTTTGTACTCACTGGAAGACCCCTCACACCTGAAGGAGCTACCTCCACAGCTGGGAAGCAGTCTACAGGAGTTTAAGTACTGTACCTAAGCCCCAGGGAGGATGGCAGAGCCCCAAGAAAGTTTCTCAGTACCATTTGCACGGCTGAATGGTAAGAATTGGCAGGATTGGAAGGCTAGAGTGAGGGTCTTGCTGCAAGCAAAAGAACTATGGGATTGTACAGCAGCATCGCCTTTACAGGCAGCTGCAGACGCTTCTGCAGCAGACAAAGCAGCAGCAGAGAGATCGCAGAAACGCGACCGTAACGCTCAGAGTCTATTGACATTGGCGGTAGGGCCAGAGCAAATGCCTTATGTTTCTGAATTAAATAATTCACATGAGGTCTGGACTGTTTTGCAGCGTTTAAATTCCAGAAATACTGCTGGGGCCAGGATTCACACCACAAGGTCTCTGTTTGAGTTACGTCTCCAACCGGGAGCGTGTGTGAAAGAGCACATTGCCAATATGGTGTCTGTCTTTAATCAATTAAGGCAGCTGAACATTCCTTTTACAATGGAGCAGCAGTCGTATATTTTGTTGTCCTCTCTTGATAAAAGTTATGAGACTTTAGCCTTAACATTGGAAGCGATGCCTCCAGCTGATTTAACTCTGGAATACATTTCATCACGCCTTGCAGATGAACAGGATAAAAAACAGAGGGAAAGGGGCTTATCTGCAAGAGGGGGTTGTGCTGTGCCTAGAAGTGGAGGTGCGAAGCATGAGAACACTGTAAATGCCTTTGCAGTTAGATGCTGTTTTCAGTGTGGTTCTTCTTCGCATCTAATTAGGAACTGCACACGTGATGCTAGCCAAGACAACTTCAAAGCCATTGCCCCTAACTACCAGACAAGGAGTTCCAGAGGACAGCGAAGGAGAGGAGGAGGACGTGGCTACACCCATAGCACACAGCACATGGCTTCAGCTATGGCGTTGAAGGAAGGTCGTGACCAGGAGAGCAACCTACGCTGGGTTATCGACAGTGGTGCGTCCCACCACTTGGTGGCGCCATCTAGTGTCCGTTTGCAGAATTGCAGGCAAATGCAAACTCCAAAAATTGTGACGATGGTGGATTCAACCAAACGTTCTTTAAACACTGTAGGCACAGTGTTCTTGAACTGTTTGAATACAGAAATTGAAGCCTATGTGCTAGAGGGAATGAAGGGGTGTATATTGTCTGTATCCGCTCTTGACAGAGATGGGTTTAAAACTGTGTTCGAAAGTGGGTTTTGCACCATTTCTAAAAATGATGTATCTCTTTTGCAGGTGGAATGCAGAAATGGTCTATACAGTTTTGCGATTAATTCTGACTCAGTTGATCAGGTCCAGGCTGGTTGTGTAAACTCGCCTATTCACAATTCTTGCGTTCATTTATGGCATCGTTGTTTGGGCCATGTTAATTTCCAATATGTTAAAAAACAGCCTGAATTATCTGAAGGGTGCACAATGAACAAATGTACAAAGTATTTGGATTGTACTGCATGTAAAAAAGCGAAGGTTCATAGGTGCAGCTATCCCAGGTCAGATAGGAAATCTGACAAAGTGTTCCAACTTGTACATATGGATCTATGTGGTCCGATGCAAGTTGCTAGCTTGGGAGGTTCTAGGTTTGCGCTGTGTATTACAGATGACAAGACAAAAGTCACATGGTGTTTTCCACTTAAAACAAAAGGAGATGCTGCAGAAACAGTTAAAAATTGGGTTCAAGCAGTAGAACATGAATTTGGTACCAAAGTCCTTGCCGTTCAGACGGATCGCGGTACGGAATTTACCGTATCTGTGCTGCAGAATTTCTTTAAGAGAAAGGGAATTAAGCATCGTCTGTCTACCCCTTATTCTCCACAAGAAGGGGGCGTGGCCAAACGTAAAAACAGAGTTTTGCAAGAGTTGGCAAACTCTATGTTATACGATGCAAAATCACCTCAAATTTACTGGGCGGAGGCCTGGACGACGGCTACTCATATTTTGAATAGAGTGTACAATTCTGTGATTAATACCACGTCATACTTTGCTTTATATGGAAAGAAGCCCAAAGTAAATTATTTTCGGGTGTTTGGATCTCAGGCCTATGTTCTCACTCCGAAAGTGTTAAGGAGAAAAGGAGATCCAAGGGCTAAGAAATTCATTTTTTGTGGATACGAACCACATGCCAAATCTTGGAGGTTCGTGAATCCAGAAGGGGATACTACAAGAGTAGTCATCAGCCGAAGTGCTGAATTTTGTGAGCAATCTGGATGGGCTCACTTGCATGGTAACCCCGATATTTTGAGGGATGATTTAGGAATTCACACTGGAGAGGAAAATCCAGAGGGTGGTGAATCGGAAGGTAATGATACACAAGGTTCAGATGTAGATTCTGACCATGCACAAGGGACATCTCCAAAGGCAGAGAAGCCAGAATCTAGGAGTGCCCCAACATCGCCAACAGGTAGACCTAGCAGGCAGAGAAAGCGAAGCAGGTCGCCAACCACACCGAGCCCAAGAGAAATATCAAAACGAAGGTCTTTATCCCTAGGGGCACACCCAGACCTAAAGTCTGAGACAGATTCTGACAGTCAACAGTCAGAGGGGGAACGAGGTAGAATTGCATAGATCAAAACGTGCCACAAAGGGCAAACCACCAGAGAGGTTTAAGGTGACAAGTGCATATGTAAATATGGCACAATGTGAGCCAGAAAGCTACACAGAGGTGCAACAGCTTCCAAGCTCAGAAGCTGCCAAGTGGCAGGAAGCGATGAAAAAGGAGATGGCTTCAATGGAGTCTCTCGGTGTGTTTACAAGCACAGAACTTCCAAGAGGTCAAGAAGCGGTAGGGTGTCGATGGGTGTATCGTTTAAAGCCCGCTACTATGGGTGAGCTGCAATATAAAGCCCGACTAGTTGCCAAAGGGTTTTTGCAGCGCAAATGTGTCCACTATTCACAAATCTATGCCCCTACTTCAAGATCGGAATCATTAAGAATGCTTCTAACCTCTTCAGCTAAGAAAGGGAATAAGCTATTTCATTTTGATGTCAATGTGGCGTATTTAAATGCACATTTACAAGAGGAATTCTACATGATGCCACCGCCAGGTTTTGAGGGAGACAAACCAAACCAGGTTTGGCGTCTACGCAAATCCATTTACGAGCTGAAGCAGTCCGCCCGTAATTGGAATGTCTGCTTGAATGATGCTCTAGAGAGCATGGGGTTCCGAAAGAGCATAGCAGACACATGTCTGTATCTAAAAGGCTCGGGATATGAACAAGAAGCTGTTCTAATTTTTGTTGATGATTTATTGTACAGTGGAAAGGATGATAAACATGCGCAGCAATTTGCCATAAAACTTGGAGAAAGGTTTCAGTTAAAATCACTAGGCACTGTATCCATTTACCGAGGAGTTAAAATACAGCAGGATGAAAAAGGGGATTATTGGCTCAGTCAAGAAGCTAAAATCCAGCAGTTGCTGGAAAGGTTTAAGATGGATAACTGTGCTGGTGTCAAAACCCCAATGGAATTAAGTTATGTAAAGGATGCTCAAGCTGATCGCCAAGTAGAATTCAGTAATCCCGGGGTTTACCAGTCAGCAATAGTCAGTCTTCTCCACATTGCACAGTGGACTTGGCCTGACATAACATATGCTGTCAACATGTTGTGTAGACAAGCTGAAAAACCATCAATTCATGCTTGGCAAGGAGTAAAAAGAGTTTTAAGATATCTCCAGACTACCAAAAGGTTCTGCTTAAAACTGTCAGCAGAGGGCAGCACACAACTTGAATGCTGGGCTGACAGCAGTTGGGCTGATGCTGGATAAGATAGAAAATCAGTGTCAGGAATGGCGATAAAATTTGGGAATGCATTAATTGGTTGGCGATCAAGGAAACAATCACTCATAGCTTTAAGTTCCACTGAATCTGAATTTAATGCGTTATCAGATGTTTGCAGAGAGTTGGAATTTTATAAGCAACTGGTCCAAGAATTGTTTGGAGAATGTACTCTACCCATCAGAATTTGGGAAGATAATCAACCTTGTATTAAATTAGCTGAATCAGGTCAATTCAAGGCACACACAAAACATTTGGATATTCATTATCAAAATGTATGCGAAAGTGTAAAACAAGGTTTGGTAAAGCTGCAGTATTGCCCGAGCAAGGAAAATCTCGCTGATGGCTTTACTAAAGCTTTGAGTCCGCAATCTCATCAAGATTTCTGTTCAGGTCTGAATTTGAATTAAGTTTATTGTAGCTCAGTGTTACGAGCGAGAGGGGGTGTTGGTGTTAAAGGGTAAAAAAGTCTGAGTCGCTCTAATCACTGAGCAGCTGTGCGACCTTGAACATCCGGGAATGTTAGATAATTGGTAGAAATACTCAGTTTGTAACCGTGGGCATTGGTCGCTGAGCTGAATGTAGTGTAAAGTTTTCTTTCATGCAAGAGATAAAACATGAGTACTTTATCGCCTGGTAAAGCCCGTGCATGTGCACAGCGTGATTAGGCGCTTCTGCGTAAGCGCGAAGCACGATTTAGCGTTTCTGCACAGGCGCGAATTGCCGAACCCGGAAGTAGCCTGCTCTGGTACTTCCAGGTTCGGCGCGTTCGTATCCCGTGATGAATGCAATCCGCAGCTATCGTAACATGAGGTACGACTGTATTTAAAGGATCCATCTTTTCGCCATTTATTACTAAGTAGACCTGCTGGTTTTCATATATTGCTTTTATTGCTCTTCAGTAGTTTTCACCCAGCCTTGCTGCTTCTGCTACTTCCTGAAGGAACGATCTTGATAGGTTATTGAAAGCCTTCTCGGCATCGATTACCATAAATGCAGCTTTTAAATTAGGTCTCAATTCCAAATATTCAGTTAGTCGATTACTATTCTCATGTTTGCTTTTATATGCCTATTTGGGAGGAATCCCACTTGGTCTTGATCTATTACATCCTTTAGAACAGATTCCAGCCTATTTGCTAATATCCCTGTGAACAGTTTATAGTCATTATTTAATAATGATATGGGTCTGTAGTTGTTAACTAATTATCTGTGCTTTGTTTGTGAATTAATACAATGTTAGCTTTTTGCCACGACTTTGGTGTTTTTCCTTCTTGCATGATCTCGTTCATTAATTTTTTTAGAGGCAATATTATAACATCTTCTAATCTTTTGTAGTGTATCACGGATAGTCCATCTTGACCTGGAGCCTTCCCCAGTTTAAGATTGGAAATTGCTTGTTGTATCTCCATTGTTGTTATTGGTGTGTTGAGCTGTTTCCGTTTGTTTTCACTTTTTGGGGGAATTTGTTTTCCTTGAAGATATTTTATAATTTGTTGATGAGTTTCTGGACCCTTTTTATATAGATTGGTGAAATATTTAACAAAGCATTTATTTATTCCTTCTTCCGTCTCCATTGCCTTTCCTTCATTTACTACTTTGTTTATTTGTCTTTGTCTTTTCTTTATCTGCCACGCAAGTAATTTACCTGGTCTATTTCCAAATTCAAATGATTTTTGTTTCATCCATTTTATGTTTCTTTCTATTTCATCATTTAAGAGCGTTGAGAGTTGTGTTTGTAATATTTTAATGGTTTGGTTTGCAATTTTTTAGTTTTTTCTTTCATTGTTTCTTCCTGTTTTTTACTTTTTGCTTTTCGATCCATCACCGTTTTTTTTATTTCCATATTCTTAATTGTTAGACTTTTAAAAAGATTCATTTACAAACATTCACTAATAACACCATATATGTGAGCCTTCATAAGGAATTTTATAAGCTCTGGCCAGAGTGCTCTCAAATTTCTCCTCAAAAACCTCTTCCTTCCTTCCTTCCTTCCTTCCTTCCTTCCTTCCTTCCTTCCTTCCTTCCTTCCTTCCTTCCGTCCGTCACCAACTGTCTGTATAGGAGCTGGGAGGGGAAACAGATTAAGGGCCAAAGTTACCATATCTTTGCCACCACTAGCTGTCACTGCAGTATACTTTCCTGTTGGGTCTATCTATATTTCTCTATGTGTTCTGCTTTCCAGCACAAAGGGGGCAGAAGTTAAGAGCGCCTTCTGTGTTCAAGCCTGCGCCATTATTCTTTAAGCCTTACCAATCCCTTACCCTTAGAATCACCCCCTCCCCCATCCTGCAAGCTCCCCAATACTCTTAATTTCAGCACTGCTCCTCAGTCTCTGTCTTTTATATACACATTGTTCTGTCTAGTTCCCATGATATCATTTCTCTTGTTATAAACAAAAATCTGTCCTTATTCCCTTATGGGGTACACAAGAGCCCTTTGTAGGTTCTCCATCGGTAGGAGAATATAACAGAGGCCAACCAGAGAAGATTGAGAAGCAAAGTCTTTATTATCGCTGTTGCAACAGGGTGACCTCCCCACACACAGGAGAGTAGGGGAGGGACCTAGAACAAAGGAGCGCCTGCCCTTATATAGAAATTTGAAATTGCCCACGCTGCCGTTCAATACCACCCCCAGAAGCATCATACATACATGACAGAAGGGGTGTAACCCAAGACCACCACCCCCAGATACATCATGGTTACATCATGAAAGAGGAGGTCTGGTGACAGTTGTAGTGAAATAGCAAAACCTTAGGTGCATTTAGAAACTTTGGTTCTTAGTGGGATGCATTGTGGGTCTGAGGAGAACTGCAGCATCTTGGGGATTTGCTGGGGGCCTCCGAGGTGAGGAATGGAATGTGTCTCTGTAAGCTTAATTGCCTCCTGCCAGTAAAGCTGAGAAGGAGGTAATCTGATTTATGTTAATGGGCGATCCGGTATAGCTGTGTATGGGAAGGCAAAAGGTTATCTAACCAGTGACTGGATGCTAACTTCAGCTGTGTCAGGGAGGGGATGAGAAACTTTAGGGAGTGTCCTTTGGATACCCACTTTGATGTGCAAACAATTAGCAGCTGCCTTGTTCCTTGACGGCTGGAAGACAAATGGTTATCCTTTTACAATTGGTCAATTTGCCATTATTAGTCTAAAGGGATTGGCTTTCTCAAACAAACACCTCATGGGGAAAAAGGATAAATAATAACTAAGGAATGGTAATGTTAATTGCTCTTAGCCAAGACTTTTAGCCATTCTCTGAGGATCTGACGTCTGAGGTGTGATGCTTTAATTTTCTTATGGAGTTTGTATTAGATTTAGGTAGTAATACTTTATACTTTATTATTTTACTTTTGTAACCTTTTCTGTTGAGAACTGTGTAACCCTTATATCTTGGTTGGTATTATTTCTTTTAATAAACCTTAAAAGGATAAGTTTGTCTGTGTTTTGTGTTTCCAACTGCAAAGCTAAATCCAAGTGGCTGACTACTCGTCTACCTTCTGTGTCCACGGTAAAGTGGAGGCTGGCTGTGTAACCTGGTACGGCAGAGGGGTGCCCCTTTCTCCCCTCACCCAGGGTTAACAGCGGACTGAAAAGGGGTGGTGGCAGCTTTTACCGTTTATTAGGCTTTTGGGTGTAAATTTGGTTATTCCCCCTTTTAGTGGGTTTTACCATCCCCGCCACACCACTACAACAGTAATCTGAGCATCCTGGACCCTGCCTCCTGTTGCCCTCCACCAAACACCCACCAAGTGAAACAAAAGAGATACCGTGTTTCTCCTAAAATAAGACACCGTCTTACATTCCCCCCCCCTAAAAAAAACACAGTATGGCTTATTTTCAGGGGATGTCATATTTTAACCGCTCCGCGTCTGCATGCTGCATAGCCATGCCTAACCAGGCCGTCTTAAGGGAGAGGCACCGCGTCACTATGTCTTATTTTCGGGGTATGGCTTATTTTCAGGGTATGGCTTATATTTCACAAATGCGTAGAAATCCTGCTACGGCTTATTTTATGGCTACTTCTTATTTTAGGAGAAACGGTATTTACATTTCCCTGTTTCCCAGCCAAGTTAGTCACACCCTTTTGTCTTCATCTGGGTTTGTTATCTCTGGAATGGTCACCTCTCGGGCACTCAGGTATCAGAATCAGGTAGGTAGCCGTGTTGGTCTGTCATAGTCAAAACAAAATAAAAAATAAAAAAATTCCTTCCAGTAGCACCTTAGAGACCAAGAACAAAGTTAGTTGGTCTCTAAGGTGCTACTGGAAATAAATTTTTTATTTTGTTTTAGCTATCAGAATGACAGAGATTATCACAGGCAGAGGGCTGCTTACCTCCTCCCTCCTTGCAGAGAAAGCACTTGGTCAGCTGGGAGTCAAAATGGTGTGAGGCCTGTCTTCCTGTGCTGCTTCAGACGTGGCCTTGTTTGCTTGGCACACTTATGAACATTTATTATATATATAAGACCTTAATATTCTTCTTACACTCACTATGCCACTTCTATCTTGCTTGGCGTCTCTTTCACTTTCTTCTTTCTTTTTCCCTTTATTCGCCGTTGTCTCCTTCTCCCCCCCTCTACCTCCGCCTCTCCATGCGCTCCCCCCGAATTCCTGTTTTCTACTCCTCTTCCTCCTCCCTCTCCTCCGCTCTCTTTTACGATTCCCTCTTTCTCACCGCACTTTTTATCTCTCCTTATTGTTTTATTTTCAAGCCTCCTTACTGTAGCAATTATTTTCGCTGGCAAGGGAGGAGGATTCTGGCTTTCCCCTCCTCTCTTGCCGTCACCCCGCAGCTCCAGAGAAACAGTCATTCAACACTCCTGCATGTCAGGTCGGCTTTTACAGCTCTCTGCTAATCCGCTACAGTCAGTTTTTTACCTCCAATGTAGTGCTCCTTAAATGCAATTTATATTGCCGCGTTACTGCGGATCTCCGGTCATTAACTTTAATTAGTCCTTCTGCCAGCTACGTTCTTAGAACAATATCTTAACCCTGATCCTTTGCTTGCAGTTTCAAGTTTAGGATTTTTTCTTGAGCTTTTTATATGCTCTTGACCTAGGATTCAGGGATTGTCGGCTTTAAATAACGGAGAGTCTTGCACCACTCACCTAGGTCTTTGGGGCGTCTGACATCTGGGGGTGGCCCTTCTTTTTTTTGCGCTGAGGTCCTTTTTGTCTTCTTCACATCCGTGCCGAAGAGTCAGAGACCCATTTTCTTTTGCGCTGCTTGGTACCCTTCAGTCTGACTTGTCCTCTCAGACTTTATCAATGGGAAAGCTGCCTTCGCCCTTGCGCTTCCCGTCCCTAGTCAGAGCAGTTCCCCCGACCGGCCTCTGAGGGTGCTTGGCCGGAAGTCTGGCACTGTGATTATTCTAGTTGGGTTGGTTTCTTGTTGGTAGGAGGCATAGGAGTCAGAGTGAGTGGGAGACAGAGGGGAGACCGAGAGTGAATCGGATTACAGTGTTTCAAAGTGTTTAAAACTTGTTTGCGTTCACAATAAACTGGAATCTTTGTTAATATGTTATAAACTGACTGAGTCTGAATATATTACCGGGGAAACCTGGCTGGTGGCAGTGGAAGAGATAAGCCGTGGTGGTGCGGGGTCAATAGTCCGTGGAAAGACTGGGGGCTCTGTGGGAACCCCGCAGGAAGCCACCCCCAGTTCCCCCCCAAATGCAACCTTTTATTCTTCCGCAACTTGCCATACAATTTCTTTCAATTTGCCCTCTTAAAATTTTAAAAAAATAAACGCACAAAGGTCATGAGGAAAACAAAATGCAAGAAAATACAAACGTCGACAGGTCCCCTCTTTGCCGACCAAAAACAAAAGCTGCTTTAAAACATGGTTTCCCAAACCAGTGTCCCCAGCAGCTCCTGGACTACAGTTCCCATTATCCTTCCCCATTGGTCCTGTGCACCCCAGAGCCAGCTGACTCGGCATGGATCTTGAAGTCAGCCAGCATCAGAAGTCGGGGAGTCCTCAACTCCGCCTGTGAGACCAGGTCTGTCAGGGAGACCATGGAGGGAAAAGGACACAGGAAGCACCCCTGCTAGCAAACACCCTTCAACAACACCCCAACCCCAGAGTCTGTTCAGCCCCCACTGCTTGTTGTAGCTGGAGTCAGTCTGGGCGCTGCCCTCCCAGGCCAGGTGGGAAAGGCCTGCCAGGCAGGGAGTAGGTCCTGCAGGACTCCCAGCAAGAAAACCTGGCAGGTGAGTCTTGGGCAAAGAAGGGACAAGGGAGTTCCCTGTCTCCAAGGTCTGGGGCTTACCTTCTCTTTGATCGGGCCACAGGTAGGCCATCTCCAGCCGAGCTATTACATTCTGCAGAGGAAAGAAAAATCTGGGTCAAATGACACTATGAAACCCACCTTGGATGGCTGCACCCACCTTGGACCCAATCCCTTGTCCCATAGGACCACCCTGAGCCCTGCAGCCTCCTGAACAGAGGGCAGGAAAAGCATCTGGCCTTATCCTGGTTCCCAGGAACACACACTGCATCATCTGCATTCAAAGTCACTCAGGGATGTGCTATGGTGAGGATGGAAGCAACCAAAGAAATGAATAGAGGAAGGCAAGATGCTTACTTTGACCTGGGGGAAATGCTGTTGGCGCTAGTTTCCGCTCTTCCCCATTGTCACAGAGGGAATATCCTCGGAGGTCCTGCGGGAGGAAAGAGCCTCACAGCCAGGGGCCAGTCTGGGCCAAAGCAGCCCCCACTGCCCCACCATGGAGTCCCTGGACCATGAGGGTTGCCAGCTTTGGTCTTGGACTGAATTGGGGGCCAAACTGTCAGTATTTCATTCTCCCATTGCTAGTGTGACATGATACCCATGTTTACACCTTCTGTACAGTCTGTGTAACATAGCTGTCAACCTTTCTCTTTTCTCGTGAGGAATCCTATTCAGAATAAGGGAATTCCCCGCAAAAAAGGGAAAAGTTGACAGCTATGCTGTGTAAGAATGGAAGTCAGTCTGTAAACCACTTCTGTCCTTTGTTCTCTTTTATTCTGACCGAGGAGGAGATGGCTGTGGAAGACGGCTCACGCCATGTTTCTTTGTTATTTTCCGCTGTAAATAAAGCTTGATGTCACATTCCAACACAGGTTGCTTCTGCTGTACTCTGCTACTACGAGTCCCCCAGCCCGAGGGGGGGGGGTGTGCCCACACAAACAGGCTCTGTGCCCCGGAAGCACCTGATCCTAGAAGAGGTGAGTGGAGAGAGTGACTCAGAAGCCGGCAGCCCCAATTCTTGGGGGATGTTTGTGTGTGAGGAGGGGCGTCTGGAGAAGACAGGGAACCACCGCCAACTCAGCAGAACAGAAATGTGTAGGTGGAGCCTAATTGATCCTTGCTGGCCCATTGTGACCAATTCCTTCCATCTCTCTGCAGTTCAGTGACCTGAAGGGGCATCATCAGAGCCTCAAAGAGGCAGCCCAGAGCACGAAGGGCTGGCAGAGAGAGAAAGGAGGCTCCAGGTGCTCTGGGTTCAAGAGCTACGGCCATGCCAGGACCCAGAGAGTCAGGCTCCGTCATTCAAGCAGCCAAGCAGTGTATAAATTTCATGAAACAAATAAAATAAACAGAGAGAGGGGAGAGCTTTGGGTCATTCATTAACGTGGATGGGGACTTATTCTCATAATGTTTAATTGGTTGGTGAAATTGGCAGTCACAAGATTCAGCAAGGACAACAGGCTTGCCGATTTGGTAGGGAGATCATGTCTCTTCATGGAGGAGGAGGAGGAGAGTATCTCTTGTTATAATCCGAGCTAGCTGTCTAGAGCTTCCAGCTAGAGAGGCAGTCTAGCATGGAAGGCACCTGCGAGAGGACAGGCCACAGGAGTGGGATGTCTCTAGTGGACTTCCGGGAGACATCTGCTTGGCTGTGGCTCTGGGCAGAAGCCCCTTCTCCGGCTATGCCATATCCCTTGCTATATCCAACGCTCCAGCCCAAAAGAAGGAGAAGCATTGCCAGCTGTTCAAGGGCTGTTCTGCCTCCTCTTCCGAGGACAGCCCTGCTCTTCCTGGAGAGGGAGGAGACACCTAGGAGGGTCCTCCAAGCCTCAAGGGGTCCCAGAAGAGGAGCAGAAAAATGAGGAAGGTGGTGGAGTCTTCCTTGGAGCCAGGCAAGGCTGATGGGGTTGAGCAGCTGGAGAGATGGAAAATGGTGCCACGCAGAGGTGTAGTGGTTGGAGGTCTGGACTAGGAGGACTGAGGAGAGCAGGGTTTGAATCCCCACTCAGTCATGAAGCTCCCTGGTGGACCTTGAGCCAGCCTAGCCTACTTCGCAGGGCTCCTGTGAAGATAAAAATTGGTGGCAAGGAAAACCATGAAGGCCACTTTGAGCTCCTGGGAGAAAAGTGGGCTAGGAATGTCCTAATAAAAGTGGGTGATGAGAGGGGAGAGAAAAGGGGAAGGCAGGGGAAGAGTGTGGAGGAGCTGAGCTCTTTGGAAAAGACTGGCCGGGTGGATTTCCAGAGAGCCAAGGCTGTGCAGGGGACCCTATTAGCAACCGTGGAGATTCCACCTGCCTCTTTCGAAAGGAGAACACTCACCTGATCAATTTAATTAATTAATTAATTAATTAATTAAATAATACCCCGCCAATCTGGCTGGGTTTCCCCAAACACTCTGGGCAGCTTCCAACAATATATTAAAATACCATAGTTCATCAAATATTAAAAGCTTCCCTAAACGTAATAACAACAACCATTTTCAGTCCATTGAATTGCCAATTAAGCATTTCTGGAAAGGGAAATGGCATACTATTGTATATTAGCATAAAAAGCGTGCATAAGAAAGTATTACTCATTTATTATGAGAATAGGATTTATTTCTTTTGAACTTCGCTTGGTTCCTCCTTGGCAGCCAGTGCGATTGTTTCAGCAGTGCTCGAACTCAGGACCCGCTGCCTTGAGGGACATCTGAGAGCAGCTTGGCAGGGGAAAGGTCTCCCTTGGGAGGGGGTGGACTCTCCTTCCTTGGAGGTTTCTAAGCAGAGATGCTTGAGCTGAGATTCCTGCCTTGCTGGGGGTTGGACTAGATGACCCTCGGGTCCCCTCCTCTCTCTCCACTCCTGAATCCGAGGAGGAGGTTCCTTGCCTCCTGCAAAGCCCTTTTCCCTGCAAGCTGTTCCTCTGGTTTCCGGCTAAGGGAGGGAGATGCTCAGAGTCCAACCAAGAGCCACACCCCCAAAAGGATATCTGGGCATTGGCGTAGCCAGGGGGTGCAGTTGCCCCCCCTAAATCCATAAATAATGTTAAAAAGCCGAGGTTCTGCCAAGCGAGAGAGAGCTGAGTTGGGCGGACTCTGCTTTGCAAGGGTTAAAGGGAACCGAGCTGCCTTCCTAGAGAGGACAGGAAGCAAGAGGGGGCCAGGTCCTCCAGAGCCCAGGCCCCTCCCTCCCCAGTCCTTTCCTGCAAGGGCTGCATGGCTGTCCCCTCCTGGGATCTGGTGAGTCTCCTCCCTCTCTCTCCCCCCAGAGGGTGCAGTGGGGAGACGGGGGGGGGTCCCAGGGCTGCAGCAGGGGGGGGAGGATGCCTGGGGTGGGGGCCTGATCTGCTCCTGCAGGGGGAGGAGAGGGTCCTGCCAGGGAGGGGCGAGGTCTGCAACGCTCTCCTTCCTGGCCCCCCCTTTCAGAATAAAATGACTCCCACGAAATCTCCCTTCTTTCAACAAAGGAGTCCCTAGGACTTTAACTCTGTGTGACGTCACAGAGGGAACATGTGCAAATGGTTTTCCAAAGCTGGACGAGGAGGGGGACTAGCCCCCCCCTCGCAGAAAAAAACCCCACGTGGAGGAAGGAAGGAAAGGTGGGAGAGAAAGGCCAGGAATAAAGAGAGGGATCCCAGCCCATAGTCTGGCTGCTGCAATGCAAACCAGTTTCCCAGTGTCTCCAAGGGCAGCTCCACACGGAGGCCACTGCAGCAATCCCCTCGCACCCAGAGCAGGGCATCCCAGGACCACATCCTCTCTGTCCCAAAGGGATTGTTGCTGGCAAAGCAGCTGGAAATGGGAACTGCTACACTCCGAGCCTCCAGGTAGCTTGGCATCAATGGCTCTGTGTGTCTTAAGCTATAAAACAACAACAACAACAAATTTCCCGCCTATATTTCAAGGGAGATGTCTTTGACCCCGCCCACTTGGCCCTCAGGGGGTTGGCCAGATACATACCTGGCCCTCAAAGCAAAGAAAAAGGGACCCCACCCCAGGAGTTTGTCTTGAGAGCGGCAGAGAGTCCAAGTGCAAGAAAAGGAGACAGAAGCAGGGGAGTGGGGGTGGGGAGCAACTCCTGAGGACAACTGGGTGAGGACCCCCACTATAATAATAATAATAATTTAATAATAATTTATTATTTGTACCTCGCCCATCTGGCTGGGTCTCCCCAGCCACTCTAGAGCCAAGCTTCTATTTTTTACAAGATAAAAAGGATTCCCTTATCAGTCGGTTCTGACTTCATGCATTGACTGGAAGGCAGAAGAAATCAGGTTGATTAATCTCACAGAAATCCCTTCAGTTGCCTCCCCATTTGCATTGCTAGAAGGCTAGAGACTTATTTCTTCTCCTCTTTCTTTTCAAAAAGATGGTCTGGGATGCGGTGCAGTCCAGCCCTGGTTTCCAGCAAGACTCATCCATGCTTCGTCAGTGAACCATTCCCGCCCCCCCCCCCCCCCGTCCTACAAATTCTGTAGTAGAACAATGTATTTCCTTTGTAGGATTTCCTAGAGCTTCTCATTAAGACGTACAGAACTCGGAAGAAGACCAAAGGGTTCCTTCCGATCTCTTAGAGGCTTCCTGAGAGCACAGATGGATGAGCGAGACTCAGCTGGCCCTGGAACAGGAAGAGGCCATGCCATCCAAACTGGGAGCAGTGGGGGATTCTGGGGAAACTCTGTGCAGAAGATCCTGGGTGAGGAGGACACCCTCCGCTCAGAGGTGCAGCTCTGGCAGTTGAGGCAGTTCTGCTACCTGGAGGCCAAAGGACCCCGAGAGGTTTGCAGCCAACTCTACCACTTTTGCCACCAGTGGCTGAAGCCAGAAAGGCACACGAAAGCTGAGATGCTGGACCTGGTGATCTTGGAGCAGTTCCTGGCTGTCCTTCCCCTGGAGATGGAGAGCTGGGTGAGGGAATGCGGAGCGGAGACCAGTTCCCAGGCGGTGGCCCTGGCCGAAGGTTTCCTCCTGAGTCAGGCAGAGGAGAGAAAGCAGGTGAGAGAGACTTTCCTCTGGATACTCCCAAGGGGCTCCAAACAGGACAGAGAACATCCCATAATGGGCTGCTGATGGCCCATCCGTTTTCTGGGAAAGCATCCATGGAATGAGATCTCACACCCTTCAAGTCTTTGTCATTTTCTTTTTAGTATTTCTTCCCATTCTCTGTTTTAAATCCTTGTTTCTTTTTCAGGGAAAGGATCATTTTGCAGAAATGGACCTGGATTCCTGTGAGGCAGAGAGGCCTCCGTTGGACACCAGAGAGAGGCCACTGGGTAAGGAGGAAGGTGGTTTTTCTCCGTTTGGTCTCATTCTGTTGGTTTTCCAACTCATCTGAGGGTTCTTTTCATCTTGTTTTGGGGGGAGACAGTTGGGAACAAGGGTCCACAGGAGGGGAGATGTATTTCTGCACATCCAACATATGAAATGGGAACAAACGTCCAAATGCTCTCAGCAGATAAGGCTTTCTCAAAGGCCCATCTGTAGGTAGAGATGCCCTGTTTCACCTGTGAGAGAAGCAGGCACTCCTGGCGTCCTGTTTACCTTTTCTCTCTTGTAGGTGACAGAATGATGCCGGCAAGACCTCCTGATCCGTCTTTTCATGGGGGCAGAAGGGAAGCAGAGGCTGGGGAAACAGATCAGGTCAGGGGAAGCTGCCTTGTGGGGACAGAGGCCGAGGGATGGAGCAATGTCATGGACTGGTTGGGCACATAGGAATGGTGGGAGGAAGCAGCTGGGGTACCAGCAAGGGAAGATGGCCCAAGAAGTGGATATAGAAGAAGGATGGGTGGTCAGAGGGAGAAGACTGGGAAGAGGAGGTGTCAGAAGCTGAAGGGCTAACAGGGCTTAATGAGCTGGGAGACTGTGGCAGAATGCAGTGCAGAATCAGAGGCAGAAGAGGAAGGAGGTGAGTGGGAGGAAGGAGGTCGAGAGGCAGAGGTGAGTCAGGATAAGGAGGAGCCACAGGTGTCTCCCTCTCCTTTTGCCAGAATCCACCCTCCCTGCTTGTCTCTCAGAGCCAGGAGACCCCCTGCATTGCAGGAATCTCTGCTAGATCATCCAAGACAGATGGCCATTCAAAATAGGCTTATTTTATTTCTGGATTGATCAGTGAATGCTAAAATTGGGTTCTAAGCAGTGGACAAATGAGAACAAATAGTGGCCTGGATTCACCTAACCAGCCCCATCTGCTGCAGAATGGGGCCTTCCCCCTCTTCATCCCCCCATGAACCCCTTGAATTTGACTCTAGGGCATTGGGAGGGAACTCCCCAGAACAGCTCATGAGGAGAGGAGAAGGTGGATCCTTCCATCAGGCAAACTGGAATGACTTGGAAAACACAAGGTGGAGTATCACCTATTTGCACAAAGACAAACACCCATTATTAAAATGCAGAATAAAATAAACATCCATAATTAAAATGTGCAGCAGAGCAATCCTATTGAAACAACACCACAATTTACAGGAAGGAAACAACAGAGCATTATGTAGCAGATCATATTTCTGCTGTCTTAGAGGAAGACATTTCCCTTTTTCTTTCAGGGTCCAGTGTGCTTTGAAGATGTCGCTGTTCCTTTCACGGACGAGGAGTGGGCGTTGCTGGATCCTGACCAGAGAGCTCTGCATAAGGACGTCATGGAGGAGAATTGTGGGATCGTGGCCTCTCTTGGTAAGGCTCCCTGTGGGATCGTCCTATCTGCCTGGAAATTCAAAAAATACCGCTATGTGACCAACCTCATATATTTTCACAGAGCTCAACAGCGCCCCCTATAACACCTGGGAACCTAACACCCCCACAATAAACAGTAAATTACAGTTTTTTCTTTGAACAATCTTCCCCAAATTAGTCCTTTTTCTACCACGATTGAGCTAGTCTGAACTGCCCAGGCCACCTTACATGTCAGCTTCAGAATTGTTAGGATATATAAGTAGCTTCAGGTTTTCTGTTTTTGTTTTTGCTCCTGTCAGTCTTGGGTTGACCAAAGAGATTACTGACATTGGAGATGGAGGGGATGCCATGACTGGGCCAAACATTATTCATTGCAGAGAAGAGCCAGGCTTATCGACTCTCAGGTAGTAGTAGCAGTGGTGATGATGATGATGATGATGATGATAATAATAATAATAATAATTCTTAAATTGAGGAGGCACCACTGTAGTAATAATAATATTTTTTATTTATACCCTGCCCCTCTGGCTGGGTTGCCCCAACTACTCTGGGCAGCTTCCAACACATATATAAACATGAAACATAAATACCCTATATACTCGAGTATAAGCCTAGTTTTTCAGCACATTTTTTGTGCTGAAAAAGCCGCCCTCGGCTTATACTCGAGTGAGGCAGGCAGTGGCTCCTATGAAGCTTTCCCAGGTTTTTTGTGGTAAAATTGGGTACCTCGGCTTATATTCGGGTCGACTTATACTTGAGTATATACGGTAATAATAATCTGATCCCATACAGAAAGAACATGAACTTTAAAATGAACAACTTATACTAGTGGCCAAAATTGTGGAAACCCTTTGTGAAAAGTGTATTTCTGAGGTTTGATGGCTCATAACACCACTTTTGTGTGGAGTAGTACCGTAAAATTACATATCTATGGAAAGATAATTTAATGAAGAAAGTAATGTAATAACTTTTATGAAGGAGTATTTATTAGAACAGCAGTAATAAAGAAAAACCCTGAAACCTTTGGTAAGCATTGATAACTTTTAGCTTTAATTACGGCCTTACAACGCCCTCCTGTGAACCAAGGTTTTAGTTCTGCAACTGTAATAATGTGAAACCAAGACTGAATTATTGCCTCTGTTAATTGGGCTTTATTGCTGGGTTGCTTCTGACTAACAGGTTTCTTTAGTTGGCTTCATAGATTTCCAATTGGGTTAAAGTTTGGTCTATTCCCAGGCTATTCCATTTCCATTATCTTGAAAACACCTTTTGCACACAGCAGCAACATGACACGGAGCTGGATCATACTGAAATAGAAAATAAATAAGCAAGCAAGCAGGCTTCACTATCTGGGAAAAGATCACCTGCGGAATGCTTCAGTTTGGGCTCAAGTATTTCATTCATGCATTTTGGGGCATTTAGATTCCCATTAATGACACAAATTCTGCCCACACCTTTTCCTGCCATACAACCCCAGATCATCACACTATCTGGGTGTTTCACGGTCGGTGTAATGCAAGTAGGATGCAAATCTCTGAGTCTTCTCCACGCGTATTTCATGCCATCACTTCCATGCAAGGAGATTTGGGTCTCTCTCTCTCTCTCTTTCATGCTTCAAAAGCTTTACTGCAAATCTTAACAACAAACGTAAAATACTTACTGTACATTTGTTAACCAAGCAAAGTAATAAAATTTATATACATCAAAAATTGTAATTTATATTTCAACTTGTTCTTATTTTCTTTTCTATTAACATAAAATGTACGCTTCTTTTCTACTTATGAATGTACCCAACCTTATTAAATTATCCTTTATAACCTTTCTAATACTGTACATTCTTAGAACAGAACTTAACCTTAACTTATTTTATTCACATTTTACTAATCCAGGGTCACTCAAAGGCCGCCATAGACTTTATACCGTTATTGGTTTTTTTGTAGATATTTTTTATATTTTCCCCATTTTTGCACACATGCTTGTCTTGTATTTCCTCTCAAACTATTCATCAACTGAGCCATTTCTGCATATTCCTGTAGCTTACTTTGCCAATCCTTTATAGCTGGTGCATTTTCTCCCTACCAATTCATCGCTATCAAGGTTCGTGCTGCAGATGTGGCATATAGAAAAATATCTCTTAATTTTTCCAGAATGTCATTCTATAATACTTACCGGTAGTAGAAGGGCCTTTGGCTTTTTAAGGAAGATTAACCCAAAATATTTTTTTAACTCATCATATACAAGATTCCAGAATTCTCTGATCTTTCTACAAGTCCACCACATGTGGTACATGTCTCTCCATTGCTTTCCCCACATTGCCAGCAATTATCGGCAATATTTTTATACATTTTGGAAAGCTTTGATGGTGTCAGGTACCATCAATACTGCATCTTTAGTATATTTTCTTTAATATTATAACACGCTGTGAACTTCATGGTTGTTTTCCAAAGTTTTCCCCACTCACTTAACATTATTGGGTGGCCAATGTCTTGAGCCCATCTAATCATAACTTCCTTAACCTCCTCCTCCTTGACTTTCCACTTAGATATTATCTTATTGTTATTATTTAGTATTTCTGTTTTGAATTTAGAGGGTTCTTTAGAGAATCTGTTTTTCTTATCTTGTTCAAAGGTTTCATATACCGTATTTTTCACTCTATAAGGCGCACCTGACCATAGGATGCACCGATTTTAGAGGGGGAAAGCCCCATTTTTTGAGGATCAGCTCAAATTTCTGCAGCTTCTTTTGCAAAGGAGAAAAGCCCCATTTTTTGAGGATAAGCTCAAAGTTGTTGAGCTTACTTTGCAAAGGGGAAAAACCCTGTTTTATGGGGTTTAACTCACAGTTCTGTAGCTAGGGGGCAGGGCTGGACTCTCTCTCCCTTATCTCTCTCCTCGATCGTTTACTGAGCAGCTGCTCAGCGAGCTTCCTTTCAACACCCCCTTCTCTCTCTTTTTAAAAGGAGGGAAAAAGTGCGTCTTATGGAGCAAAAAATACGGTAATTGATGGTATTCAAGCCAGCCTGAAAGTTGATCTTTAACTTCTTCATATTTCCTAAGCTTAAATTGATTATCTTCCCCGAACAATAGGGAATTATATGTTAGCCAGGTTCCTTTCATATTTTTCTTCTTTACGGTCTTTGCTTCCACTGGAGAGATCCATTTGGGGGTTTTTGGTTCTAATAATCCTCTGTACCTTTCCCAGACCGTATACAATGCGTTTCTAATTATATGATCCGTAAAACCTTTGTGCACTCTTGCCTTACCATAATTTAAATACAGTGGTACCTCAGGTTACAGATGCTTCAGGTTACAGACACTTCAGGTTACAGACTCCGCTAACCCAGAAATAGTGCCTCGGGTTAAGAACTTTGCTTTAGGATGAGAACAGAAATCGCACGGCTGCGGCTGCGGGAGGCCCCATTAGCTAAAGTGGTACCTCAGGTTAAGAACAGTTTCAGGTTAAGAACAGACCTCCAGAATGAATTAAGTTCTTAACCCAAGGTATCACTGTATGCATGCCAACCAAAACGGTTGTTGTGCCCTTCTAAATCTAAAAGATCATTATTTTTAAGTTGACACCAATCTTTTGTTAAGGTTTGGAATCCTGAAACGCTGGCAAATTAGCAAGGTCACATGATTTAGCTTGTTAAGTTGTTAAGCATGCTCAGTATAAATAGAGTGTTTGTTTTCTTTGCCTCTGGGGCGTGGAGCAGTCATGTCTGAATGCTCTGGAGGAGTTTGTGTTTATTTGTCTGCAATAAATCTGTCTTTCGACTGAAGAGCTCCTGTGTGTCATTACTTTACAACAGCAACAAGAGCACCGCTGCGTGACTTGAATAATACTCTGCAAAGAGAACTGTTGCTGGTCTGCGCAGGGGAAGCGTTTACTGGACCAGTACACTTTAAAATCTCTTAGGTTATGGAACTCTTACGTTTTGCTCACTGCTGTGTTGCGTGCAGAGACAGTGAAAGCAGCTTGGAGTAAGAGAAGAGTTGTTTGGTCGTAAATCCAGTTCAGAAGGCTGTGAAAGTTGCAAGAGCTGCTGCGTAAGTGAAGATTTACAGCTTTATTAGCTGTGAATGGCTAGCTTGACCTCCCGTTGTGGTTTTGGAGTTAAAGAAACAGTGGACGGTGGAAGGTTGCTGGTGATGACACAGAGCAAAGTTTAAAGGCTTCAGAGAATGCTTGGAACGTCTGAAAAGTGAGTAATACGTATCCAAAGGGGGAAAAGAAGCAAGAGCACACAGAGGGAGTAGTAGCAGACCTCAAGAATGGCAGCAGAAAATTTCCAGGTTCCTTTTCCAAAGTTGAACTCTGCTAATTATGTGCAGTGGTCTAAGAGGGCTCAAGTTTGGTTAGAAGCCAAAGAAGTGTGGACAGACTATGTTCAGAGGCGTAAGCCATTTGTGGCTGTTGCAGCAGATGCCACAGCAGAGCAACAGGCTGCTGCACATGCTCAGAATAGAGAACATGATAAAATGGATACCAAAGCTAGATGTTTGTTGATGGTATCAATAGATGACTCTCAATTACCCCATGTTGAAAACCTAAGGTCAGCATTTGAAATTTGGGAAGTTCTTAGACGAATTCACCATAGGACCACGCCCAGAGAAAAGGTGAATATCATACGTGCTTTGTATGAGTTGAAATTGAAGCCTGGGGACAGTGTGGTTGAGCACACGTCACAGATGACTGAATACTTTAACCGGTTGTCGTCTTTAGGCGTGAATTTTCCTGAAAATATTAAAGTTTATACTCTGCTTAGCAGCCTGCATGCGGGGTTTGAAAACTTAGTACTAACTTTACAAGTTTTGCCAGAGGACCAGCTGAATGTGAATTATGTGACTGGTAGATTGTGTGAGCAAGAGTATCAGCATCATCGAAAGCGTACTGATAATCCAAGTGTTGGTTGTTCAGATAACTTCCAACGTGGGGGAGCTGGCAGGCAGAGCTGTAAGGAAGCCTCACAAGTGTCTGCTATGGCCAGCAAGTCATGTTTTCGATGTGGCAGCAGGTTTCATCTAATAGCCAAGTGTCCAGAAAAGCAACAGGAATTTCAACAACCTAAGGCTAATTTCCAGAGCTACAGGGGAAGACGACGTGAGAACTATAAGAAGCAACGACCCAGAGGGGGAGGAGGTACTGATAAAGGATTATCTGCAATGGCAGCGCAAGAGAGCACTAAAAGAGACTTACAAACCTTGAAATGGATAATTGATAGTGGAGCGAGTCATAGTTTGATTCCAGCGACATCTAGTGGCAGCTTGATAAACTGCAAGACCTTACCAGTTGCAAAAACAGTGACTATAGCAGACAATAGTAAACGAGAAATGAACCTTAAAGGCACAATTTATGTTAATTGTTTGCAAACTAACCTTCCTGTTTTTGTTCTTCCAGGAATGAAGAATGGACTTTTGAGTGTGTCATGCCTAGTAAAAAGTGGGTTTAAGGTTGAGTTTGAAAATGATGTGTGCACCATTTTGAAACAGGGGAAGGAGCTGGTTAAAATTCCCTGTGAGGAAGGGCTTTTTGTTTTGGATGAAGAGCAGTTAGCAGCAGGCAGGTGTTCAACAGGTGAAGCACAAGCTAAGTGTGTAAATAAGGCTCCTCATACAGGTTGTGCATATGTACTACATAGAAGGTTAGCTCATATATGCTTTAAGTATGTAAGCAAAATGCCAGGTTTGGCTGAGGGTTGTAACATCAAACCATGTTCAAATTTTCTGGATTGTTGTGCTTGTAAACATGCCAAAGTGAAGACATGTAATTACCCTAGATCTGATAGAGTAAGCAAGAAACCCTTTGAACTTGTACACACAGATGTGTGTGGTCCAATGCCAATCAAATCGCTTGGAGGTGCAAGATTTATGCAAATTATTGTGGATGATTATTCAAGGGCTAGTTGGGTTTTCTTTCTGAAAGAAAAATCACAAGCAGCTTCTAAATGGATTGGATTGAAGAAGTTGAGTGTAAATTTGATACTAGAGTACGTAAAATACAATCAGATCGCGGTGGAGAGTTTGTGAACCGCACGCTAGAGACGTGGTTAAAAAGGAAAGGTATAGTTCATAGGCTTACCAATCCCTATTCACCTCAGGAAAATGCAGTTGCGGAAAGAAAATTCCGAACATTACAAGAAGCCATTGCTGCTTTATTGTTTGATTCTGGACTCCCACAGCGTTTTTGGGCTGAGGCTGCACTGTATGCGAATTATACTTTTAACAGAGTGTACAACGTCACAGTAGACAATACTCCTTACTTCATGTTATTTGGAAAGAAACCAAAAATTGATCATCTAAGAGTTTTTGGATGTCGTGCTTATGTACTGGTGCCTAGGGCACAACGTAAGAAAGGTGATCCTAGATCTAAAGAAATGTTTTTCTGTGGTTATCAAACAAACACAAAAGGTTGCAGATTTGTGAATGTAGTAGGCAATCAAACGAAAATCACAATCAGCAGAAGTGCTGAATTTTGTGAACAGGATGGTTGGAATAAAATCCATGGAAATCCTGACATATTATTTGATGTGCTGAACAGTAACGATCAAGCACAGGCTCCAGGGCAGTTATTAGTTCCAGAACAGGCTGAGGAATTTGAATCTGAGGATGAGGGTGAGAAACCGTCTAGTTCACCAAAGTTTGTAAAGTCAGAATCATCTAGCTCTGAAGGTTCACCTGTACAGCAAGGAGGACGCATAAAGTCAGAATCAGAAAGTTCCTCAACTACTAGTGACAAACAGGTGACAACCAGTGATTCTGAGTCAGAGGGGGAAATTGAAGGAACATCGCAGGAGCCGTTAAGACGCTCCAAGCGTACTACCAAAGGAAAACCTCCTGAGAGGTACCAAGCTATTAGTGTTTGGGCAGGGTTGGCGAACTGCGAACCTGAAAGTTTTGAGGAGGTTGAGAAATTACCTCAAGAGGAGGCCAGTAGGTGGCGAGAGGCCATGCAAAAGGAATTGAATTCTATAAAAGAACTTGGTGTGTTTTCCATCGCTAAACTGCCAGAAGGTGTCAAGGCAGTAAGTTGCCGATGGGTGTATAGAATAAAGACAACAGCATTGGGAAAACCAGAGTACAAAGCAAGGCTTGTAGCTCGGGGTTTTACACAAAGGAAAGGGTTACATTACACCGAAGTCTACGCACCCACTTCAAGGAGTGAAACCCTGAGAGTACTATTAGCGGTTGCTGCTCAGAAAGGATTCAAAGTAAGTCAGTTTGATGTCTCAACTGCTTATCTTCATTCAGACCTAGCTGAAGAGCTTTATATGGAACTACCACCAGGGTTGAAAGCTGATAAATTAAATCAAGTTTGGAAATTACATAAATCTATTTATGGGCTTAAGCAATCTGCTCATAATTGGAATGAGTGTCTGAATGATGTTTTATTAAGCATTGGTTTTAGCAGGAGCAAAGCTGACAATTGCTTATATTTCCGAGGTTCAGGAGACGCTCGAGAATCTTTGCTTGTTTATGTAGATGATCTGATATATATTTCAAGGACAGAAGAACAAGTAAAAAAATTGGCCAAAGAGTTAAATAAACACTTCAAAATTAAGAATCTTGGTGATGTAAAGGTTTATCTTGGTGTTCAGATAGATAGGACCAAAGATGGCAGTTTCCTACTGAATCAAAAAGGCAAGATATTGCAAGTGTTGGAAAAATTTGGCATGAGGGAGTGTGCAGGTGTTAGAACTCCAATGGAAATGGGTTTTGTAAAAGAGAATGAGTTCAAGGATAGTGCTGATTTCAAGCGTCCTGAAATCTTTCAGTCAGCACTGGGAAGCTTACTGCACATCTCGCAATGGAGTAGGCCAGATATTGCTTATGCTGTTAATTTACTTAGCAGAGAAGCTTCAAAACCTAGCGTAAATGCTTGGAAAGAAATTCAAAGAGTCTTAAGATATTTACAATACACCAGAGATATTTGCCTTGAATTATCTTCTGAAGGAGAAGAACAGATTACTTGCTGGGCAGATAGTGATTGGGCAAATTTAAAAGATAGAAAATCAGTATCTGGCTGTGTAATAAAATTTGGAAATTCTTTAATTGGATGGAGATCCAAGAAACAAAACCTGATTGCTTTGTCATCAACAGAAGCTGAATTCTGTGCTCTATCCGAATTATGTAGAGACTTAGAATTTTACAAATGCTTGGCACATGAGTTGTGGGAAAAGGCCATCACGCCAATCACTGTATGTGGCGATAATCAACCTTGTCTTAAGTTAGCACAAAATGGGCAGTTTAAAGGTCGTACAAAACATTTAGATATCCGTTTTCAAAATGTTTGTCAAACAGTGAGAGCAAGAATTGTTAAATTAAGTTACTGTCCTAGTCATGAAAATCAAGCTGATGGTTTTACGAAACCACTTGGGTTTCAGCGTCATGAAAAATTTTGTGAAGAAATGGGTCTGAAGTAATCATGTATTTATGTTTTGCCAGCGAGAGGGGGTGTTAAGGTTTGGAATCCTGAAACGCTGGCAAATTAGCAAGGTCACATGATTTAGCTTGTTAAGTTGTTAAGCATGCTCAGTATAAATACAGTGCTTGTTTTCTTTGCCTCTGGGGCGTGGAGCAGTCATGTCTGAATGCTCTGGAGGAGTTTGTGTTTATTTGTCTGCAATAAATCTGTCTTTCGACTGAAGAGCTCCTGTGTGTCATTACTTCACAACAGCAACAAGAGCACCGCTGCGTGACTTGAATAATACTCTGCAAAGAGAACTGTTGCTGGTCTGCGCAGGGGAAGCATTTACTGGACCAGTACACTTTAAAATCTCTTATCTTTTATCCAGGAAAGGCACGCTGCTTAGTAGTATAATATTAAATCAGGCAAACCAAATCCCCCTCTTTCTTTATGATCTATGAGACGTGTATGTTTAATTCTCGGTCTATTTCTGGACCAAATAAATTTTGATATTTCCTTCTGCCAAGCTGCAATACAACTTGTTTTCCCTATGACGGGGTAGATTGAAACAAAAAAAGCATCCTAGGCAAAATATTTAGTTTAACCGCTGAGATACGCCCCCAAAAATATAATTTCAATTTGCTCCAGATCTCCATATTCTTTTTAATCTCAGCCCATGCTTTAATATAATTGTCTTCGTAGAGGTTTATGTTTTTAGTAGACAACCATATTCCCAGGTATTTTATTTTTTGACATATTTTAAGCTTTGTTATTTTTTCAATTTCTTCTTTCTCTTCTGAGGAAAGATTTTTGGCCATAAGTTTAGTTTTGCTTATATTCAATTTAAATCCCGCAACCTTTCCAAATTTATCAATTATTTCCAATATTGTCATTAGGCTCTCTTTAGGATTTTCAAATGTAATAATAAGGTCATCCGCAAACGCCCGTAATTTATATGTGTTATTTCCCAAAGTTATACCCTGCATGTTCTTTTCATCTCTGATTTTTTTGTTTAAATCTTCCATTACCAAAATACATATTAGTGGGGGAAGCGGGCAGCCCTGCCTCGTCCCTTTATTAATTTCACATTCTTCTGATACATTCCCATTTATTATAATTTTGGCCCTCTGCTTAGTATAGATAGCTTGAATTCCTTTACAAAGTGATTCACCAAATTCCGTATGTCGCAGCAAAGCATTCATAAATCTCCAAGAAATATTGTCAGACGCTTTCTCCGCATCGACCGCCATTAAAATAGATGGTTTATCAGTTCGCAACTCCAAATAGTCTAATATATTGATAATATTCCTGATGTTACTCTGCATAAGGCGGCCGGGGAGAATGCCAGCCTGATCTTTATGGATTATTGTTTGTAGAGCTTTGTTAATTCTTTCAGCTAAGATATATATAAGCGTAAAGTTTGTTATCGTTGTTTAACAACGAAATGGGCCTATAATTAGCTATCGACAGCTGGTCCGTTCCCTGTTTTGGAATTAGTGTGATAAAACTTTCCTTCCAGGATTCCGGCATACTACCATTTTCTAAGATGTTATTCATTGTTGTTTTCAAAGGTTCAAACAGTACCTCTTCGAGTTTTTTTATAATAAATTGCCGGAAGGCTATCAGGTCCCGGTGTTTTCCCTAATTTTGATTTCTTAATTGCCTGTTGGACCTCAAAGGCTGTAATTGATTGATTCAAAATTTTATTTTGTTCTTTAGAAATTTTGGGAAGGTTGCCTTGTCCAGATATTCTTTTATCTCCTTTAGTGTTTCTCCTCCTTCTCCATACAGTTTCTTATAAAATTCCAGAAATCTATTTTCAATTTCTTTGGGATTACTCATCTTGTCCTCTATTTCAATTTTATTAATTATCCTTTCATTTTGTTCCTTTTTTAATTGCCATGCTAATAGTTTCCCAGGTTTCTTAGCAAATTCAAAGTTCCTCTGCTTCATTAGTTTTAATTTCCATTCCATCTTCTCATTTATAATCATGGAATACTGAGATTGAAGCAATTTAATATTTCTTTTAATGTTCCCATCATCCGGTTTCTTATAAAGTTCTTTTTCATTCTTTTCAATCTCTTCCAGGATTTCTTATTTCATCTTTTCCTTTTGTTTTTTCCGTATTGTATTTTCTTTTATATAAAAGCCTCTAAGAACTGCTTTGCTAGTATCCCAGATAATTTTAATTTTTGTTCCTTTATTTAAATTACTGTAAATTCAAAAAATTCCTCTAATGTCTTCTTTGCTCTGTCTAATATCTTTTCATCATTTAGTAGGGTTTCATTTAATCTCCATCTTGCCGGTCTTTTTCCTTCTCCTTGCAACCAAACAAATATTGCATTGTGGTCAGTTATTGTTTTGGGGTGAATTTCAGCTTTAAATGTTCTTAGTGTTAATTCCTTTGATATCCAGACAGTGTCAATTCTTCCAGCTGTGCTGTTAGGGTCAGAAAAATATGTATATTCCCTCTCCAAAGGGTGCAGGGTTCTCCATGCATCATTTAAATTAAGTGTTTCAGTCATTCGAAAGAAGGAGGTTGGTAGTTTTGCTTGTTTACTTCCTAAGTTTTTCTTTGTTCTAAGTCCGGTGCTGTCACTCCATTCAAGTCCCCTAGTAATATAATCTTTTCTCCGACATAATCTATGCAGGGAGATTTGGGTCTCATAGCTCCAAATAACACAGTCCCATTGTTCCGCTGTCCAGTAAAGTGGGTTTAAGCCCAGTTTAATCTTTTCAACCTTTGCTTGATAGATAACAATGGCTTTTTCCTTAGAATTCTAACATTTAGACCAGTCCTTGCACTCAACTTCACATTACATTTCGCCATGTCATCTTCTTTACACCCAGATGATTTTCTTCTGTCATGTAGGGACAGTCTATCCATTCTTCAATTGTCACTTGCCTTTGTGAACCTTTTCCTGCCCTTACTAGTCTGATTTTGTAGAGACTGAGTCTCCTTATACCTCTTCAAAAATAGAGAAATGCCATCTTTGGTTAGGTTTCCCCAATCTCTCTTCTAATTTCTTCCTAACTGTAGCCTTGTTCACTTAATAGTACAATTTTACATCGCTTTCTGGGTGACCAATCAACTCTTTGTGCCATTTCAATAATTTTATTATGTTTTACAATCTCACTAAATGAAAGAACACCAAAAACCGAACCAACTTGATAGCAATCACATTACACACTGACAAAGGTCAATCTAAGCAAGTTTTGCTTCCTTTTTTTGGTTATTTGGCTATAACGTTTGATAGAATACAGATAATTGAATACACTTTGATGAATTGCATTCTTGATTAAATTATCTTTCCATTGATATACTGTATAATTTTATGATATTACTCCAAAAGTAGTGGTGTTATGAGCCATCAAACCTCTGAAATACAGTTTTTTCCAAAAGTCTTCCAAAATTTTGACCACTACTGTAGATAAAACAAAGCAACATTCAACAACTCATCAGAATCTAATATTAAATTTTGGTTAATGACAGGTTTCCCGAGGCTCTAATCTTTCTTTGTCTCCAATGCAGATTATGATGAATTGGAAATCGAGAACAAGGGTGACCATGACAAAATCTCCAGAGAGGAGAAACCACGTAAAAATTTGGAGTGTGGAGAAAGCTGCAGTCAGAGCTCTCATTCCACTTCCCATCAACAAAATCCCATTGGAAAGAAACTCTATCAGTGCATGGAATGTGGAAAGAGCTTCAGTCAGCGCTCCTCTCTCACTTCCCATCAGAGAATTCATACAGGGGAGAAACCATATCAGTGCTTTGAATGTGGAAAAAGCTTCAGTCACAACCACCATCTCACTTCCCATCAAATAATTCATACAGGGGAGAAACCCTATCAGTGTGTGGAATGTGGAAAGAGCTTCAATCGGGGCTCCTCTCTCACTTCCCATCAAAGAATTCATACAGGGGAGAAACCATATCAGTGTTTTGAATGTGGAAAAAGCTTCAGTCACAACCACCATCTCACTTCCCATCAAATAATTCATACAGGGGAGAAACCATATCAGTGTGTGGAATGTGGAAAGAGATTCAGGAAGAAGGACAGGCTCACTTCCCATCAAAGAATTCATACAGGGGAGAAACCCTATCAGTGCTTTGAATGTGAAAAAAGCTTCAGTAACAGCCACAGTCTCACTTCCCATCAAAGACTTCATACAGGGGAGAAACCCTATCAGTGCGTGGAATGTGGAAAGAGCTTCAGGAAGAAGGACAGGCTCACTTCCCATCAAAGAATTCATACAGGCGAGAAACCATATCAGTGTGTGGAATGTGGAAAGAGCTTCAGGAAGAAGGACAGGCTCACTTCCCATCAAAGAATTCATACAGGGGAGAAACCCTATCAGTGCTTTGAATGTGAAAAAAGCTTCAGTAACAGCCACAGTCTCACTTCCCATCAAAGACTTCATACAGGGGAGAAACCCTATCAGTGCGTGGAATGTGGAAAGAGCTTCAGGAAGAAGGACAGGCTCACTTCCCATCAAAGAATTCATACAGGGGAGAAACCATATCAGTGTGTGGAATGTGGAAAGAGCTTCAGGAAGAAGGACAGGCTCACTTCCCATCAAAGAATTCATACAGGGGAGAAACCCTATCAGTGCAATGAATGTGGAAAGATATTCAGTCAGAGCTCCCAACTCACTTCCCATCAAAGAATTCATACAGGGGAGAAACCATATCAGTGTGTGGAATGTGGAAAGAACTTCAGTCACAGCAAGAGTCTCAATTCCCATCAAAGAATTCATACAGGGGAGAAACCCTATCAGTGCTTTGAATGTGGAAAGAGCTTCAGGAAAAGCTACGGTCTCACTTCCCATCAAAGAATTCATACAGGGGAGAAAGCCTATCAGTGCTTTGAATGTGGAAAGAGCTTTAGGCAGAGCTCCCATCTCACTTCCCATCAAAGAATTCATACAGGGGAGAAACCATATCAGTGTGTGGAATGTGGAAAGAGCTTCAGCAAGAAGGACAGGCTCACTTCCCATCAAAGAATTCATACAGGGGAGAAACCATATCAGTGTGTGGAATGTGGAAAGAGCTTCAGCAAGAAGGACAGGCTCACTTCCCATCAGAGAATTCATACAGGGGAGAAACCATATCAGTGTGTGGAATGTGGAAAGAGCTTCAGCAAGAAGGACAGGCTCACTTCCCATCAAAGAATTCATACAGGGGAGAAACCCTATCAGTGTGTGGAATGTGGAAAGAGCTTCAGGGAGAGCTCCAAACTCACTTCCCATAAAAGAATCCATACGAAGGTCGGAAAAACCATTATACAGCTTTAGGAGCCAGGCAAATCAGCACCTTTTTAACCAGACCTATGGCTGATCTAATGCCCTTTTAAAAAGTGGTGTTTTGTGTTTTTATGTTGTTTTTTATGTTGTAACCATCCTGAGATCTGTGGGTGTAGGGAATAGGCTCCAACTCTTAAAGGCCTAGGGGTCTTTGCCCTCCCCCCCAATAAAATATTTGAGATGGCCACAACCCAGTTTTTTGTGCTTTTTTTCCAAACACAACCTTTTATTCTTCTGCAATTTGTCATACAATTTCTCTTTCAATTTGCCCTCTTAAAAAATAGATGCACAAAGGTCACGTGGAAAACAAAATACAAGAAAATAGAAATGTGGACAGGTCCCATCTTTGTGGGCCAAACCCAAAGGTTGCTTTAAAGCAGGGTTTCCCAAACGTGGGTCTCTGGCAGCTCCCAGACTACAGTTCCCATCATCCCTCCCCATTGGTCCTGCTATTTAGGGATGATGGGAGTTGTAGTTCAAAAACAGCTGGTGAGCCAAGTTTGCTTTAAAGGGATAGTATCATAGAATCATAGAGTTGGAAGAGACCACAAGGGCCATCCAGTCCAACCCCCTGCCAAGCAGGAAACACCATCAAAGCATTCCTGACAGGTGGCTGTCAAGCCTCTGCTTAAAGACCACCAAAGAAGGAGACTCCACCACACTCCTTGGCAGCAAATTCCACTGTCAAACAGCTCTTACTGTCAAGAAATTCTTCCTAATGTTTAGGTGGAATCTTCTTTCTTGTAGTTTGAATCCATTGCTCTGTGTCCACTTCTCTGGAGCAGCAGAAAACAACCTTTCTCCCTCCTGTATATGACATCCTTTTATATATTTGAACATGGCTATCATATCACCCCTCAACCTTCTCTTCTCCAGGCTAAACATACCCAGCTCCCTAAGCCATTCCTCATAAGGCATCGTTTCCAGGCCTTTGACCATTTTGGTTGCCCTCCTCTGGACACATTCCAGCTTGTCAGTATCCTTCTTGAACTGTGGTGCCCAGAACTGGACACAGTATTCCAGGTGAGGTCTGACCAGAGCGGAATACAGTGGTACTATTACTTCCCTTGATCTAGATGCTATACTCCTATTGATGCAGCCCAGAATTGCATTGGCTTTTTTAGCTGCTGCATCACACTGTTGACTCATGTCGAGTTTATGGTCTACCAAGACTCTTAGATCCTTTTCACTTGTACTGCTCTCAAGCCAGGTGTCACCCATCCTGTATTTGTGCCTTTCATTTTTTTTGCCCAAGTGTAGTACTTTACATTTCTCCCTGTTAAAATTCATCCTGTTTGCCTTGGCCCAGTTCTCTAATCTGTTAAGGTCATTTTGAAGTGTGATCCTGCCCTCTGGGGTATTAGCCACCCCTCCCAATTTGGTGTCATCTGCAAACTTGATCAGGATGCCCTCAAGCCCATCATCCAAGTCATTGATAAAGATGTTGAATAAGACTGGGCCCAAGACAGAACCCTGTGGCACCCCACTAGTCACTTCTCTCCAGGATGAAGAGGAGCCATTGATGAGCACTCTTTGGGTTCGGTCAGTCAGCCAGTTACAAATCCACTGAATGGTAGCATTGTCTAGCCCACATTTTACCAGCTTCTTTACAAGAATATCATGGGGCACCTTGTCAGAGGCCTTGCTGAAATCAAGATAGGCTACATCCACAGTGTTCCCTTCGTCTACCAGGCTTGTAATTGTGTCAAAAAATGAGATCAGATTAGTCTGACATGACTTATTTTTCAGAAACCCATGCTGACTTTTAGTGATCACAGCGTTCCTTTCTAGGTGCTCACAGACTGTTTGCTTAATGATCTGCTCTAGAATCTTTCCTGGTATTGATGTCAGGCTGACTGGGCAGTAATTGTTTGGGTCCTCTCTTTTCCCCTTTTTGAAAATAGGGACAACATTTGCCCTCCTCCAGTCTGCTGGGACTTCACCTGTTTTCCAGGAATTCTCAAAGATTACTGCCAGTGGTTCTGAAATCACCTCTGCCAGTTCTTTTAATACTCTGGGATGTAGTTCATCTGGCCCTGGAGAACTAGCCAAGTGTTCTTGTACTACCTCCTTACTTATTCTGGGCTGTGTTTCCCCTGCTGAATCATCTGCTCCATATTCTTCAGGTCGGGCATTGTTTTCTTTTTTGGAGAAGACTGAGGCAAAGAAGGCATTGAGGAGTTCTGCCCTTTCTGCGTCCCCTGTTCGCATTTCACCTTCTTCTCCTCTAAGTGACCCCACTGTTTCCTTGTTCTTCCTTTTGCTACGGACATACCCATAAAAGCCCTTTTTATTGCTTTTAACCTCTCTAGCAAGCCTGAGTTCATTCTGTGCTTTAGCTTTTCTGACTTTGTCTCTACATGTGCTGGCTATTTGTTTGAATTCCTCTCTGGTGGTTTCCCCCTTTTTCCATTTCTTGTACATATCCCTTTTAAATCTTAACTCAGTTAAAGATTCTTTAACTGGCTTCTTTAGGCACCTTCCATGTTTTCGTCTCATTGGTACTGCTTGAAGTTGTGCTTTTAATATCTCCCTTTTAACAAACTCCCATCCATCATGAACTCCCTTCCCTTTTAGTATTGCTGACCATGGGATCACACCCAGCATTTCCCTAAGTTTTCTGAAGTCGGCTTTCTTAATGTCTAGAATTTGAGTCTTAGTATGCTTGGTTGCTCCTTTCTGATGTATAATAAACTCCAGAAGGGCATGATCACTCCCACCTAATGATCCTGCCACTTCTACCCCACTAACCAGGTCATCACTATTTGTTAGGACCAGATCTAAAATGGTTGATCCTCTTGTTGCTTCTCCCACTTTCTGGACAATGAAATTGTCTGCAAGGCCAGTGAGGAATCTGTTCGACCTTATGCTCTTGGCTGAGTTTGACATCCAACAAATATCAGGATAGTTGAAATCCCCCATTACTACTATCTCATTTCCTTTTGAATGCTTGGTCATCTGTTCCAGGAAGGCATCATCTATGTCCTCAGTTTGGCTTGGGGATCTATAGTAAACTCCCACAATGAGATCACTGTTATTTTTCTCTCCCTTAATTTTGACCCAGATACTCTCAATTTGGCTTTGATGTTTTAAATCATGGATCTTGTTACATCAAGGGTCCAGCCAGTAGTGTTACGATAGTGTCTTTATTCATAGCAGCAGGTAAGTCACAGCACACGAACAGAACACACACATCCCCAGCTCTCCTGCTATACCGTGTTTCCCCTATTTTAATACGTACTCATAAAGTAAGCCATAGCAGGGGTTTTTTTTAATTGAGAGAAATAAGACGTACCCCGAAAGTAAGCCATGGTGCGGCCATTGTCCCCTCCTGTGTAGCCTCCTCAGCCCCTCCTGCGTGTGCAGGGAGCCAGCGAACGAGCGAGAGGCGCGGGGGGGAAAGGCTACTTTTGCCGAAGTTCTGCCCCCCCCCCGCCCGTTCCTGACACGGGAGATCAAAAGGGAGAGGTGTGGGGGTAAAAAGACGCCTCTTCCTGTTCCTGGCACGCCGGGAGACCAAAAGGGAGAGGCGCGGGGGGGGGAATGCCTCTTCCTGTTACGCGTGGGGAGCAGCAAATCAGCGAGAGGCGCGGGAAGAAAAGGCGCCTCTTGACGGAGTTCTGCAGCCTGCTTCTGGTGTGCAGGGAGCCAGAGAGCGAGAGGTGGGGGGGGGGAAAGACTCCTCTCTCCCTGCCGGAGCTCGTCCTCCCGTTTAGAAACAATAACGACTGAAGATACGGTAAACACCAGTAAGAAGGAACCCCTGTTGGGAACTTGGCGCTTTGATGCTTATCTCCTTCCCTCCCTCATCCTGTTTATTTGCTTTGCCCAAGGATCGCCTCGCTCCTCCTCCGTGTCCAGCCACTGGTTTGTTGGCTGGAGGTGGGAGGATTTTTTAAAATCTGCTGTACCGTAGCACTTTAAGCAATCAAAGAATACCTCCTGTTAAAACCCCCTCTGCTTCTCTCCCCCCCAGCATGGAAAGCCTCCTCTTCTTCTCTTCCCCCCCCCCAGCATGGAAAAACCCCTCTTCTTCTCTCCCCCCCTAGCATGGAAAACCTCCTCTTCTTCTCTCCCCTAGCATGGAAAACCTCCTCTTCTTCTCCCCCCCAGCATGGAAAAACCCCTCTTCTTCTCTCCCCCCTCCACCTGCCCCCAGCTCAGTACTAAAAAAAAACCCAAGGGCTTTTCCAGATTACCTGTTTGTTGGCATTCAAACTGAAAAGCTTTTAATTACAGAAACTCAAAGCTTGTAGATTGCTGTACTGTACCATTTGTTGTTGTTCAGTCGTTCAGTCGTGTCCGACTCTTCGTGACCCCATGGACCAGAGCACGCCAGGCACGCCTATCCTTCACTGCCTCTCGCAGTTTGGTCAGACTCATGTTAGTAGCTTCAAGAACACTGTCCAACCATCTCGTCCTCTGTCGTCCCCTTCTCCTTGTGCCCTCCATCTTTCCCAACATCAGGGTCTTTTCCAGGGAGTCTTCTCTTCTCATGAGATGGCCAAAGTACTGGAGCCTCAACTTCAGGATCTGTCCTTCTAGTGAGCACTCAGGGCTGATTTCTTTAAGAATGGATAGGTTTGATCTTCTTGCAGTCCATGGGACTCTCAAGAGTCTCCTCCAGCACCATAATTCAAAAGCATCAATTCTTCGGCGATCAGCCTTCTTTATGGTCCAGCTCTCACTTCCATACATCACTACTGGGAAAACCATAGCTTTAACTATACGGACCTTTGTTGGCAAGGTGATGTCTTTGCTTTTTAAGATGCTGTCTAGGTTTGTCATTGCTTTTCTCCCAAGAAGCAGGCGTCTTCTAATTTCGTGAGTGCTGTCACCATATGCAGTGATCATGGAACCCAAGAAAGTGAAATCTCTCACTGCCTCCATTTCTTCCCCTTCTATTTGCCAGGAGGTGATGGAACCAGTGGCCATGATCTTAGTTTTTTTGATGTTGAGCTTTAGACCAGTGTTTTCAACCTTTTTTGGGCAAAGGCACACTTGTTTCATGAAAAAAATCACGAGGCACACCACCATTAGAAAATGTTAAAAAATTTAACTCTGTGCCTATATTGACTATATATAAAGTAATTCTCTTGAATAGGAATCAAATAAACACAAAGAAATGAGGAAGTGACTTCTGCTCCTGGGCAAAGTAGCAACCCAATGCACCTGTCCGCTGAGCAACCTGGCTGGCTCCAAAATACAAACGGCCCCGGGACAAGGGAGGACGGAGGCACCGGCGAGTCTCGTCGTTCCCCACGGCGGGTTTAGGAACACGGGAGCCCAGCAAAGCCCATTTGCCCCGCGATCGCCAGCCTCGCCTCTCCGGCTGGCGATGAGCTTCTGACTGCAGCTGCTGCTGCTGCTGACTAACCGGGCCAGCCGGCGCCGCAGCGGAGAGCAATCGTGGTGCGACCGCAATCCCGAGCTTCACCCCACGGGCATCGGGGGACCCACAGAGGTCCTCTCCCCAATTGCCCTGCTCCCTCTAGATGCGTGGAGGCTGCTAACCGGCTTCAGGACGAGAGCCGCGAGCCCCCACGAAGCACCTCCCTGCGATGAATGGCGACGGGGAAGCACCCGCTGGAACCGGCGCCGCCAACCGGCTCCCGCCTTCCTGGGGCACGGCTGCTTCGTGAGCGCCCACTCTGGAGACCGAGCCTCATGCAGCCGCTCACCTGCCCGGCAGCTTCGCGCTCCGCTTCCAGAACTGCTTGCTGCTTTCCGTGGCCATGACTGGGGGGCAGAGGCCGAGCACCCCGCCGGCTCCGGGAGGGAGGGGACGAGCCGGAGCGGTGGGGCCCAAAGCCTCCGGCCGAGGCCGCTTCACCGCCTCCCTCCGGGAGCCCCGTTGCCAGGCCTCAGTGCCGACATCTTGGAGTCGGGCGGGCGCGGCCCAGCCATTGGTTGCCTGAGCCAGAGTCCCCCTAGCTGGCCAATCCTGAGTCAGATTCCTAAAGCAACGTGAAGCATAAGCGAGTGGGGGGCCGCCGCCGAAGGGAGGGCAGGACCAGGAGCCGCGCGCAACGCGCGAGAGGCAGGGCGATTCACCTAGTAATGCACAGAGGAGGGGGCGGGGAAGGAGGAAGGCTGCGGCCTTTTTAAAAAAAAATCTTTCGAATTTTTCAATTTTTCCCACGGCACACCAGGCAACATCTCGCGGCACACTAGTGTGCCGCGGAACAGTGGTTGAAAAACACTGCTTTAGACCATATTTTGCGCTCTCCTCTTTCACCCTTATTGTACTTTCACCCTTACTGTACCATATTGACATAATAAAAAATAAGACCCCCCCCCAAAATAAGACACCCTGTGTTTTTTTGAGGAAAAAAATTTATAAGACGGTGTCTTAAAATATGGGAAACACGGTGTCATAAGAGGTCACCCTACCCTCCTACACTGTACCCCATGAACAGAGAGGGGACCCTAGCTTCCTGGACTTCAACCACCACAACTCTTGACATCAGGGAAGCCATTTCAAGGAAATAGAACCTTTTCCTTACCTACGTGTGACCTACAGGAGACCCCAGATTAAGATCAATTTCCCTCTCCACTCCCCTCTGCATGCATATCTCCGACACTTATCACTTCCCTGTAAGCAAACTATAATGTCAGCAGAACCACCTGCATAGATCTACATAAGATCTACATAAGCAGATCTTGCCAGGAAACCTTTTGTTATCCAGAAATGTGTGTTTGGGAGGGGTCGAGGAGGGATGACCAGGTGTGGGGAATTCTCAACTCAAGTTACCTCCTCTGACCCTCCCAAGTTATGATGTAGCCGTGATGTATGTATGATGTATAGGGGGTTGGTCTTGAGCCAAGTGGGGGGGAATTTCAAAGTCTATATAGGAGCTGACACACCATTGTCCTGGGTTCTCCCTCCTTATCGTACCTGCTACGTGATGGGGAACCTCTGTTGCAACAGATTCAATAAATGGGAAGCTGTGCTTTGCTTTTGATAACTCTGGTGTGGACTCTGTCTGTGGCACGAAGGGAAAAGCTCTAAAATTCCAGCTCTTCCCAGGGAGAAAAATCCGGACTTCCCCTTGGGAAAACCAGACCCAACTTTATGCCTTTCCTAGTAAAATTTTGCTTACAACAACGGTATATAAGCACCTGGGATAGCCAAGCCCATCCAGGTGCAACTAATTAAAAGCAATCCCTCCCATTAACCAGTTCCTGACTACTCCAGTGTTGTGCCTCTACTTCAGTACACAACAGATCTCTTCACAGGTATACACATCCCTGACATATAACGCCACTCCTCCTCCTTTCCTGTTTGGTCTATTTCTCTGAAATAGATTGTATCCCTCTATTACTACATTCCAATCATGAGACTCATCCCACCAGGTTTCAGTGATGCCTATTATGTCGTATTCAGTAGGCTGGCCTTGTGACGCTACTGGCCAAAAGAACTGCCCCAAAATCTGAACCACCCCCAGTACTACTAATAGGAATTTATAGATCGCAAAACTGACGTTTCATCAGCACTTCAACCTCTAGGGAGCTTCTAGGGGAGGAGATGAAGTGCTAGAACTGTTCTCTGAGGCATAAACCCCCCTGTCCTCCAATAAGCAGACTATTTAGGAAATCTTGACTTTATTGAGGTAAAATGGCGATGCAACCACACAAGCAGAAACTCTGAACATGCAGCAGAGAAATCCTGACTCGTGAGGATCCTCCTCTTCTTCAAGCTCTCTAAAATGGAGGCCTCCCTACCCATCATGCACTTCTTTCCTGTTAACAAGACAACCAAGGGTTGCTGTATCCTTCCTGGGCCAGTAGGTGGAGCTGCATCAATTAACATAGCAATAACAAGAATCTATATACAAATCAAATTAAAAATAAAACAATTCCTTCCAGTAGCACCTTAGAGACCAACTAAGTTTGTTCTTGGTATGAGCTTTCGTGTGCTACTGGAAGGAATTTATTTTGTTTTGAATGACCCTGGGACATTCTGCATGCCAAGCAGATGCTCCAGGGCTCCCCATATTTCACTAGCCTTTCAGCGTTATGCTATTAGCAACCGTGGAGATTCCACCTGCCTCTTTCGAAAGGAGAACACTCACCTGATCAATTTAAGAAACAACAACAACTATTTATATATTTATTATTTTCCAAAGCCACTCTGGGTTTCCCCAACCACTCTTGGCGGCTTCCAACAATATATTAAAAGACAATAGTCCATCAAATATTAAAAGCTTCCCTAAACATAATAGCAACAACCATCCATTTTCAGTCCATTGAATTAACAATTAAGCATTTCTGGAACGGGAAATAGCATACTTTTGTATATTAGCATAGAAAGCATGCATAAGAAAGTATTAGTCATTTATGCTGAGAATAGGATTTATTTATTTTGAACTTCGCTTGGTTCCTCCTTGGTAGCCAGTGCGATTGTTTCAGCCATGCTAGAATTCAGGACCCGCTGCCTTGAGAGACAGCTAAGAGCAGTTTGGCAGGGGAAAGGTCTCCCTTGGGAGGGGGTGGGCTCTCCTTCCTTGGAGGTTTCTAAGCAGAGATGCTTTAGCTGAGATTCCTGCATTGTTGGGGGTTGGACTAGATGACCCTCGGGTCCCCTCCTCTCTCTCCACTCCTGAATCCTAGGAGGAGGTTCCTTGCCTCCTGCAAAGCCCTTTTCCCTGCAAGCTGTTCCTCTGGTTTCCGGCTAAGGGAGGGAGATGCTCAGAGTCCAAGCAGGAGCCTCACCCCCAAAAGGATATCTGGGCATTGGCGTAGCCCCCCTAAATCCATAAAAAAGAATAAAAAGCCGAGGTTCTGCCAAGCGACAGACAGCTGAGTTGGGCGGATTCCGCTATGCAAGGGTTAAAGGGAACCGAGCTGCCTTCCTAGAGAGGACAGGAAGCACGAGGGGGCCAGGTCCTCCCTCCCCCCCTCCCTCCCCAGTCCTTTCCTGCAAGGGCTGCATGGCTGTCCCCTCCTGGGATCTGGTGAGTCTCCTCTCTCTCTCTCTCTCTCTCTCTCTCTCTCTCTCTCTCTCTCTCTCTCTCTCTCTCTCTCTCTCTCTCTCTCCCTCCCTCCAGAGGGTGCAGTGGGGAGACGGTGGGGGTCCCAGGGCTGCAGCAGGGGGGGGGAGGATGCCTGGGGGGCCTGATCTGCTCATGCAGGGGGAGGAGAGGGTCCTGCCAGGGAGGGGCGAGGTCTGCAACGCTCTCCTTTCAGGAAAAAATGGCTTCCACGAAATCTCCCTTCTTTAAACAAAGGAACTCTGTGTGACATCGCTCAGCGTCATTACACAACAGAGGAAACATGTGCAAATGGTTTTCCAAAACTGGACGAGGAGGTGAACTTGCTCCCCCCCCAAAGAAAAAACCCACAGGAAGGAAGGGAAGGAAAGGTGGGAGAGAAAGGCCAGGAATAAAGAGAGGGATCCCAGCCAATGGTCTGGCATCAACCTTGGCATCAATGGCTGTGTGTGTGTTAACCTATCTAATAATAATAATAATAATAATAATAATAAATTACCTGCCTAAATTTCAAGGGAGATGAATTTGGCCCCGCCCACTTGACCCCCACTAGAGCCAAGAATCCATTTTTCACAAGATATGAACGATTCCCTTGAAAGTCATTTCTGACTTCATGCATTGACTGGAAGGCAGCAGAAACCAGGTTGATTAATCTCACAGAAATCCCTTCAGTTGCCTCCACATTTTGCATTGCTAGAAGGCTAGAGACCTATTTCTGGTCTGGTTCTGTAACAGAACAATGTATTTGCTTTGTAGGATTTCCTAGAGCTTCTCATTAAGACATACAGAACTCGGCAGAAGACCAAAGGGTTCCTTCCGATCTCTTAGAGGCTTCCTGAGAGCACAGATGGATGAGCGAGACTCAGCTGGCCCTGGAACAGGAAGAGGCCATGCCATCCAAACTGGGAGCAGTGGGGGATTCTGGGGAGACTCTGTGCGGAAGATCCTGGGTGAGGAGGACACCCTCTGCTCAGAGGTGCAGATCCGGCAGTTGAGGCAGTTCTGCTACCAGGAGGCCAAAGGACCCCGAGAGGTTTGCAGCCAACTCCACCACTTTTGCCACAAGTGGCTGAAGCCAGAAAGGCACACGAAAGCTGAGATGCTGGACCTGGTGATCTTGGAGCAGTTCCTGGCTGTCCTTCCCCCGGAGATGGAGAGCTGGGTGAGGGAATGCGGAGCGGAGACCAGTTCCCAGGCGGTGGCCCTGGCCGAAGGTTTCCTCCTGAGTCAGGCAGAGGAGAGAAAGCAGGTGAGAGAGACTTTCCTCTGGATATTCCCAAGGGGCTCCAAACAGGACAGAGAACATCCCATAATGGTCTGCTGATGGCCCATCCGTTTTCTGGGAAAGCATCCATGGAATGAGATCTCACACCCTTCAAGTCTTTGTCATTCTCTTTTTAGTATTTCTCACCATTCTCTGTTTTGAATCCTTGTTTCTTTTTCAGGGAAAGGATCATTTTGCAGAAATGGACCTGGATTCCTGTGAGGCAGAGAGGCCTCCGTTGGACACCAGAGAGAGGCCACTGGGTAAGGAGGAAGGTGATTTTTCTCCGTTTGGTCTCATTCTGTTGGTTTTCCAACTCATCTGAGGGTTCTTTTCATCTTGTTTTGGGGGGAGACAGTTGGGGACAAGGGTCTACAGGAGGGGAGATGTATTTCTGCGCAACAAACATGAAATGGGCACAAACGTCCAAATATTCTCAGCAGGCAAGGCTTTCCTCAAAGGCCCATCTGTAGGTAGAGATGCCCTGTTTCACCTGTGAGAGAATCAGGCAATCCTGGCATCCTGTTTACCTTTTCTCTCTTGCAGGTGACAGAATGATGCCGGCAAGACCTCCTGATCCGTCTTTGTATGGGGGCAGAAGGGAAGCAGAGCCTGTGGAAGCAGATCAGGTCAGGGGAAGCTGCCTTGTGGTGACAGGCCGAGGGCTGGAGCAATGTCATGGACTGGTTGGGCACAGGGGAATGGTGCGAGAAAGCAGCTGGGGAACCAGGAAGGGAAGATGGCTCAGAGCCCAAGAAGTGGAAGTAGAAGAAGGATAGGCAGTCAGAGGGGGAAGAGGGAGAAGACTGGGAAGAGGAGGCGTCAGAAGCTGAAGGGGTAACAGGGCTTAGTGAGCTGGGAGACTCTGTGGCAGAATGCAGTGCAGAATCAGAGGCAGAAGAGGAAGGAGGCGAGTGGGAGGAAGGAGGTCAAGAGGCAGAGGTGAGTCAGGATAAGGAGGAGCCACAGGTGGCTCTCTCTCCTTTTGCCAGAATCCACAATCCCTGCTTGTCTCTCAGAGCCAGGAGACCCCCCCCCCCTGCATTGCAGGAATCTTTGCTAGATCATACAAGACAGATGGCCATCCAAAGTAGGCTTATTTTATTTCTAGATTAGTGGCCTGGATTCACCTAACCAGCCCCATCCGCTGCCAAAATGGGGCCTTCCCCCATTCCTCCCCCTCTCCATGCCCCCATGAACCCCTTGAATTTGACTCTGGGGCATTAGGAGGGAACTCCCCAGAACAGCTCACGAGGAGAGGAGAAAGAGGATCCTTCCATCAGGCAAACTGTAATATTTGTGTAGGCAGAATGACTTGGAAGGAGTACCTCCTATTTGCACAAAGACGAACACCCATAATTAAAACACAGATTAAAATAAACATCCATAATTAAAATGTGCAGCAGAGCAATCCTATTGAAACAACACCACAATTTACAGGAAGGAAACAACAGAGCATTGTGTAGCAGATCATATTTCTGCTGTCTCAGAGGAAGACATTTCCCTTTTCCTTTCAGGGTCCAGTGTGCTTTGAAGATGTCGCTGTTTGTTTCACGGACGAGGAGTGGGCGTTGCTGGATCCTGACCAGAGAGCTCTGCATAAGGACGTCATGGAGGAGAATTGTGGGATCGTGTCCTCTCTTGGTAAGGCTCCCTGTGGGATCGTCCTATCTGCCTGGAAATTCAAAAAATACCTCTATGTGACCAACCTCATATATTTTCACAGAACTCAACAGTGCCCCCTATAACAGTGTTTCCCAACCAGTGTGCCTCCAGATGTTTTGGGACTACAATTCCCATCATCCCTGACCACTGGTATTGCTAGCGAGGGATGATGGGAGTTGTAGTCCCAAAACATCTGGAGGCACACTGGTTGGGAAACACTGCCCTATAACACCTGGGAACCTAACACCCCCACAATAAACAGTAAATTACAGTTTTTTCTTTGAACAATCTTCCCCAAATTAGTCCTTTTTCTACCACGATTGGGCTGGTCTGAACTGCCCAGGCCATCTTACATGTCAGCTTCAGAATTGATAGGAAAGATAAGTAGCTTCAGGTTTTCTGTTTTTGTTTTTGCTCCTTTCAGTCTTGGGTTGACCAAAGAGACGACTGACATTGGAGATGGAGGGGATGCCATGACTGGGCCAAACAAAATCCATCCCAGAGAAGAGCCAGGCTTATTGAATCTCAGGTGGTAGTAGCAGTGATGATGTTGGTGAAGACGATGATGATGATGATAATAATAGTAATAATAATAATAATAATAATAATAATAATAATAGTTCTTAAATCGAGGTACCACTGTAGTAATAATAATATTGTTTATTTATAACCAGCCCATCTGGTTGTGTTGTCCAGCCACTCTGGGCGGCTTCCAACACATATATAAACATAAAACATAAATAATACTAATCTGATGCCATATAAAAAAATCATCAACTTTAAAATGAACAACTTATACTACTGGCCAAAATTGTGGAAACCTTTTGTGAAAAGTGTATTTTTGAGGTTTGATGACTCAAAACACCAGTTTTGTGTGGATTAATACTATAAAATTATATATCAACTAGTAAATTAAGCCCGTAAAGATTACGGGCTCTTGAAGAAAGGCGGCGGCGGGAGCCTCCAGGAACGGGAGGCTCCGCTGGAGGTGTGCGGGCGGCAGCGGCGCGAACGACCCGACGCCAAACGCTTTTCCCTCCGCCGCTAAACACCTCCCGGTTGCCGCGCTTTCCCCTCCCCCGCCAAGGTGCCACAGCGGCTGCTGCAGGTACGGAGGGGGAGAAGCAGCAGCGTGCGGGGAGCGGCCGCCATTGCGGCTGAAGCGGAGAGGTTCGGAGGCTCGCGAAGCGCAAGCGCTTCGCTCGCGCTGCGCTCCGACCTCAGACTCCTCCTCCTCTCTCTCCTCTCCAAGCCGTGTGTCAGTGGAGCGCAAGCGCACTTGCGAATTCCACTGACAGACGGACATAGGCTCTTTATTATATAGGATGGAAAGATAATTTAATGAAGAATTTAATGCAATAACTTTTAGGAAGGAGTATTTATTGGAACAGCAGTCATAAAGAAAAAACATGAAACCTTTGGTAACCATAGATTTCCGATTGGGTTACAGTTTGGGCTATTCCCAGGCCATTCCAGCAGTGGAATAGGATTATATTGAAAGCACCTTTTGCACACAGCAGCAACATGACATGGAGCTGAATCCTGTTGAAATGGAAAATAAATAAATGAATAAATAAATAAATAAATAAGCAAGCAAGCTTCTGTATCTGGAGAAAAATTACCAGCGGAATGCTTCAGTTTGGACTCAAGTATTTCATTCATGCATATTGGGGAATTTACATTCCCATTAATGACGCAAATTCTGCCCACACATTTTGCTGCCGTACAACCCCAGATCATCACACTATCTGGGTGTTTCACGTTCGGTGTAATGCAAGTAGGATGTAAATCTTCTCTGATTCTTTTTCTCGCGTATTTCATGCCATCACAACCAAGCAAGGAGATCTGGGTCTCATTGCTCCAAATAACACTGTCCCATTGTTCCGCTGTCCATTAACATGGGTTTTAGCACAGTTTAATCTTTTCAAGCTTTTCTTGAGAGATAACAATGGCTTTTTCCTTAGAATTCTAACATTTAGACCAGTCCTTGCACTCAACTTCACATTACATTGCGCCATGTCATCTTGTATACACCCAGATGATTTTCTTCTGTCATGTAGGGACAGTCTCTCCATTCTTCAATCGTCACTTGCCTTGTACACCTTTTCCTGCCTTTACCAGTCTGATTTTGTACTGACTAAGTCTTCTTATACCTCTTCAAAAATATAGAAAGGCCAGCTTTGCTTAAGTTTCTCCAATCTTTCATCTACTGTAATTTCTTCATAACTGTAGCCTTGTTCACTTAATAGTAAAATTTTACATCACTTTCTGGGTGACCACTCAACTCTTTGTGCCATTTCTATAATTTTATTATGTTTTACAACCTTACTAAATGAAAGAACACAAAAAAACCAACCAACTTGATAGCAATCACATAACACACTGACAAAACTCAACCTAAGCAAGTTGTGCTTCCTTTTTCTGGTTATTTGGCTATAATGTTTGCTAGAATATGGGTAATTGAACAAACCTTGTTGAATTGCATTCTTGATTAAATTATCTTTCCGTTGATATATAACTTTATGATATTACTCCAAATGTCGATTATAAGATCTTGGCAGGGGTGATGGCGAATAGATTGAAAGAATATTTAAAAAATGTGATAGGAACTGACCAGAATGGATTTTTACCAGGAATACAGATTAAAAATAATACAAGATTGGTAATTGATCTAATAGAATATACCAAAATGAAACCCAACAAAAAAGTGGCCTTTTTGCTTGTGGATGCAGAAAAAGCCTTTGATAGCGCGGACTGGAATTTTATGAAGTGTACCATGGAAAGTATGGAAATAGGAGGAAATTTTCTGAAGGGGATTAAAGCTATATATGGGAGTCAAAGAGCAAGATTAATAATCAACAACAAAATTACAGAAGAATTTGAGATCAAAAGAGGTACGAGGCAAGGTTGCCCACTGTCCCCATTAGTTTTCATAACTATTAGAGCCATTCATGTGCGTGATAAAAGGTCCAAAATAAAAGGTATTAAGATAAGTTACAGAAGTTATAAAATCTAAGCATACGCGGACGATGTGGTTATTAGTACAGAAGAGCCGCGGGAAGGGATTCAAGAAGCTTTAAATAAAATAACAGAATTTGGGGAAGTGTCAGGCTTCAAATTGAATAAGGAAAAGTCAAAACTATTTGTATAAAATATGGGAAGAAGGGAACAGGAAGAATTATAAAGGGCCACAGGATTAAAAATTGGCAGCAAAGCGAAATATTTAGGGATTTGGATCACCAATAAAAATACTAATTTATTCAAAGATAATTATATCAGAAAATGGAAAGAGATAAAAGGGGATTTGGTAAAATGGGGAAATTTAAAGTTGTCCATGTGGGGCAGAATATCAATGATTAAAATGGTAATTCTCCCAAAGATGCTTTTTTTATTTCAAAACATCCCCATAATTATAGGAATTAAATGTTTTAATGAATGGGAAAGGAATTTATCGAAATTGATATGGGAAGGTAAAAAACCTAGAGTGAGATTTAAATTATTAAAAGAACCAAGAGAAAGAGGAGGATTTGGAGTCCCAGACCTTAAAGTCTATTTTGATTCAGCAAGCTTGGTCTGGCTAAAGGAGTGGATGTTATTAAAGGACACTGAACTATTAGATCTTGAAGGGTGGGATAAGATATATGGTTGGCATGGCTACCTGGGCTATGATAAGATCAAAGTGCATAGAGGGTTTGCTAATCATACAGTGAGGAAAGCACTGCTCGGAGTTTGGGAAAGAAAGAGATATATTATGACAGCGTTTTTCAACCGGTGTGCCGCGGCACACTGGTGTGCCGCGAGACACCGGCTGCTGTGCCGCAGGAAAACTCCCGGCGCATTGGGCTGCGCACACAGGCGGCTCCGGCAGGACGAGGGCGCGGGATCATAGAGCCTCGGGTAGAGGCTAGAGAGGCGCCCACTTCCGATCCGGCTTCTTTCCCCCTCCGGGCGCGCCGCTTCCGGTGAGCACGGGCGGGGCGACCGGCGGTGCCCTGAGCGCGGGAGGCGGAGAGGGAACGGGCGCCTGACCCGCCGCGATCGCCGATCTCCTCCGTTTTCGCCCACCTGAATCCTTCCCCTCCCTCCCGCCGAGGCACGCAGACACCCCACCCCCCAAAGCAGGGGAATCGAGGTACATATATCCTTCCCCGTTTTTTGACATTTTCTGGTGGTGGTGTGCCGCGAGATTTTTTTCATGAGACAGGTGTGCTGTTGCCCCGAAAAGGTTGAGAAACACTGTATTATGAACAAAAACCCCATGGTGGTTATCGCCGATAGAATCTCAGTGCGGGCATAAAGGGAATACGAAAATTAACTGGCTACAATATAAGGATCTAGTGGAAGAGATTAATCAACATCCCAAAGTTAAGAAAGTTGAAGAGCTGAAACAAAGTGGCATGAATTGGTTAGAATATTACCAAATAAAAACGACATTTGAAAAATATAAAAAGTTAATGGGCTTTGAAGAGAAGCCATCAATTTGGGAAAAGGAAATATTATTCAGTGACCAGAAAAATATATCTAAAATATACAAATTGCTAACAGGAGGGTATGAGGAGAGAGAAGAGAAACGCAATGCCATAAGGAAATGGGAACAAGATCTGGAGCATGAAATAGAATATAAAAAATGGGAAAAAGTGTGGTCAAAAACTATTAATTTTACGGCATGCTATTTAATTAGAGAGATTTTGATGAAAATGCACCACAGATGGTGTTTGTCACCAGAAACGCTAGCCAAAATAAATAAAACGAACCAAAATAAAGGTTGGAAATGCCAGGAACAGAGAGGATCATTCTTTCACATGTGGTGGGTGTGCCCAGAAATAGGAAGATATTGGAGTATGGTTCATGAAGAACTGAAAAAAATACTTAAAGATCAATATTAGCAAAAACCCAGAGGCGTATCCATTAGGGATAATAAAATTAGGAGATACCAAAATATAAAGTAACAGTGTACCTTTATGCTACATCTGCGGCAAGAATACAGCTAGCAAAATATTGGAAAGAGAAGCACATACCCTCCAGAGAGGAATGGCTCTGTAGGGTATGTGAATATCTAGAATTAGCCAAGCTAACCTTTGAGGAAACAGGCAGTATCCAGTGAAGCGAGTATTATTTAATTAGCCGGCGTCTCGTCAGGAATTTCAGTTCAGAGGTTCTTGTTTTAGTTTTGTTCTTATCTTATCAAGTTTTGTAGAAGAATGGTTTTCTTATATATTTTTGAGTAACGTTTAGTGCTAGTTTATTACTTTCAAATATCCGTATCTCGTTTCAGGGATTGTCACGGCAGGGCCGGAGGCCCTCGTTTTTGTTCTAGATTTCCCATGACTGTCTTTCTTTTTCTGCAACAGATATAATAAGACATAATTCTAAAAGACGAGTGAAAAATGAATGGGAGTGTCTGAATGAGTATTTTAAAAAGCAAGGAGGAAAATCGATAATCTGGTTGAGTTTGGAATAAAAGGAATTCATGAGGATATAAGAAATTGTAAAAAGATTTATTGTGAAATAGATTTAGGGAAGATATAAGGGGGGAAGTAAGCTAAAACAGACAGACAAAAAAGTTGGTTAAAATACTGTATGTCAGGTGGAAGTCAACACTTGGCGTATTTTTCTTTTTTCATTTTTTCTTTTGTGGAATAGTATCAATGCAAGATACACAAGATAATGAACAAGATGGTTGATGTATAGTTAAATTTTAATATCTGAACCCTTGCATTGTAAGACTGTTTATATATACCGTATATACTCGAGTATAAGCCGACCCGAATATAAGCCGAGGCACCTAATTTTACCACAAAAAACTGGGAAAACTTATTGACTCAAGTATAAGCCGAGGGTGGGAAATGCAGCAGCTACTGGTAAATTTCAAAAATAAAAATAGAATGCACCTACCGATTGCAGCCTACAACACTGGACTCCAGCAACCATTTCCTTTTTGTATTTTTGTATTTTGTATAACCTTTCTAAGGGTACAATCCTATTCCTACTTACTTGGGAGTAAGCCTCTCTGGACTCAAATGACAGAAACATGATTCTTCAAACAGTTCAGAGTTTCAAAATATCCTAGTAAGTTTTCCTACTCACTTGCTAATTAATTTGCTATTTGGTGGTGCACATAATCCTTTTCATGCCACTTCTTTGCAACCCATGAGCTCAGAGGCTCCCTTCTTCAGCATTCACACATGCTTGCAAATCCCATGGGCATGGAGTTCCAAGGGTAGGGTGGGGCAATTGCACCCCACCTCACCAGATGAACCATAATCTGCAGATCCCAGGTACCATTAAAAATAAATAAATAAATAGCAAGTGTCTAGCCTTTGTAGGACCTGAGACAGGAGGAAAAAAGTAAAGGCACAGTTCCTCTCACTTTTTCTCCCTAACCTCCTGTCCTGAACCCTGCAAACCACAACCAAAGCCTTCAAACTGTGATCCTCAGCGACCACACACACACACACACACACACACTGAGGCCACCTAGGCACTGAAGTGATCAGCTGGGGTAGGGATTCAGCTTCATTTCAGACTCTCCCCACCCCCTGTCCACTTCTGCCTCCTCCAACTTCTGTAATCTCCTTTCAATGAAATGATTGTGTAAAAGAGACATGGGCCTGGAACTGCTGGAAGCAGTGATGCTGCTGGAAGCAGGGAGGAAGGCTAGCTTGGCTTTCCTGATTGAGAAAGGGGTGACTGAGCTGGGGAGAGGTCTGTGGGGTGCTGCTGGAAGAGGGGAGGAAGGCTAGCTTGGCTTTCCTTATTGGGAAGGGGGTGACTGAGCTGGGGAGAGGTCTGTGGGGTGCTGCTGGAAGAGGAGAGGAAGGCTAGCTTGGCTTTCCTGATTGGGAAGGGGGTGACTGAGCTGGGGAGAGGTCTGTGGGGTGCTGCTGGAAGAGGGGAGGAAGGCTAGCTTGGCTTTCCTGATTGGGAAGGGGGTGACTGAGCTGGGGAGAGGTCTGTGGGGTGCTGCTGGAAGAGGGGAGGAAGGCTAGCTTGGCTTTCCTGATTGGGAAGGGGGTGACTGAGCTGGGGAGAGGTCTGTGGGGTGCTGCTGGAAGAGGGGAGGAAGGCTAGCTTGGCTTTCCTGATTGGGAAGGGGGTGACTGAGCTGGGGAGAGGTCTGTGGGGTGCTGCTGGAAGAGGGGAGGAAGGCTAGCTTGGCTTTCCTGATTGGGAAGGGGGTGACTGAGCTGGGGAGAGGTCTGTGGGGTGCTGCTGGAAGAGGAGAGGAAGGCTAGCTTGGCTTTCCTGATTGGGAAGGGGGTGACTGAGCTGGGGAGAGGTCTGTGGGGTGCTGCTGGAAGAGGGGAGGAAGGCTAGCTTGGCTTTCCCGATGAGGATCAGGAACAGCTGTGTGGCCCCCTATGACGGAAGGAGGGAGGGCAGGCACTACACTATCGGGATCCACATCAGCTGGGTGGGTGGGAGGGAGGGGGGGGAGAGAGAGACAGACTGGGAAGGGAAAGAGTTAACACAGGGAGGGAGGGAGAGAAGCTGGCTCCTCAGAACTTTCGGCAGCGAGAAATGAGCAGGCATAGAATGGGGAGAGAGAGAGAGAGACGGAGAGAAGGAGGAACGAGCAGGCATAGAATGGGGAGAGAGAGAGAAGGAGGAACGAGCAGGCATAGAATGGGGAGAGAGAGAGAGAGAGGTGGGAAGGGAAAGAGTTAACACAGGGAGAGAGAGAAGCTGGCTCCTCAGAACTTTCGGCAGCGAGAAATGAGCAGGCATAGAATGGGGGAGAGAGAGAGACGGAGAGAAGGAGGAACGAGCAGGCATAGAATGGGGAGAGAGAGAGAGAGGCTGGGGAGGGAAAGAGTTAACAAGGAGACGGAGAGAAGGAGGAACGAGCAAGCATAGAGTGCCTTTCCCCTCTGTCGGCTTGGGAGAAGTAGCGAGGAGCCCTTTTCTCCCTGATTTTCCCTTCCCACCCCGCCCCGCCAACAGCTGTGAAAGGCACAGTACCGGGTGATCAGAGGATCGCAGCGCAGCGCTTCTCTGATCCCCCAGCCATGTGCCTTTTGCAGCTGTGGGCGGGGCGGTGGGGAGGGAGAAGAGGCGAGGAGCACTTTCTCGCTGCTTTTCCCTCCCTGCTGCCTCGCACAGAGCACGCACAGGACCGGGGCATCGGAGAGTTGCAGCGCAGTGCTTCTCCGAACCCCCGTCCTGTGCCTTTCGCAGCTGTCAGCGACAAGGGGGAGACAAGCGGCAAGAAAGGATCCCTTTTTTGCCGCTTGTCCCCATGCAGCCTCCCGCCTCACTCGAGTATAAGCCGAGGGCGGCTTTTTCAGCCCAAAAAATGGGCTGAAAAAGTCGGCTTATACTCGAGTATATACGGTACATATATGCATCATTTTCTTCTTTTTTCCTTTTTCTCTGTTCTTATTCTTTTTTCATTCTCTTCTTTTTCTTTTCTTGTAGTTATATTGTGCTTGTGCTTGTGAATTTTGTTTTGAATTTGGATTTTTTGTTTTTGCTGTGTAATGGTTAAAGATGAATATAGTTTATTTTTTTAAAAAAGAAAAAGATAGTACTCCAAAAGAAGGGGTGTTATGAGCCATCAAACCTCTGAAATACACTTTCTTCCAAAAGGCTTCCACAATTTTGACCACTACTGTATATCAAACAAACCAGCATTAAACAACCCATCAGAATCTAATAAAAAATATGTCAATAACAAACAGCACAGGTAATGAACGCACACTCAATTCCCTTCAGTTCTTCTCCATTTGTTTCTGAGGCTCTAATCTTTCTTTTTCTCCATTGCAGATTGTGATGAATCGGAAATCGAGAACAAGGGTGACCATGACAAAATCTCCAGAGAGGAGAAACAACGTAAAAATTTGGAGTGTGGAGAAAGCTGCAGTCAGAGCTCCCATTCCACTTCCCATCAACAAAATCTCATTGGAAAGAAACCCTATCAGTGCATAGAATGTAGAAAGAGCTTCAGTCAGCGCTCCTCTCTCATTTCCCATTGGAGAATTCATACAGGGGAGAAACCCTATCAGTGTGTGGAATGTGGAAAGAGCTTCAGGAAGAGCTGTGATCTCACTTCCCATCAAAGAATTCATACAGGGGAGAAACCCTATCAGTGTGTGGAATGTGGAAAGAGCTTCAGGAAGAGCTGCGATCTCACTTCCCATCAAAGAATTCATACAGGGGAGAAACCATATCAGTGCGTGGAATGTGGAAAGAGCTTCAGTCAGAGCCAACATCTCAATTCCCATCAAAGAATTCATACAGGGGAAAAACCGTATCAGTGTGTGGAATGTGGAAAGAGCTTCAGTCACAGCCAACATCTCAATTCCCATCAAAGAATTCATACAGGGGAGAAACCCTATCATTGCGTGGAATGTGGAAAGAGCTTCAGTCAGAGCTCCAAACTCACTTCCCATCAAAGAATTCATACAGGGGAGAAACCCTATCAGTGCATGGAATGTGGAAAAAGCTTCACTGATAGCTCCTCTCTCAATTCCCATCAAAGAATTCATACAGGGGAGAAACCCTATCAGTGTGTGGAATGCGGAAAGAGCTTCAGTCACAGCCACAATCTCACTGCCCATCAAAGAACTCATACAGGGGAGAAACCATATCAGTGTGTGGAATGTGGAAAGAGCTTCAGTCTGAGCTCCTCTCTCCATTCCCATCAGATAATTCATACAGGGGAGAAACCCTATCAGTGTGTGGAATGTGGAAAGAGCTACAGTCATCGTTCCAATCTCACTTCCCATAAAAGAATTCATACAAAGGTTTGAAAACCATTATACAGCTTTAGGAGCCAGGCAAATCCGCATTTTTTTAACCAGGCCTTTGGCTGATTGACACCTAATGCCCTTTTAAAATGTGGTCTTTTGTGTTTTTATGTTGTAACCTTCCTGAGACCTGTGGGTGTAGGGAATAGGCATCTACGGCTTGTCGATCAGAAGGTCGGCAGTTTGAATCTCCGCGATGGGGTGAGCTTCCTTTGCTCAGTCCCTGCTTCTCCCAAGCTAGCAGTTCAAAGCACCTCCGGTGGGAAGGTAAACGGGGTTTCGTGTGCTGTTCTGGTTCACCAGAAGCAGCTTAGTCATGCTGGCCACATGACCCGGAAGCTGTACGCCGGCTCCCTTGGCCAGTAAAGCAAGATGAGCGCCGCAACCCCAGAGTCGTCCGCGACTGGACCTAATGGTCAGGGGTTCCTTTACCTTTACAGAACAATCAACCGTACGCTTATGTATGAGTTAAAATGCCCAGACAGTCATGGTTCATAAGATTTTTAATATTCCCAGTCATTTCAGCCTTATCATTAACAAACCAAATTTTCTGCCCTTTATTTACAGGAAAAAATGGTTGAAGCGCATTCCACCTAATTATGAATTTGTATGTGCTTTAATCTTTGGCTGGACTTTAGCATATGTGAAGTCTGATTTGAATAACAGACAAAATGATGAAAACCCCCTGAGAATCACTCAAATGCTTGATATCACCAGCTCTGCTTCAAAACATCACCACTTTCACCTCCCACTTCTTAACACTCTCTGTTCCAAACTTTGAAAACCAACCCTTCCATCTTTTTCTACCCAAGAGCAAAGCTTGGCTGAATTTCAGCCCATCACCCCACCCCACCATAACTTAAAATTCACTCTCCAATGCTTGCAGACACATTCCTTATCCTTCTGTGATGCCCAGAATCGAACACATTGTAACAACTTTAAAGATGTGCCCCCCCCGATTCTGGCAAAACAATTGGAAAAGGTATTGCCTAAAATAATTAATGAAGACCAATATGGGTTTATAAAGGGAAGAGATATATATATATAAGAAATGTGCTAAATGTATTAACAAGTAGGGTAAAAGGTAAATTGGCCTTATTAAAATTGGACGCTTATAAGGCCTTTGACACAAGAAGACATAAGTTCTTGGAGAGTATTATGATGAAGGCAGGAATAGGTAACAATTTTGTGCATGTGATCCGAGAATTATATAGAGAAAGGCTGTAGTCAGAGTGAATGGAGGGATTTCCGAACAAATGAATATACAAAGAGGAGTTAAACAAGGTTGCCCACTCTCAACATTTCTATTCATGTTGGGCATGGAGTACCTGGCAGATAGGATTAGAAATTCAGTAAGAATAAAAGGATATAAGATGGGGAAGGAGGAAATCAAGTTGAACATGTATGTAGATGATATTTTATTATTAATAAACCCATTGGAGCAGCGGAAAGCAGGGAACAGGGAGATCCCCCGGCTGTGTCCTGCTTAAATAGGGCAGGCCACACACCCCAGGCCGACCGGATTGGTCAGCTGGTGGGTGACGCAGCCAGGATTCCCCCAATCACACAGGGCTGGGAATCACATTGCTCGCATGTGGGGATGTTGTGACTGCCCGTAACATCACCTCCTGCTCAGGCGGAAGTGGCTTTATTATTAATAAACCCATTGGAGGGTGTAAGAGAATTGATGATAATACTGAAAGACTTTAAAGATGGGTCTGGACTGGGAGTTTATATTGAGAAGTCTGAAATTATGTATTGGGATGTAAAGGCAGAGGAAAAGAAGGAGATAGCAAATATAACTGGAATGGATACTAAGAGGGGGGAAATTAAATATTTGGGGGGTAAAGATGATTAAAAATATTGCTAGGATTCCAGATGTAAATTTAAAGAAGCATGGAGAAAGATATGAGATCTTGGAAAGATAAAAACCTATTTTAAGTAGTCAAAACAAAATAAAAAAATTCCTTCTAGTAGCACCTTAGAGACCAACTAAGTTTGTTCTTGGTACAAGCTTTCGTGTGCATGCACACTTCTTCAGATACACTGAAACAGAAGTCACCAGACTGAGAGGGTGGGGAGGGGTATTACTCAGAGGGGTGGTGGGAATGGGTGAAAGGCTGATAGCTGTGGTAAAGCTGTTGTCTACTGTTAACGACCGCAATTAGTGTTACAGGAAAAAGCAAGGGGTGAGAAGGTTAAAAAAGCTTTGTCATGTATAATGAGATAAGAATCCAATGTCTTTGTTCAGACCAGGTCTCTCCATGGTTTTAAGCTTGGTAATGAGTTGCACAGTGTTCTCGAAGCTACCAACATGAGTTTGGCCAAACTGCGAGAGGCAGTGGAGGATAGGTGTGCCTGGCGTGCCTTGGTCCATGGGGTCACGAAGAGTCGGACACGACTGAACGACTGAACAACAACAACAATGAGTTGCAATTCAGCAACTTCTCTTTCCAGTCTATTTCTGAAATTCCTTTGCAATAAGACAGCTACTTTGAGATCTTGTATAGAGTGTCCTGGGAGATTGAAGTGCTCTCCTACTGGTTTCTCTGTCTTGTGATTCCTGATGTCAGGTTTATGTCCATTTATCCTTTAGCGTAGGGTTTGGCCTGTTTGTCCAATATAGAGAGCTGAAAGGCACTGTTGGCATTTGATGGCATACACAATGTTAGACGATGAGCAATTAAATAGTCCTGAGATGGTATGTTTGATGTTGTTGGGGCCAGTAATGGTGTTGTCCGGGTGTATGTGGCAGCAAAGTTGGCATCTGGGTTTATTGCAGGCTCTGGTGCCAGTGTCTGTGTTAAGTCTGGTTGTAGTATTGTTGTGGGTGAGGAGTTGTTTAAGATTGGGTGGCTGTCTGTAGGCGATGAAAGGTCTTCCTCCCAGAGCTTGAGAAAGAGAACTGTCATTGTCTAGGAGAGGTTGTAGATCTCTGATGATGCGTTGTACTGTTTTAACTTGGGAGCTGTACGTGATTACTAGTTGGTCTCTAAGGTGCTACTGGACGGAATTTTTTTATTTTGTTTTGACTATGACAGACCAACACGGCTATCTACCTGTATTTTAAGTAGTGTTAGAGCAGTTAAAATGTTGTTGGTTTCAAAATTACTATATCTATTCCAAGTTATTGCAATGCTGATCAGAAAGAAGTGGTTCAAAACATGGAATAAGGTTTTTAAAAATTGGATTTTTGGTAGTAAAAGAGCTAGAACACCAGATACAGTAAATTACTGCCCTCAGGAGGAGATGGGATGCAGGATATCAAATTTAGAATTTTATTATGAAGTGTTTTAATTGAAATATTTAATAGATATTGGTTATAATGATAAGACTAAATGGGTTAGGATGGAGAATGAAATAAATAATGGAATAGGAAGAGAGGGGATCTTTATTAGAGATATGCAGAGAGCATGTAAGAAGACGATAGGACCAAGGAAAATAGCTCTAGTAAAAAAAAAACTTTGGATAAATGAGTAGGGACAGAATGTATATACGGTTGCGTAATAATAATAATAATACCTGGTTGCATTATCTGGGTTTTGGCCACTCTTTTGTTATTATAACTACTTAATTCCTGAATCTAGGTCACAGGTCCCAGTCTGTTCATATCTTGAATGTGCCCTTAAGACAGGACTTGTGAGGAAAGAGACAATGGGGAGGTTTCCCAATTTGACCTTGCAGAGAAATATTTGAGGTTGATTTGGTCAGGACCTAATCTGTGGGGTTGCAGACATGTGGTTTATATATACAGTTATGAACATTTATTATATATATATAAAACCTTAAAATTCTTATAAAAGACAAAGGATTGGGTCCAAAGTGGGTGCAGCCATCCAAGGTGGGTTTTGTAGTGTCATCTGACCCAGATTTTTCTTTCCTCTGCAGAATGTAATAGCTCAGCCGGAGATGGCCTACCTGTGGCCCGATCAAAGAGAAGGTAAGCCCCACACCTTGGAGACAGGGAACTCCCTTGCCCAAGACTCACCTCCCAGGTTTTCTTGCTGGGAGTCCTGCAGGACCTGCTCCCTGCCTGGCAGGCCTTTCCCACCTGGCCTGGGAGGGCAGCGCCCAGACTGACTCCAGCTACAACAAGCGGAGGAGGCTGAACAGACTCTGGGGTTGGGGTCTTGTTGAGGGGTGTTTGCTAGCAGGGGTGCTTCCTGTTTCCTTTGCCATCCATGGTCTCTCTGCCTGAGCTGACAGAGCTGGTCTCACAAGCGGAGTTGAGGACTCCCCGACTGCTGGTGCTGGTCAACATCGAAATCCGTGCCAAGGCAGCTGACTCTGGGGTGGCTTAGGCCTTCCTGGTTGCCCTGATGACCATGGGGCTGTCCCACCTGGTCACCCCCCAAGGCAGATGGCCGGCCACACTGGGCAGGAGAAGGGTGGTTGAAAGAGGGGGAACTTGACCCCAGTCCCTTGGTTGGACAACTGCAAAGCGTTGTATGTCTCTGTCTCTGAAGACAATTCAGAAATTTCATCTGGTGCAGGATTCAGTGGCCAGGTTGCTCACCGGAGCATCTTGTACTGATCCTGACCCAATTGCCAATTAGTTTCTGGGCCTAATTCAAACTGCTGTTTTTAATGCATTTCGAACCTTTGGGTGAAGTTTGGGTATAAATGTGGGGAATAAAGGTCCATGGAATGATTCTTTTTCCTTCTCTTTCGTCCAGATGACATCATCATCGAAGATTTGTAGGCAGTGCAGACGTTGTTTGAAACCCCTGCTGGCATACAAATAACAGAGACTAGACCAGAGTTCTTACGAAAAGCAAGGCGGCTAGTTAAGCCTGATCAGTTTATTTTAAAGTATAGAGCTGTTGGCAACAGGGTTCTTGCTCACATGACAGCAGATGGAGAAGAGCCCAGAATAAAAGAGCAGGCGAACTTTTATACACTTTGGACACAGTACAGAACAAAAGAGATAATAGCATTTACATGGGTGAGGTAAGGGATTTGACCAGGTGTCAGAAGGGAGGGGTGACCAGGTGTCGAAGGGAGGGGGGTTCCTCTGGTGGAGGGTCATGTTTAGATACAAAAGGTGTTTTTCCAGGTGGTCATTGTCTTTGGGAGTGTCCGTTAACCCGTTAAAGATGATGTCTTTTCAAAACTGTTGGGAGTCGCCTGACAAGATTTTATTTAAAACAAAACAAAATAAAATAAAAAAATTTCCTTCCAGTAGCACCTTAGAGACCAACTAAGTTTGTTCTTGGTATGAGCTTTTGTGTGCATGCACGAAAGATTTTATTTGTGTGCGCATTTGCCCTACAGCTTTATTTGCTTAATAAAGATACCTTCTCCTGACTTGGGTGGTGTAACGATCACCTTAGAGGGTAGCTTGGTTAAGAAAGGGTTAACCATTTTGACAGTTTAGAACCCAAGGGGAGGGGCTGAGGCGAAGTATAAAAACCCACCCTGGGGGGGAGTTGAGGAGAGAGGGGATTGAGTTGAGTGGAAAGAGACAGAGAGCTGGGAGTGTGGTGGTTTTGAGAGGTGGTGGTGGTTTAGAGATTTGACAGTTTGTGATTTGGCAGGATAGTGGTTTGAGAGAAACATTAGTTGTCATTTAGAGGTAATAGGCCGGTAATATATTTAGAGGTAATAGGACATCTGATTTAAGCCTATGAAAGACCCGTTTTATTCTGTAACCACAAGCATCTACTTTCAATAAAGCAACTTGTTTTTAGTTCCAAACCATATCCGTGTCTATATTAACAAACAGGTACCAGTGAGAGTGCTGGTTGGTGGCAGCGGGTTACCATTTGTCGTAGGTGCAGACATCAATAGACTGTGAGACGTCCGGGGGTGCTGCACAGGTCGGGGTGACCGCGACAGGTGGGTTTGTGTATTCTTATGCAAACACGTTGGAAGACCAGTGGGCAAGGATACAGAGGCACAAAAAGTTTAACACACAGTTTGAGATACAAAGGTTACAAAGGAGAAAGGGGGAGGGCTGTGGGGGTGCAGACACAGCCGTGTTTCTCAGGAAGGAGTGCATTTCTTCCATTAACTTCCACTCACCAGAACGGCCTCTGCTGTCCGGTACGTGGACACCTGAAGGGTGTGGAGGCCTCTCAGGGCAGCTGTGTGGCAGCTCTGAGGGATCCTCTCCCTACTCTTGTTTTCTCCAATACTCACTATAGATTAAAACCCAAGAAGAGGAAAACATGGGGACAGGGGAGTTCATCTCAGAGCACCTGGCCAGGTTCTTCCAAGAGTCTTCTCCTGGATTCCTCAGCTTCTACTCAGTCCTACTACAGGGCTGGGACACCCCAAACACTGGAGCAGATGGAGCCTGGGTCAGGTCCAGCCGTCTGACTCTTTGCATCTTTAGACCAGCTGTCCCCCCCTCCAGATCCTGCACCCTGAGGTGCCCCCCCCCCGGCCCTTCGGTGTCCACAATTGCTCACCTATCACCACGGGCTCCTTCCGGACTTGCAGTGGGGACACCATGTTTCTCTGCCGGCAGCTGAACAGGGCCCTCAAGCGCCTGAACCTAGAAGAGAGGAGCAGGGTGGAGAGAGCGACTCAGGAGCCCTAATGGGTGGGGTGTGTTTGTGTCTGTGCAGGGGGCCGAGAGAGGAAGGTGGTGGGATCTTTCTTGGAACCAGAGAGACCCCCATGAAGGGGGAGAAGGCCAATGGCATGGGGCAGCTGGAGAGATGCAAGATGGAGCCAGGCAGAGGTGTAGTGGTTGGAGGGCTGGACTAGGAGGACCTGGGAGAGCAGGGTTCGAATCCCCACTCAGACATGAAGCTCCCTGGTGGACAGACTTTCACCTGTTTGCAATAAGCAAAATGATTTATTTATTGAATTTATATACCGCCCTATAGCCTATAAAAGACAAGCAGGCCCTTGCAGAGCCAGGCAGAGGCCTGGGCCAGGTAGATAATGTGCCCCCCCTTTTTTTACCCTGGGGATCTCCGATAACGTAATTTTTTAATAATGTATTATAATTTTAAATACATTTTACAATAAATAATTATTCATTTTAAAATGTATTATATAATTTTTAATAGTTCAAAAATGTATTTTAAAATCTATTTTTAAGTAGACAACTTTGACTATTATTTATTATCTTCTTATTCTACTCTTAAAAATATGTATGCTTTTGAGAAAACCACTATTGCTCGTAAGCCACTATTTCTGCTGACCGAGGCCCCTTTTGGAATCGGAGGCCAGGGCCAAGTGGCCCATATGGCCCACCCTCTGTCTGGGGCTGAAGACAAGCAATGGCTCCTCTTACTTAAGGGCTCCATAGACCTCATGGGACACCAGAGCAGATTCCCTTGTTGCTTTTTTGAGTCAACCAGCAATGGGGGTTGCATTTCCTTATTTACAGTAGGGCTGCTGCTAAAGCACATAACATGCTCTTCACGCTTAGTTATGTATTAGGAACACAGGCACAATTCTTGTGTGTGTGAGTTTGTATTTGCAAACTACCCCAGTCCCTCAGCAGTGAGATTCCAGGGGTCCCAGGCACTTCCCCATCCTCGGTTTCCTCGGAACGAAGGTCAGCGGAGACTGTGGCGTCTTTATGGTATCTAGTTTTATTTACTCATATACACAACCTGAGTGTCAGACAGAGGGGCTCACAGCATCAGCACCCGAACAGATCTTGCTTCTCCATTAGTCGCAGCTTTGGCTCCGGCACAGAGCAAGCTGGTGTCGGCCGGAGTTTCCCACAACTCTCTCTGGGTCTTGCTTTCCTACCTAGCAGCCAGGTGAGACGGGAGGGGGGAGGACAGGGCCCCCCATTAGCTGCAGCTCTTGCAACCCAGCTCCTTCTTTGGGGATGCTGAGGAGGACACTCTATGGCCAGCGAAGGCCCTTGTGTTGCCAAGAAACCTGTCTGTGGGAATTGTGCATCCATAATGCTATGGAAAGGGTGAGTGTCTTCTAGAATTCTCCGATGTCACCAGAAGAGTAAGCCATTTTTTTCAGTTAGGTCTGTTATCAACTGCGGAGGATGAGTAGCCTTGGGAGCCTCTTGGGGAGATCGAAGTGTTCAAAGTGTTGTCAGCCGAAAATGGCTTATCTTTTGAGTTACGCCAATAAAACTCAAGAGACAAGAGGCGTTAGGAGTCCATTGTTGTTTATTGCAAAGCTATAGGTTACAGTTCAATCTTCTCACAAAACTGTAACTCCGCCCAGTGGTCCGGCCAGGGGTATTTATAACATTTCAAACAAAGGATTTCAATTTTCACCCATCATGTACATCATTACCTCACACATGCGCAATAAGCATTGCTGACTCAACTTTGATTCTCACCGTGATCTGTTACATTGTGTTAGTATGCATGTTGGGTAGCAAGAAACCAGAAACCAGTAGGAGACAATCAGTAAAGTAGGCCTTAAAGAAGGCCTGTAACAGCAGAAGGCCAAACCAGTACAATTCAGTAGTAAGGCGTACATGGCCTGTAAAAGCAGAAGGCCTAAGCCTGTAGTGAGAAAGCAGGTAACCTGTGAGGTGAAATCAGTAAGGTAAAGCAAGAAACCAGTATCAGTAAAGCAGACCTCAAAGAAGGCCTAAGCCTGTAGTGAGAAATAATAAATAATAATAATAATTTTTTTTTTGTACCCCGCCCATCTGGCTGGGTCACCCCAGCCACTCTGGGCGGCTTCCAGCAAACATTAAAATACATTAACACATCACAGATTAAAAACTTCCCAGAACAGGGCTGCCTTCAGGTGTTTTCTAAATGTCATGTAGTTGTTGATCCTTTTAACCTCTGCTGGGAGGGCGTTCCACAGGGCGGGCGCCACTACTGAGAAGGCCCTCTGCCTGGTTCCCTGTAGCTTTGCTTCTCGCAGTGAGGGAACCGCCAGAAGGCCCTCGGTGCTGGACCTCAGTGTCCGGGCTAGACGATGGGGATGGAGACGCTCCTTCAGGTATACTGGACCGAGGCCGTTTAGGGCTTTAAAGGTCAGCACCAACACTTTGAATTGTGCTCAGAAACGTCCTGGGAGCCAATGTAGATCTCTTGGGACTGGTGTTATGTGGTCCCGGCAGCCGCTCCCAGTCACCAGTCTAGCTGCCGCATTCTGGATTAATTGTAGTTTCCGGGTCACCTTCAAAGGTAGCCCCACGTAGAGCGCATTGCAGTAGTCCAAGCGGGAGATAACTAGAGCATGCACCACTCTGGCGAGACAGTCTGCGGGCAGGGAGGGTCTCATCCTGCGTACCAGATGGAGCTGGTAGACAGCTGCCCTGGACACAGAATTAACCTGCGCCTCCATGGACAGCTGTGAGTCCAAAATGACTCCCAGGCTGCGCACCTGGTCCTTCAGGGGCACAGTTACCCCATTCAGGACCAGGGAGTCCCCCACACCCGCTCGCACCCTGTCCCCCAAAAACAGTACTTCTGTCTTGACAGGATTCAACCTCAATCTGTTAGCCGCCATCCATCCTCCAACCGCCTCCAGGCACTCACACAGCAAGTAATCTGTGAGGTAAAGTCGCAATGTGAAACCAGTAAGGTAAAGCAAGAAACCAGAAAGTAGGCCTTAAAGAAGGCCTGGAACAGCAGAAGGCCAAACCAGTACAATCCAGTAGAAAGGGGTACATGGCTTGTAAAAGTAGAAGGCCTAAGCCTGTAGGGAGAAAGCAGGTAACCTGTGAGGTGAAATCAGTAAGGTAAAGCAAGAAACCAGAAAGTAGGCCTTAAAGAAGGCCTGGAACAGCAGAAGGCCAAACCAGTACAATCCAGTAGAAAGGGGTACATGGCTTGTAAAAGTAGAAGGCCTAAGCCTGTAGGGAGAAAGCAGGTAACCTGTGAGGTGAAATCAGTAAGGTAAAGCAAGAAACCAGAAAGTAGGCCTTAAAGAAGGCCTGGAACAGCAGAAGGCCAAACCAGTACAATCCAGTAGAAAGGGGTACATGGCTTGTAAAAGTAGAAGGCCTAAGCCTGTAGGGAGAAAGCAAGTAACCTGTGAGGTAAAGCTTGCCTGAAAACACACACCTCTCCCCCCTTCACCGGGGCAGAGAGGGCCTGGGATTTCAGTGAAAAGAATGTGAGGAACAAGCAGAGAAAGAGAACAAAATAAGATACAATTCTTACTGCTAGCTGGGGAACACACAGTTCTTTTCTCACAAAAAGTACCTCACACACACTCTCACAGTGGCCCCCCCATTTTCAATGCAAACGCTTGGGGCTGCCCTCTGCACCCCCCTTCCCCAAATGACATGCAGGCCTCAAACCAAAAAACCTCTTCCCCTCTAAGTCACCCACTCTTAAAGGTCTGGAAGAAAATGGGAAAGGTGTATAAGTATGAACAAAATGTGCAGCAAGGTAACAGATAAGGAAACAATTAAACCAAGGTCTATGACAGTAGAAAGGCACAAAGACCATAAGCCTAATGGATTTCAGTGAAAGCCTATAGGTTTAGCAGTAAAAAATATTGGGAAATGATTTAACTTGAATTGAAAAAAATGTTTAAAAGGACTGTTGCTAAAAAGCCGGAAGCTTTTTTATTAGGAATTCTAGGACAAGATATACCAAAAAAGATAAGGAATTTATTTATGTATGCTACAACTGCGACAAGAGTTTTGCTAGCACAAGGATGGAAGGAAGAAGAAACACCAACGAAGGAACAGTGGCAAGAAAAATTGACAAACTATGCGGAATTGGCAAAACTAACATATAAAGTGCGTGAAAAGGACTATCAGGACTTCAAGGAAGAATGGGGACTTTTTACAATCTATTTGAAAAAACAACAAATGGACTTAGAATCATTGGCAGGATTTGAATAAACATACACAAATTTTATTGGTATATTATGAATTTGAATAATATGGAAACAATATTTACAGGTGTATTATATGCAGAAATAACATATCAACAAAACAGCTATGGGAGCTGGGGGAAGTCTTGGAGGGGAGGAGGGGGGAGAGGGAGGGAGGGGGAAATGTATTTGAGTGTAAAGTTGATAATTTGTATGGATTTAAAACTTTTTCAATAAAATTTTTATAAAAAAGAAAAGAAGGGATGCTGCTGGCCACTAGTTTCTGTTCCTCACCACTTCCCCAAAGGGTGTAACATCAGAGGTCTTGCGGGAGGAAAGAGCATCTCAGGGTCAGGGGCCAGTCTGGGCCAAAGCGGCCCTCCATTGCCACCACCACAGAGTCCCTGGCTTTCCTTTACCATCTCTGATGCCATCCGGACACTTACGATAAGCAGGAGGAGGAGGTGCGGAGCATTGGGTGTCTCTGTCAGAGCAGATGATGGAAGTGCCACTTCAGTTCCTGTGGGAGACGCCCATGTTCAAGCCAGAAGATCCATGAAGGGCAAGGAGGGAAAGAGAGAAGAGATTTTGAGCCCTGGGTGCAATTGTGGAAGTACGTGAAGAGGAAGAAGAAAGAGCCATGTCAAGAGAAGTCAAGACCAACGACAAACCTTCCTGTTCACCTGCTTTTCATCTCCAGGAGTGCCTGAAACGTCCTGTGGACTATTGCACTGCAGAGGTCGGAGGAGAAGTTTGGATTATGGGGCGCTCATTAAAACACCCCAGGACATCCTGGAAGAGAGCAGAGGAGGAAATTGAGGTCCTTCCGCGGGCATCAGGAGGGCACCTCCGACCTAAACTCCAGGCTTGGCTTGCCCATCCCTGACAGCTCCCTCCTGGGGTCCCTCACATAACCAGAATGGACAATGCAGTGCGATTCTTGGGCAGCTGGATGGTCCAAAGGCCCCTCAGTGCTGCTGCCTCACAGGCTGTGATCACCTGGAGCAGGAAAAGTAAAGAGGACTAAGGACAGACCTCCTTGTCCTCTCATTCTTTTCCTCTAGGACGGCCTGGAAAGTTGTGTAGACAATTGTGATGCTGGGTTAAATCTTGTAAGGGTGTGAAAAGAAAGCTGTGTTGGGGGTCTCTCTGGTTCCAAGGAAGACTCTACCACCTTCCTCTCTTGGCCCCCCAAACAGATACAAACACACCCCACCCATGGGGGCTCCTGAGTCGCTCTCTCCCCCCTGCTCCTCTCGTCTAGATTCAGGTGGTTCAGGGCCCTGTTCAGCTGCCGGCGGAGGAACAGGGTGGCCCCGTTGCAGGTCCGGGAGGAGCGCGAGGTGATAGGTGAGCAAGGTTGGACAATGAAGGTCTAGGGGGGCACCTCAGGGTGCAGTCCTCTGATTGCCCCCCCTAAAGAGCTGACTTTCCTCCTCTGCTCTCTTCCAGGACATCTTGGGACACTTGGAACGCTTCAGGGATCAAGATCCTAGCCCTGGCCTTGGAGGCCCTCCTCCAGGTAAGGTGAGGGGGGTCTTTGGGGTGGGTGGGGGCAGAACTCCAGGGGGAGCTCTGGGTGGGGAAGAGCAGGCAGGAGGGAGAAAGGGGCAAGAGAGACTCAGAGGAGGCAGCATCTAACCCTCTCCCCCCCATCTCTGCAGATGATGATGAGGCCAGATTTCACCTGGGAGATGGTCAGTGAGATCCTGAACAGGACGTTTGAGGCAGTGCTGAAAGTGGCCGAGAAGAGGGGGACAGAGAAGTAAGTCCTTTATCTTGTGGAAGGGGGAGAAGGCCGATGGCGTTGGGCAGCTGGAGAGATGCAAAATGGAGCCACTTTCAGCTCTTGGGAGGAAAGTGGGCTAGAAATGTCCTAATAAAAGTGGATGATGAGAGGGGAGAGAAAAGGGGAAGGCAGGGAAAGAGTGTGGAGGAACTGAGCTCCCTGGAGAAGACAGGCCGGGTAGATTTCCATAGAGCCAAGACTGCCAGACATCCTGGAGAGCCAGACATCCTGGAGAGTGAAGTCAAATGGGCCTTAGAAAGCCTTGCTAACAACAAGGCCAGTGGAAGTGATGATATTCCAGCTGAACTATTTAAAATTTTAAAAGATGATGCTGTTAAGGTGCTACACTCAATATGCCAGCAAGTTTGGAAAACTCAGCAGTGGCCAGAGGATTGGAGAAGATCAGTCTACATCCCAATCCCAAAGAAGGGCAGTGCCAAAGAATGCTCCAACTACCGCACAATTGCGCTCATTTCACATGCTAGCAAGGTTTTGCTAAAAATTCTACAAGGCAGGCTTAAGCAGTATGTGGACCGAGAACTCCCAGAAGTGCAAGCTGGATTTCGAAGGGGCAGAGGAACCAGAGATCAAATTGCAAACATATGCTGGATTATGGAGAAAGCTAGAGAGTTCCAGAAAAACATTTACTTCTGCTTCATTGACTACGCAAAAGCTTTTGACTGTGTCGACCACAGCAAACTATGGCAAGTTCTTAAAGAAATGGGAGTGCCTGATCACCTTATCCATCTCCTGAGAAATCTCTATGTGGGACAAGAAGCTACAGTTAGAACTGGATATGGAATAACTGATTGGTTCAAAATTGGGAAAGGAGTACGACAAGGCTGTATATTGTCTCCCTGCTTATTTAATTTATATGCAGAATTCATCATGCGAAAGGCTGGACTGGATGAAGCCCAAACCGGAATTAAGATTGCCGGAAGAAATATCAACAACCTCAGATATGCTGATGATACAACCTTGATGGCAGAAAGTGAGGAGGAATTAAAGAACCTTTTAATGAGGGTGAAAGAGGAGAGCGCAAAATATGGTCTGAAGCTCAACATCAAAAAAACTAAGATCATGGCCACTGGTCCCATCACCTCCTGGCAAATAGAAGGGGAAGAAATGGAGGCAGTGAGAGATTTCACTTTCTTGGGTTCCATGATCACTGCAGATGGTGACAGCACTCACGAAATTAGAAGACGCCTGCTTCTTGGGAGAAAAGCAATGACAAACCTAGACAGCATCTTAAAAAGCAAAGACATCACCTTGCCAACAAAGGTCCGTATAGTTAAAGCTATGGTTTTCCCAGTAGTAATGTACGGAAGTGAGAGCTGGACCATAAAGAAGGCTGATCGCCGAAGAATTGATGCTTTTGAATTATGGTGCTGGAGGAGACTCTTGAGAGTCCCATGGACTGCAAGAAGATCAAACCTATCCATTCTTAAAGAAATCAGCCCTGAGTGCTCACTGGAAGGACAGATCCTGAAGTTGAGGCTCCAGTACTTTGGCCACCTCATGAGAAGAGAAGACTCCCTAGAAAAGACCCTGATGTTGGGAAAGATTGAGGGCACAAGGAGAAGGGGACGACAGAAGATGAGATGGTTGGACAGTGTTCTCGAAGCTACTAACATGAGTTTGGCCAAACTGCGAGAGGCAGTGAAGGATAGGCGTGCCTGGCGTGCTCTGGTCCATGGGGTCACGAAGAGTCGGACACGACTGAACGACTGAACAACAACAAAGACTGAACAGGGGACCCCAGGACTCACCCACCCCCCAGGAGACCAAGAGAAAGGGAAGGAATCCTACTTACGGCCTGCTCATTTCTTCCAGGAACAAATCCCACCCTCCTCTCTAAACTAGCTAACTATCTAAAATGCCCATTCAAGCCTAACTCTGACCCCATCCCTAAGCCTTAGCCTAACCCTAACTACCCCTCTATGTACAAAATAAATATATACAAAATATATACAAAATAGGCACAAATGTGCACAAAATAAAAATGTAAAACAACAATATTAAAATAAAGGAGAAAAAATAAAAAGTGTTAAAATAAAAATGAAAAGAATTAAATAAAAATAAACCAAATCAAATAAAAGTATTAAATGAAAAAGGAAGCAAAATAAGAAACTGAGAAAATAACAATAAACCGAACTCCTTTCCAAATCTCCGCCAACCGCCACTAACTCCTCTCTCCTCCTCTCGCCTCCACTCACCCACAATGGCCGCCTGCAAGTCAGTGGCTTTTAAGGGAGAAGCAAGAGATGTCACAAAGGAGGACTGGTCCTTGTCACTGTGGCAACCCCCCCCCCCACCTGGACCTGGGCCCACCTGGCCCCTCCTGAGAGGTGAATGTTGTGGATGGCAGGAGAGGAGAACTCTTTTGGGGGGGGGGGTTACAGCATTGACACCCCCAGCAGATCTTGCTTCTCCATTTTTTATCACAGTTTTGGCTCCAGCACAGAGCAAACTGGTCTCTGTGTCTCCAGCTTCCAGCTCAGCTCCTGCACAACTCCCTCTGGCTCTTGCCCTCCTACCTAGCAGCCAGGTGAGATGGGGGGGGGGGCATTTCCTGGGTTGCCCCATCCCTTTGCTGCAGCTCCTGCAGCCCAGCTCATCCTTTGGGGATTCTGAGGAGGACACTCAAGGGGTCAGCAAAGGTGGGGGTGGAGGGGGGCACCAGGCTTGCCAGCAGTACATCTGAAAAGAATCTAGGGGTCTTAGTGGACCACAAGCTAAACATTCCTTGGAGGTTTCTAAGCAGAGATCGGACGGCCATCTGCCATGGATGCTTTAGCTGAGATTCCTGCATTGCTGCGGGTTGGACTAGATGACCCTAGGATCCCCTCCTCTCTCTCCACTCCTGAATTCGAGGAGGTGGTTCCTTGCCTCCTGCAAAGCCCTTTTCCCTGCAAGCTGTTCCTCTGGTTTCCGGCCAACAGAGAGAGATGCTCAGAGTCCAACCAACAGCCCCACCCCCCAAAAGGATATCTCGGCTTTGGCGTAGCCAGGGGGGCACGTGCCCCCCATAATCCATAAAAAAGAATAAAAAGCCGAGGTTCTGCCAAGCGAGCGGGGACTGAGCTGGGTGGACTCGGCTTTTCAAGGGTTAAAGGGAACCGAGCTGCCTTCCTAGAGAGGACAGGGAGCAAGAGGGGGCTAGGTCCTCCAGAGCCAAGCCCCCTCCGTCCCCACTCCTTTCCTGCTTTGGTGTCTCTCCTGCAAGGGCTGCATGGCTGTCCCTTCCTGGGATCTGGTGAGTCCTCTCTCTCTCTCCCCCCAGAGGGTGCAGTGGGGAGACGGTGGGGGTCCCAGGGCTGCAGCAGGGGAGGATGCCTGGGGGGCCTGATCTGCTCATGCAGGGGGAGGAGAGGGTCCTGCCAGGGAGGGGCGAGGTCTGCAACGCTCTCCTTCCTGGAGATCAGAGGACCCAAACTCATTTGGCCCCCCCTTTCAGAACAAAATGACTCCCACGAAATCTCCCTTCTTTCAACAAAGGAGTCCCTAGGACTTTAACTCTGTGTGACGTCGCTCAGCGTCATTGCACAAGAGAGGGAACATGTGCAAATGGTTGTTCGAAGGTGGACGAGGAGGTGGACTAGCCCCCCCCCCCAAAAAAAAACCACGTGGAGGATGGAAGGAAAGGTGGGAGAGAAAGGCCAGAAACAAAGAGAGGGATCCCAGCCCATAGTCTGGCTGCTGCAATGCAAACCAGTTTCCCAGTCATCTCCAAGGGCAGCTCCACACGGAGGCTACTGCAGCAATCCCCTCGCACCCACAGTCCCTAGGACTCTGTGTGACATCGCTCAGCATCATTGCACAACAGAGGGAACATGTGCAAATGGTTTTCCAAAGTTGGACGAGGAGGTGGACTAGCCCCCCCCCCACTGCAGCAATCCCCTCGCACCTAGAGCAGGGCATCCCAGGACCACATCCTCTCTGCCCAAAGGGATTGGTGCTGGTAAAGCAGCCAGAAATGGGCACTGCTACTCACCGAGCCTCCAAGGTCCTTGACCTCAATGGCTCTGTGTTGAGGCCCTTGTTGAATAATAATAATAATAATAATAATGAATTTCCCGCCTAAATTTCAAGGGAGATGTCTTTGGTCCTGCCCACTTCGACCTCACGGGATTGGCCAGATACATACCTGACCCTCAGAGCGAAGAAAAAGGGACCCCACCCCCAGGAGTTTGTCTTGAGAGTGGCAGAAAGTCCAAGGGCAAGAAAAGGAGACAGAATCAGGGGAGTGGGGGTGGGGAGCAACTCCTGAGGACCCCCACTGGAGCCAAGTGTCCATTTTTCACAAGATACAAAGGATTCCCTTGTCAGTCGGTTCTGACTTCATGTATTGGCTGGAAGGCAGCAGAAACCAGGTTGATTAATCTCATAGAAATCCCTTCAGTTGCCTCCACATTTTGCATTGCTAGAAGGTTAGAGACTTACTTCTCCTCCTCCTCTTCCTCCTCTTTCTTTTCAAAAAGATGGTCTGGGATGCGGTGCAGTCCAGCCCTGGTTTCCAGCAAGACTCATCCATGCTTGCTCAGGGAACAATCCCTCCCCCTGTCCTACAAATTCTGAAACAGAATTTGTAGGATTTCCTAGAGCTTCTTATTACAACACACAGAACTTGGCAGAAGACCAAAGGGTTCCTTCCGATCTCTTAGAGGCTTCCTAAGAGCACAGATGGATGAGCAAGATTCAGCTGGCCCTGGAGCAGGAAGAGGACATGTCATCCAAACTGAGAGCAGTGGGGGATTCCGGGAAAACCCAGTACAGATCCTGGGTGAGGAGGACACCCTCTGCTCAGAGGTACAGAGGCAGTCCTGCTACCTAGAGGCCAAAGGATCCCGAGAGGTTTGCAGCCGACTCTACCACTTTTGCCACCAGTGGCTGAAGCCGGAAAGGCACACAAAAGCTGAGATGCTGGACCTGGTGATCTTGGAGCAGTTCCTGGCTGTCCTTCCCCCGGAGATGGAGAGCTGGGTGAGGGAATGCGGACCGGAGACCAGTTCCCAGGCGGTGGCCCTGGCCGAAGGTTTCCTCCTGAGTCAGGCAGAGGAGAGAAAGCAGGAACAGAGAAAGCAGGTGAGAGAGACTTTCCTCTGGATACTCCCAAGGGGCTGCAAACAGAGAATATCTCATAATGGTCTGCTGATGACCAATCCTTTTTCTGGGAAAGTATCCATGGAATGAGATCTCATAGAATGACAGAATCATAGAGTTGGAAGAGACCACAAGGGCCATCCATCTCACACCCTTCAAGTCATTCTCTTTCTAATATTCTCCCCATTCTCTCTTTTGAATCCTTGTTTCTTTTTCAGGGAAAGGATCATTTTGCAGAAATGGACCTGGATTCCTGTGAGGCAGAGAGGCCTCCGTTGGACACCAGAGAGAGGCCACAGGGTAAGGAGGAAGGTGGTTTTTCTCCGTTTGGTCTCATTCTGTTGCTTTTCCAACTCATCTGAGGGTTCTGTTCATCTTGTTTTGGGGGGAGACAGTTGGGAACAAGGGTTCAAAGGAGGGGAGATGTGTTTCTGCAAAACAAACATATGAAATGGGCACAAACGTCCAAATGCTCTCAGCAGGTAATAATAATAATAATAATTTATTATTTATTATTAGGTAAGGCTTTCTCAAAGGTCCATCTGTAGTTAGAGATGCCGTGTTTTACCTATAATAGAAGCAGGCACTGCTGGCGTCCTGTTTACCTTTTCTCTCTTGCAGGTGACAGAATGATGCAGGCAAGACCTCCTGATCCGTCTTTTCATGGGGGCAGAAGGGAAGCAGAGGCTGTGGAACCAGATCAGGTCAGGAAAAGCTGCCTTGTGGGGACAGAGGCCGAGGACTGGAGCAATGTAATTGACTGGTGGGAGGATGCAGCTGGGGTACCAGCAAGGGAAGATGACCCAAGAAGTGGATATAGAAGAAGGATGGGTGGTCAGAGGGAGAAGCCTGGGAAGAGGAGGTGTCAGAAGCTGAAGGGGTAACAGGGCTTAGTGAGCTGGCAGAATGCAGTCCAGAATCAGAGGCAGAAGAGGAAGGAGGCGAGTGGGAGGAAGGAGGTTGAGAGGCTGAGGTGAGTCAGGATAGGGAGGAGCCACCAGTGTCTCCCTCTCCTTTTGCCAGAATCCACCCTCCCTGCTTGTCTCTCAGAGCCAGGAGACCCCCTGCATTGCCGGAATCTCTTCTAGATCATTCAAGACAGATGGCCATCCAAAATAGGCTTATTTTATTTCTATATTCATTATTGAATGCTAAAATGGGCTTCTAAGCAGTGGACAAATGAGAACAAATACAGGCCTGGATTCACCTAACCAGCCCCATCTGCTGCAGAATGGGGCCTTCCCCCCATTCCTCCCCCCTCTCCATGCTCCCATGAACCCCTTGAATTTGACTCTAGGGCATTGGGAGGGACTCCCCAGAACATGAGGAGAGGAGAAAGTTGATCCTCCCATCAGAGAAACTGGAATGCTTGCATAGGCAGAATGACTTGGAAAACACAAGGATGTTGTACCACCTATTTGCACAAAGACAAATACCCATCATTAAAATGCAGAATAAAATAAGCACCCAGAATTAAAATGTGCAGCAAAACAATCCTATTGAAACAACACCGCAATTACCAGGAAGGAAACAACAGAGCATTGTGTAGCAGATCTTATTTCTGCTGTCTCAGAGGAAGACATTTCTCTTTTTCTTTCAGGGTCCAGTGTGCTTTGAAGATGTCGCTGTTTGTTTCACAGACGAGGAGTGGGCGTTGCTGGATCCTGACCAGAGAGCTCTGCATAAGGACGTCATGGAGGAGAATTGTGGGATCGTGGCCTCTCTTGGTAAGGCTCCCTGTGGGATCATCATATCTGCCTGGAAATTCAAAAAATACCTCTATGTGACCAACCTCATATATTTTCACAAAGCTCAACAGTGCCCCCTATAACAACTGGTAACCTAACACCCCCACAATAAACAGTAAATTACAGTTTTTTCTGTGAACAATCTTCCTCAAATTATTCTTTTTTCTACCACGATTCGGCTGCCCTGAACTGCCCAGGCCATCTTACATGTCAGCTTCAGAATTGTTAAGAAAGATAAGTAGCTTCAGGTTTTCTGTTTTTGTTTTTGCTCATGTCAGTCTTGGGTTGACCAAAGAGACGACTGACATTGGAGATGGAGGGGATGCCATGACTGGGCCAAACATTATTCATCCCAGAGAAGAGCCAGGCTTATTGAATCTCAGGTAGTAGTAGCAGTGATGATGATGATGATGAGGATGATGATGAGGATTGTAATACAGTGGTACCTCGGCTTACAAACTTAATCTTTTCCAGAACAGAACTCTTCTTAAATTGAGGTACCACTGTAGCAATAATAATAATAATTTTTATTTATACCCTGCAGATCTGGCTGGGTTGCCCAACACATATATAAACATGAAACATAAATAACTAGTAAATTAAGCCCGTTACAAAAACGGGCGCTAGAAAGTATATGGGGGGAGCGGCGGCCACCCTCCTTTTGTTTTTTAACCCCGCCGCCCTCCTTTCCCTGGAGCCCGGCGGCCGCCTCTTTTTCTTTGGTGGCCGGCGGTGGCAGCGGCGCTCTGCGCCGCTTCCCCCGCGCTTTCCAGGCCACACTCCGCGTCCTGACAGGACGGAGGCCTCGGATCCGAAGCACGGAGGCGGCCGGCGGCGGTAAGCGGTATATGAATGCCTTCTAAATGAAGACATTAAAAAAAACAATACAGTACAGTAGATACCCTATCCCCCTTCACAATACGGATTCCCTCCACCCCCACCCGTTTCTAATTTAATGTGTATACGGGGACGTGTGGCGTGAGCTTTCCCTAAGGAGAGTGTCGAGCTCGCCTTGTTAAGAGTGAAGGGAAGGAAGTGAGGGTTGATTGGAGGAGAAAAGAATTTGAGAGAGAGAGAAGAGGGCGGGGAAAAGGCGTGCGCGAGAGAGAAATACACACTGTAAAAGCGTGAGCGCGAGCCCTAGATCGCTCCACCCAATCAGCGCGCGCAGAGCCGTCAAGGCGCCCAATCGCCGTCCTCCAGCGCGCGAGAGCGCCCCCTTTAATTTGGGTTTGAGCCCGCAACCGCCGCCACCCTCCCCCACCCCCAAATCTCCCCGCCCTTTTCCCAAGCAACTGTTCCTCAAATTCGCTGCCTCTGAGGTACCTCTACTCCTTTCCTACCTCTGTGGCCCATGTACCCCTTTCCTACCTCTGTGTCCCCTCTACCCCTTTCCTACCTCTGAGGTCCCTCTACTCCTTTTCTACCTCTGTCCCCTCTACACTTTTCCTACCTCTATCCTCCCTTATAGCCCTTTCCCTACCCAGAACCCATCACTATTGACCTGAGTGTGCGTGCATGTTGTCACTCTTCCCTTTTCCTATCTCCCTCTCCCTTGCGACTCCACCCCCTTTCCCACCTCTCTCCCCGCTCCCTCCCCCACTCTCTACTGCTCCTCTTTTGCCGGGCCCACTCTAGGCCCTCTACCTCTCTCTCCCCCCCCCCGCCCGTCTTCCGGCTTCCCCCCTCCTCCCTCCCATCCGGGGCTTTTTTTTTTTTTTTTTGGCCCGGTCCCGGCTCCACAGGAAAAAATGCAAGATGTTCCCTCGAGGCAAGTTCTCCCCGCCAACTCCCTAAGTGGCACTTGCGCAACGGGCTGCTTAGGCAAACTGGAGCCTCCTTCGCCGGCGAGGATCAGCCCTTGCCAGCCTCCGAGGAGAAGGGGCACCCCCGCCGGCCCCGCTCCCCAAACTTTTTTGTTTTGGGGGGGGGGACTTTGCTATTGCGCACCAGGGAACTGGCAAGCGCCCCTGCACCCGGGCTGGCGCTGCTGCTGCCGAGGCGGGTGCCGTCGGGCGCTGCTAGCAGGAAGTGAGGGCGGCGGGGAGGAGGAGGGCGAGCGAGCGGGGCTCGGAGGCCCAGCGACGCCCAGCGGCTGCTCCTCCTCGGTGTCCGCAGCTCGGGGAAGCGGGCGGAGGAGAGCAGCGGAGGGGGCGAGGTCCGGCACAGGCGCACTCGCCCTTCCTCGGCGCTGCGCTTCGGCTCCTGGAGCTGCCTGTCCGTGCTGCTTTGAAGCAGCACGGACGGGCAGCCTCAGGAGCCGGCGCTCCCTCGACGGATCGCTCAGTCATTGCGATTTCAACAACGGAAGGGCGGCAGCAGGAGGTTTTGCGCCGCTGCCCCCCTTTGCGCCGCTGCCCCCACTCTTTGCTTTGTCTGAGCGGGAGTCTTGGCAGGGCAGCTCCAGCTCCATGCAAGGCGGCGGCAGTGACCGAACTGATGGCGCGCATGCGCCGCCGCTGCCTCTCGGACACGCCCCCCTCTCCCGTCGTCCAATCCGTGTGTCAGTGGGGCGCATGCCCACTTGCGATTTCCACTGACACACGGAAAGTACGGACGGACATAGGCTCTTTATTATATAGGATAATAATAATAATAATCTGATCCCATATAAAAAGAACATTAACTTTAAAATGAACAACTTATACTAGTGGCCAAAACTGTGGAAACCTTTTGTGAAAAGTGTATTTCTGAGGTTTGATGGCTCATAACACCACTTTTGTGTGGAGTAATAACATAAAATTATATATCAATGGAAAGATAATTTATTTTTATTTTACAATGATATAATACTAATTTTCATTACATTTTCTCCTCTTATCGTATTCATTTTGGCTTTTTAAGGCCTTGTCTTCCTTCAAACCTTCCTAATGATTTTCTAATTTTCAATCCCAATTTCTGTATTTCCACTACTTAACCACTGCTTAATACTATTAACATCCAAAATACATCACTAAAATTCAATCTCTACAATTATTTTTATAATTTAACTCACAACGTTTCTTGCAATCCTACCAACATACTGTGGTACCTCGGGTTACAGACGCTGCAGGTTACAGACGCTGCAGGTTACAGACTCCACTAACCCAGAAATAGTACCTCGGGTAAAGAACTTTGCTTCAGGATGAGAACAGAAATCAGGCAGCGGTGACACAGCGGCAGCGAGAGGCCCCATTAGCTAAAGTGGTACCTCAGGTTAAGAACAGTTTTAGGTTAAGAATGGACCTCCAGAACGAATTAAGTTCTTAACCCGAGGTACCACTGTATTTAATTGACTACAATTGTCTTTCAAATAATTTACAAATTTATTCCAGCCTTTGATGAACTTCTGGTCCCGCTGTTCTCGGATTCTTCCCGTCATTTTAGCCAGTTCCGCATACTCCATTAACTTCATCAACCATTCTTCCTTTGTCGGTAATTCCTGTTGTTTCCATTTCTGTGCTATTAAAATTCTCGCTGCAGCTGTTGCATATTGGAAAAGTATAATATCTTGTTTTTTAATGTCTGTACCAATACCGTATATACTCGAGTATAAGTCGACCCGAATATAAGCCGAGGCACCCAATTTCACCACAAAAAACCTGGGAAAGCTCCATAGGAGCCACTGCCTGCCTCACTCGAGTATAAGCCGAGGGCGGCTTTTTCAGCACAAAAAATGTGCTGAAAAACTAGGCTTATACTCGAGTATATAGGGTAATTCCTAAGAGAAATGCTTCCGTTTTTTTAATAAATGTATATTTCAACATTTTCTTAATTTCATTATAAATCATGTCCAAAATAGCATTTCCTTACATTTACATCACTTTCTGGGTGACCAGTCACCTCTGTGGTATTTCTATAATTTTATTATGTTTTATAACCTCACTAAATGAAATAACACAAAAATACCAACCAACTTGATAGCAATCACATAACACACTGACAGATATCAACCTAAGCAAGTTGTGCTTCCTTTTTCTGGTTATTTGGCTATAATGTTTGATAGAATAGGGGTAACTGAACTTTGTTGAATTGCATTCTTGATTAAATTATCTTTCCATTGAGATATAATTTGTGATATTACTTCAAAAGAAGTGGTGTTATGAGCCATCAAACCTCTGAAATACATTTCCCCCCAAAAGGCTTCCACAATTTTGACCACTACTGTATATCAAACAAAGCAACATTCAACAACTCATCAGAATCTAAGAATAAATATGTTGGTTAATGACAAACAACACAGGTAATGAACACACCCCCAACTCCCTTCAATTCTTCTCCATTTGTTCCTGAGACTCTAGTCCCTTTTTGTTTCCATTGCAGATTGTGATGAATTGGAAATCGAGAACAAGGGTGACCACGACAAAATCCCCAGAGAGGAGAAGCCACATAAAAATTTGGAGTGCGGAGAAAGCTGCAGTCAGAGCTCCCATTCCACTTCCCATCAACAAAATCTCATTGGAAAGAAACTCTATCAGTGCATGGAATGTGGAAGGAGCTTCAGTCATAGCTCCTCTCTCATTTCCCATTGGAGAATTCATACAGGGGAGAAACCATATCAGTGCTTTGAATGTGGAAAAAGCTTCAGTCACAACCACCATCTCACTTCCCATCAAAGAATTCATACAGGGGAGAAACCCTATCAGTGCTTTGAATGTGGAAAGAGCTTCAGTCACAACCACCATCTCACTTCCCATCAAAGAATTCATACAGGGGAGAAACCCTACGAGTGTATGGAATGTGGAAAGAGCTTTAGTCGCAGCGAAAGTCTTACTTCCCATCAAAGAATTCATACTGGGACGAAACCCTATCAGTGCTTTGAATGTGGAAAGAGCTTCAGGAAGAGCTGCCATCTCACTTCCCATCAAAGAATTCATACAGGGGAGAAACCCTATCAGTGCTTTGAATGTGGAAAGAGCTTTAGTCGCAGTGATAGTCTCATTTCCCATCAAAGAATTCATAAAGGGGAGAAACCCTATCAGTGTGTGGAATGTGGAAAGAGCTTCAATCACAACCACCATCTCACTTCCCATCAAAGAATTCATACAGGGGAGAAACCCTATCAGTGCGTGGAATGCAGAAAGAGTTTCAGTCACAGCCAGAATCTCACTTCCCATCAAAGAATTCATACAGTGGAGAAACCATATCAGTGTGTGGAATGTGGAAAGAGCTTCAGTCACAGCCAGAATCTCACTTCCCATCAAAGAATTCATACAGGGGAGAAACCATATCAGTGTGTGGAATGTGGAAAGAGCTTCAGTCAGAGTTCCTCTCTCACTTCCCATCAAAGAATTCATATAGGGGAGAAACCCTATCAATGCTTTGAATGTGGAAAGAGCTTTAGTCAGAGTTCCTCTCTCACTTCCCATCAAATAATTCATAAAGGAGAGAAACCCTATCAGTGCGTGGAATGTGGAAAGAGCTTCAGTCAGAACTCCCATCTCGCTTCCCATCAAATAATTCATACTGGGACGAAACCCTATCAGTGCGTGGAATGTGGAAAGAGCTTCAGTGAGAGTTCCTCTCTCACTTCCCATCAAAGAATTCATACAGGGGCGAAACCCTTTCAGTGTGGAATGTGGAAAGAGCTTCAGTCAGAGCTCCCATCTCACTTCCCATCAAAGAATTCATAATGGGGAGAAACCCTATCAGTGTGTGGAATGTGGAAAGAGCTTCAATCACAACCACCATCTCACTTCCCATCAAAGAATTCATACAGGGGAGAAACCCTATCAGTGCGTGGAATGTGGAAAGAGCTTCAATCACAACCACCATCTCACTTCCCATCAAAGAATTCATACAGGGGAGAAGCCCTATCAGTGCGCGGAATGTGGAAAGAGCTTCAGTCATCGTTCCAATCTCACTTCCCATAAAAGAATCGATACAAAGGTTGGAAAAACCATACAGCTTTAGGAGCCAGGCAAATCCGCACCTTTTGTAACCACGCCTTTGGCTGATTGACATCTAATGCCCTTTTAAAATGTGGTCTTTTGTGTTTTTATGTTGTAACCTTCCTGAGACCTGTGGGTGTAGGCATCTACGGCTTGTCGATTCCAGACAGTCACGGTTCATAAGATTTTTAATATTCCCATTCATTGCAGCCTTATCATTAACAGACCAATTTTTCTGCCCTTTATATACAGGAAAAAATGGTCGAAGCACATTTCACCTAATTATGAATTTGTATGTGCTTTAATCTTTGGCTGGACTTTAGCATATGTGAAGTCTGATTTGAATAACAGACAAAATGATGAAAACCCCCAGATAATCACTCAAATCCTTGATATCACCAGCTCTGCTTCAAAACATCACCACTTCCACTTCTTAACACTCTCTATTCCAAACTTTGAAAACCAACCCTTCCATCTTTTTCTACCAAAGAGCAAAGCTTGGCTGAATTTCAGCCCATCACCCCACCCCACCATAACTTAAAATTCACTCTCCAATGCTTGCAGACACATTCCTTATCCTTCTGTGGTGCCCAGAATTGAACACGTTGTAACAACTTTAAAGATGTCCCCCCCATGTCATGTCTCTGTTTACTTTCCTTTTTTTTCAATTTCTGTTTATTCAGTTTTCATTTTACAAAGAGAAAGAAAAGAGATCACAAAAGAAAAAAGGGGCAAAAACTACCAAACAAAAAAATACATAAATAAAAAATTATTATGCATGTCTACACAGATTTCTTCATAATACATTGGATTCTTTATCTCCAGCAACTAAATAATAGTCTATAAACAAACCAACTGATACATATTTTTTCATACTTAATTTTGTGCAGATTTTGTATCTAAATTGACTTCCCTCAACTAGCACTCCATTGCATCACATGATAACTCATATATAATATTCCAATTAACATATTCCTGTTGTAGTTATTGTTTTCCTTTTTTTTATTATCATTTTTTTAAAGCTCTGTGACCAAATGTTAAAAATCCATTCGATTGGTATTTTGCTTAAAAAATAGTTTTTCACTAGCTAACAATTTTCTGCAAGAGCTATTGCAGAGCATGTAGCCTGTTCAGGCCACACCTCTTTTTTAGATAACCCAAAAATTTGTCCCACTCTTCAGCGACCCTACTACTCTGGGATTTTCTTTAACCTTTTCCGATAATATAGCTAATTCGATATAATCTATAATTTTTAAAAGCCATTCTTTTTTGCTTGGTAGCTTTTCACTTTTCCAATATGAGGCTACCAGAACTCTCGCCGCGGCTGTGGAGTACAATTTTTTTTTTCTAAATTCACTCGGTACATCTGGAGTAGTTATCCCCAAAAGGTAGGCTTCAGGGGATTTCAAGAACTTTATTGTTAATATAGTTTCCAGTTCACTATGAATTTCACACCAAAAGGATTTAATTTTTTTGCACTACCACCAGATATGGTAATAGTCCCCCACCTCCTCGCACCTCCAACAGCTGTTCGAGGAGGTTTTGTACATCTTATAAATCCTGTGTGGGGTGTAGTGGCATCTGTAAAACATTTTTAGTAAGTTTTCTCTAATAGCATTACTAAGTGAAATTCCAGCTATCTTTCCACAGTTTCTCCCATCTTGAAAATAGAATGTTATGTCCCACGTCTTGTGCCCAGCGGATCATCACCGGCTTTACCTCCTCTTCGATAAGTAACCAGTCTAACAGAAGGCGATAGGCTTTTGAGAGAGTTTTGATATTAGAGTTAATGACTTCCAATTCGAATCTTGAATGATCCTTTTCAAAGCCCCTCTTTCTGTCAATCTTAAATCTCTCAAATATCTGATAGTACTGAAGCCAACCCTTTACTTGACTCTTTATTTGTTCATATGATTTTAAGTGTAATTCATTATCTTTTTCTTCCAATAGCTCCCTGTAGGTTGGCCAGTTGGCGTCGGTCTTTCCTCGCCTCAGCACCAACGCCTCTAGAGGAGAGTTCCACCATGGGACCCGCTGTTCTAATAAATGTTTATATTTTAGCCATACCTTTAATAAAGAACCTCTGATGATATGACTGAAAAATTATTTGTGAACCTTGTATTTTTCATAGTTCAGATACGCGTGCCACCCGAACCTTAGGTTGAAACCCTCTAAATCGAGTAGCTCTGGGTTCTTTTGGCTGCACTACTCTTTAAGTCAAGTAAGGCAGGCAGCTTATAGTACAAGATTATGTCAGGCAGGGCAAGTCCCCCTCTCAATCTAATGTCAATCATGTTTAAATGTCTTGCTCTGGGCCGCTTACCCTGCCACAAGTACCCTGAAATATGTCTCTGCCATTCTTTTAGTCTGCCCTCCCCTCCCAATATTGGTAGAGTCTGGAATAAAAACAGAAACTTGGGGATTACCATCATTTTTATAGTCCCAATTCTGCCCAGAAGTGAGAGTTTGAGGTTGTTCCATTTGGTCAGATTTTTTTAAATATTGTTCCAGACTGGGGCATAATTGTCTTGGTATAAATTGATATTTTTGGAGCTGATCCATATACCTAAATATTTTGCCCTTTGGCAGGTTTTTACTCCCGTTGCACTTTCTAATGACTCAATGTCTTTATCGGTTAAATTCTTAACCAACAGCTTAGTCTTTACTTTGTTTAATTTAAACCCCGCCAAATTCCCAAACTCATTTATTATTTCCATGGCTCGCTGAATACTTTCATTTGGATTTTCCGAGGTGAGGATCAGATCGTCCGCATACGCCTTTATCTTGTAGCTTCTTTCTCCAATTTTTATGCCCCTAATATTTGGGTCGTCTCTGAGCTGGTTGTTTAACACCTCCATGACTAATATAAAAATAAGTGGGGAAAGGGGACACCCCTGTCGGGTACCTTTACTAATAGGAATACTTCCAGTAATTGTTCCGTTAATTATTAAATTGGCCCTCTGCCGTTTGTATATGGTGTTTATTACTTTACAGAAGGTGTCACCCAGGTCCATCTGTCTCATTAGTTCTTTCATAAATGTCCACGATATTTTATCAAATGCTTTCTCCGCATCGAGAAGCATTAGTACGGCTGGTTTATCAATTTTGGGATCTAAATATTCAATAATATGCCGTACATTACTGTGAAGATGACGTCCAGGTAAGAACCAGGCCTGGTCTTTGTTTATTATTTCCTGAAGAACGGTTTTAAGTCTTTGTGCAATGATATCTGCAAAAATTTTATAATCCGTATTGAGCAATGCAATAGGTCTATAATTTGACATTTGAGTTAAATCGGTATCAGCCTTTGGGATTAGTGTAATATAGCTATCTTCCCATGAGTTTGGTAATTCCCCCACTTAATAATGCCTGATTCATTGTGTTTTAATGGTAAAAATAAAACTTCCTCCAGCTTTTTATAATAAAGCGAGGAGAAGCCATCAGGGCCCAGGACTTGCCTAGTCTCTGTATACTTTCCTCTTTTTTGGGGAAGGCCAGAGGACAGGAGGGAGAACTATGGTATTTAACATGATGATTTTGATCTGTATTTTTATTTGTTATAAAATTCAATAAATATTCATTTAAAAAAAGGAAAGTAAACAGATACATGTGACATACTAGCCACATATCCAGCAACGGGAGGAGTGAATTGCTAACACAGCAGACATGATTGCAGGTGCTACGGAAATGACATTGGGGGGGCACATCTTTAAAGTTGTTACAGTGTGTTCAATTCTGGGCACCACAGAAGGATAACGAGTGTGTCTGCAAGCATTGGAGAGTAGCCGATTCTAGCAAAACGATTGGAAAAGGTATTGCCTAAAATAATGAAGACCAATATGGGTTTATAAAGGGAAGATATATAGGTCACCCTATAAGAAATGTGCTAAATGTATTAACAAGTAGAGTAAAAGGTAAATTGGCCTTATTAAAATTGGATGTTTATAAGGCCTTTGACACAAGAAGACATAAGTTCTTGGAGAGTATTATGATGAAGGCAGGAATAGGTCAAAATTTTGTGCATGCGATCCGAGAATTATATAGAGAAGGAAAAACAAAAACAAAATAAAAAAATTCCTTCCAGTAGCACCTTAGAGACCAACTAAGTTTGTTCTTGGTATGAGCTTTCATGTGCATGCACACTTCTTCAGATACACTGAAACAGAAGTCACCAGACCCTTATATATAGTGAGAGGGTGGGGAGGGGTATTACTCAGAGGAATTACTCCACGAACCTCAACTTTGCTCTTTAAGCCAAAAGACAACATTTCCCCGTCCCCGGGCGAAACCTCCTGGCCTTTCATTGGTAGAGCCGCCGCCATGCCAGTGGTGTTTACCTCAGCGCAGCACGGGGACTGACTGAGCGGGCAGCGAGATGCTTTCAGCCTTGGACACCTGGTGGGTTCTGAGATGGCCATGCAGGCCAGATTCATGACCTTGGTGGGTTGGATTCGGCCTACGGGACATAGTTTGAGGACCCCTGGTCTACACTGACTGGCAGCAGCTCCCCAGAGATTCAGGCAGGGATTTTGTTCAGCCCTTGCAGGAGATGTCAGGGGTTGACCCTGGGACATTCTGCATGCCAAGCAGATGCTCTAGGGCTCCCCATATTTCACTAGACTTTCAGCGTTATGCTATTAGCAACCGTGGAGATTCCACCTGCCTCTTTCGAAAGGAGAACACTCACCTGATCAATTTAAGAAACAACCACAACAATTTATATAGTTATTATTTTCCACAGCCACTCTGGGTTTCACCAACCACTCTTGGCGGCTCCCAACAATATATTAAAATACAATAGTCCATCGAATATTAAAAGCTTCCCTAAACATAATAGCAACAACCATCCATTTTCAGTCCATTGAATTAGCAATTAAGCACTTCTGGAAAGGGAAATGGCATACTTTTGTATATTAGCATAAAATAGTATTACTATTACTCAGTATTACTAAGTATTGGTCATTTATGCTGAGAATGTTGTTGTTGTTCAGTCGTTCAGTCGTGTCCGACTCTTCGTGACCCCATGGACCAGAGCACGCCAGGCACGCCTATCCTTCACTGCCTCTCGCAGTTTGGCCAAACTCATGTTAGTAGCTTCGAGAACACTGTCCAACCATCTCGTCCTCTGTCGTCCCCTTCTCCTTGTGCCCTCCATCTTTCCCAACATCAGGGTCTTCTCTTCTCATGAGGTGGCCAAAGTACTGGAGCCTCAACTTCAGGATCTGTCCTTCCAGTGAGCACTCAGGGCTGATTTCTTTAAGAATGGATAGGTTTGATCTTCTTGCAGTCCATGGGACTCTCAAGAGTCTCCTCCAGCACCATAATTCAAAAGCATCAATTCTTCGGCGATCAGCCTTCTTTATGGTCCAGCTCTCACTTCCGTACATTACTACTGGGAAAACCATAGCTTTAACTATACGGACCTTTGTTGGCAAGGTGATGTCTTTGCTTTTTAAGATGCTGTCTAGGTTTGTCATTGCTTTTCTCCCAAGAAGCAGGCGTCTTCTAATTTCGTGACTGCTGTCACCATCTGCAGTGATCATGGAACCCAAGAAAGTGAAATCTCTCACTGCCTCCATTTCTTCCCCTTCTATAGAATAATATTTCTATTCTATGCTGAGAATAGGATTTATTTATTTTGAACTTCGCTTGGTTCCTCCTTGGTAGCCAGTGTGATTGTTTCCGCAGTGCTAGAACTCAGGACCCGCTGCCTTGAGGGACATCTAAGAGCAGTTTGGCAGGGGCAGGCCCGGTGCTACCATTGAGGCAAACTAGGCGGTTGCCTAGGGCGCCAAAATGGAGGGGGCGCTGGGCAGTCTGCTCCCCGCCCCTTGCCGCCCCAAACAGAGGCGAAAATTGCAGCGGCGCGCAGAGCACCCGGCATTTGCAGCACCCAGCGCGCAGGGGGCGGGACACGTGACGTCATTGCGCATGACGTATGGTGCCCTGCCCTCCGCGCGCTAGGCGCCCCGCGATTTTCGCCTAGGGCGCGAAAAGCCATGGCACCGGTCCTGGGCAGGGGGACGGTCTCCCTTGGGAGGTGGTGGACTCTCCTTCCTTGGAGGTTTCTAAGCAGAGATGCTTTAGCTGAGATTCCCGCATTGCTGCGGGTTGGACTATATGACCCTCGGATCCCCTCCTCTCTCTCCACTCCTGAATTCGAGGAGGAGGTTCCTTGCCTCCTGCAAAGCCCTTTTCCCTGCAAGCTGTTCCTCTGGTTTCCGGCCAAGGGAGGGAGATGCTCAGAGTCCAACCAAGAGCCTCACCCCCAAAAGGATATCTGGGCATTGGCGTAGCCAGGGGGTGCAGTTGCCCCCCTAAATCCATAAATAATGTTAAAAAGCCGAGGTTCTGCCAAGCGAGAGAGAGCTGAGTTGGGCGGACTCTGCTTTGCAAGGGTTAAAGGGAACCGAGCTGCCTTCCTAGAGAGGACAGGAAGCAAGAGGGGGCCAGGTCCTCCAGAGCCCAGGCCCCTCCCTCCCCAGTCCTTTCCTGCAAGGGCTGCATGGCTGTCCCCTCCTGGGATCTGGTGAGTCTCCTCCCTCTCTCTCCCCCCAGAGGGTGCAGTGGGGAGACGGGGGGGGGTCCCAGGGCTGCAGCAGGGGGGGGGGAGGATGCCTGGGGTGGGGGCCTGATCTGCTCCTGCAGGGGGAGGAGAGGGTCCTGCCAGGGAGGGGCGAGGTCTGCAACGCTCTCCTTCCGGGAGATCAGAGGATCCCAAACTCCCACGAAATCTCCCTTCTTTCAACAAAGGAATCCCTAGGACTTTAACTCTGTGTGACGTCGCTCAGCGTCATTGCACAACAGAGGAAACATGTGCAAATGGTTTTCCAAAGCTGGACGAGGAGGTGGACTAGCCCCCCCCCTCGCAGAAAAAAACCCCACGTGGAGGAAGGAAGGAAAGGTGGGAGAGAAAGGCCAGGAACAAAGAGAGGGATCCCAGCCCATAGTCTGGCTGCTGCAATGCAAACCAGTTTCCCAGTGTCTCCAAGGGCAGCTCCACACAGAGGCCGCTGCAGCAATCCCCTCGCACCCAGAGCAGGGCATCCCAGGACCACATCCTCTCTGTCCCAAAAGGATTGTTGCTGGAAAACCAGCCGGAAATGGGCACTGCTACTCACTGAGCCTCCAGGGACCTTGGCATCAATGGCAGTGTGAGTGTTAAGCTATTGAATATTATTATTATTAATAATAAGAAATTAACCTAAATTTCAAGGGAGATTTCTTTGGCCCCGCCCACTTGGCCCTCAGGGGGTTGGCCAGATACATACCCGACCCTCAGAGCAAAGAAAAAGGGACCCCACACCAGGAGTCTGTCTTGAGAGCGGCAGAGAGTCCAAGTGCAAGAAAAGGAGACAGAAGCAAAGGGTGGGGTGGGGAGCAACTCCTGAGGACCCCGGGTGAGGACCCCCACTAGAGCCAAGCATCCATTTTTCACAAGATACAAACGATTCCCTTGTCAGTCGGTTCTGACTTCATGCATTGACTGGAAAGCAGCAGAAACCAGGTTGATTAATCTCACGGAAATCCCTTCAGTTGCCTCCACAGTCCAGTATGCTTTGAAGATCTCACTGTTCATTACACGGACGAGGAGTGGGCATTGCTGGATCCTGACCAGAGAGCTCTGCATAAGGACGTCATGGAGGAGAATTGTGGGATCGTGGCCTCTCTTGGTAAGGCTCCCTGTGGGATCGTCTTATCTGCCTGGAAATTCAAAAAATTCCTCTATGTGACCAACCTCATATATTTTCACAGAACTCAACAGTACCCCCTGTAACACCTGGGAACCTAACACCCCCACAATAAACAGTAAATTACAGTTTTTTCTTTGAACAATCTTCCTAAAATTATTCCTTTTTCTATCACGATTGGGCTGGTCTGAACTACCCAGGCCATCTTAAATGTCAGCTTCAGAATTGATAGGAAAGATAAGTAGCTTCTGGTTTTCTGTTTTTGTTTTTGCTCCTGTCAGTCTTGGGTTGACCAAAGAGACGACTGACATTGGAGATGGAGGGGATGCCATGACTGGGCCAAACAAAGTTCATCCCTGAAGGCAGCCCTGTTTAGGGAAGTTTTTAATGTGTGATATTTTAAAATATTTTAGTGTTTGTTGGAAGCCGCCCAGAGTGGCTGGGGGGACCCGGCCAGATGGGTGGGGTACAAATAATAAATTATTATTATTATTATTATTATTATTATTATTATCATCCCAGAGAAGAGCAAGGCTTATTGAATCTCAGGTAGTAGTAGCAGTGATGATGTTGATGATGATGATGATGATAGTAATACAGTGGTACCTCGGGTTACAAACTTAATCTTTTCCGGAACAAAACTGTTGTTAAATTGAGGTACCACTGTAGTAATAATAATAATTTTTATTTATATCCTGCCGATCTGGCTGGGTTGCCCTAGCCACTGTGGGCGGCTTTCAACACATATATAAACATGACACATAAATAATAATAATAATCTGATCCCATTACAGAAAGAACATTGCTTTAAAATGAACAACTTATACTAGTGGCCAAAATTGTGGAAACCTTTTGTGAAAAGTGTATTTCTGAGGTTTGATGGCTCATAACACCACTTTTGCGTGGAATAATACCATAAAATTATACAGTATATCAATGGAAAGATGATTTAATGAAGAATGTAATGCAATAACTTTTATGAAGGAGTATTTATTAGAACCGCAGTCATAAAGAAAAAAACGTGAAACTGGTAACCATTGGTAACCTTTAGCTTTAATTACGGCCTTACAACACCTTCCTGTGAAGTGAACCAAGTTTTTAGTTCTGCAGCTGTAATTGTTGAATATAAAAACAACATATAATCAAATAGGTAAAGGTAAAGGGACCCCTGACCATTAGGTCCAGTCGTGACCGACTCTGGGGTTGCGGCGCTCATCCCGCATTATTGGCCGAGGGAACCGGCGTGCAGCTTCCAGGTCATGTGGCCAGCATGACTAAGCCGCTTCTGGCGAACCAGAGCAGCGCACAGAAATGCTGTTTACCTTTCCGCTGCAGCGGTACCTATTTATCTACTTGCACTTTGACGTCCTTTCGAACTGCTGGGTTGGCAAGAGCAGGGAACGAGCAACGGGAGCTCACCTTGTTGCGGGGATTCAAACCGCCGACCTTCTGATCAGCAAGCCCTAAGCTCTATGGTTCAACCCACAGTGCCACCCGCGTCCCTTATAATCAAATACAAGCAATCAAATACAGTTTTCCCCTGTTGTTGTTGTTGTTCAGTCGTTCAGTCGTGTCCGACTCTTCGTGACCCCATGGACCAGAGCACGCCAGGCACGCCTATCCTTCACTGCCTCTCGCAGTTTGGCCAAACTCATGTTAGTAGCTTCGAGAACACTGTCCAACCATCTCATCTTCTGTCGTCCCCTTCTCCTTGTGCCCTCAATCTTTCCCAACATCAGGGTCTTTTCCAGGGAGTCTTCTCTTCTCATGAGGTGGCCAAAGTACTGGAGCCTCAACTTCAGGATCTGTCCTTCCAGTGAGCACTCAGGGCTGATTTCTTTAAGAATGGATAGGTTTGATCTTCTTGCAGTCCATGGGACTCTCAAGAGTCTCCTCCAGCACCATAATTCAAAAGCATCAATTCTTCGGCGATCAGCCTTCTTTATGGTCCAGCTCTCACTTCCGTACATTACTACTGGGAAAACCATAGCTTTAACTATACGGACCTTTGTTGGCAAGGTGATGTCTTTGCTTTTTAAGATGCTGTTAAGTTTTCCCCTACCCCCCCCTAAAAAAACAGCCCCAACTACATTCAGGTAGTAATATGCATTAGTACATTAGTAATATAATCAACTAAAAAATTATTTCTACAGTTGCTGGTTTAAAAAATATCATTCCACATGCTCCCATGTGTCTTAGGTGGTTGAAATGCATGTTCTTTCTTTGATGCATATGTAATAAAGGAGGACCACGTTATGTAAAAGTTATATAGTTTCTCACATTGTTTTCTTTCACGTACCCTTTCTGTTAACTTTCCCATCAAAATTAATTCCCAGACATAAGCATACCAAACTTCATATAGGTTCACGTTTAATGTCCTCCAGTGTCTAGCAACAGCAAGACGTGCTGCAGTAAAAAGATGCACAATAAAGTCTTTGCCTCTAAGATTTTGTGCTTCATCTGCAAATATAGAAAGCAATGCTATTTTGGGATCTGAATTGATCGATTGAGATGTAATTTGTTCCATTTCCTGAAATATTTTTAACCAGAAGTTTTTAATCAATGGGCATTTCCACCACATGTGTATAAATGTTCCTTCATTCCCACAATTTCTCCAACATTGCGGAGAAATATTTTTGTCTATTTTGCTTAGCAATGTGGGATGCAAGTACCATCTGTGGGTTAGCTTTAAGGTGTTTTCTCTTATTCGGGCAGAAGTAGCTCGAAAGGGGGCTTTTTGCCACATTCCTTCCCACAAACCATCACCAATCTCTTCTCCCAAGTCTCTTTCCCATCTAGTCTTCAACAAGGAGGGCTTTGAGGTTGAGAAATTTACAATTGCTTTATAGATTAAAGCAATTAGACCTTTACCTCTAGGGTCTGTGGTATATAAAATATTTTCAAATGCAGTTAGTGACTTCGTCCCTTGTTTGCGGATTTCTGTGCTACTTATAAAATGGATGACTTGATGGATTATTATCCAATTGTGGGAAAAGTTTTGAACCATTTCTTGTAGTATTAATCGAGACAATGGGGTGTTTTCTTTGTAAAATTCTTTAAGCCAAAACAGGCCCATTTTCCCATTTTTCAAAGGGGAATGTTCTGTCTCTATTATAGAAAGTAGCGTGAAAACCGAAGGGGAAGGCTGAGAGGCTATCCATGGGAACCATTTTCCCCCAAACTTTTAGATTAGATAACAAAAAGGGGTTTTCTATCTCAGTAAATGTTTTTTTTTATTAAATTGCCGAAATGGGACCCCTCTTATTGAATTCTGTTCATTTGGGTTTTCCATATTTAGCCAAGCTATTTGTTGAAATCCTTGAATTAGATGGCCGCTGTAGATGGGCCGCTGCATAGTACCACATGATATTAGGTACTACCGTGCCACCTCCTTTGGCTGGTTGATATAACGCTTTATATGGTAACCTTGGCCTTTTATTCTGGTGTATAAATTTTAGAAGCATGTTTTGCCAATTTTGTAATTTTTTGTCTTCTATGGCAATTGGTAGGACTCTAAAGAGATAGAGGAGGCGCGGCAGCACCATCATTTTTATAGTGGCGATTCGACCCAACCATGACAGCGAACCCTTGCTCCAGGTTTTCAGTTTTTGTCTAATCTCTCGGATCATTGGACCAAAATCAAGCTTTTCCAAATTTTGAGTTGCCTGGGGATAATAACGCCTAAATATTTAAAATATTTCTGACAAAGTTTTATTCTAGTGGAGCGCTGAAGTTGTAGTTGTGCTTCAGGTAGCATATGAATACATAGCAGGTCTGATTTGCTATAGTTAACACAAAAACCAGAGACCTTTCTGTATGCATCAAGAATTTTCATTACTGCCGGGAGACTTGCTCCAGGGCGAGACAGCATCAAGGCTACGTCATCTGCAAACATGTTCACCAGATGACTCTGCCCATTAATTTGTATTCCAGGGTCTCCCCTAAGTGCTAGAGCCAAGGGTTCCAAGACCAGGGCAAAAAGCAGGGGTGACAATGGGCAGCCTGCTTCGCACCCCGGCCCATTGATATAGGCTCCGAGTGTATACCATTTATCAAAATATTTGCAGTGCAATCCTGATATAAGGTAGTCAGCAGTGCAATGAATGGGTCTCCCATGCCAAAACCTTGTAAGGTTTCAAAAAGAAAATTCCATTCAAGACAGTCAAATGCCTTCATTGCATCCAATGTAAGGATGGCTGTTGGTGCCGGTTGGTTTGATCCCCAGTATATTGCATTGAGGATCCTCCTAATTGGATTAGTTATTGACCTTTGCCTAATAAAACCTGTGTGATCCGAATGTATATAATTTGGTACAATCGTCCCTGACCTGTGTGCAATAATGTTTATAAGTAATTTTAAATCAACATTCATTAATGAGATAAGCCTATAGGACTCAACCGACTCCAAGTCTTTATTTGGTTTTGGTAGCACTACAATGTGTGTATTTTGCCAAGTTCCAGGTATCAGGCCATGATCCTTTATATCTGTAAATAATTTCAGCAAAAATGGGGCCACAAGTTCAGAAAAGGTTTTATAAAAATAGCCAGTAAACCCATCTGGTCCAGGTGACTTAAATGGTTTTGTCTTTTTTATACTAGCTAATATTTCGTCAAGTGAGAAGGGTTGATTTACCGTAAGTAAGTTGCATACTCTTCTGTTAGTTTTGGAATGTTAACTGTGGGCAGAAATTCCTGAGTGGCGTTTAGCGATGGTGTTTCAGAAGTGTATACGGTCTTATTGAATGCATGAAAGGCTTGGTTAATTTTAACCTGCCTGTTTTTCTTGAGTGGATTGTTCTGTTTAATTTACGTTTCTTTAGTTGGTTTGCCAAGATTGTTGAGTTTTTATTATTAAATTCATAGTATTGTTGATTTAAATATTGAAGGGATGTTATTATTTTTGGTATTTCTAGCATGCCTAATTCTTTCCTTTTTCAAATTAATTTGCGAGACGCTTTGTTTCTACATGTTATTTTATGTTTTTCTTCTAATTCTTTTATTTCTTTTTCTAATTGGAGATTAATATTTGATTTCCTTTTTTTATTCTACTCTTCTTACTGATTAATGTTCCTCTAATTACTGCTTTGAATTTATCCCAAATTAAAGCTGGGTTATATAATCCCGTATCATTGATCTTAAAAAATTCTGGTATCTCTTTTTGCAACCGTTCGAGAACCAGTTGATCTTGCAGTAGCCATGGGTCAAGTCTCCATACTGGGTTCCTTGGGTATCCTCCTTCTCTCAGCAGTTCAGCAATAACCATACCAGGGTCAGAGACTTCTCCGGCTTTAATCTCTGAGGAGTGGATCCGATGGATCCATCCCTCTGATGTCAATAAATAATTAATTCTAGAGTAGTTTGTATGGCGATTACTAAAGTGAGTTTAGTCCCTTAAATCAGAGTTTTCCATTCACCAGATATCATATAAATTAATTTTTTAAAGAATTCTATATAGAGGGGTTTTTGTTGATGGGGAGCCTCTATTGACCTTTTTTTCTGGCCTGAACAATTTCAGTCAAAATATTAATGATAGTAAAGTTAAAAAGCAAGTCATAAAAACCAAGACACAACTATCTCACGCAGAGCAGAAGCCATCTTGTGGGATTCTCTGTCCATTTTTCTTCTGCATTGGATTTTTCTTTCCTTTAATTTTCTTCGCTGTCTTCCCCCCTTGTTGTTGTACATCGAGCTGTTTCATTAATCTTTTAGCTTCTACATGCGAAGCTGCTACCTTGGTTATTCCATTATGAGTGATGATCAGCTTAAAGAGGAATCGCCATTTGTATTTTATCCCTGCATTGCGAAGTGATGTGGTGTATGCTTTGAATTCACGACGTTGCTGCAAGGTTCCAGGAGAAAGGTCTTGAAAGAGAGCTATAACAGAGTCCCCATGTTCTATTTTTTCCAGCCTTCTAAAACGTTGCATTAAGTCATTTCTCACCGAGAATGTGTTAAAGCGGACAATCACATCTCTGGGGGGGGGGGGGTTCCCCGTTTTTAGGTTTAGCTCTCAGGGCTCTGTGTACGTGTTCTATATTTTCTGCACTGATTTTGTAGTCAGGAAATAATTACTGAATCCATGTGAGGAAGGCCGCTTTTAGATCTGAGTCTCCAAAATTGTCAGGTAAGTCTCCTTTCCTGATCTTGATAGTCTTCTGGTTGGATTCTAAGGTCTGCTTGCGCGTTTTTCAGACTCCTAATAGATGTTTTATTTTACAAGCTTAATTCCATTGCTGTGTTAGCTGTAACATCATTCACAGTCTCAGTTAATTTAGCAATGTCTTCCCTCAGTGGGAGGAGTGCTTTTGCCCAATTCCTCCCTGATTAGGGCTACTAGGCCTTGTGCATTTTCAAGGCCTGTCAGTTTCCCTGGTTCTGCTTTTTCATTTTTGGAAGCTTTGGCAGCCATTTTGGGGCCTGCTAGTGCTTGGCCTGTGCCTGAGGGAGATTCTTTCAAAAGTAATGAAATCCACGAATCTAAGGTCCCTTTTAGCAATCCAGACTTGCTAAAGCTCATAGCCTAACAGGGGAAATTATTTTTAAAATGCTTTCTTGTCATTGTCTCGGTTTGTGCTGCTTATTGTTCTCAGGAAGGAGCTCAGCGGCGATTTAAGGCACCATCTTGGTTAATGATGTCACCATCCCCCTAGGATTATCTTGAAAGCACCTTTTACCCACAGCATCAGCATGACATGGAGCTGAATCCTGTTGAGATAGAAAACAAAAAAAACACAAAAAAATAAAAATGCTTCAGTATCTGGGAAAATATCACCTGCAGAACGCTTCAGTTTGGGCTCAAGTATTTCATTCATGCATTTTGGGGCATTTACATTCCCATTAATGACACAAATTCTTCCCACACCTTTTGCTGCCATACAACCACAGATCATCACACTATTTGCGTGTTTCACAGTCAGTGTAATGCAAGTAGGATGTAAATCTTCTCTGATTCTTCTCCTCGCATATTTCATGCCATCACTACCAAGCAAGGAGATTTGGGTCTCATCGCTCCAAATAACACTGTTCCGCTGTCCAGTTAACATGGGTTTAATCTTTTCAACCTTGGCTTTAGAGATAACAATGGCTTTTTCCTTAGACTTCTAACATTTAGACCAGTCCTTGCACTCAACTTCACATTACATTGCACCATGTCATCTTGTATACACCCAGATGATTTTTTCTGTCATGCAGAGACAGTCTCTCCATTCTTCGATCATCACTTGCCTTTGTGCACCTTTTCCTGCCTTTACCAGTCTGATTTTGCAGTGACTGAGTCTCCTTATACCTCTTCAAAAATATAGAAATGCCAGCTTTGGTTAAGTTTCCCCCAATCTTTCATCTAATTTCTTCATAACTGTAGCCTTGTTCACACAATAGTACCATTTTACATCACTTTCCGGGTGACCAACCAACTTTTTGTGCCATTTCTATAATTTTATTATGTTTTACAACCTCATTAAATGAAAGAACACAAAAAATCAACCACCTTGATAACAATCACCTAACACACTGACAAAAGCCAGCATAAACAAGTTGTGCTTCCTTTTTCTGGTTATTTGGCTATAACGTTTGATAGAATATGGGTAGTTGAACAAACTTTGTAGAATTGCATTCTTGATTAAATTATCTTTCCGTTGATATATTATTTTATGATATTACTCCAAAAGAAGTGGTGTTATGAGCTATCAAACCTCTGAAATATACTTTCTTCCAAAAGGCTGCCACAATTTTGACCACTACTGTATTTCAAACAAACCAGCATTAAACAACCCATCAGAATCTAATAAAAATATGTCTGTGACAAACAGCACAGGTAATGAACACAAACTCAATTCCCTTCAGTTCTTCTCCATTTGTTCCTGAGGCTCTAATCCCTTTTTGTCTCCATTGCAGATTGTGATGAATCGGAAATCGAGAACAAGGGTGACCATGACAAAATCCCCAGAGAGGAGAAGCCATGTAAAAATTTGGAGTGTGGAGAAAGCTGCAGTCAGAGCTCCCATTCCACTTCCCATCAACAAAATCTCATTGGAAAGAAACCCTATCAGTGCATGGAATGTGGAAAGAATTTCAGTCAGCGCTCCTCTCTCATTTCCCATTGGAGAATTCATACAGGGGAGAAACCATATGAGTGTGTGGAATGTGGAAAGAGCTTCAGGAAGAGCTGTGATCTCACTTCCCATAAAAGAATTCATACAGGGGAGAAACCCTACCAGTGTGTGGAATGTGGAAAGAGCTTCAGGAAGAGCTGCGATCTCACTTCCCATCAAAGAATTCATACAGGGGAGAAACCCTATCAGTGCGTGGAATGTGGAAAGAGCTTCAGTCAGAGCCAACATCTCAATTCCCATCAAAGAATTCATACAGGGGAGAAACCGTATCAGTGTGTGGAATGTGGAAAGAGCTTCAGTCACAGCCAACATCTCAATTCCCATCAAAGAATTCATACAGGGGAGAAACCCTATCATTGCGTGGAATGTGGAAAGAGCTTCAGTCAGAGCTCCAAACTCACTTCCCATCAAAGAATTCATACAGGGGAGAAACCCTATCAGTGCATGGAATGTGGAAAAAGCTTCACTGATAGCTCCTCTCTCAATTCCCATCAAAGAATTCATACAGGGGAGAAACCCTATCAGTGTGTGGAATGTGGAAAGAGCTTCAGTCACAGCCACAATCTCACTTCCCATCAAAGAATTCATACAGGGGAGAAACCATATCAGTGTGTGGAATGTGGAAAGAGCTTCAGTCTGAGCTCCTCTCTCCATTCCCATCAGATAATTCATACAGGGGAGAAACCCTATCAGTGTGTGGAATGTGGAAAGAGCTACAGTCATCGTTCCAATCTCACTTCCCATAAAAGAATTCATACAAAGGTTTGAAAAACCATTATATAGCTTTAGGAGCCAGGCAAATCTGCATTTTTTTAACCAGGCCTTTGGCTGATTGACATCTAATGCCCTTTTAAAATGTGGTCTTTTGTGTTTTTATGTTGTAACCTTCCTGAGACCTGTGGGTGTAGGGAATAGGCATCTACGGCTTGTCGATCAGAAGGTCGGCAGTTTGAATCTCCGCAATGGGGTGAGCTTCCGTTGCTCAGTCCCTGCTCCTCCCAAGCTAGCAGTTCGAAAGCACAAAGTGCAATTAGATAAATAGGTACCGCTCCGGTGGGAAGGAAAACGGCATTTCCGTGTGCTGTTCTGGTTCACCAGAAGCAGCTTAGTCATGCTGGCCACATGACCTGGAAGCTGTACGCCGGCTCCCTTGGCCAGTAAAGCAAGATGAGCGCCGCAACCCCAGAGTCGTCCGCGACTGGACCTAATTGTCAGGGGTTCCTTTACCTTTACAGAACAATCAACCGTACGCTTATGTATGAGTTAAAATGCCCAGACAGTCACGTTTCATAAGATTTTTAATATTCCCAGTCATTTCAGACCAATTTTTCTGCCCTTTATATACAGGAAAAAATGGTCGAAGCGCATTCCACCTAATTATGAATTTGTATGTGCTTTAATCTTTGGCTGGACTTTAGCATATGTGAAGTCTGATTTGAATAACAGACAAAATGACGAAAACCCCCAGATAATCACTCAAATCCTTGATATCACCAGCTCTGCTTCAAAACACCACCACTTTCACCTCCCACTTCTTAACACTCTCTATTCCAAACTTTGAAAACCAACCCTTCCATCTTTTTCTACCAAAGAGCAAAGCTTGGCTGAATTTCAGCCCATCACCCCACCTCACCATAACTTAAATTTCACTCTCTAATGCTTGCAGACACATTCCTTATCCTTCTGTGATGCCCAGAATTGAACACATTGTAACAACTTGAAAGATGTGCCCCCCCAATTCTGGCAAAACAATTGGAAATGGTATTGTCTAAAATAATTAATGAAGACCAATATGGGTTTATAAAGGGAATATATATATATATATGTGTGTGTGTGTGTGTGTGTGTGTGTGAAATGTGCTAAATGTATTAACAAGTAGGGTAAAAGGTAAATTGGCCTTATTAAAATTGGATGCTTATAAGGCCTTTGACACAAGAAGACATAAGTTCTTGGAGAGTACTATGATGAAGGCAGGAATAGGTAACAATTTTGTGCATGTGATCTGAGAATTATATAGAGAAAGAAAGGCTGTAGTAAGAGTGAATGGAGGGATTTCCGAACAAATCAATATACAAAGAGGAGTTAAACAAGGTTGCCCACTGTAACGACAAAGGCCTTGGCAACCAAGACCCTTCCTGTAAACCCCTTTAACTCTTGAGAGTCTTCTAAAACAATAAGAGAGAGGTCCTTTCCAGCCTCTAACCGTGACCAGGTACGCTTTTATTCCTGAGCTATATGAGAAACTCCCCCTTGTGTCCAGTAACAGGGGTCTAACCTCTATAGAACCCCTACTGCCAAGCTTGCCTCTTCCCTGAGGTAACTTAGTGACAACCTGGGTCGTTTCTCCCTTCTTAGCCCTCTCAGCAACCTTCGTACTCACTACCTTCCCATTCCTTATTGAGGGAAAGTATAGTCTTTTAAAGGGTATCCCCCACCTGGGCCTTTCATGTACTTTAGCTGGACAGTAATTCAGACGACTTTCAAGTTTGGCACTTTAAAGATGTAACTTCTTTATTATCAGGCTTAGCGTGTACAGACTTAATTTTCAGAGTAAATAACTTTGTTTTTATACATATAACCAATAACAATACATCTCCCTAACCTATTCCTACTCCCTCAGCTTCTTCTCCTACACCACCCCACACTCCCTCTTCCAAACCCCTTCTCAACTGAATAAACGGCTGCCCATCCTCCTCCAACAGTCAGCCGCCCCCCCTCATGGAATGTTCAGTCAGTCAAGCCTAGAGTCTGAGTTAACCCTTGATGGGTTATTTTGAAAAGTAAAGAACAAACAGTGCAAAAACGTTACAAATCTCCCTACCCCTGAGAAATTGCATAGGCATTTACTTACTTATGTTTAGTAATGCCGGTGCAATAGGTCACGGTACATTCCTTTACAAACATAACTATAACCGTTTTTACCTATTTCCCTTATACCTATACTTATATAACACTATAATCAGAATAAACATTTGATATTCATAAATACATATTCCTTCCACTTTTTAGAAATAACGAGATAATGCATCCGCTATCACGTTCTCTTTACCTCGCACATGTTTAACATCAAAAGAGAAGTCCTGGAGTTGCATACTCCACCTGATAAGTTTACTGTTTGTTCCTTTCATCTGATTGAGCCACTTTAAAGGGGAATGATCAGTAAACAAAGTAAATTGCCTCCCCCATAAATAAGGCTTTAATTTATTAATGGCCCACACTATGGCCAAACATTCTCTCTCAATAGTGGATAGGTGTTGTTCTCTATCCAATAATTTTCTGCTGATGTACAGAATGGGATGTAGAAATCCCCCTTCTCCTGTTTGAGCCAATACCGCTCCTATTGCCACGCCCGACGCGTCCGTCATTAATGAAAACGGACGAAGGAAATCAGGTGCCTGCAAGATTGGCTCAGCCATCAATGCTGACTTAAGCACCTCGAAAGCCCGTTGACACTCAGGTGACCAGACTACCTTGTCTGGTTGGCTCTTCTTCGTACAATCACTTAGCACTGCAGCATGCGTGCTAAATTGAGGAATGAAGCGTCTATAATAACCTATTGCGCCTATAAAAGCACGGATTTGCTTTTTCGAAGTGGGTCTGGGCCAGTCCCGGATAGCCCCCACCTTGTTGGTGTCTGGTTTGACCACTCCACCTCCTAGTATGTGACCAAGATACTTCACCTGTCGTTTACCCAATTGGCACTTAGCTGCCTTGACAGTTAGTCCAGCCTCGCTTATACGATGAAACACTAAGCTGAGGTGTTTTAAGTGCTCCTTCCATGTGGAACTAAACACCGCTATGTCATCTATGTAAGCTACAGCAAATTCCTTCATGCCTTCCAACATACGATCAATCAGCCTTTGGAATGTGGCTGCAGCATTTTTCAGTCCAAATGGTAATACTTTGAACTCATATAGCCCATCCCTAGTAGCAAACGCTGTTTTGGGCTTATCATTGACATGCATTTCGACCTGCCAATAACCTTTTGTCAGGTCTAATGTGGAAATAAAACTGGCCTTGCCAATAGTCTCTACTAGATCATCTACTCTTGGCATAGGGTATACGTCGGCTACTGTGACCATATTTAATTTTCGAAAATCCAAACAGGGCCTGAAAGTGTTATCCTGTTTCCTGACCAAAATTAGGGGTGAAGACCATGGGCTATGTGACGGTTCAATCAAACCTAATCTGAGCATCTCTCTGACCTCAGCAGATATTAGGTCAGCATGAGCTCCGGTAACCCGATAAGGAGCAGAGGCGATGGGTCTTGCCTCCCCAGTATCTACGTGATGCACCGCCAAATTAGTCTTACCCGGTATATTAGAAAAGATTTTTGCATGTTGGGCCAACACTAATTTTAACTGCCCCTTCTGTTCAGACGTTAAAGCCTCGTCCAATGAAACCTCTGATACAGTGGTCCCATAATGTAGCTTCCCCCACCCAGTCAACTGAGTCACTATCTTTTCTTCCCCCTTCACTTTTAAAATGAAATTTTTCCTATCAAAATAGGGTTTCAATAAATTAACATGCATAACCTTACAGCGATTCTCTTCCTGGTTTACCTCTACTAAATAATTAACTGCAGACAGTTTCTCGATGATCTTGAACGGACCATCCCAAGATGCTTCCAGCTTTTTGTGCCGTCTTGTTCTGAGCACCAACACGTTGTCCCCTGGCTGGAACGTGCGATCCCTGGCGCGAGCATCGTACCAATGTTTCTGGTGACGTTGTGCCCTCTGCAAGTTGGAACCAGCTAGATCTTGAAGCTCCTTCAGGTCGCTTTGCAGCTCCTGGAAATACGTAACCACGTCAGGGCTGTCGATGTTTTCCGTGCCGATCCATGCTGCTCTCATGAGGTCCAGCGGCCCACGCGGTTGTCTTCCGTATAAAAGCTCGAAAGGACTGAAGCCAGTGCTTTCTTGTGGGACTTCTCGATATCCAAATAAAAAGTGCTGCAACCGTTCATCCCAATCGTTGGGGTGATTGCATGAATAAGCCTTTATCATTCGGCTTAGAGTCCCGTTGAACTTTTCAGTTAATCCGTTGGTTTGTGGATGGTACGCTGTCGTTTTCAAGTGCTTTATTCCGCAAAGCGTCAGCAGATCTGCCGTAACTTTGGACGTGAAGGCAGTCCCTAAGTCGGTTAAAATCTCTTTCGGGAAGCCCAGCCTTGTGAACACGGACAAAAGGGCTTTGGCAACAGTCTTAGACTCAATGTCTCTCAGAGGTATCGCCTCCGGAAATTTTGTGGCATGGTCAACCAAGCACAAAATGAATTTATGTCCTCTTTCGGTGGCTCTGGATAGAGGTCCTAGAATGTCCACTCCTACTCGAGAAAAGGGTTCATGGATTACAGGGATGGGTTGTAAAAATCCCCTTGTCCTGTCACCGCTTTTCCCCACTAGTTGGCAACTTAAACATGACCTGCAATATTCTTGAATGTTTTTTCCCATTCCAGGCCAATAGAACCGTGCTTGGATTCGATCTCGGGTCTTGTTGATGCCCAAATGTGCAGCAGTTGGAGCATCATGTGCCATTTGAAGTACCTGTAGTCTGTACTTCTTGGGCAGCACTAATTGCTTTTTCTTTTCCCACCTAGCAGCCGATTTTCTTCTTCTGGCTACTCTATAAAGTCTCTCATCGATAATTTTAAATACACAGGGGTTCTCTAAAGATACTTCTGTGTCTGCACTTAAGGCTTTCCCCCAAAGCTCTCTTAATGTCACATCTTCCTTTTGCTCCTCTAAGAACTGAGTACTGTGTTCTTGAGCATTGGGCATATCATACAGCATGGCATTTTCCTCAGTAACTAAAGGTGTATCGTTACTGGCAGGTGGTTGACTACCAAGATCCTGAGCTTGTGCACGGGTAATGACATTAACTTGTTGTCTAGGCTTAGCTAGGTCATTCCCTATAAGGATAGGAATATCCAAGCTATCCCATACACCTACTCTCCACTTCCCCTGATAATTCTTATACTGCACGAAAATTTCTGCAAGGGGTACTTCGAACTCGAGTCCGCTTATTCCTTTTAGACTATAAGATTGCTCAGGGAGGTACTGCTTTGGTGTTACAAACTGAGATTTAACTAGAGTGACCTCTGCACCCGTATCTCTTAAACCAAGCACCTCTCTCCCATTTAACTGAATAACCTCCATATAATCTTGAGTATTAGTTTGTTCCGCCCTCCAGACCTGCATTATCTTGGAAATTGATTCTGAGGGGCTACTTGCTTCGTTTGATTCTGGTGTTTGTGTAAAATTACCAGGCTCTGTTTGCTTCAGCAGCTTAATGGGCTTAGCTGTAGTTGATGTAATTTGCGCTTTGGCCAGTAGGGGACATCTGGACCTAATATGTCCTTCTTTATTGCAGTTGTAGCACGAGATCTTTCTTGTCCCTGTCCTGTCATAGCCTGCTTCCCTGACAGGAAAATTTTCTGGTTTATCTTTCTTCTCACCAGATTTCCAAGGTTTACATTTCTGTGGAGATTTAATAAATGGTCCTTCCTTAAAATCAATCTCCAGTTCATCCAAAACTTCTGCCGCCTGAGATACAGAGCGTAACTTTTTGTCTCTCAAAAACCAACGCAAATTGGCGGGAACATGTTTAAAGAATTGCTCTAAGCAAATTAACTGCTTGAGTTCATCAAAATTTTGTACTCCACTTCCCTGGATCCATCTATCCAGCAATCTATCTAACCGGCTGGCCAATTGTGAAAAGGTTTCATTATGATTGCGTTTAACCTCACGGAATAATCTCCTACTCTGCTCCGAAGTTAAACCACACCTCACTTTAACTTTTTGTTTAAATATTTCATAGCTAGAAAGCTCTTCTTCTCTCAGATCTGAGTAGATCTCACTCAGTATCCCACATATTTGTGGTCTCAGATACATCATCCAGTTGTTTTCGTCAATTTTATATTCCTTACAGCATCTTTCATAACTACAAAAGAATGCTTCTACATCGTCTCCCTTCACAAATTTAGGAAACAGTTTGAGATTAACCGGGGTACTATCACTATTGGTTTGACTCTGAGGCAATTCTGATCTCACTTGAATTTCCTCAATCCTCAGTCTGCCTAGCTGTACTTCCTTTTCCATAATTATTCTCTCCTGCTCTACTTTATATTTCTCAGCCTGCATTCTCTCTTCAGAAGCAATTCGCTCCCTCTCTGCCTCAACTCTGGCCATCTCTAATTTAATCTTCATGATCTCTAATTCTGTACTAGGGTTCTCTCCTGTTTCCCTCTCTTCAGTTCTCTCATCTCCTCTCGCTTCCTTGGCTTTCCTTAAATGTGCCATCTTTCTGTCAAAACAAAATAAATATAGTCGTCTGATTCCCAACTCAACAGGCGTGTGGGTTAAGAATTCGAATCACAACGCTGCCACCAAAAATGTAACGACAAAGGCCTTGGCAACCAAGACCCTTCCTGTAAACCCCTTTAACTCTTGAGAGTCTTCTAAAACAATAAGAGAGAGGTCCTTTCCAGCCTCTAACCGTGACCAGGTACGCTTTTATTCCTGAGCTATATGAGAAACTCCCCCTTGTGTCCAGTAACAGGGGTCTAACCTCTATAGAACCCCTACTGCCAAGCTTGCCTCTTCCCTGAGGTAACTTAGTGACAACCTGGGTCGTTTCTCCCTTCTTAGCCCTCTCAGCAACCTTCGTACTCACTACCTTCCCATTCCTTATTGAGGGAAAGTATAGTCTTTTAAAGGGTATCCCCCACCTGGGCCTTTCATGTACTTTGGCTGGACAGTAATTCAGACGACTTTCAAGTTTGGCACTTTAAAGATGTAACTTCTTTATTATCAGGCTTAGCGTGTACAGACTTAATTTTCAGAGTAAATAACTTTGTTTTTATACATATAACCAATAACAATACATCTCCCTAACCTATTCCTACTCCCTCAGCTTCTTCTCCTACACCACCCCACACTCCCTCTTCCAAACCCCTTCTCAACTGAATAAACGGCTGCCCATCCTCCTCCAACAGTCAGCCGCCTCCCCTCATGGAATGTTCAGTCAGTCAAGCCTAGAGTCTGAGTTAACCCTTGATGGGTTATTTTGAAAAGTAAAGAACAAACAGTGCAAAAACGTTACACCCACTCTCACCATTTCTATTCATGTTGGGCATGGAGTACCTGGCAGATAGGATTAGAAATTCAGTAAGAATAAAAGGATATAAGATGGGGAAGGAGGAAATCAAGTTGAACATGTATGCAGATGATATTTTATTATTAATAAACCCATTGGAGCAGCGGAAAGCAGGGAACAGGGAGATCCCCCGGCTGCGTCCTGCTTAAATAGGGCAGGCCACACACCCCAGGCCGACCGGATTGGTCAGCTGGTGGGTGACGCAGCCAGGATTCCCCCAATCGCACAGGGCTGGGAATCACCCTGCTCGCATGTGGGGAGGTCGTGACTGCCCGCAACACCACCTCCTGCTCAGGCGGAAGTGGCTTTATTATTAATAAACCCATTGGAGGGTGTAAGAGAATTGATGATAATACTGAAAGACTTTAAAGATGGGTCTGGACTGGGAGTTTATATTGAGAAGTCTGAAATTTTGTATTGGGATGAAAAGGCAGAGGAAAAGAAGGTGATAGCAAAAATAACTGGAATGGATACTAAGAGGGGGGAAATTAAATATTTGGGGGTAAAGATTATTAAAAATATTGCTAGGATTCCAGATGTAAATTTAAAGAAGCATGGAGAAAGATATGAGATCTTGGAATGAAAGAAACCTATTTTAAGTAGGGTTATAGCAGTTAAAATGTTGTTGGTTTCAAAATTACTATATCTATTCCACGTTATTGCAATGCTGATCAGAAAGAAGTGGTTCAAAACATGGAATAAGGTTTTTAAAAATTGGATTTTTGGTAGTAAAAGATCTAGAACACCAGATATAGTAAATTACTGCCCTCAGAAGGAGATGGGATGGGGGATATCAAATTTAGAATTTTATTATGAAGTGTTTTAATTGAAATATTTAATAGATATTGGTTATAATGATAAGACTAAATGGGTTAGGATGGAGAATGAAATAAATAATGGAATAGGAAGAGAGGGGATCTTTATTAGAGATATGCAGAGAGCATGTAAGAAGACGATAGGACCAAGGAAAATAGCTCTAGTAAAAAAAAAACTTTGGATAAATGAGTAGGGACAGAATGTATATATGGTTGCGTAATAATAATAATACCTGGTTGCATTATCTGGGTTTTGGCCACTCTTTTGTTATTATAACTACTTAATTCCTGAATCTAGGTCACAGGTCCCAGTCTGTTCATATCTTGAATGTGCCCTTAAGACAGGATTTGTGAGGAAAGAGACAATGGGGAGGTTTCCCAATTTGACCTTGCAGAGAAATATTTGAAGTTGATTTGTTCAGGACCTAATCTGTGGGGTTGCAGACATGTGGTTTATATATACAGTTATGAACATTTATTATATATATATATATATATACCGTGTTTCCCCTTTTTAAAGACGTAGTCATATTATAAGCCGTAGCAGGATTTCTGCGCATTTGCAAAACATAAGCCGTACCCCAAAAATAAGGCATAGTGTTAGGCGCAGTTATGGAGGGTGCCAAAAGCCCCCACAAAGCCATCGGAGACCCCCCTCCCCGCGCCAAGCAACATCGCCCCTCCGGAGCCGGTGGGGATGGCAGTCCTGGCCCCGCCTCCTCCTCAGCCCCTCCTGCCTGTTCCCGGCGCACAGCCAGCCAGAGAGAGGTGAAAAAAGGAGGGGGGGAAGGCGGCTCTCGCCCGAGCTCCTGGCTTGCAAAAAAAGCCTTTCTCCTGCCTGTTCCCTGCACACAGCAAGAGAGGGGGGGGGGAGGCTGCTCTCGCCTGAGCTCCTGGCTTGCAAAAAAACAAACAAAAAGCCTTTCTCCTGCCTGTTCCCGGCATGTAGCAAGAGCGAGAAAGATGGGGGAAAAACCTGCCATGGCCCCACCTCCCCGACTGAGGGAGCAAGAAGCACCGCCGCGCGCAATGAGATAAATACCGGTAGGAAGGAACCCGTGGTGGGAACTTGGCACGCTTTCGAAGATTCTCTCCTTCCTTCCCTCCTCCCATTTCTTAGCTTTGCCCCAAGGACTGCCAGAGCAAATAAACCAAATAACAGGTTTGTTTCTGTGGAAAACCCCCTCTTCTTCTTGGTAATTATAATTTAATAAATGTACCGGTAGTCAAAACAAAAAAAAACAAAACAAAAAAATCCTTCCAGTAGCACCTTAGAGACCAACTAAGTTTGTTCTTGGTACGAGCTTTCATGTGCATGCACACTTCTTCAGATACGAAAGCTCATACGAAGAACAAACTTAGTTGGTCTCTAAGGTGCTACTGGAAGGATTTTTTTTATTTTTTATTTTGTTTTGACTATGACAGACCAACACAGCTACCTACCTGTAACTGAATAAATGTAGATTGCTGTACCGTACCGTACTGACATAATAAAAATACGACACCCCCTGAAAATAAGCCACCCTGTGTTTTTTGGAGGAAAAAAAGTTATAAGACGGTGTCTTAAAAAAGGGGAAACACGGTATATGACCTTAAAATTCTCATAATAGACAAGGGATTGGGTCCAAGGTGGGTGCAGCCATCCACGGTGGGTTTTGTAGTGTCATCTGACCCAGATTTTCCTTTCCTCTGCAGAATGTAATAGCTCAGCCGGAGATGGCCTACCTGTGGCCCGATCAAAGAGAAGGTAAGCCCCACACCTTGGAGACAGGGAACTCCCTTGTCCCTTCTTTGCCCAAGACTCACCTGCCAGGTTTTTTTGCTGGGAGTCCTGCAGGACCTTCTTCCTGCCTGGCAGGCCTTTCCCACCTGGCCTAGGAGGGCAGCGCTGAGACTGACTCCAGCTACAACAAGCAGAGGGGGCTGAAAAGACTCTGGGGTTGGGGTATTGTTGAAGGGTGTTTGCTAGCAGGGGTGCTTCCTGTTTCCTTTGCCCTCCATGGTCTCTCTGCCCGAAATGACAGAGCTGGTCTCGCAGGCGGAGTTGAGGACTCCCCGACTGCTGGTGCTGGTCAACATCGAAATCTGTGCCGAGGCAGCTGACTCTGGGGTGGCTCAGGACTTCCTGGTTGCCCTGATGACCATGGGGCTGTCCCACCTGGTCACCCCCCAAGGCAGATGGCCAGCTACACTGGGCAGGAGAAGGGTGGTTGAAAGAGGGGGAACTTGACCCCAGTCCCTTGGTTGGACAACTGCAAAGCGCTGTACGTAGGGCTGTCTCTGAAGATAATTCAGAACTTTCATCTGGTGCAGGATTCAGTGGCCAGGTTGCTCACCGGAGCATTTTGCACTCATCCTGACCCACTTGCCAATTGGTTTCTGGGCCCAATTCAAACTGCTGTTTTTAATGCATTTCGAACCTTTGGGTGAAGTTTGGGTATAAATGTGGGGAATAAAGGTCCATGGAATGATTCTCTCTTTTTCCTTCTCTTTCGTCCAGATGACATCATCATCAAAGATTTGTAGGCAGTGCAGACGTTGTTTGAAACCCCTGCTGGCATACAAATAACAGAGACTAGACCAGAGTTCTAACGAAAAGCAAGGCGACTAGTTAAGCCTGATCAGTTTATTTTAAAGTATAGAGCTGTTGGCAACAGGGTTCTTGCTCACATGACAGCAGATGGAGAAGAGCCCAGAATAAAAGAGCAGGCGAACTTTTCACTGAAAAAGTTGGGATTTCACTGAAAAGAATGTGAGGATAAGGAATTTATTTATGTATGCTACAACTGCGGCAAGAGTTTTGCTAGCACAAGGATGGAAGGAAGAAGAAACGCCAATGAAGGAACAGTGGCAAGAAAAATTGACAAACCATGCGGAATTGGCAAAACTAACATATAAAGTGCGTGAAAAGGACTATCAGGACTTCAATGACGAATGGGGACTTTTTACAATCTATTTGAAAAAACAACAAATGGACTTAGAATCATTGGCAGGATTTGAATAAACATACACAAATTTTATTGGTATATTATGAATTTGAATAATATGGAAACAATATTTACAGGTGTATTATACGCAGAAATAACATATATTAACAAAACAGCTATGGGAGCTGGGAGAAGTCTTGGAGGAGGGGAGGAGGGGGGAGAGGGAGGGAGGGGGAAATGGGGGGAAATGTATTTGAGTGTAAAGTTGATAATTTGTATGGATTAAAAACTTTTTCAATAAAATTTTTATAAAAAAGAAAAGAAGGGATGCTGTTGGCCGCTAGTTTCTGTTCCTCCCCACTTCCCCAAAGGGTGTAACATCAGAGGTCTTGCGGGAGGAAAGAGCATCTTAGGGTCAGGGGCCAGTCTTGGCCAAAGCGGCCCTCCATTGCCACCACCACAGAGTCCCTGGCTTTCCTTTACCATCTCTGATGTCATCCGGACATTTACGATAAGCAGGAGGAGGTGCGGAGCATTGGGGGTCTCTGTCAGAGCAGATGATGGAAGCGCCACTTCAGTTCCTGTGGGAGACGCCCATGTTCAAGCCAGAAGATCCATGAAGGGCAAGGAGGGAAAGAGAGAAGAGATTTTGAGCCCTGGGTGCAATTGTGGAAGTACGTGAAGAGGAAGAAGAAAGAGCCATGTCAAGAGAAGTTAAGACTAACGACAAACCTTCCTGTTCACCTGCTTTTCATCTCCAGGAGTGAAACGTCCTGTGGACCTCTGCACTGCAGTGGTCGGAGGAGAAGTTTGGATTATGAGGCACTTATCAAAATGCTCCTGGCGCCCCAGGATGTCCTGGAAGAGAGCAGAGGTGGAAATTGAGGTCCTTCCGGGGGCATCAGGAGGGCACCTCCGACCTCAAACTCCAGGCTTGCCTTGCCCATCCCTGACAGCTCCCTCCTGGGGTCCCTCACATAACCAGAATGGACAATGCAGTGCGATTCTTGGGCAGCTGGATGGTCCAAAGGCCCCTCAGTGCTGCTGCCTCACAGGCTGTGATCACCTGGAGCAGGAAAAGTAAAGAGGACTAAGGACAGACCTCCTTGTCCTCTCATTCTTTTCCTCTAGGACGGCCTGGAAAGTTGTGTAGACAATTGTGATGCCCGTCTCTGAAGTGGAGACCCCCCAGCAGGCTCTGGAAGTGCCGCTTCAGTTCCTGCAGGAAAAGGGAGAAGAGAGGTTGAGGGCTGGGTTAAATCTTGCAAGGGTGTGACGAAGAAGAAAGAGCTGTGCCAAGGGAAATCAAGATAAAGGACTTACTTCTCATAAATGTTCCTCTCCACAAGATAAAGGACTTACTTCTCTGTCTCCCTCTTCTCGGCCACTTTCAGCACTGCCTCAAACGTCCTGTTCAGGATCTCACTGACCATCTCCCAGGTGAAATCTGGCCTCATCATCATCTGCAGAGATGGGGGGGAGAGGGTTAGATGCTGCCTCCTCTGAGTCTCCCTTGCCCCCTTCTCCCTCCTGCCTGCTCTTCCCCACCCAGAGCTCCCCCTGGAGTTCTGCCCCCACCCACCCCAAAGACCCCCTTCACCTTACCTGGAGGAGTGCCTCCAAGGCCAGGGCCAGGATCTTGATCCCTGAAGCGTTCCAAGTGTCCCAAGATGTCCTGGAAGAGAGCTAGGAGGAAAGTCATCTCTTTATGGGGGGCAATCAGAGGACTGCAACCTGAGGTGCCCCCCTAGCCCTTCATTGTCCAATCTTGCTCATCTGTCACCTCGCGCTCCTCCCGGACTTGCAACGGGGCCACCCTGTTCCTCCGCCGGCAGCTGAACAGGGCCCTGAACCACCTGAATCTAGAAGAGAGGAGCGGGGGGGGGGAGCGACTCAGGAGCCCCCATGGGTGGGGTGTGTTTGTGTCTGTGCGGGGGGCCAAGAGAGGAAGGTGGTGGAGTCTTCCTTGGAACCAGAGAGAACCCCAGGAAGGGGGAGAAGGCCGATGGCGTTGGACAGCTGGAGAGATGCAAAATGGAGCCACTTTCAGCTCTTGGGAGGAAAGTGGGCTAGAAATGTCCTAACAAAAGTGGATGATGAGAGGGGAGAGAAGAGGGGAAGGCAGGGAAAGAGTGTGGAGGAACTGAGCTCTCTGGAGAAGACTGGCCGGGTTGATTTCCAGAGAGCCAAGACTGAACAGGGGACCCCAGGACTCGCCCAGCCCCCAGGAGACCAAGAGAAAGGGAAGGAATCCTACTTACAGCCTGCTCATTTCTTCCAGGAACAAATCCCACCCTCCTCTCTAAACTAGCTAACTATCTAAAATGCCCATCCAAGCTCAACTTTGATCCTAACCCTAAGCCTTAGCCTAACCCTAACTAGCCCTCTATGTACAAAATAAATATATACAAAATATATACAAAATAGGCACAAATGTGCACAGAATAAAAATGTAAAACAACAATATTAAGATAAAGGAGAAAAAATAAAAAGTGTTAAAATAAAAATGAAAATAAATAAATAAAAATAAACCAAATAAAATAAATAAATAAAAAGTATTAAATGAAAAAGGAAGCAAAATAAGAAACTGAGAAAATAACAATAAACCGAACTCCTTTCCAAATCTCCGCCAACCGCCACTAACTCCTCTCTCCTCCACTCGCCTCACTACTAACCCACAATGGCTGCCTGCAAGTCTGTGGCTTTTAAGGGAGAAGCAAGAGATGTCACAAAGGAGGGCCGGTCCTTGTCACCGTGGCAACCCCCCCCCCACACACCTGGACCTGGGCCCACCTGGCCCCTCCTGAGAGGTGATGCTCCTCTGTCAGAACTCGGAGGCACCTGCTGTTCTGCCTGCAGCTGGGCTGCATCTTCCTTTCACATCCTTCTTCCTGCAGCCCCATTTCCAAAGGGAGACCATCCCCACATCCTCCCAGGCAGGCTAGGGGTCTCCCAGGCTAGGCCTCCCTTGTTGCTTCTTTGAGTCAATGGAGGTTGGAATTCCTTATTCACAGGAGGGCCGTTGATAAAACACACCTTTCACACTTGCTTATGTATTAGGAACACAGGCACAAATGACTCCAGGGGTCGAAGGCATTTAGATTCTCAGCATCTTAGTGTGGGAATGTTGTGGATGGTAGGAGAGGAGAACTCTTTTGGGGGGGGGGGGTTACAGCATTGACACCCCCAGCAGATCTTGCTTCTCCATTTATCACAGTTTTGGCTCCAGCACAGAGCAAGCTGGTCTCTATGTCTCCAGCTTCCAGCTCAGGTCCTGCACAACTCCCTCTGGCTCTTGCCCTCCTACCTAGCAGCCAGGTGAGATGGGGGGGGAGGACATTTCCTGGGTTGCCCCATCCCTTTGCTGCAGCTCCTGCAGCTCAGCTCATCCTTTGGGGATTCTGAGGAGGACACTCAAGGGGTCAGCAAAGGTGGGGGTGGAGGGGGGCACCAGGCTTGCCAGCAGTACATCTGAAAAGAATCTAGGGGTCTTAGTGGACCACAAGCTAAACATTCCTTGGAGGTTTCTAAGCAGAGATCGGACGGCCATCTGCCATGGATGCTTTAGCTGAGATTCCTGCATTGCTGCGGGTTGGACTAGATGACCCTAGGATCCCCTCCTCTCTCTCCACTCCTGAATTCGAGGAGGTGGTTCCTTGCCTCCTGCAAAGCCCTTTTCCCTGCAAGCTGTTCCTCTGGTTTCCGGCCAACAGAGAGAGATGCTCAGAGTCCAACCAACAGCCCCACCCCCCAAAAGGATATCTCGGCTTTGGCGTAGCCAGGGGGGCACGTGCCCCCCATAATCCATAAAAAAGAATAAAAAGCCGAGGTTCTGCCAAGCGAGCGGGGACTGAGCTGGGTGGACTCGGCTTTTCAAGGGTTAAAGGGAACCGAGCTGCCTTCCTAGAGAGGACAGGGAGCAAGAGGGGGCTAGGTCCTCCAGAGCCAAGCCCCCTCCGTCCCCACTCCTTTCCTGCTTTGGTGTCTCTCCTGCAAGGGCTGCATGGCTGTCCCCTCCTGGGATCTGGTGAGTCTCCTCTCTCTCTCTCTCCCCCAGAGGGTGCAGTGGGGAGACGGTGGGGGTCCCAGGGCTGCAGCAGGGGAGGATGCCTGGGGGGCCTGATCAGCTCATGCAGGGGGAGGAGAGGGTCCTGCCAGGGAGGGGCGAGGTCTGCAACGCTCTCCTTCCTGGAGATCACAGGATCCCAAACTCATTTGGCCTTTCAGAATAAAATGACTCCCGCGAAATCTCCCTTCTTTGAACAAAGGAGTCCCTAGGACTCCTGTGTGACGTCGCTCAGCGTCATTGCACAACAGAGGAAACATGTGCAAATGGTTCTCCAAAGCTGGACGAGGAGGTGGACTAGCCCCCCCCCCCCCAAAGAAAAAAACCCACGTGGAGGATGGAAGGAAAGGTGGGAGAGAAAGGCCAGGAACAAAGAGAGGGATCCCAGCCCATAGTCTGGCTGCTGCAATGCAAACCAGTTTCCCAGTGTCTCCCAGGGCAGCTCCACACGGAGGCCACTGCAGCAATCCCCTCGCACCCAGAGCAGGGCATCCCAGGACCACATCCTCTCTGTCCCAAAAGGATTGTTGCTGGAAAACCAGCCGGAAATGGGCGCTGCTACTCACGGAGCCTCCAGGGACGTTGGCATCAATGGCTGTGTGTGTGTTAAGCTGTTTATATTATTATTATTAATAGATTTCCCTCCTAAATTTCAAGGGAGATGTCTTTGGCCTTGCCCACTGGGCCCTCAGGGGGTTGGCCAGATACATACCTGGCCCTCAGAGCAAAGAAAAAGGCACCCCACCCCAGGAGTCAAATCAAATCAAATATTATTTATTGCATTAGCCATATGGCCATAGCACACAATGAAAAACCAGGCGGAAACCCGCCACAAACGTACACAAAATACAACAGATACACCCTGCACCCTTTGCACAAATACATCTAAAATCTTTAGGTATAAAATCATAGTGAGTGAAACAAATACAGTGGTACCTCGCCTAACGAGTAACTCACCCAACGTCGTTTTCGCCTAACGAAGGGCTTCCGGTAAAACAAAATGGCCACTGGAAACGAATTTCTCCGCCTAGCGAAAAGACGTCGCGGCCGCTTTAAATAGGATTTTTTCGACTTACGAATTTTTGACGCGATTTTTTCGACTTACGAATTTTTTTTCAATGCGTTCCTATGGGGCTTCGCGGAACGCATTTTTTCACCTAACGACGATCGCGTCGGAACGCATTATCGTCGTTAGGCGAGGTACCACTGTAAAACAAGAAGCAGTAACGGGGCATGTCAACAGTGGCTATATCAGGAAGTTACATAGATCTAGGTCTAGGGCAAGTTAGCAGAAGAGGTGGCCCTGAGTTTCAGTGCCTGTAAAATGTAGATAGCCACTCCACGTGTGACCAGAGGGTTGGCATCTACCAATAGGTATTTCATGCGGTCGTCATCCCGGGCAATGGTCGGCGGGATTAGAAGGAAGAGCCTGGGTCTAACAGTAGCATATAGAGGGCAGTAAAAGAAAAAATGGATAAAGTCCTCTATCTTTCCCTTGTTGCATGGGCAGAGTCGAAGCTCCAGTGGAGTATTGGAAACTACACCCTGTAAGAATGCTGTTGGGATGGCTTGGAATCGTGCTAGGGTGAAGGCCCTTCTTAATGAGGGATTTATCAGGTCACTCAGATAATGTGCCGGCGATCTGACTGCCTTCACGCGAGGGAACCACGTGGATAATCTGGCTGCGTTGGATAGCGCCAGATCGAGGGCTTCATCCCTAGCTAAAATCCAGTCGCAGATTTTATCTTTGTCCCATGAGGACAGGACAGTGAAGTCTGGAAGGGAGTAGCGGTCACAGATGGACTCTATGCCCTTTGACCAGGTGAGGCTGCCAATAAAGGCTGTGAGGGCTTGTTTCGCTAATAGAGAGTTTGGAGTTTCTGCAAGTGATCTGTAGTAAGTAATTATTCTGATGTGGGCTCTTGCTACAATGGATGGCAGTCCCAATTCCATTCTCAGTTGGGCGGCCATTGTCCCATTGGGGAGGCCCAAGATCTTTCTTGCCAGGAGATTTTGCAGAGACTCCATTCTTTGGAGCATATTCAGATTCCACCCCCATATTTCCACCCCATATAGCAACATTGGGGGTATTTTACTTATGTAGATCTTTCTGATTGGGGCCACCAGCTGCCCTCCTTTTGCGAAGAAAAATTTCACCAAGACACCCACGGTTCGGCGAGCGGCCAGAATGATCGTATTTAAATGGGCCGTCCAAGATGATCTGTGGTGGAAGGTAATGCCCAAGTATTTAAAGACTGAGCATTGGTCAATGATGTGGCCCTCGAGATTCCACATTAACATGCCGAAAGGGATAATTTTGGTTTTAGAAAAATTAATTTTTAGGGAGTTTTCTTCGCGAAACTGCATGAGCCCTCTCATCATGTTGTTGAGTCCTAACTTTGTTAGCGAGAGGACTGCCATGTCATCGGCAAATAGTAAGATGGGAATTTTTGCTTGTTGCAAGGATGGTGCAGACTCCCCAGGAGTCTGTCTTGAGAGTGGCAGAGAGTCCAAGTGCAAGAAAAGGAGACAGAAGCAGGGGAGTGGGGGTGAGGATCAACTCCTGAGGACCCCAGAAACCAGGTGGTTTAATCTCACAGAAATCCTTTCAGTTGCCTCCACATTTTGCATTGCTAGAAGGCTAGATACTTATTTCTTCTCCTCTTCCTCCTCCGCTTACTTTTCAAAAAGATAGCTCATGGTCTGGGATGCGGTGTAGTCCAGCCCTGGTTTCCAGCAAGACTCATCCATGCTTGCTCAGGGAACAATCCCCGACTCTGTCCTACAAATTCAGAAACAGAACAATGTATTTGCTTTGTAGGATTTCCTAGAGCTTCTCATTACAACACACAGAACTTGGCAGAAGACCAAAGGGTTCCTTCCGATCTCTCAGATGCTTCCTGAGAGCACAGATGGATGAGCAAGATTCAGCTGGCCCTGGAGCAGGAAGAGGCCATGCCAACCACACTGGGAGCAGTGGGGGATTCTGGGAAAACTCTATACAGAAGATTCTGGGTGAGGAGGACACCCTCTGCTCAGAGGGGCAGATCTGGCAGTTGAGGCAGTTCTGCTACCTGGAGGCCAAAGGACCCCGAGAGGTTTGCAGCCGACTCTACCATTTTTGCCACCAGTGGCTGAAGCCAGAAAGGCACACGAAAGCTGAGATGCTGGACCTGGTGATCTTGGAGCAGTTCCTGGCTGTCCTTCCCCCGGAGATGGAGAGCTGGGTGAGGGAATGCGGAGCGGAGACCAGTTCCCAGGCGGTGGCCCTGGCCGAAGGTTTCTTCCTGAGTCAGGCAGAGGAGAGAAAGCAGGTGAGAGAGACTTTCCTCTGGATATTCCCAAGGGGCTCCAAACAGGACAGAGAACATCCCATAATGGTCTGCTGATGGCCTATCCCGTTTTCTGGGAAAGCATCCATGGAATGAGATCTCACACCCTTCAAGTCTTTGTCATTCTCTTACTAATATCTCTCCCCATTCTCTGTTTTAAATCATTGTTTCTTTTTCAGGGAAAGGATCATTTTGCAGAAATGGACCTGGATTCCTGTGAGGCAGAGAGGCCTCCGTTGGACACCAGAGAGAGGCCACTGGGTAAGGAGGAAGGTGTTTTTTCTCCGTTTGGTCTCATTCTGTTGGTTTTCCAACTCATCTGAGGGTTCTTTTCATCTTGTTTTGGGGGGAGACAGTTGGGAACAAGGGTCCACAGGAGGGGAGATGTATTTCTGCACATCCAACATATGAAATGGGAACAAACGTCCAAATGCTCTCAGCAGGTAAGGCTTTCTCAAAGGCCCATCTGTAGGTATAGATGCCCTGTTTCACCTGTGAGAGAAGCATGCACTCCTGGTGTCCTGTTTACCTTTTCTCTCTTGCAGGTGACAGAATGATGCCAGCAAGACCTCCTGATCCGTCTTTTCATGGGGGCAGAAGGGAAGCAGCGGCTGTGGAACCAGATCAGGTCAGGGGAAGCTGCCTTGTGGGGACAGAGGCCGAGGGATGGAGCAATGTCATGGACTGGTTGGGCACAGAGGAATGGTGGGAGGAAGCAGCTGGGGAACCAGGAAGGGAAGGTGGCTCAGAGCCCAAGGAGTGGAGTTGGAACAAGGATGGCCGGTCAGAGGGAGAAAAGGGAGAGAAGAGAAGATGTCAGAAGCTGAAGGGGTAACAGGGCTTAGTGAGCTGGGAGACTCTGTGGCAGAATGCAGTGCAGAGGCAGAAGAGGAAGGAGGCGAGAGGGAGGTGGAGAGGCTGAGATTAGTCAGGATAAGGAGGAGCCACCGGTGGCTCCCTCTCCTTTTGCCAGAAGCCACCCTCCCTGCTTGTCTCTCAGAGCCAGGAGACCCCCCTGCATTGCAGGAATCTCTGCTAGATCATCCAAGACAGATGGCCATCCAAAATAGGCTTATTTTATTTCTGGATTGATCAGTGAATGCTAAAATTGGGTTCTAAAAAGTGGACAAATGAGAACAAATAGTGGCCTGGATTCACCTAACCAGCCCCATCTGCTGCAGAATGGGGCCTTCCCCCCATTACTCCCCCTCTCCATGCCCCCATGAACCCCTTGAATTTGACTCTAGGGCATTGAGAGGGAACTCCCCAGAAGAGCTCATGAGGAGAGGAGAAAGTGGATCCTTCCATCAGGCAAACTGGAATGTTTGCGTAGGCAGAATGACTTGGAAAACACAAGGATGTTGTACCACCTATTTGCACAAAGACAAATACCCATAATTAAAACGCAGAATAAAATAAGCACCCAGAATTAAAATGTGCAGCAAAACAATCCTATTGAAACAACACCGCAATTACCAGGAAGGAAACAACAGAGCATTGTGTAGCAGATCATATTTCTGCTGTCTCAGAGGAAGACATTTCCCTTTTTCTTTCAGGGTCCAGTGTGCTTTGAAGATGTCGCTGTTCGTTTCACGGACGAGGAGTGGGCGTTGCTGGATCCTGACCAGAGAGCTCTGCATAAGGACGTCATGGAGGAGAATTGTGGGATCGTGGTCTCTCTTGGTAAGGCTCCCTGTGGGATCGTCGTATCTGCCTGGAAATTCAAAAAATACCTCTGTGACCAATCTCATATATTTTCACAGAGCTCAACAGCGCCCCCTATAACACCTGGGAACCTAAACAAAATTCATCCCAGAGAAGTGCCATGCTTATTGAATAGTAACAGTAATACTACTACTACTACTACTACTACTACTACTAGTTCTTAAATTGAGGTACCACTGTAGTAATAATAATATTTTTTATTTATACCCTGCCCCTCTGGCTGGGTTGCCCGAACCACTTTGGGCATCTTCCAACACATATAAACATGAAACATAAATAATAATAATCTGATCCCATACAGAAAGAACATGAACTTTAAAATGAACAATTTATACTAGTGGCCAAAATTGTGGAAACCCTTTGTGAAAAGTATATTTCTGAGGTTTGATGGCTCATAACACCACTTTTGTGTGGAGTAATACCATAAAATTATATATCAGTGGAAAGATAATTTAATGAAGAATGTAATGCAGTAGGTTTTATGTAGGAGTATTTATTAGAACGGGCAAAGCCTGGCAAGCAGGCGAGGCGTGGTGCTGGTGGTGGCGGCACGCCTTGGAGCGCCACGCACGTTTCCAACACGCCAGGAGCCCTTTGGCGCCTGGGCTGGGCCCAGCAGGCACGACCCCAGTTCCGGCAGGGAGAAGAAGCTCTCCGCGAGGTTGCGAAATGAGGAGCCGCGGGAGGCGGGAGCTGCCGGGATCGGTCCTTCAACCTGCCAGCCGGGGGAAGAAGCTGGGAGCCGCACGGCGTGCCCGACCGGAAGGTGGTTTGTAGCACGGCTGACGAGGGCACGTTGGCGGTGTAAAAAACCTTCCCATATAAAGTGAGTGTGATTTAAATTATTAAAAGAACCAATAGAAAGAGGAGGATTTGGAGACCCAGACCTTAAAGTCTATCTTGATTCGGCAAGCTTGGTCTGGCTAAAGGAGTGGATGTTATTAAAGGACACTGAACTATTAGATCTTGAAGGGTGGGATAAGATATATGGTTGGCATGGCTTCCTGGGCTATGATAAGATCAAAGTGCATAGAGGGTTTGCTAATCATACAGTGAGGAAAGCACTGCTCGGAGTTTGGGAAAGAAATAAGAGATATATTATGAACAAAAAACCCATGGTGGTTATCCCTGATAGAATCTCAGTCCGGGCATAAAGGGAATACGAAAATTAACTGGCTACAATATAAGGATCTAGTGGAAGAGATTAATCAACATCCCAAAGTTAAGAAAGTTGAAGAGCTGAAACAAAGTGGCATGAATTGGTTAGAATATTACCAAATAAAAACGACATTTGAAAAATATAAAAAGTTAACGGGCTTTGAAGAGAAGCCATCAATTTGGGAAAAGGAAATATTATTTAGTGACCAGAAAAATATCTCTAAAATATACAAATTGCTAACAGGAGGGTATGAGGAGAGAGAAGAGAAACGCAATGCCATAAGGAAATGGGAACAAGATCTAGGGCATGGAATAGAATATAAACAATGGGGAAAAGTGTGGTCAAAAACTATTGATTTTACGGCATGCTATTTAATTAGAGAGATTTTGATGAAAATGCACCACAGATGGTGTTTGTCACCAGAAACGCTAGCCAAAATAAATAAAACGAACCAAAATAAAGGTTGGAAATGCCAGGAACAGAGAGGATCATTCTTTCACATGTGGTGGGCGTGCCCAGAAATAGGAAGATATTGGAGTATGGTTCATGAAGAACTGAAAAAAATACTTAGACTTCCGGTCAGCGTGCCGGAGCAGACAGTCGGGGGGACATGTCGCTCCTGACATTCCCCAATCCGACTGGGAAAAGGGGTGTCCGCGCCAGCGCCGCGGCCCCCAAAACCCCCGGGAAGGGCGTCCCGGGGTCTACAGGACCCGATTGAGCTCACCACGCCGATCCTGCTCCCCGGGAGACCCTTGCAAGGGCTCCCGAGCGCGAGCGGGAGGCGGAGCTCCAGGGTCTGCATCCCCCGTCGGGTGAAGCTGCGAGACCGTCTGCATCTGAGCACGTTGATTTCTCCAAGATCTTCAATTCGCAAAAGTGAGTAATAAAAAGGAGCAATTTGGACTTAATTAGAGACTGGTTTGGGACATCAAAACGGAGGTCTGTCCCCTGCCATTGAGAGTTTGAATCAGGAAACTGCAACCGAGGCATTTGAATTGCAACATTAGATAAACTTTGTAACTCTGTAATGGATATTTAACCCATTCATCACCCCTGGTCTTGGGGGTAGCTGAGGGGAAGAGGAAAGTGACAGAAATAAGGAACAATCTGGATTACTGAACTTTATGAGAGGAAATTTTGGAAAAGTGATTATTGTGACTGTGTGAAGCTGTGCCCTGAAATATGGTGGAGAAAAGTGATATAAACTTGTGGAAAATTTTGGAAATGCTGGAGGAACACAGAGCGGAAATGAGGAAATGGAATTTTGAAATCCGAGACTCTACCAACATGATAAAACAAAGTCTAAACAAACTGCAGGCCAAACTGGATGACCAGTTCCAGTAGGAGGGGGAGCATTTTGTCAAGGCCAAAAAGAAAAAGAAGAAATTCATAACATCAAGCTGCAAGAGGAACAGCACCCAGAAATCAACAGTATCCAGCTGCAAGAGGAAACTTCTTAACAACAGGAAAAACAGAACTGTCAGACACAGCAAGAAGAATGCAACCATAAGAAAAACCAGCAACATTGGATCCAGCAGAAAGCAGCAGAAAGCAGATTTAAAGGCCCTGAATCTACAAGAGATTGTAGATTGAATCTACAAGAGATTGCCCTGAATCTATTAAGAGATATTTTTAAGATAACAGATTATTGAGAATAAGGATAAATTAAAGAATTAATATCAAGGCTATGTACCCAGGGAGTAAGGGGAGGTGGAAGGGAAAAAGGTATTTAAAACATAAGTATGCTGAGGAGGATGTAAGAGATGGTAAAAATTTAATTATTTGGAGATGAAGTAAATTAAGATGAAGAAGAAACCTGTTTAAATTTGAGATTGTATAAAACATGGAAACAATGGGGTGGATGAGAGGGAGTCATATGAAAATGTAAGTATAATGAATGTGACCTGGCCTGGAAAAGGGCCAGGCTTAAAATTGTAAAACTAATAAAAATCATTTAAAAAAAATAAAAATAAAAAAATACTTAAGATCAATATTAGCAAAAACCCAGAGGCGTATCCACTAGGGATAATAAATGAGGAGATGCCAAAATATAAAGTAACAGTGTACCTTTATGCTACATCTGCGGCAAGAATACTGCTAGCAAAATATTGGAAAGAGAAGCACATACCCTGCAGAGAGGAATGGCTCTGTAGGGTATGTGAATATCTAGAATTAGCCAAGCTAACGGATATAATAAGACATTTATATTAAGACATAAGCCGAGTGAAAAATGAATGGGAGTGTCTGAATGAGTATTTTAAAAAGCAAGGAGGAAAATCAATAATCTGGTTGAGTTTGGAATAAAAGGAATTCATGAGGATCAAAGAAATTGTAAAAAGGTTTATTGTGAAATAGATTTAGGGAAGATAAAAGGGGGAACGTAAGGTAAAACAGACAGACAAAAAAGTTGGTTAAAATACTTTATGACAGGTAGAAGTCAACACTTGGCGTACTTTTCTTTCATTTTTTCTTTTGTGGAATGGTAGCAATGCAAGATACACAAGATAATGAACAAGATGGTTGATGTATAGTTAAATTTTAATATCTGAACCCTTGCATTGTAAGACTGTTTATAAATAGAATAGAATAGAATAGAATAGAATAGAATAGAATAGAATAGAATAGAATAGAATTATTGTCATTGTCCCCTTTGGGGACAACGAAATTACTTGGCTGCTCCATCCACCCAGATAGGGCACTCCACGCAAAAACAAAACAACTACAAAAACACTGATTAAAACCATACAGTATGATACAACATAACAGGTAAGATTAGATGACTTTCAATATACATATATGCATCATTTTCTTCTACTTTTTTCCTTTTTCTCTGTTCTTATTCTTTTTTCATTCTCTTTCTTCTTTTTCTTTTCTTGTAGTTATATTGTGCTTGTGAATTTGAATTTTGTTTTGAATTTGGATTTTTTGTTTTTGCTGTGTAATGGTTAAAGTTGAATAAAGTTTATTTTTTTAAAAAAAGAAAAAGATATTACTCCAAAAGAAGGGGTGTTATGAGCCATCAAACCTCTGAAATACACTTTCTTCCAAAAGGCTTCCACAATTTTGACCACTACTGTATATCAAACAAACCAGCATTAAACAAGATAAGATAAGATAATTTATTGTCATTGCACAAGTACAAGCACAACGCTATACAAGTGCAACGAAATTGCATGCCCCCCCGTAAAAACAGAAAGAAAAAAAAACAAAAACAAAAAGCAGCACAAAACACACACACACCAAGGAAAACCACACATACACACACATACACCCATCATAGCTCTCCAAGGTCATATTATCTGGTTACAGCGTTTAAGATGGTTATAGCTCTTGGGTAGAAACTGTTCTTCAATCTATTTGTTCTTGAGCTAATTGTTCTATATCTTCTACCCGAAGGCAGTGGTGCAAAGAGGCTATGTCCTGGATGAGATGGATCCTTTAAAATATTGTTAACCTTTTTAAGGCAACGGGAACTGTATAGTTCTTCCAGAGATGGGAGAGGATGACCAATAATATTTTGGGCTGTGGTTATGACTTTTTGAAGTATCTTCTTCTCCCTGGCTGTGCAGCTGGAGAACCAAGCACAAATACAGTATATTTTTCAATATACAACCCATCAGAATCTAATAAAAAATATGTTAATGACAAACAGCACAGGTAATGAACGCACACTCAACTCCCTTCAGTTCTTCTCCATTTGTTCCTGAGGCTCTAATCCCTTTTTGTCTCCATTGCAGATTGTGATGAATCGGAAATCGAGAACAAGGGTGACTATGACAAAATCTCCAGAGAGGAGAAACAACGTAAAAATTTGGAGTGTGGAGAAAGCTGCAGTCAGAGCTCCCATTCCACTTCCCATCAACAAAATCTCATTGGAAAGAAACCCTATCAGTGCACAGAATGTGGAAAGAGCTTCAGTCAGCGCTCCTCTCTCATTTCCCATTGGAGAATTCATACAGGGGAGAAACCATATCAGTGTGTGGAATGTGGAAAGAGCTTCAGACAGAGCTGTGATCTCACTTCCCATCAAAGAATTCATACAGGGGAGAAACCCTATCAGTGTGTGGATTGTGGAAAGAGCTTCAGGAAGAGCTGCGATCTAACTTCCCATCAAAGAATTCATACAGGGGAGAAACCATATCAGTGCGTGGAATGTGGAAAGAGCTTCAGTCAGAGCCAACATCTCAATTCCCATCAAAGAATTCATACAGGGGAGAAACCGTATCAGTGTGTGGAATGTGGAAAGAGCTTCAGTCAGAGCCGACATCTCACTTCCCATCAAAGAATTCATACAGGGGAGAAACCCTATCAGTGCACGGAATGTGGAAAGAGCTTCAGTCACAGCTCTCATCTCACTTGCCATCAAAGAATTCATACAGGGGAGAAACCCTATCAGTGCATGGAATGTGGAAAAAGCTTCACTGATAGCTCCTCTCTCAATTCCCATCAAAGAATTCATACAGGGGAGAAACCCTATCAGTGTGTGGAATGTGGAAAGAGCTTCAGTCACAGCCACAATCTCACTTCCCATCAAAGAATTCATACAGGGGAGAAACCATATCAGTGTGTGGAATGTGGAAAGAGCTTCAGTCAGAGCTCCTCTCTCAATTCCCATAAGATAATTCATACAGGGGAGAAACCCTATCAGTGTGTGGAATGTGGAAAGAGCTACAGTCATCGTTCCAATCTCACTTCCCATAAAAGAATTCATACAAAGGTTTGAAAAACCATTATACAGCTTTAGGAGCCAGGCAAATCCGCATTTTTTTAACCAGGCCTTTGGCTGATTGAAATCTAATGCCCTTTTAAAATGTGGTCTTTTGTGTTTTTATATTGTAACCTTCCTGAGACCTGTCGGTGTAGGGAATAGGTATCTACAGCTTGTCGATCAGAAGGTCGGCGGTTTGAATCTCCACGATGGGGTGAGCTTCTGTTGCTCGGCCCCTGCTGCTCCCAAACTAGCAGTTCGAAAGCACAAAGTGCAATTAGATAAATAGGTACCGCTCCGGTGGGAAGGTAAACGGGGTTTCGTGTGCTGTTCTGGTTCACAAGAAGCGGCTTAGTCATGCTGGCCACATGACCCGGAAGCTGTACGCCGGCTCCCTTGGCCAGTAAAGCAAGATGAGCGCCGCAACCCCAGAGTCGTCCGCGACTGGACCTAATGGTCAGGGGTTCCTTTAACTTTACAGAACAATCAACCGCATGCTTATGTATGAGTGAAAATGCCCAGATAGTCACGGTTTATAAGATTTTTAATATTCCCAGTCATTTCAGCCTTATCATTAACAGACCAAATTTTCTGCCCTTTATTTACAGGAAAAAATGGTCGAAGCGCATTCCACCTAATTATGAATTTGTATGTGCTTTAATCTTTGGCTGGACTTTAGCATATGTGAAGTCTGATTTGAATAACAGACAAAATGACGAAAACCCCCAGATAATCACTCAAATCCTTGATATCACCAGCTCTGCTTCAAAACACCACCACTTTCACCTCCCACTTCTTAACACTCTCTATTCCAAACTTTGAAAACCAACCCTTCCATCTTTTTCTACCCAAGAGCAAAGCTTGGCTGAATTTCAGCCCATCCCCCACCCCACCATAACTTAAAATTCACTCTCCAATGCTTGCAGACACATTCCTTATCCTTCTGTGATGCCCAGAATTGAACACATTGTAACAACTTGAAAGATGTGCCCCCCCAATTCTGGCAAAACAATTGGAAAAGGTATTGCCTAAAATAATTAATGAAGACCAATATGGGTTTATAAAGGGAATATATATAGGTCACCCCATAAGAAATGTGCTAAATGTCTTAACAAGTAGGGTAAAAGGTAAATTGGCCTTGTTAAAATTGGATGTTTATAAGGCCTTTGACACAAGAAGACATAAGTTCTTGGAGAGTATTATGATGAAGGCAGGAATAGGTAAAAGTTTTGTGCATGTGATCCGAGAATTATATAGAGAAGGAAAGGCTGTAGTCAGAGTGAATGGAGGGATTTCTGAACAAATCAATATACAAAGAGGAGTTAAACAAGGTTGCCCACTCTCACCATTTCTATTCATGTTGGGCATGGAGTACCTGGCAGATAGGATTAGAAATTCAGTAAGAATAAAAGGATATAAGATGGGGAAGGAGGAAATCAAGTTGAACATGTATGCAGATGATATTTTATTATTAATAAACCCATTGGAGCAGCGGAAAGCAGGGAACAGGGAGATCCCCCGGCTGCGTCCTGCTTAAATAGGGCAGGCCACACACCCCAGGCCGACCGGATTGGTCAGCTGGTGGGTGACGCAGCCAGGATTCCCCCAATTGCACAGGGCTGGGAATCACCCTGCGCGTATGTGGGGAGGTCGTGACTGCCCGTAACATCACCTCCTGCTCAGGCGGAAGTGGCTTTATTATTAATAAACCCATTGGAGGGTGTAAGAGAATTGATGATAATACTGAAAGACTTTAAAGATGGGTCTGGACTGGGAGTTTATATTGAGAAGTCTGAAATTATGTATTGGGATGTAAAGGCAGAGGAAAAGAAGGAGATAGCAAATATAATGAATGCATACTAAGAGGGGGGAAATTTAATATTTGGGGGTAAAGATTATTAAAAAATATTGCTAGGATTCCAGATGTAAATTTAAAGAAGCATGGAGAAAGATTAAGAAAGATACGGGATCTTGGAAAAATAAAAACCTGTCTATTTTAAGTAGGGTTAGAGCAGTTAAAATGTTTTTGGTTTCAAAATTGCTATATCCATTCCAAGTTATTGCAATGCTGATCAGAAAGAAGTGGTTCAAAACATGGAATAAGGTTTTTAAAAATTGGATTTTTGGTAGTAAAAGAGCTAGAACACCAGATACAGTAAATTACTGCCCTCAGGAGGAGTTGGGATGGGGGATATCAAATTTAGAATTTTATTATGAAGTGTTTTAATTGAAATATTTAATAGATATTGGTTATAATGATAAGACTAAATGGGTTAGGATGGAGAATGAAATAAATAATGGAATAGGAAGAGAGGGGATCTTTATTAGAGATATGCAGAGAGCATGTAAGAAGACGATAGGACCAAGGAAAATAGCTCTAGAAATTGGGAAGAGTTGGAATATGAAATGGACGCCTATACAGTGGTACCTCGGATTAAGAACTTAATTCGTTCTGGAGGTCCGTTCTTAACCTGAAACTGTTCTTAACCTGAAGCACCACTTTAGCTAATGGGGCCTCCTGCTGCCGCTGCGCCGCCAGAGCACAATTTCTGTTCTTATCCTGAAGCAAAGTTCTTAACCTGAAGCGTTATTTCTGGGTTAGCGGAGTCTGTAACCTGAAGCATATGTAACCTGAGGTACCACTGTATATTCAAAGTGGGCTCCATTAAAATATATAGATAAGAAGAAGAAGAAGAAGAAGAAGAAGAAGAAGAAGAAGAGAAGGGTTTGGATTTGATATCCCGCTTTTATCACTCCCCGAAGGAGTCTCCAAGCGGCTCACATTCTCCTTTCCCTTCCTCCCCCACAACAAACACTCTGTGAGGTGAGTGGGGCTGAGAGACTTCAGAGAAGTGGGACTAGCCCAAGGTCACCCAGCAGCTGCATGTGGAGGAGCGGAGACACGAACCCAGTTTCCCAGATTACGAGTCTACCGCTCTTAACCACTACACCACACTGGCGATAAGATAAGATAAGATAAGAGCTATACAGATCCTAGCTGGTGGAAGAAATTAGAAGAACGTGGATTTTGTAAATTAAAAGATTTTTTCTTTTTTATGAAGACAGGAAGTTAAGGACAAAAAACAGCCTCTTGGAGAAAGTAGGAAAACAATATTGGTTGAAATTGCAAGGGCTATATAAATTAATATAATCGGAAAAAATAGAGGATATTATTAGGTTGGGGTCAGTAATTGATGAAATTCTCAACAAAAGATAAATAACAGAGAAAGGGATAGCAGGCATGGTATATAAATTAATGATAAGAAATAAGGAAAGGATGATAAGGATAATTCAGAATAAATGGGAGCAGGAAGGGCTGTTTCATTTGAATACGGTTCAAGAGATGATGAAGAATATAGATAAAATTAAAATGGACAAATATAAAGAATTAAGTAGGAAATTTTTATTGAAATGATATAGAACCCCGGTGCAATTGGCATATATAGTTAAAAGGATTGAGCCCTAAGTGTTGGCACTGCGGTCAAGAATTAGGTGTATATGCAAACATGTGGTGGGAGTGTATCTTTGTGAAAGATTATTGGCAAAAGATTATAATGGTTAATTCTGATTTATTTCATGTTAAGATAGAAGCCAATAGAGAAATGCTTATCTCTGGATTATTGGGGAATAGTTAAATAGAAAGAAATGAGCAAGGTTTGTATAAAATTATGATTTTAGCTGGTATGCTTGTAATTGCATCAGGATGGAAAGAAAAGGATAAAGGGACAATGGAAAAATGGAATGATTATGTTTTTGAATATGTACAATCTGAGATATTTGAACAGGTAGTGATGGAAGATACATGGGAAAACAAATGTCAAAAGATTTTTAATAAATGGACAAGCTATAGGAATTGGATAGTATGGGGGGAAGCCAACCCAAGCATCCAAACTAGAATGAATAATCTGTGCACATGGTTAAAGATCTGAAGACAGAACAATTTTGGAGGGGAGGGGCTAAAGGGGAGGGAGAAGGGGGAGGGGAAAGAAAAAAAAACTTTGGATAAATGAGTAGGGACAGAATGTATATACGGTTGTTGTTGTTGTGTAGTAGTAGTAGTAAGAATAAGAATAAGAATAATACCTGGTGCATTATCTGGGTTTTGGCCACTCTTTTGTTATTATACTGTAACTACTTAATTCCTGAATCTAGGTCCCAGGTCCCAGTCTGTTCATATCTTGAATGTGCCCTTAAGACAGGACTTGTGAGGAAAGAGACAATGGGGAGGTTTCCCACTTTGACCTTGCAGAGAAATATTTGAGGTTGATTTGGTCAGGACCTAATCTGTGGGGTTGCAGACATGTGGTTTATATATACAGTTATAAACATATATATATATATATATATATGTATGTTTATAACTGTATATATAAACCACATGTCTGTGGTTTATATATGTCTGTGGTTATATATATATGTATATATATGACCTTAAAATTCTTATAAAAGACAAAGGATTGGGTCCAAAGTGGGTGCAGCCATCCAAGGTGGGTTTTGTAGTGTCATCTGACCCAGATTTTTCTTTCCTCTGCAGAGTGTAATAGCTCAGCTGGAGATGGCCTACCTGTGGCCCGATCAAAGAGAAGGTAAGCCCCACACCTTGGAGACAGGGAACTCCCTTGTCCCTTCTTTGCCCAAGACTTACCTGCCAGGTTTTCTGGGGAAACCCAGCCAGATGGGCGGGGTATAAATAATAAATTATTATTATTATTGCTGGGAGTCCTGCAGGACCAGCTCCCTGCTTCCCTTTCCCACCTGGCCTGGGAGGGCAGCACCCAGACTGACTCCAGCTACAAGAAGTGGAGGGGGCTGAACAGACTCTGGGGTTGGGGTCTTGTTGAGGGGTGTTTGCTAGCAGGGGTGCTTCCTGTTTCCTTTGCCCTCCATGGTCTCCCTGCCTGAGCTGACAGAGCTGGTCTTGCAGGCAGAGTTGAGGACTCTCCGACTGCTGGTGCTGGTCAACATCGAAATCCATGCCGAGGCAGCTGGCTCTGGGGTGGCTCAGGACTTCCTGGTTGCCCTGATGACCATGGGGCTGTCCCACCTGGTCACCCCCCAAGGCAGATGGCTGGCCACACTGGGCAGGAGAAGGGTAGTTGAAAGAGGGGGAACTTGACCCCAGTCCCTTGGTTGGACAACTGCAAAGCGTTGTACGTAGGGCTGTCTCTGAAGACAATTCAGAACTTTCATCTGGTGCAGGATTCAGTGGCCAGGTTGCTCACCGGAGCATCTTGCACTCATCCTGACCCAACTGCCAATTAGATTCTGGGCCCAATTCAAACTGCTGTTTTTAATGCATTTTGAACCTTTGGGTGAAGTTTGGGTATAAATGTGGGGAATAAAGGTCCATGGAATGATTCTCTCTTTTTCCTTCTCTTTCGTCCAGATGACATCATCATCGAAGATTTGTAGGCAGTGCAGACGTTGTTTGAAACCCCTGATGGCATACAAATAACAGAGACTAGACCAGAGTTCTAACGAAAAGCAAGGCGGCTAGTTAAGCCTGATCAGTTTATTTTAAAGTATAGAGCTGTTGGCAACAGGGTTCTTGCTCACAGGACAGCCGATGGAGAAGAGCCCAGAACAAAAGAGCAGGCAAACTTTTATACACTTTTGACACAGTACAGAACAAAAGAGATAATAGCATTTACGTGGGTGAGGTAAGGGATTTGACCAGGTGTCAGAAGGGAGGGGTGACCAGGTGTCGCAAGGGAGGGGGTTCCTCTGGTGGAGGGTCATGTTTAGATACAAAAGTTGTTTTTCCAGGTGGTCTTTGTCTTTGGGAGTGTCCCTTAACCCGTTAACGATGATGTCTTTTCCCAACTGTTGGGAGTCGCCTGACAAGATTTTATTTGTGTGCGCATTTGCGCTACAGCTTTATTTGTTTAATAAAGATCCCTTTTCCTGACTTGGGTGGGTTTGTGTATTCTTATGCAAACACGTTGGAAGACCAGTGGGCAAGGATATAGAGGCACAAAAAGTTTAACACACAGTTTGAGATACAAAGGTTACAAAGGAGAAAGGGGGAGGGCTGTGGGGGTGCAGACACAGCCGTGTTTCTCAGGAAGGAGTGCATTTCTTCCATTAACTTCCACTCACCTGAATGGCCTCTGCTGTCCATTACTTGGACACCTGAAGGGTGTGGAGGCCTCTCAGGGCAGCTGTGTGGCAGCTCTGAGAGATCCTCTCCCTACTCTTGTTTTCTCCAATACTCACTATTGATGGATGGATTAAAACCCAAGAAGAGGAAAACATGGGGACAGGTGAGTTCCTCTCAGAGCACCTGGCCAGGTTCTTCCAAGAGTCTTCTCCTGGATTCCTACTACAGGGGTGGGACACCCCAAACACTGGAGCAGATGGAGCCTGGGTCAGGTCCAGCCGTCTGGCTCTTTGCATCTTTAGACCAGCTGTCCCCCCCCCTCCAGATGCCGCACCCTGAGGTGCCCCCCTAGTCCTTCATTGTCCACAATTGCTCACCTAACACCACAGGCTCCTTGCAGACTAGCAGCAGGGCCACCCTGTTCCTCCACCGGGCCATGAACCACCTGAACCTAGTAGAGAGGAGCAGGGGGGGGAGAGCGACTCAGGAGGCCCAATGGGTGGGGTGTGTTTGTATCTGTGCGGGCGGCTGAGAGAGGAAGGTGGTGGAAACTTCCTTAGAGCCAGAGAGACCCTCAGGAATGGGGAGAAGGGGGAGCTGGCGTTGGGCAGCTGGAGAGAGGGAGCCAGACAGAGGTGTAGTTTTTGGAGGGCTGGCCTAGGAGGACCTGGGAGAGCAGGGTTTGAATCCCCACTCAGACATGAAGCTCCCTGGTGGACAGACTTTCACCTGTTTGCAATAAGCAAAATGATTTATTTATTGAATTTATATACCGCCCTATATTTTTTTTTTTTTTTTGTAAATAATTTTTATTAATTTTGCAATTTTATAAGCATACAGTAATACATTTCGGTCAGGATTCATCCCTCCCCACCTCTCACCATGGGGAGTTATTTAATCTTACCCTCCCTCTCACGGAGGTAAACCCATTCATTATTTCCCCTGACCTCAAACAAATCATTATCTAGCTTCGGCCTAACCCTATTCCCGGGTAAAACCATTCTTGGTAACATAACATAATCATAGTGACTTCCTCCGCACCTCCCTAGTGGCTGCATTAAACAATATATTTCTTCAATTCAGGTACATGGATACAGTAAACATATCTTAAACTTAATTACTAGATACAATTCTAGCTCATATAAAATATCATTTCTTATTTCACAACATCTTTTAATTCTCGCCTCAGCGTCTTCCTCCCATATCATCTATAAGTTTCCTTCTGGCTCCCCTTAATCTTCAGGCTCCTAACTTCTAGAGGCCCTAACATAATCCAAACTCTAAGCCATGTCCGACAAGAATGTTCAAAAACCAAATATATAATCAATCCCAGGTAACCCACCTGCACCATTCAGCCCTGTCCTTGCCTTTCCCCAGTCCACGTCCAAGTGCTTACTTGCACTTGGACTTTGCCTTCTCTTTGACTTCTCGGCTGCTTCTGTTCCCAATTTATAATCAAAATCTTTTTCTTCTTTAAAATCCTCTGGCATCGAAAAGAATAGTTCTTTGTAGATGTCACTTTTTTAATCCTCTTCTTGAGTCCAAATTTCTTGCGCCGGAGAAGGTTCTTCCTGTGGCGAGGCTTGCCCTTGGCCTTGGGGGGAATTTCACCCCCTTCCTCCCTTTGTGCAGCTGGGATGACATCAGTGTTGTTTACAGCTCCTCTCAGTCTTTCAGTCTCAGCTTGGAACTCCAATCTTAGTTCCCAGATTTTTTCAAGGACTCTCTTCCAGCCTCCATGTTCAAGATCATCCTCCATTTCCAAAGACATAGCTATGCAGTGTTCCAAACCGAACCAAATCCAAGTTCAAGATCCAAATTTCCACAGTAAAATCCAACAGGTCCGATTCGAATCCTCTAGCTGTCAAAGGTGGTAGTTAGTTGCCCCCCCGATCAGGGGTGTCAGAAGGATCGAATCTCTGTTGCAGGGTCAAATTCCGTTACATTGCAGCCGCATCGGCAATAAAGTTCCTGATTTAGTGCCACAGTAGCAAGGGACGGACCTCCGTAAATTGCATCCCCGTACTACACCAAATTAGTCCGAATTCTTCAGTACTTATATACCGCCCTATAGCCTATAAAAGACAAGCAGGCCCTTGCAGAGCCAGGCAGAGGCCTGGGCCAGGTAGATAATGTGCCCCCCCCTTTTTTTACCCTGGGGATCTCCGATAACGTAATTTTTTAATAATGTATTATAATTTTAAATACATTTTACAATAAATAATTATTCATTTTAAAATGTATTATATAATTTTTAATAGTTCAAAAATGTATTTTAAAATCTATTTTTAAGTAGACAACTTTGACTATTATTTATTATCTTCTTATTCTACTCTTAAAAATATGTATGCTTTTGAGAAAACCACTATTGCTCGTAAGCCACTATTTCTGCTGACCGAGGCCCCTTTTGGAATCGGAGGCCCGGGCCAAGTGGCCCATATGGCCCACCCTCTGTCTGGGGCTGAAGACAAGCAATGGCTCCTCTTACTTAAGGGCTCCATAGACCTCATGGGACACCAGAGCAGATTCCCTTGTTGCTTTTTTGAGTCAACCGGCAATGGGGGTTGCATTTCCTTATTTACAGTAGGGCTGCTGCTAAAGCACATAACATGCTCTTCACGCTTAGTTATGTATTAGGAACACAGGCACAATTCTTGTGTGTGTGAGTTTGTATTTGCAAACTACCCCAGTCCCTCAGCAGTGAGATTCCAGGGGTCCCAGGCACTTCCCCATCCTCGGTTTCCTCGGAACGAAGGTCAGCGGAGACTGTGGCGTCTTTATGGTATCTAGTTTTATTTACTCATATACACAACCTGAGTGTCAGACAGAGGGGCTCACAGCATCAGCACCCGAACAGATCTTGCTTCTCCATTAGTCGCAGCTTTGGCTCCGGCACAGAGCAAGCTGGTGCCGGCCGGAGTTTCCCACAACTCTCTCTGGGTCTTGCTTTCCTACCTAGCAGCCAGGTGAGACGGGAGGGGGGAGGACAGGGCCCCCCATTAGCTGCAGCTCTTGCAACCCAGCTCCTTCTTTGGGGATGCTGAGGAGGACACTCTATGGCCAGCGAAGGCCCTTGTGTTGCCAAGAAACCTGTCTGTGGGAATTGTGCATCCATAATGCTATGGAAAGGGTGAGTGTCTTCTAGAATTCTCCGATGTCACCAGAAGAGTAAGCCATTTTTTTCAGTTAGGTCTGTTATCAACTGCGGAGGATGAGTAGCCTTGGGAGCCTCTTGGGGAGATCGAAGTGTTCAAAGTGTTGTCAGCCGAAAATGGCTTATCTTTTGAGTTACGCCAATAAAACTCAAGAGACAAGAGGCGTTAGGAGTCCATTGTTGTTTATTGCAAAGCTATAGGTTACAGTTCAATCTTCTCACAAAACTGTAACTCCGCCCAATGGTCCGGGCAGGGGTATTTATAACATTTCAAACAAAGGATTTCAACTTTCACTCATCATGTACATCATCAACCTCACACATGCGCAATAAGCATTGCTGACTCAACTTTGATTCTCTGTTACATTGTGTTAGTATGCATGTTGGGTAGCAAGAAACCAGAAACCAGTAGGAGACAATCAGTAAAGTAGGCCTTAAAGAAGGCCTGTAGCAGCAGAAGGCCAAACCAGTACAATTCAGTAGTAAGGCGTACATGGCCTGTAAAAGCAGAAGGCCTAAGCCTGTAGTGAGAAAGCAGGTAACCTGTGAGGTGAAATCAGTAAGGTAAAGCAAAAACCAGAAAGTAGGCCTTAAAGAAGGTCTGGAACAGCAGAAGGCCCAAACCAGTACAATCCAGTAGAAAGGGGTACATGGCTTGTAAAAGTAGAAGGCCTAAGCCTGTAGGGAGAAAGCAAGTAACCTGTGAGGTAAAGCTTGCTTGAAAACACACACACCTCTCCCCCCTTCGCCGGGGCAGAGAGGGCCTGGGATTTCAGGGAAAAGAATGTGAGGAACAAGCAGAGAAAGAGAACAAAATAAGATACAATTCTTACGGCTAGCTGGGGAACACACAGTTCTTTTCTCACAAAAAGTACCTCACACACACTCTCACGGTGGCCCCCCCATTTTCAATGCAAACGCTTGGGGCTGCCCTCTGCACCCCCCTTCCCCGAATGAAATGCAGGCCTCAAACCAAAAAACCTCTTCCCCTCTAAGTCACCCACTCTTAAAGGTCTGGAAGAAAATGGGGAAGGTGTACAAGTATGCACAAAACGTGCAGCAAGGTAACAGATAAGGAAACAATTAAACCAAGGTCTATGACAGTAGAAAGGCACAAAGACCATAAGCCTAATGGATTTCAGTGAAAGCCTATAGGTTTAGCAGTAAAAAATATTGGGAAATGATTTATCATGAATTGAAAAAAATGTTTAAAAGGACTGTTGCTAAAAAGCCGGAAGCTTTTTTTATTAGGAATTCTAGGACAAGATATACCAAAAAAGATAAGGAATTTATTTATGTATGCTACAACTGTGGCAAGAGTTTTGCTAGCACAAGGATGGAAGGAAGAAGAAACACCAACGAAGGAACAGTGGCAAGAAAAATTGACGAACTATGCGGAATTGGCAAAACTAACATATAAAGTGCGTGAAAAGGACTATCAGGACTTCAATGAAGAATGGGGACTTTTTACAATCTATTTGAAAAAACAACAAACGGACTTAGAATTATTGGCAGGATTTGAATAAACATACACAAATTTTATTGGTGTATTATGAATTTGAATAATATGGAAACAATATTTACAGATGTATTATATGCAGAAATAACATATCAACAAAACAGCTATGGGAGCTGGGGGAAGTCTTGGAGGGGAGGAGGGGGGAGAGGGAGGGAGGGGGACATGTATTTGAGTGTAAAGTTGATAATTTGTATGGATTTAAAACTTTTTCAATAAAATTTTTATAAAAAAGAAAAGAAGGGATGCTGTTGGCCGCTAGTTTCTGTTCCTCACCACTTCCCCAAAGGGTGTAACATCAGAGGTCTTGCGGGAGGAAAGAGCATCTCAGGGTCAGGGGCCAGTCTGGGCCAAAGCGGCCCTCCATTGCCACCACCACAGAGTCTCTGGCTTTCCTTTACCATCTCTGATGCCATCCGGACACTTACGATAAGCAGGAGGAGGAGGTGCGGAGCATTGGGTGTCTCTGTCAGAGCAGATGATGGAAGTGCCACTTCAGTTCCTGTGGGAGACGCCCATGTTCAAGCCAGAAGATCCATGAAGGGCAAGGAGGGAAAGAGAGAAGAGATTTTGAGCCCTGGGTGCAATTGTGGAAGTACGTGAAGAGGAAGAAGAAAGAACCATGTCAAGAGAAGTCACGACCAACGACAAACCTTCCTGTTCACCTGCTTTTCATCTCCAGGAGTGCCTGAAACGTCCTGTGGACTATTGCACTGCAGAGGTCGGAGGAGAAGTTTGGATTATGGGGCGCTCATTAAAACACCCCAGGACATCCTGGAAGAGAGCAGAGGAGGAAATTGAGGTCCTTCCGGGGGCATCAGGAGGGCACCTCCGACCTAAACTCCAGGCTTGGCTTGCCCATCCCTGACAGCTCCCTCCTGGGGTCCCTCACATAACCAGAATGGACAATGCAGTGCGATTCTTGGGCAGCTGGATGGTCCAAAGGCCCCTCAGTGCTGCTGCCTCACAGGCTGTGATCACCTGGAGCAGGAAAAGTAAAGAGGACTAAGGACAGACCTCCTTGTCCTCTCATTCTTTTCCTCTAGGACGGCCTGGGAAGTTGTGTAGACAATTGTGATGCTGGGTTAAATCTTGTAAGGGTGTGAAGAAGAAAGCTGTGCCAAGGGAAATCAAGATAAAGGACTTACTTCTCATAAATGTTCCTCTTCACAAGATAAAGGACTTACTTCTCTGTCCCCCTCTTCTCGGCCACTTTCAGCACTGGCTCAAACGTCCTTTTCAGGATCTCACTGACCATCTCCCAGGTGAAATCTGGCCTCATGATGCTGCAGAGATGGGGGGAGAGGGTTAGATGGTGCCTCCTCTGAGTCTCTCTTGCCCCCTTCTCCCTCCTGCCTGTTCTTCCCCACCCAGAGCTCCCCCTGGAGTTCTGCCCCCACCCACCCCAAAGACCCCCCTCACCTTACCTGGAGGAGGGCCTCCAAGGCCAGGGCTAGGATCTTGATCCCTGAAGCGTTCCAAGTGTCCCAAGATGTCCTGGAAGAGAGCAGAGGAGGAAAGTCAGCTTTTTGTGGGGGGCAGCCAGAGGACTGCAACCTGAGGAGCAGGGGGGAGAGAGCGACTCAGGAGGCCCCATGGGTGGGGTTTGTTTGTGTCTGTGCGGGGGGCCAAGAGAGGAAGGTGGTGGAGTCTTTTCTTGAAACCAGAGAGACCCCCAGGAAGGGGGAGAAGGCCGATGGCGTTGGGCAGCTGGAGAAATGCAAAATTGAGCCACTTTGAGATTTTGGGAGGAAAGTGGGTTAGGATTGTCCTAATAAAAGTGGGTGATGAGAGGGGAGAAAAAAGGGGAAGGCAGTGAAAGAGTGTGGGGGAGCTGAGCTCTCTGGAGAAGACTGGCCGGGCCGATTTCCAGAGAGCCATGTCTGAGCAGGGGACCCCAGGACTCGCCCACCCCCCAGGAGACCAAGAGAAAGGGAAGGATCCTACTTACAGCCTGCCCATTTCTTCCAGGAAGAAATCCCACCCTCCTCTCTAAACTTGCTAACTATCTAAAATGCCCATCCAAGCTCAACTCTGACCCGAACCCTAAGCCTTAGCCTAACCCTAACTACCCCTCTATGTACAAAATAAATATATACAAAATATATACAAAATAGGCACAAATGTGCACAGAATAAAAATGTAAAACAACAATATTAAAATAAAGGAGAAAAAATAAAAAGTGTTAAAATGAAAATGAAAAGAATTAAATAAAAATAAACCAAATCAAATAAAAGTATTAAATGAAAAAGGAAGCAAAATAAGAAACTGAGAAAATAACAATAAACTGAACTCCTTTCCAAATCTCTGCCAACCACCACTAACTCCTCTCTCCTCCTGCAAGTCAGTGGCTTTTAAGGGAGAAGCAAGAGATGTCACAAAGGAGGGCCGGTCCTTGTCACCGTGGCAACCCCCCCCACACACACCTGGACCTGGGCCCACCTGGCCCCTCCTGAGAGGTGATGCTCCTCTGTCAGAACTCGGAGGCACCTGGGCTGCATCTTGCTTTCACATCCTTCTTCCTGCAGCCCCATTTCCAAAGGGAGACCATCCCCACATCCTCCCAGGCAGGCTAGGGGTCTCCATAGTGCAGGATTGGACCATCAACTTTGCATTCAGCATTTCCGCCCTGGGCGGTATCTCCAGGGGGGTTGTGAATGTGCCCCCCCTCCCAAACCTTGGAGAGCTGCTGCCAATCAGTGCAGGTGCCGCTGAGGTCGATAGTCACAGGACTGACTGTGTCTTCTTTGAGTCAATGGAGGTTGGATTTCCTTATTCACAGGAGGGCTGCTGATAAAACACACCTTTCACACTTGGTTATGTATTAGGAACACAGGCACAAATGAGACTCCAGGGGTCGAAGGCACTTAGATTCTCAGCATCTTAGTGTGGGGATGTTGTGGATGGTAGGAGAGGGGGGAGGTTACAGCATTGACACCCCCAGCAGATCTTCCTGGGTTGCCCCAACCCTTTGCTGCAGCTCCTGCAGCCCAGCTCATCCTTTGGGGATTCTGAGGAGGACACTCAAGGGGTCAGCAAAGGTGGGGGGTGGAGGGGGGCACCACGCTTGCCAGCAGTATATCTGAAAAGGATCTAGGGGTCTTAGTGGACCTGTCAAGATAAACATTCCTTGGAGGTTTCTAAGCAGAGATCGGACCGCCATCTGCCATGGATGCTTTAGCTGAGATTCCTGCATTGCTGCGGGTTGGACTAGATGACCCTAGGATCCCCTCCTCTCTCTCCACTCCTGAATCCGAGGAGGTGGTTCCTTGCCTCCTGCAAAGCCCTTTCCCCTGCAAGCTGTTCCTCCGGTTTCTGGCCAACAGAGGGAGATGCTCAGAATCCAACCAAGAGCCTCACCCCCCAAAAGGATATCTCGGCTTTGGCGTAGCCGGGGGGTGCAGTTGCCCCCCCCCCCAATCCATAAAAAAAGAATAAAAAGCCGAGATTCTGCCAAGCTAGAGAGAGCTGAGTTGGGCGGACTCGGCTTTGCAAGGGTTAAAGGGAACCGAGCTGCCTTCCTAGAGAGGACAGGAAGCAAGAGGGGGGGCCAGGTCCTCAAGAGCCCAGGCCCCTCCCTCCCCAGTCCTTTCCTGCAAGGGCTGCATGGCTGTCCCCTCCTGGGATCTGGTGAGTCTCCTCCCTCTCTCTCCCCCCAGAGGGTGCAGTGGGGAGACGGGGGGGGGTCCCAGGGCTGCAGCAGGGAGGATGCCTGGGGGGCCAGATCTGCTCCTGCAGGGGGAGGAGAGGGTCCTGCCAGGGAGGGGCGAGGTCTGCAACGCTCTCCTTCCGGGAGATCAGAGGATCCCAAACTCCCACGAAATCTCCCTTCTTTAAACAAAGGAGTCCCGAGGACTTTAACTCTGTGTGACGTCGCTCAGCGTCATTGCACAACAGAGGAAACATGTGCAAATGGTTCTCCAAAGCTGGACGAGGAGGTGGACTAGCCCCCCCCCCCCCAAAGAAAAAACCCACGTGGAGGAAGGAAGTTAAGGTGGGAGAGAAAGGCCAGGAATAAAGAGAGGGATCCCAGCCCATAGTCTGGCTGCTGCAATGCAAACCAGTTTCCCAGTGTCTCCTAGGGCAGCTCCACACGGAGGCCCCTGCAGCAATCCCCTCGCACCCAGAGCAGGGCCTCCCAGGACCACATCCTCTCTGCCCAAAGGGATTGTTGCTGGTAAAGCAGCCAGAAATGGGCGCTGCTACTCACCAAGCCTCCAGTGACCTTGGCATCAATGGCTCTGTGTGTGTTAATCTATCGCATAATAATAATAATAATAATAATAATAATAAATTTCCCTCCTAAATTTCAAGGGAGATGTATTTGGCCCTGCCCACTGGGCCCTCAGGGGGTTGGCCAGATACATACCTGGCCCTCAGAGCAAAGAAAAAGGGACCCCACCCCAGGAGTCTGTCTTGAGAGTGGCAGAGAGTCCAAGTGCAAGAAAAGGAGACAGAAGCAGGGGAGTGGGGGTGGGGAGCAACTCCTGAGGACCCCCACTGGAGCCAAGCTTCCATTTTTCACAAGATACAAAGGATTCCCTTGTCAGTCGGTTCTGACTTCATGTATTGGCTGGAAGGCAGCAGAAACCAGGTTGATTAATCTCATAGAAATCCCTTGAGTTGCCTCCACTTTTTGCATTGCTTTTTTCAAAAAAATAGCTCATGGTCTGGGATGCGGTGCAGTCCAGCCCTGGTTTCCAGCAAGACTAATCCATGCTTGCTCAGGGAACCATTCCCCCACCCCCACCCCGTCCTACAAATTCTGAAACAGAACAATGTATTTGCTTTGTAGGATTTCCTAGAGCTTCTCATTACAACACACAGAACTTGGCAGAAGACCAAAGGGTTCCTTCCGATCTCTCAGATGCTTCCTGAGAGCACAGATGGATGAGCAAGATTCAGCTGGCCCTGGAGCAGGAAGAGGCCATGTCATCCAAACTGGGAGCAGTGGGGGATTCTGGGAAAACCCAGTGCAGAAGAGCCTGGGTGAGGAGGACACCCTCCGCTCAGAGGTGCAGAGCTGGCAGTTGAGGCAGTTCTGCTGCCAGGAGGCCAAAGGACCCCGAGAGGTTTGCAGCCGACTCTACCACTTTTGCCATCAGTGGCTGAAGCCAGAAAGGCACACGAAAGCTGAGATGCTGGACCTGGTGATCTTGGAGCAGTTCCTGGCTGTCCTTCCCCCAGAAATGGAGAGCTGGGTGAGGGAATGCGGAGCGGAGACCAGTTCCCAGGCGGTGGCCCTGGCCGAAGGTTTCCTCCTGAGTCAGGCAGAGGAGAGAAAGCAGGTGAGAGAGACTTTCCTCTGGATACTCCCAAGGGGCTCCAAACAGAGAACATCTCATAATGGTCTGCTGATGACCAATCCTTTTTCTGGGAAAGCACCCATGGAATGAGATCTCACACCCTTCAAGTCTTTGTCATTCTCTTTCTAATATTTCTCCCCATTCTCTCTTTTGAATCCTTGTTTCTTTTTCAGGGAAAGGATCATTTTGCAGAAATGGACCTGGATTCCTGTGAGGCAGAGAGGCCTCCGTTGGACACCAGAGAGAGGCCACTGGGTAAGGAGGAAGGTGGTTTTTCTCCATTTGGTCTCATTCTGTTGGTTTTTCCAACTCATCTGAGGGTTCTTTTCATCTTGTTTTGGGGGGAGACAGTTGGGAACAAGGGTCCAGAGAAGGGGAGATGTATTTCTGCACAACAAACATATGAAATGGGCACAAACGTCCAAATGCTCTCAGTAGGTAAGGCTTTCTCAAAGGCCCATCTGTAGTTAGAGAAGCCTTGTTTCACCTGTGAGAGAAGCAGGCACTGCTGGCGTCCTGTTTACCTTTTTTCCCTGCAGGTGACAGAATGATGCCGGCAAGACCTCCTGATCCGTCTTTTCATGGGGGCAGAAGGGAAGCAGAGGCTGTGGAACCAGATCAGGTCAGGGGAAGCTACCTTGTGGGGACAGAGGCCGAGGGATGGAGCAATGTCATGGACTGGTTGGGCACAGAGGAATGGTGGGAGGAAGCAGCAGGGGAACCAGGAAGGGAAGATGGCTCAGAGCCCAGGGAGTGGAGGTGGAACAAGGATGGCCGGTCAGAGGGAGAAGAGGGAGAAGCCTTTGAAGAGGACGTGTCAGAAGCTGAAGGAGTAACAGGGCTTAATGAGCTGGGAGACTCTGTGGCAGAATGCAGTGCAGGAAGGAGGTGAGTGGGAGGAAGGAGGTCGAGAGGCAGAGGTGAGTCAGGATAAGGAGGAGCCACCGGTGGCTCCCTCTCCTTTTGCCAGAATCCACCCTCCCTGCTTGTCTCTCAGAGCCAGGAGACCCCCTGCATTGCAGGAATCTCTGCTAGATCATCCAAGACAGATGGCCATTCAAAATAGGCTTGTTTTATTTCTAGATTGTGCACTGAATGCTAAAATTGGGTTCTAAACAGTGGACAAATGAGAACAAATAGTGGCCTGGATTCACCGAACCAGCCCCATCTGCTGCAGAATGGGGCCTTCCCCCCATTACTCCCCCTCTCCATGCCCCCATGAACCCCTTGAATTTGACTCTAGGGCATTGGGAGGGAACTCCCCAGAACAGCTCATGAGGAGAGGAGAAAGTGGATCCTTCCATCAGGCAAACTATAATACTTGTGTAGGCAGAATGACTTGGAAGGAGTACCACCTATTTGCACAAAGACGAACACCCATAATTAAAACGCAGATTAAAATAAACATCCATGATTAAAATGTGCAGCAGAGCAATCCTATTGAAACAACACCACAATTTACAGGAAGGAAACAACAGAGCATTGTGTAGCAGATCATATTTCTGCTGTATCAGAGGAAGACATTTCCCTTTTTCTTTTAGGGTCCAGTGTGCTTTGAAGATGTCGCTGTTCGTTTCACAGACGAGGAGTGGGCGTTGCTGGATCCTGACCAGAGAGCTCTGCATAAGGACGTCATGGAGGAGAATTGTGGGATCGTGGCCTCTCTTGGTAAGGCTCCCTGTGGGATCGTCATATCTGCCTGGAAATTCAAAAAATACTTCTATGTGACCAACCTCATATATTTTCACAGAGCTCTACAGCGCCCCCTATAACACCTGGGAAACTAAACAAAATTCATCCCAGAGAAGTGCTATGCTTATTGAATCTCAGGTAGTAGCAGCAGTAGTAGTAGTAATAATAATAATAATAATAATAATAATAATAATAATAATAATAATAGTGACTAACAAAAACAACAACAATAATAGTTCTTAAATTGAGGTACCACTGTAGTAATAATAATAATTTTTATTTATACCCTGCCCCTCTGGCTGGGTTGCCCCAACCACCCTGGGCGTCTTCCAACACATATATAAACATTAAACATAAATAATAATAATCTGATCCCATATAAAATGAACATTAACTTTAAAATGAACAACTTATACTAGTGCCCAAAATTGTGTAAACCTTTTCTGAAAAGTGTATTTCTGAGGTTTGATGGCTCATAACACCCCTTTTGTGTGGAGTAATACTGGTTCAAATCAGAACCAGTGAAGGTGGTGAAGGTCCTGTGTGAGTGCCTGGAGGCGGTTGGAGGATGGATGGCGGCTAACAGATTGAGGTTGAATCCTGACAAGACAGAAGTATGGTTTTGGGGGGACAGGAGGCAGGCAGGTGTGGAGGATTCCCTGCTCCTGAATGGGGTAATTGTGCCCCTGAAGGACCAGGTGCGCAGCCTGGGAGTCATTTTGGACTCACAGCTGTCAATGGAGGCGCAGGTTAATTCTGTATCCAGGGCAGCTGTCTACCAGCTCCATCTGGTACGCAGGCTGAGACCCTACCTGCTCACAGACTGTCTCGCCAGAGTGGTGCATGCTCTAGTTATCTCCCGTCTGGACTACTGCAATGCGCTCTACGTGGGGCTACCTTTGAAGGTGACCCGGAAACTACAACTAATCCAGAATGCGGCAGCTAGACTGGTGACTGGGAGCGGCTGCCAAGACCACATAACACCAGTCTTGAAAGACCTACACTGGCTCCCAGTACGTTTCCGAGCACAATTCAAAGTGTTGGTGCTGACCTTGAAAGCCCTAAATGGCTTCGGTCCAGTATACCTGAAGGAGCGTCTCCACCCCCATCGGTCAGCCCGGACACTGAGGTCCAGTGCCGAGGGCCTTCTGGCGGTTCCCTCACTGTGTGAAGCCAAGTTACAGGGAACCAGGCAGAGGGCCTTCTCGGTAGTGGCACCCGCCCTATGGAACGCCCTCCCTTCAGATGTCAAAGAGAATAACAATTACCAGACCTTTAGAAGACATCTGAAGGCAGCCCTGTTTAGGGAGGCTTTTAATGTTTTATAGATTATTGTATTTTAATGCTCTGTTGAAAGCCGCCCAGAGTGGCTGGGGAAACCCAGCCAGATGGGCGGGGTATAAATAATAAATTATTATTATTATTATTATTATTATGGCTTTCAAGACGGAAATTTCTTACTTAATAGAGATAAAGGATAATGAATTTCAATCGGAGCAAGAGAAGGTTGCCTATGTGATCAGTTTCCTGGAAGGGAGGGCTAAGGACTGTGTTATACCCCTGATAGCTCCGAGGGATGCGGCCTGGGAAAACCTACAAACTTTCCTGCAATATTTGGACACGATTTTCTTAGACCCTGCACATGAAACAGCCATAGCTAGGCAGCTGTTGAGAATGAGACAAGGAAAGGACACTGGGGTTTATTCGTCTAACTTTAGTTTGCTGGTGAAGAAATTAAAATAGGATCTGAATTCCCCAATGGTTGCAGCCCTTTTTAGGGAAGGACTGAATAATGAGATTTAGACCAATTGGCCCAAATGCCAGAACCTAATTCCTTAGACTCCTTGGTACAAATGTGCCTGCAATTAAGCCTGCGCGTGGAACGGAGGGCTAGTGAAGAGAAGGAACAATGGTGGCGGGAAAGCAGCATTACAGAAATTACAGAGAGCAGAGCTGGCAACCTGCCTGGATGAGAGAGGCCAGAACCCATGGAATTAGGAGCTGCCAGACCCCTCCCAGTGACTACAGCTTCCATGGAAGAGGAAACGAAGGGAGGGGGAGAGATACAAGACGTTGCTTCGTCTGTGGAAAGCCAGGGCATCTGGCACGACAATGTCGCAATCGTAAAGGATGGGAGTTTCTGTCTGGAGCAGACATGGGAGGAGAGGCTTGCCCAAAGGAAGTGCATCAGGGAAACGAATATCCCTGGCTGGAAATGGGAGCCTGCAGCCGGGTGGAGGAGCAATAGAAGGCTCTCACGTGGAACCACCTGTCCCAGGACTAACGGTGAAGGTGCAACTACAGCTACCCAATGGGCACAGGGTCAAGGTAGAGGTTCTGTTGGACTCAGGAGCGTCAGCTGATTTCATAGACCAGAAATTGGTACAGGAGCACAGAGTTGCCTTGTTACCTTTGAATTTTCCACTGTGAGTGAAAACAATTGACGGCAGACCGCTACTGTCAGGAGAAGTGGTTTATGAGACTCCACCAATGAGGATGGACATGGCCCATCACTCAGAGACCAGGGCCTTTCATGTGACTAAACTAGCTGTACACCCGATGGTACTGGGCATGAGTTGGCTCAATCGTCACAATCCGTTGATTGCCTGGAATCAAAGGTCGTTGCTTTTTGGTTCGTTCTATTGCATGACACATTGTTTGGGGCAAAAGGGGGAAACCTCGGTGGAGGTGATGGGAACAGAGGTGGAAGGGAAGTTGATGGGGAATGAAAGTGAGATCCCTTCACAGTATGTTGCTTACCGGGATGTTTTTTGTGAAAAAGAAGCGGATAAGCTTCCACCACATAGGCCTTATGATTGCAAGATAGACCTAATCCCTGGGGCACAATTGCCCCCTAATAAGATATATGCCATGTCGGAAGTAGAATCCGCAGCATTGAGGGAGTTCCTGCAAAGGAATTTGCAGAGAGGTTTTATTAGAGAGTCCACAGCATGGGGGGGGGGTGTTCCCGTCTTTTTTGTCAAAAAGAAAGGGGAGGAAAGGGCACCGAGATTGGTATGTGACTTCAGAATCCTTAACAGCCAAATGAAGCCTCGTGCGTGCCCCCTGCCACGTATAGATGACCTCTTAGAGAGAGTGAGGTCAGCCAAGGTTTTTCCAAGCTTGATCTACGAGGAGCATATAATCTGATAAGGGTCCGAGAAGGAAAACCAGTTTTTGTACTAAATATGGTGCGTTTAAATTCTTGGTAATGCCGTTTGGCCTACAAAATGGCTCAGGTGTTTTTCAAACCTTTATCAACCACGTCCTAGCAGGTATACAGGATCTTATTTATTATGTCTCTTATTTAGATGATCTCTTAATATATAGTGAAAATATTGAGGAACACGTAAAAACATGTCTCATGTTAGAAAGGTGGAGGGCCAACAGGTTATATGTGAAGTTAGAGAAGTGTAAGTTCCACGCTCAAAAAGTGGAGTTCCTGGGGTATTGCATTTCTCATGAAGCAGTGCCCAGTAAGGTTCAGGCAGTAGTGGAATGGGAGGCACCTAAAACCAAGAAAGATCTGCAGAGGTTTTTAGGATTTGCCAATTTCTATCGTAAGTTCATAGGTAATTACTCCAAAATCACAATGCCACTAACAGATTGTCTGAGAGGCAAGGGACCGTTCAGATGGTCTGAGGAAGCGCAGGAGGCTTTTGATAAATTAAAGGCTGTGTTTGCTTCAGAAAAGTATCCTATGCACCTAGAGCCAAGTAGACATATGAAGGTAGAAACTGACACCTCTGATAAGGCTATTGGAGCAATTCTCTTGCAACAGGACAAGGAAGGGGACTGGAGACCCTGTGCATTCTACTCTAGAAAGTTAAGTCAATCAGAACAGAACTACACCATATTTGATAAGGAACTTTTAGCTGTGCATGCCGCTTTTAAAGTGTGGAGGCATTTTTTGGAAGGGGCGTCACATCAGGTGGTGGTACAAACTGATCATAAGAATTTAGAATATTGGAGAATTGCTAGACAGCTAAATCAAAGGCAAATTAGGTGGGCGGAGTTTTTTGCTGGGTTTAATTTTAGGATTGAGTACGTACCGGGGCATCAAAATGTTCGGGCAGATGCACTATCACACAAACCTGAGTATATGGAAGGGGAAGCACCTCTCAAGTTGCGGGAAATGCTGAGATCGGATCAGTGGGGGTGCGCAGCCGTAGTAATGGATGGCAGGGAATTCCAGCAACTGACAGTAACAGATGAGTTTGCGTACATTACATTGCGCCATGTCATCCTGTATACACCCAGGTGATTTTCTTCTGTTATGTAGGGACAGTCTCTCCATTCTTCGATCGTCACATGCCTTTGTGCACCTTTTCATGCCTTTACCAGTCTGATTTTGTAGTAACTGAGTCTCCTTATACCTTTTCAAAAATATAGAAATGCCAGCTTTGCTTACATTTCCCCCAATCTTTCATCTAATTTCTTCATAACTGTAGCCTTGTTCACTTAATAGTACAATTTTACATCGCTTTCTGGGTGACCAGTCAACTCTTTGTGCCATTTCTATAATTTTATTATGTTTTACAACCTCACTAAATGAAAGAACAGAAAAATACCAACCAACTTGATAGCAATTGCATAACACACTGACAAAACAAAATAAAAAATAAAAAAATTCCTTCCAGTAGCACCTTAGAGACCAACTAAGTTTGTTCTTGGTATGAGCTTTCGTGTGCATGCACACTTCTTCAGATGCATGCACAGGAAAGCTCATACCAAGAACAAACTTAGTTGGTCTCTAAGGTGCTACTGGAAGGAATTTTTTATTTTTTATTTTGTTTTGACTATGACAGACCAACACGGCTACCTACCTGTAACTGGAACACTGACAAAAGTCAACCTAAGCAAGTTGTGCTTCCTTTTTCTGGTTATTTGGGTATAACGTTTGATAGAATACAGGTAATTGAACAAACCTTGTTGAATTGCATTCTTGATTAACTTATCTTTCCATTGATATATAATTTTATAATATTACTCCAAAAGAAGTGGTGTTCTGAGCCATCAAACCTCTGAAATACACTTTTCCCCAAAAGTCTCCCACAATTTTGACCACTACTGTATATCAAACAAAGCAACATTCAACAACTCATCAGAATCTAAGAATAAATTTTGGTTAATGACAGGTTTCCTGAGGCTCTAATCTTTCTTTGTCTCCAATGCAGATTATGATGAATCAGAAATTGAAAACAAGACTGACCACAATAAAATCCCCAGAGAGGAGAAGCCATGTAAAAATTTGGAGTGTGGAGAAAGCTGCAGTCAGAGCTCCCATTCCACTTCCCATCAACAAAATCTCATTGGAAAGAAACTCTATCAGTGCATGGAATGTGGAAAGAGCTTCAGTCATAGCTCCTCTCTTACTTCCCATCAGAGAATTCATACAGGGGAGAAACCCTATCAATGTGTGGAATGTGGAAAGAGCTTCAGTCACAGCCACAGTCTCACTTTCCATCAAATAATTCATACAGGGGAGAAACCCTATCAGTGTGTGGAATGTGGAAAGAGCTTCAGTGATAGCTCCAATCTCACTTCCCATCAAAGAATTCATACAGGGGAGAAACCATATCAGTGTGTGGAATGTGGAAAGAGCTTCAGTCATAGCTCCAATCTCACTTCCCATCAGAGAATTCATACAGGGGAGAAACCGTATCAATGTGTGGAATGTGGAAAGATATTCAGTCACAGCCACAATCTCACTTCCCATCAAAGAATTCATACAGGGGAGAAACCCTATCAATGTGTGGAATGTGGAAAGAGCTTCAGTCACAGCCACAATCTCACTTCCCATCAAAGAATCCATACAGGGGAGAAACCCTATCAATGTGTGGAATGTGGAAAGAGCTTCAATGAGAGCTTCTATCTCACATCCCATCAAAGAATTCATACAGGGGAGAAACCATATCAGTGTGTAGAATGTGGAAAGAGCTTCTGTCAGAGCTCCCATCTCACTTCCCATCAAAGAATTCATACAGGGGAGAAACCCTACCAGTGTTTTTGTGGAAAGAGCTTCAATGAGAGCTTCTCTCTCACGTCACATCAAAGAATTCATACAGGGGAGAAACCATATCAGTGCATGGAATGTGGAAAGAGCTTCAGTCATAGCTCCAATCTCACTTCCCATCAAAGAATTCATACAGGGGAGAAACCCTTTCAGTGTGTGGAATGTGGAAAGAGCTTCAGGAAGAGCTCCAATCTCGCTTCCCATAAAAGAATCCATACAGGGGAGAAACCCTACCAGTGTGTGGAATGTGGAAAGAGCTTCCATGAGAGCTTCTCTCTCACTTCCCATCAAAGAATTCATACAGGGGAGAAACCTTATCAGTGCTTGGAATGTGGAAAGAGCTTCAATCATAGCTCCAATCTCAGTTCCCATCAAAGAATTCATACAGGGGAGAAACCCTTTCAGTGTGTGGAATGTGGAAAGAGCTTCAGCAAGAGCTCCCATCTCATTTCCCATAAAAGAATCCATACAGGGGAGAAACCCTATCAGTGTGTGGAATGTGGAAAGACCTTCAGTGAGAGGTCCTCTCTCACTTCCCATCAAAGAATCCATACAAAGGTCATAAAAACCATCATATAGATTTAGAGGCCAGGCAAATATGCACCTTTTTAACCAGGTCTTTGGCTTCTAATGCCCTTTTAAAATCTGGTGTTTTGTGTTTTTATGTTGTGTTTTTATGTTGTAACCATCCTGAGACCTGTGGGTGTAGGGAATAGGCGCTAAGGCCTAGGGGTTTTTGCCCCCCATGAAATATTTGAGGAGGCCACACCCCTGTATTTTGTGCTTTTTTTTCAAATGCACAAAGGTCATGAGGAAAACAAAATACAAGAAAACACAAACATGGGCAGGTCGCATCTTTGCGGGCTAAACCCAAAGGTTGCTTTATAGCAGGGTTTCCCAAACTTGGTTTCCCAGCAGCTCCTGGACTACAGTTCCCATCATCCCTCCCCATTGGTCCTGATAGCTAGGGATGATGGGAGTTGTAGTCCAAAAACAGCTGGAGACTCAAGTGTGCTTTAAATGGAAAGTAGCCTGGCCCTGTGACACTCTCTGCTGGCCAAAAGCACTGCCCCAGAATCTGAACCACCCCCAATTCTGCTAATTGGAATTTTAGATCGCAAAATTGAAGTTTGACCGGCACTTCAACCTCTAGGGAGCTTCTAGGTGGTTTCTGCACCACTTAGAGTACCCGCAGAATTGTGGCTTCTAATGTCAACACACATAGGAGAACAAATGAAAGACAAACCTGGAAAGGGCCATACCCAAATGGACATCCGGTGTGTAGAGGTTACTTTTCCCACTGCAAGGGGAAGCTGCTGGGAAATTGAACTACGGGCTCAAAATAAGACTTTTTTATCTCAAAGCAAGAGCTGCCAAAAGAAACATGGATATTCTTTATGTATGCTGCAACAGTGGCCAGAATCTTGATTGCCCAATATTGGAAGACGGAAGAAATACCATCAAAGGAACAATGGCAAGAAAAACTGATGAACTATGCAGAGTTGGCTAAGCTAACAGATCAATTACGAGAGAAGGCTATTTTAGAGAAATGATAAGGGAATTTGCTTTTCTATAAGAAAATCAGGATACAACAAATAAAGCTAAATAACTCAGCAGAGGGGGAGTTGAGGGTAGTCCAGAGGAGGGGAGGGAGAACAGTGGTATATAACATGATGATTGAGATCTGTATTTTTATTTGCTATAAAATTCAATAAATACTCATTTTTATTTTTTTTTAAAGGAAAGTAAACAGGGACATGTGACATACTAGCCACATATCCTATGAATTGTCTCTTAAGTATTTGGTTTTTTAAATGGATTTTTATCAATTTTATCAGGTTTTGCTATGCATTATAGCAGGGACATCCAACTTCCAAGAGACTGAGATCTACTCCCAGTAAGAAAAAACCTGCCAGTGATCTACCCATTGTCTTTGCCCAAAGTTGTTGAGCTTCTCTCAGGAAGCAGTGACCAGAGTTGTGGATCGATCAGTAGATCGCGATGGACCTGTTGCACATGCCTCCATTCTAGGAACTGCATTCCTGACCCAGATTTCACAGGAAGTCCCTAAGACGATTCCCCTTTCAAACAGGACACGTGAACCTAGGCCAGTAGGGTCCTCCTCTCTGGCAGACGGACAACCCCTTCCCCAAAGCCCCTCCCTCCCCCACTTCCCCATGGGGGTCCCCCACACCACCCGTCACTCACCAGGATGGCTTTGGCCGTCTCCTGCTTGGAGCACTTCAGGGTTCGGAGCTCCCTGAGCTGAGCTGCCTGGCAGTTCTGAATCACCCTGATCTTCGCCCAGCAGCTGAAAGGCAAAAGTCAGGCTGTCAGTTCCTCAGGAAGAGAGGGCTTCTCCACATCCGAGAGTGCAGAGTGGGGGGCAAAGATCCTGGGCAGGGAGGGGCAGGTCTGAGGCTCCAGGCCCTGCTCTTGTTTTCTCCAATACTCACCCCTGGGGAAGGGATATGGACCTGAAGCCCAACTGCAAAGAGAAGGACATGGGAAGAGGCGAGTCCATCCCTGAGCACCTGGCAAGGCTATTTGACAAGGCAGCTTCCCATGACCTAATCGGGTTTCACAGATGAGAATGAGGTCCATGAGCAGCCCGAGATCTGGGTAGAACCGTGGAGGCAAGGCTCCGCCCAGCAGCCAGAAGGAAGAAGCAAAGCACGCGGCAGCCGGGTGACATTTGGCACCTCCACCTAGAGTCCAAGCAAAGCTGCAGCAAAGCCAGTGGCTGTAGGCTTGGGACTCACCACAGCCCTGCTAAAGCATTAGCCCTGCTTGCCTTACTCAGTTCACCTGGACCTGGGCTACCATCCTCCCACACCCCTTCAAGTCACAGCAAGCACAGCCCTTGCAGGAGATGTCAGGGGTTGACCCTGGGACATTCTGCCTGCCAAGCAGATCATCATCATCAACCTTTTATTGGCATCACATACAAACATCGAAACCAAATCAATACAGAACTACCACTTCCCCAGTGGCACAAAACTTTGATAAAAGAAAGGAGGCAGAGCAGTCTATCGTCGCATCTCTAGGTCTCCAGGGAGATCAGATGTCTGCAGTGTATTTCGACGACAAAAAACCAAATAGAGATATTTAGCCACTAACTTGGTGAGCTCCTGATCTTTCCCCAGTAATAGGAAATGTATGACCTTCAACTCTGGTTTCCATGTGGGGATGCAGAGTTGATCTAGAAATTGCTGATGGAGATCATCATATAATTTACAATAAAGAACCATATGTTCCTGGCTTTCCACCAGGTGGTCTTCACATGGGCAAGTTCTTTCTCCTTCCACCCTGCCTGAGAACCTTCCCCAAAGGAGGTTTGATGGATTTGAATTAAACCTGGCCAGCGAAAATGCCCTTCTTTCTTGAGGGTTAAGCAGAAAATAAAGGTAAAGGTATCTCTGACCATTAGGTCCAGTCGTGTCCGACTCTGGGGTTGCGGCGCTCATCTCGCTTTATTGACCGAGAGCCGGCATACAGCTTCCAGGTCATGTGGCCAGCATGACAAAGCTGTTTCTGGCGAACCAGAGCAGTGTACAGAAACACCGTTTACCTTCCCACCAGAGCGGTTCCTATTTATCTACTTGCATTTTGACGTGCTTTCGAACTGCTAGGTGGGCAGGAGCTGGGACTGAGCAACGGGAGCTCACCCCCTCGCAGGGATTCGAACTGCTGACCTTCTGATCAGCAAGCCCTAGGCTCTGTGGTTTAACCCACAGCGCCACCTGGGTGATTGTGGTTAATTTGATGTGCCCAAGAAAGTTGGAAATAAAGAGGGGAACATGTTTTTTCTGCTGCTACTGTTAGTTCTTGGCGTTCAATATCCCACAACCTACCGTGGTTTTTATTATAGCCTTGACAGATGGTAGAGACATCGATCACAAAAGTTCCACTGACAGCCCAAGTTGCTGTACCTTCTTGTTAAACTGTTGTAGCCCTGGGGAAAGAAAGGTGTCTAACAAAACTTCGCTGAGGAGAGGATCTTTATCTGATGTAAGGCAGATGTTTAGCCAGCATAGAAGAAATCTCGCCCAGGCGACAGTCTCAACCTTGTGTTGACCTTCCTCTAGACACAAGGCTGCATAGGGTACACAGCGTGGGACAGTAAAAATCTTGAAGATGGAAGCTGTTTGCACTCGTTCTACCAACTGGGTAAACCCTGGCAGCCAGACTGGAATACCTTAGAGCAATTGAGCTATAATTTTGATGTTGAAGACCTTAAGGGCAGAAAGGATATGCGAATTACCTCTTGTTATAAAAAAACGCATTATAGCCTGCATAGACATCTTACTGGCATTCACCGCCGTTTCACGGTGCGTGGACCAGAGAAGCCTATGATGGAAAGTAATTCCCAGATAGTTGAATTTGAATACTTGCTGGATAGGTTTTCCACCAAATACCCAGCTATAGCTCTTGCGTGAATTCCCAAAGACCATTATTTTGCTTTTATCAAAGTTGATACACAATTTCATTCTAGACAGATAGTCAATACAGGAATTTAACAATCGCTTTAAACAGATTCTTGTCCGTGAAAGCAAAGCCATATCATCTGCGTATAGGAGGATAGGACTGCTTAATGCATTAAGTTTTGGGCTGTGGGCAACGCGTCCACCTGTTTTAGTGAAGGAACGAGTTCGTTAAGAAAAAGGTTAAAGAGAGAGGGAGTAAGTACACAGCCCTGCTTTTGTTGTTGTTCAGTCGTTCAGTCGTGTCCGACTCTTCGTGACCCCATGGACCAGAGCACGCCAGGCACGCCTATCCTTCACTGCCTCTCGCAGTTTGGCCAAACTCATGTTAGTAGCTTCGAGAACACTGTCCAACCATCTCATCCTCTGTCGTCCCCTTCTCCTTGTGCCCTCCATCTTTCCCAACATCAGGGTCTTTTCTAGGGAATCTTCTCTTCTCATGAGGTGGCCAAAGTACTGGAGCCTCAACTTCAGGATCTGTCCTTCTAATGAGCACTCAGGGCTGATTTCTTTAAGAATGGATAGGTTTGATCTTCTTGCAGTCCATGGGACTCTCAAGAGTCTCCTCCAGCACCATAATTCAAAAGCATCAATTCTTCGGCGATCAGCCTTCTTTACTCCTCTGTTTATGATGACAGGAGCTGTCATTTCATTCCCTGGTGGAGTTCTTATACAGCAGGTGTTCTTTGTATACAGCTTTTTAATCAAGTAAAGTAATCTGGGTTCTAGGCCCATAGTCTCCAATTCGGTCCATAGCAGCCCCCTGTCAACAGTGTCAAAAGCAGCCTTAATATCTAGAAAGGCCACGTAGAGATGTTCTTTGTAGAGCTGCATGTACTTAGCGGCTAAATGGGACAACACCATACAATTGCGTAAAGTGGATTTCCCTGGCCTAACCCCAGCCTGCTCTGGACCTATGATGTTATTATCATCAAGCCAAGTAGTTAGTCTATTTAACAGATGTTTGGCGTACAATTTCCTGATGTTTGACAGTAGACTTATTGGCCGATAGTTGGACGGCAGCTTTTTGTCACCTTTTTTAAAGATAGGAATAATTATAGATTGCTGCCATGAGTTGGGCATAATTCCTGATCTATCTACTATAGTGAACAGTTCTGCTAGTATCGAAGCCCACCACTCTGACTTGGTTTTGATCAATTCAGATGGAATGGCATCAGGGCCGGCAGACTTTCCTACTTTCATCTGATTGATTAAACTTGTAACTTCAGTAATGGAGACAGGAGACCACACATCTGCGAGAGTAAAGGTGCCATGATCCTGACTATCAGGTGGGATACAGTCATCAAAGAAAACTGCCTTGAAATGATCTATCCATGATAAAGATGTAATCAATGTCAGCGAATCGTCCTGTATCTGTGGGGGATCTGATTACAGCCTTCCAAAATTTCTTATGATCTCTCGTTAGGATGGCTGAAAGTAACATATCCCAACATGCCTGATTATATCTTATCCGGCTGAGCTGGATAGTTTCCCTTAGTTGTCAGGATCTGGAGAAGTAAATATCAGGTAATCGGGAGCTGCCCGTCTCTCTAAACTCTCTATAGAGTCTCCTAACCTCGGTTTTAATTGCTATGGTTTCTTCGTCAGTCCAATCACCAATCCCCCTCTTCTTAGGTGGCTTATGCGAGTGCGAGTGGGACAGTTCAGTTATTAAAATGTTGATAAATTCCTCGAACTGAGTGACTCCAACAACAGGGGAAAGATCACCTTTCTCTACTGAGAACAAATGGATCACAAGCAGATGCTCTAGTCTAGGGCTCCCCATATTTCACTAGCCTTTCAACGTTATGCTATTAGCATCCGTAGAGATTGCACCTGCCTCTTTCGAAAGGAGAACACTCACCTGATCAATTTAATAAATAATGATAATGATAATTTATTTATACCCTGCACATCTGGCTGGGTTTCCCCAGCCACTCTGGGCGGTTCCCCCCCCCCCCAAATAGTCCATCAAATATTAAAAGCTTCCCTAAACATAACACCAACCATCCATTTTCAGTCCATTGAATTAGCAATTAAGCACTTCTGGAAAGGGGAATACAATGTCATTGTGTTGTATTTGTACAATGACAATAAAGAAATCTTATCTTAACTTAAATGACATACTATTGTATATTAGCATAAAAAGCAGGCATAAGAAAGTATTACTCATTTATGCTGAGAATAGGATTTATTTATTTTAAACTTCGCTTGGTTCCTCCTTGGTAGCCAGCGCGATTGTTTCAGCAGTGCTAGAACTCAAGACCCGCTGCCTTGAGGGACATCTGAGAGCAGTTTGGCAGGGGAAAGGTCTCCCTTGGGAGGTGGTGGACTCTCCTTCCTTGGAGGTTTCTAAGCAGAGATGCTTGAGGTGAGATTCCTGCCTTGCTGGGGGTTGGACTAGATGACCCTCGGATCCCCTCCTCTCTCTCCCATTGCTGAATCCGAGGAGGAGGTTCCTTGCCTCCTGCAAAGCCCTTTTCCCTGCAAGCTATTCCTCTGGTTTCCGGCTAAGGGAGGGAGATGCTCAGAGTCCAACCAATAGCCTCACCCTCAAAAGGATATCTGGGCATTGGCGTAGCCGGGGGGGGGCAGTTCCCCCCCCCCTAATCCATAAAAAAGACTAAAAAGCCGAGGTTCTGCCAAGCTAGAGAGAGCTGAGTTGGGCGGACTCTGCTTTGCAAGGGTTAAAGGGAACTGAGCTGCCTTCCTAGAGAGGACAGGAAGCACGAGGGGGCGAGGTCCTCCAGAGCCCAGGCCCCTCCCTCCCTCCCCAGTCCTTTCCTGCAAGGGCTGCATGGCTGTCCCCTCCTGGGATCTGGTGAGTCTCCTCTCTCTCTCTCTCTCTCCCCCCAGAGGGTGCAGTGGGGAGACGGGGGGGGGGGTCCCAGGGCTGCAGCAGGGGGGGGGGGAGGATGCCTGGGGGGCCTGATCTGCTCCTGCAGGGGGAGGAGAGGGTCCTGCCAGGGAGGGGCGAGGTCTGCAACACTCTCCTTCCGGGAGATCAGAGGACCCCAAACTCATTTGGCCTTTCAGAATAAAATGACTCCCACGAAATCTCCCTTCTTCAAACAAAGGAGTCCCTAGGACTTCGCTCAGCGTCATTGCACAACAGAGGAAACATTTGCAAATAATTTTCCAAAGCTGGAACAGGAGGTGGACTAGCCCCCCCCCCCCCCACTGCAGCAATCCCCTCGCACCCAGAGCAGGGCAGCCCAGGACCACATCCTCTCTGTCCCAAAGTGATTGTTGCTGGAAAACCAGCCGGAAATGGGCGCTGCTACTCACTGAGCCTCCAGGGATCTTGGCATCAATGGCTGTGTGTGTGTTAAGCTGTTTATATTATTATTAATAATAAATTTCCCTCCTAAATTTCAAGGGAGATGTCTTTGGCCCTGCCCACTTGGCCCTCAGGGGCTTGGCCAGATACATACCTGGCCCTCAGAGCAAAGAAAAAGGGACCCCACCCCAGGAGTCTGTCTTGAGAGTGGCAGAGAGTCCAAGTGTGAGAAAAGGAGACAGAAGCAGTAGAGTGGGGGTGGGGAGCAACTCCTGAGGACCCTCACTAGATACAAAGGATTCCCTTGTCAGTCGGTTCTGACTTCATGCATTGACTGGAAGGCAGCAGAAACCAGATTGTTTAATCTCACAGAAATCCCTTCAGTTGCCTCCACATTTTGCATTGCTAGAAGGCTAGAGACTTATTTATTCTCTTCCTCCTCCTCTTTCTTTTCAAAAAGATAGCTCATGCTCTGGAATGCGGTGCAGTCCAGTCCAGCCCTGGTTCCCAGCAAGACTCTTCCATGTTTGCTCAGGAGGGAACCATTCCCCCACCCCATCCTACAAATTCTGTAACAGAACAATGTATTTGCTTTGTAGGATTTCCTAGAGCTTCTCATTACAACACACAGAACTTGGCAGAAGACCAAAGGGTTCCTTCCGATCTCTCAGATGCTTCCTGAGAGCACAGATGGATGAGCAAGATTCAGCTGGCCCTGGAGCAGGAAGAGGCCATGTCATCCAAAGTGGGAGCAGTGGGGGATTCTGGGAAAACCCAGTGCAGAAGATCCTGGGTGAGGAGGACACCCTCTGCTCAGAGGGGCAGATCCGGCAGTTGAGGCAGTTCTGCTTCCTGCAAGCCAAAGGACCCCGAGAGGTTTGCAGCCGACTCTACCACCTTGACCATCAGTGGCTGAAGCCAGAAAGGCACACAAAAGCTGAGATGCTGGACCTGGTGATCTTGGAGCAGTTCCTGGCTGTCCTTCCCCTGGAGATGGAGAGCTGGGTGAGGGAATGCAGAGCGGAGACCAGTTCCCAGGCGGTGGCCCTGGCCGAAGGTTTCCTCCTGAGTCAGGCAGAGGAGAGAAAGCAGGTGAGAGAGACTTTCCTCTGGATACTCCCAAGGGGCTCCAAACAGAGAACATCTCATAATGGTCTGCTGATGACCAATCCTTTTTCTGGGAAAGCACCCATGGAATGAGATCTCACACCCTTCAAGTCTTTGTCATTCTCTTTCTAATATTTCTCCCCATTCTCTCTTTTGAATCCTTGTTTCTTTTTCAGGGAAAGGATCATTTTGCAGAAATGGACCTGGATTCCTGTGAGGCAGAGAGGCCTCCGTTGGACACCAGAGAGAGGCCACTGGGTAAGAAGGAAGGTGGTTTTTCTCCATTTGGTCTCATTCTATTGCTTTTTCAACTCATCTGAGGGTTCTTTTCATCTTGTTTTGGGGGGGGGAGACAGTTGGGAACAAGGGTCCACAGGAGGGGAGATGTATTTCTGCACAACAAACATATGAAATGGGCACAAACGTCCAAATGCTCTCAGCAGGTAAGGCTTTCTCAAAGGCCCATCTGTAGTTAGAGATGCCCTGTGTCACCTGTGAGAGAAGCAGGCACTCCTGGCGTCCTGTTTACCTTTTTTCTCTTGCAGGTGACAGAATGATGCCGGCAAGACCTCCTGATCCGTCTTTTCATGGGGGCAGAAGGGAAGCAGAGGCTGTGGAACCAGATCAGGTCAGGGGAAGCTGCCTTGTGGGGACAGAGGCCGAGGGCTGGAACAATGTCATGGACTGGTTGGGCACAGAGGAATGGTGGGAGGAAGCAGCTGGGGAACCAGGAAGGGAGGATAGCCCAAAAAGTGGAGGTAGAAGAAGGATGGGCCGTCAGAGGGGGAAGAGGGAGAGGCCTGGGAAGAGGAGATGTCAGAAGCTGAAGGAGTAACAGGGCTGAGTGAGCTAGGAGACTCTGTGGCATCCATAATTAAAATGTGCAGCAGAGCAATCCTATTGAAACAACACCACAATTTACAGGAAGGAAAGAACAGAGCATTGTGTAGCAGATCATATTTCTGCTGTCTCAGAGGAAGACATTTCCCTTTTTCTTTTAGGGCCCAGTGTGCTTTGAAGATGTCGCTGTTCGTTTCACGGACGAGGAGTGGGCGTTGCTGGATCCTGACCAGAGAGCTCTGCATAAGGACGTCATGGAGGAAAATTGTGGGATCGTGGCCTCTCTTGGTAAGGCTCCCTGTGGGATCATCATATCTGCCTGGAAATTAAAAAAATACCTCTATTTGACCAACCTCATATATTTTCACAGAGCTCAACAGCGCCCCCTATAACACCTGGTAACCTAACACCCCCACAATAAACAGTAAATTATAGTTTTTTCTGTGAACAATCTTCCACAAATTATTCCTTTTTCTACCACGATTCGGCTGCTCTGAACTGCCCAGGCCATCTTACATGTCAGCTTCAGAATTGTTAGGAAAGATAAGTAGCTTCAGGTTTTCTGTTTTTGTTTTTGCTCATGTCAGTCTTGGGTTGACCAAAGAGACGACTGACATTGGAGATGGAGGGGATGCCATGACTGGGCCAAACATTATTCATCCCAGAGAAGAGCCAGGCTTATTGAATCTCAGGTAGTAGTAGCAGTGATGATGCTGGTGATGACGACGACGATGATGATGATAATAATAATAATAATAATAATAATAATAATAATAATAATAATTCTTAATTCGAGGAGGTACCACTGAAGTAATAATAATATTTTTTATTTATACCCTGCCCCTCTGGCTGGGTTGCCCCAACCACTCTGGGCGGCTTCCAACACACATATAAACATGAAACATGAATAATAATAATCTGATCTCATTCAGAAAGAACATTAGCTTTAAAATGAACAACTTATACTAGTGGCCAAAATTGTGGAAACCCTTTGTGAAAAGTGTATTTCTGAGGTTTGATGGCTCACCACTTTTGTGTGGAGTAGTACCGTAAAATTACATATCAATGGAAAGATAATTTAATGAAGAAAGTAAGGCAATAACTTTTATGAAGGAGTATTTATTAGAACAGCAGTAATAAAGAAAAACCCTGAAATCTTTGGTAACCATTGGTAACCTTTAGCTTTAATTACGGCCTTCCCACGCCTTCCCGTGAAGTGAACCAAGGTTTTAGTTCTGCAGCTGTAATAATGTGAGACCAAGACTGAATTATTGCCTCTGTTAATTGGGCTTCATTGCTGGGTTGCTTCTGTCTAGCAAGTTTCTTTAGTCGGCTCCATAGATTTCCGATTGGGTTACAGTTTGGGCTATTCCCAGGCCATTCCAGCAGTGGAATAGGATTATCTTGAAAGTACCTTTTGCACACAGCAGCAACATGACATGGAGCTGAATCCCGTTGAAATGGAAAATAAATAAATAAATAAATAAATAAATAAATAGCTAGCTAGCTTCACTATCTGGGAAAAGATCACCTGCGGAACGCTTCAGTTTGGGCTCAAGTATTTGATTCATGTATTTTGGGGCATTTATATTCCCATTAAGGACACAAATTCTGGCCACACCTTTTGCTGCCATACAACCCCAGATCATCGCACTATCTGGGTGTTTCACAGTCGGTGTAATGCAAGTAGGATGTAAATCTTCTCTGAGTCTTCTCCACGCGTATTTCATGCCATCACTTCCATGCAAGGAGATTTGGGTCGGTCTCTCTCTCTCTCTCTCTCTCTCTCTCTCTTTCATGCTTCAAAAGCTTTATTGCAAATCTTAACAACAAACGTAAAATACTTACTGTACATTTGTTAACCAAGCAAAGTAATAAAATTTATATACATCAAAAATTGTAATTTATATTTCAACTTGTTCTTATTTTCTTTTCTATAAAATACTATACTATACTATACTATACTATACTATACTATACTATACTATACTATACTATACTATACTATACTATACTATACTATACTATACTATACTTTACTATACTATAAAATAAAATACTATAAACAAAACAAAACAAAACAAACACACAGATATTAGGACTTCTTACCATTTCCCGATGTACGCTTCTTTTCTACTTATGAATGTACCCAACCTTATTAAATTATCCTTTATAACCTTTCTAATACTGTACATTCTTAGAACAGAACTTAACTTATTTTATTCCCATTTTACTAATCCAGGGTCGCTCAAAGGCCGCCATAGACTTTATACCGTTATTGTTTTTTTTGTAGATTTTTTTATATTTTTCCCATTTTTGCACACATGCTTGTCTTGTATTTCCTCTCAAACTATTCATCAACTGAGCCATTTCTGCATATTCCTGTAGCTTACTTTGCCAATCCTTTATAGCTGGTGCATTTTCTCCCTACCAATTCATCGCTATCAAGGTTCGTGCTTGGGTGTTTCTTCCTAACTGTAGCCTTGTTCACTTAATAGTACAATTTTACATCACTTTCTGGGTGACCAATCAACTTTGTGCCATTTCAATAATTTTATTATGTTTTACAATCTCACTAAATGAAAAAACACCAAAAAACGAACCAACTTGATAGCAATCACATAACACACAAAAGTCAACCTAAGCAAGTTGTGCTTCCTTTTTGTGGTTATTTGGCTATAACGTTTGATAGAATACAGATAATTGAATAAATTTTGTTGAATTGCATTCTTGATTAAATTATCTTTCCATTGATATATAATTTTATGATATTACTCCAAAAGAAGTGATGCTATGAGCCATCAAACCTCTGAAATACAGTTTTTTCCAAAAGTGTTCCAATTTGTTTTATTTTTTTTAAAAAAGATTTTTATTAGGTTTTTCAAAAAAAAACACCAAAAACCAAAGATAAACATAATTCATTATTCCTACATCATCCTTTCTAATAATAATTTACCTAGACAAACACTACACACACATCTTCTTTCTTTTCTTCTTTCAATAACATCTTTGGGGTGGCTTCCTCCCGTCCGTCCCCCCCTGCGTTTCATTGTAAACCATCTTAGTAATTTCTTAACATCTTAGAGTATTTTTTTACCAATCACATATCTTAATGCCTTAACCTATGTCTTAATCCTATTTCATCTATCATTTAATATCAACTATTCTCTGTCCAATCTGCAGTCTCTTATGTAATCCAACTTTTATAACATTAAGTCCTTAGCTCATGCAATATTTTTTAAAATAGTCTTTCAGTTTTTTCCAATCTTTCTCTCCTCCCTCTGGTCTCGAAGTCTTCCAGTCATTTCAGCTAATTCCATATAGTCCATCATTTTCATCTGCCATTCTTCTAATGTCGGTATATTCTGCGTCTTCCAGTTTTTTGCAATCAGTATTCTGGCTGCTGTTGTGGCGTACATAAAGAAATTCTGATCTTCTTTGGGGACCACCAGGTTCGCCATTCCAAGTAAAAAAGCCTCTGGTTTTTTAGCAAATGTGTTTTTCAACACTTTTTTCATTTCATTATATATCATCTCCCAAAAGGCTTTTATCTTTGGACAGGTCCACCACATGTGATAAAATGTCCCTTCTACTTGATTACATTTCCAACATTTGTTGTCCTGCAAATGATACATTTTTGCAAGCTTGGCTGGGGTTAAATCCCACCTGTAGATCATTTTCATAATATTCTCTCTTAGCACATTACATGCTGTAAAATTAATCCCTGTTTTCCACAGTCTCTCCCAGTCAGCCATCATGATGTTGTGCCCAACATCTCTAGCCCAGGCAATCATTGCAGATTTTACTAATTCATCCTGTGTATGCCACTCTAGCAAAACATTGTACATTCTGGACAGATTTTTTGTCTCTGGTTCTAATAATTCCGTTTCCAACTTGGATTTCTCCTTCTGAAAGCCAAGTTTTTTATCAGCTTTAAAGGCCTCATTAATTTGGTGATAATGAAGCCAATCGTCTACCTTGCCTTTAAGCTGTTCAAAAGGCTTCAACCTGACACTCTCCTTCCTGTATCAAAATATCTTCATATTTGGGCCAATTACTTTGCATATGAACTCTCTTATGGGCTTTTGCTTCAGATGGTGATAGCCATCTGGGTGTCTTCCTTTCTAGCAAATCTTTATATTTCAGCCACACTTTAAAAAGTGCACTCCTAATTATGTGTGTCTTGAAACCTCTGTGGGCCTTCACCTTGTCATACCATAGATACGCATGCCATCCAAATACATTGTCACATCCTTCCAAATATAATACATCAGCATTATCTAACTTGAACCAGTCCTTCAACCAGCAAAAGGCAGCTGCATCATAGTAAATATTCAGTTCTGGCAGGGAAAAGCCCCCTCTTTCCTTAGAATCTGTCAAAATCTTATATTTAATTCTGGGTTTTTTCCCCTGCCAGACAAATTTCGATATCGCCTTTTGCCAGTTTTTGAACCACTCAGTTTTTCCTAAGATCGGTAGGGTTTGAAACCGAAATAACATCTTCGGCAGCACATTCATCCTTATCACAGCTATCCGGCCCATCAGAGACAATTTCAAATTACTCCAAATATCAAAGTCTCTCTTGATATCATTCCAAACTCTTTCATAATTATTTTTAAACAAATTCATATTTTTGGCTGTCATAAACACACCCAGATATTTAACTTTGTTGACAAACTTCAGCCCTGTCAAACCTTCACTTTTGCCCTTCTCCTCAGGTGTCAGGTTTTTCCCTAGTACCTTAGTTTTGGCTTTGTTCAATTTAAATCCTGCTACTTGCCCGAACTCTTGGATTGTCTCCAGTGCTTTAACTGCACTGGTTTCTGGATCTTGAAGTGTCAGTACCAGGTCGTCTGCAAAGGCTTTTAATTTATATTCTTTTGCCCCCACCCCTACTCCTTTTATGTCTTTCTCCTTTCTAATTAAATTTAGCAAAACCTCCAGGACCATTATAAACAACAATGGGGAAATCGGGCACCCTTGTCTTGTTCCTTTCTCAATCTTAATATCCTCTGATATCACATTATTTACAATAAGTTTTGCTTTCTGCTTGGTGTAGATCGTATTTATTCCATTCATAAAATTTGGACCAATCTCCATTCTTTCTAAATTCTCTTTCATAAAACTCCAGGAAATATTGTCAAAGGCTTTTTCAGTGTCTATAAACATAAGCATAGCTGTAGTATTAATTTTCGTCTCAAGCCTTTCTAATATGTCCACAATATTCCTTATGTTCCTACTCAGATGCCTTCCTGGCACAAAGCCTGCTTGGTCTTTATGGGTAACATCCTTCAAGATCCTTTTAAGTCTAGTTGCCATAACATTGGCAAAAATTTTGTAATCCACATTCAATAATGAAATTGGCCTATAGTTTTTCATTTTTGATCTATCCGAGTCTGGCTTAGGTATCAGAGTAATAAAAGCGTCTTTCCAAGAGTCCAGTGCCTTGTTCCCATTGAGTATATCATTACATACTTCCGTCAATGGTTGTATCATCCATTCTTTTAATGTATGGTAGTATTTTGCCGTTAGGCCATCCGGTCCTGGGGCCTTGCCTGCTTTCATCTGGTCTATCGCTCTTTGAACTTCATTTGTTGTAATCATATAATTGAGCGGGGCTTTTTTGTCTTCTGGGACTCTGCGCAAACTATTTTTGTCCAGAAACTGCTTAATTTTGTTTAAGTCTTTGTTTTCTTCCTTGTACAACTGACTATAATATTTTTGAAAGTTCTTTCTTATTTCCGCTGGGTTCTCTATGTTCTTTCCTTCTACCTCAATGTTCGTAATCGTATTTTGTTTTTGCCTCTTTTTCAGTTGCCATGCCAGTAGCTTTCCACACTTATTTGCTGAATCAAATGTCTTTTGATTTAACAATTTAATTTTCCATTCTATTTCCTGATTCAATAACTGTGAGTAATTAACTTGTAATACTTTAATCGCTTTCTGGACTTGAACATTCTTGGGTTTACGTCTCAACTCCTCCTTTTCTTTTAATTGCGATAGTATTTTCTCTTTTTGCTCCTCTTTTACTCTTTTTTGAATCAGGTTTTGTTGTATCAGAAACCCTCTCATAACTGCTTTGCTGGTGTCCCATATAACCCTTTTTTCCACTGTAGTATTCAAATTTATTTCAAAAAAGTCTTTAAGGGTTTTTTGGGCCTTCTTACAAATCTCTTCTTTTCTGAGAAGGTAATCATTCTCCATCTAAAAGAACCCAGTGGTGTGAGTCTTAAGTCCAGCTGTACCGCATTATGATCCGAGCAGGTTCTGGGATGTATCTCTGTTTTGAGTATCTTAGGGGTCAACTCCCTAGATACCCATATATAGTCTATTCTGCTCCAGGCTTGGACCGCTTCTGAATGGAATGTAGCTTCTGTGTCAGTTGAATTCTTCATTCTCCAGGAGTCTATCCAATCCATGTTGTCTACCATCTCAAAAAATGTCTTAGGTAATCTTCCGTCGGTGAACTTTGCTCTTTGAGATCTGTCCATTAGTGTGGATACAACTCCATTGAAGTCCCCCAGACAAATGACATTGTAGTCCATATAATCCAGAAGCGTGTCATGGAGCTTCTTATAGAATTCTGATTTCCCATCATTTGGTGCGTAGAGTCCCAGAATCAGAAATTTTTCGCTTTGCACTGATATTTCTTTTGCAACATATCTTCCTTCCTCATCTTTAAACAGTAATTTAGGGTTGTACTTTTCTTTGGCGTAGATCACAACTCCTCTCTTCTTCACTCTGTCTGATGAAACAAACTCTTGGCCCAGTCTTTTATTTTGTAGTATCCTCCTGTGCATCCTGATCACATGTGTTTCTTGCAAACAAATTATATCCAACTTCATTTTATTTAAAATATGATATATTCGATGTCTTTTAGTCCTTTCATTCAGTCCTCGGATGTTCCAGGTTAAAAACTTTAAGGCCATCTTTGCAATCTTATTCTGCTCCTCCTACTGCTCCTTCCTCCTTGTCTCGATCTTCCTCCACTGCTGAGTCCACTGCTAAGTCTAGTCCTAGTCCAGGGCCTCTTCCCGGTGGTGCAAAAAGGTAAGCACCCAATGGTGGTCCTTGGGCCTCAAAGTCTGCAGCGTTCTTCTCCAGAAATCTTCTTTTGTCCTCCACCGATTTAATTTTGATTTTCCTCTCCTTATATCTGAAGGACAGGCCTTGAGGGTATTCCCACCTGAAGTGAATCCCCTTCCTTGACAGGGGTCGCGTCAGATCTGTGTAGCTTCCCCTTAGATCGATAAAGTATTTTGGAATGTCCTTATATATTATTATCTGCTGCTGTTGAATCTGAAGATTCTTGCCGTAATGAAAGTTTAAAATTTGATCTCTTTGTTCTTTGTTTTGAAAATGTATCATACAGTCATTAGGGCCTCTGGTTTCCTTCTTCTTACTCTTAGTTCCAAATCTGTATGCTTTCACAACTGTTGCTTGTAGTGCTTCTTTATCCAGATCCCAATAAGATGCAAAGGCCTCTGTAAGAAATTATTTAATATCTCCTTGTTCTATTTCTGGGACCCCCCTCAGGCGTAGATTCATCTCCCGTTCTTTTAGCTGAAGAAGTGCAATTGAGACTTGAGCCGCTTCCTGCTGTTTAAGCAGACTTTCCTGCTGTCTGTGCAAATCCGGCAGTGCGGTGGTCTCCAGTGATGTCACTCTGGTTTCCACCTGTGCCAGATGCTTTTTGGTCTCAACCACCTCCTGCTTCAAAGCGCCAAGCTCTTTAATAGATTGTGTGTTATCATCCACTTTTTTACTTAATTCTTTGAGAGTTTTGCTTATTTCAGCTACAGCAACCAACAGTTGGTCACCTACTGACCCTGTCAGAGAGTCCTTCTTTTCTCTTCCCTTTGCGCCTCTCTGTTCTCTCTGGTAAATATTTGCTCTAGTTGTCAGCTCAGTATTATCAATTGAGCTCATACTGGCTATTGTGTATTCTTTGCAGCTGGCAGACCTCAAGGTCAGGCTCAGAGTTGTTTTGACTCTGGAATTTAAGTTCCCATAGACTCAGGGCAGTGTCAAAGTTTCCCTCTAGGGGCAGCAGTCTCAGAACAGGCTTCCCACAAGTGAAGAATTTTAGAGTTGGTCTATCTCCATAAAGTAGATGAAGAAGTCAAAGTGTTGCTTTAAAATGTCTATTCCCTTCACAATTGTAGCTTTGAGGGGGCTTGTAGCAGGTTAAAACAGTTTAAAAGTAACCAGCCAGAAACGAAAGTAACAGGTCTGTGCTCTATTGTTGCCTCACAATGCCTTCACCACACTGTCCCGGAGCTCCAATAATCCAGAGGGTGTGTGGGGCTCTTTTTTAACTTTAAAATGTCACATACAGGGAAAAACAATATCAATTCTCCGCTCCCCTTTCGCCCTGCACTCTACTGTCAAAGTCTTGGATTTTCACTAAATAAAACAGGTACAAAGTACCGGCGTTGAACTTTCCGTGGCTGCAGTCTTTGTTGTAACTTTCACTTTTGCCGCAGCGGAAGAGACGGGCTTCCCTTTTCAGTCTCTCCGCAATTCCAATTTATTCTTTAATATTTTCCGAATATATTCTTCTACTCACAGTTGCTTTTATTTGAAGTCCTTTTAAGGGATTAGTCTGGTGCTCAGGCTGCCGGTCTTTACAGCTTCACCCCGCCGGGAAAGCCACTAGATCCTCAGTGTCTCCTAGCCTTCCACCCCGCTCTCTCTCAGCAGCCTTTTTACCGGGGAGCAAGGGAGGCTCTGGGACCACCCCCCGGATGTCCACATCCTCAGGCCACCCCGCCTGAGGCTCTTTTGGGGGTTCGGAGCGCTGAACCGACACCCCCCCGTTCCGACGAAGCTGAAAATCCTTGGAGAGCGAGGATTCCCTGACCGTTCCAGCCCGGCACAAAACCGGAAGTGTTTTTGACCACTACTGTATATCAAACAAAGCAACATTCAACAACTCATCAGAATCTAATAATAAATATGTTCGTTAATGACAAAAAAACACACAGGTAATGAAAACACACACAGCTTCCTTCAGTTCTTCTCCATTTGTTCCTGAGGCACTAATCCCTTTTTGTTATCATTGCAGATTATGATGAATCGGAAATTGAGAACAAGGGTGACCATGACAAAATCCCCAGAGAGGAGAAGCCACGTAAAAATTTGGAGTGTGGAGAAAGCTGCAGTCAGAGCTCCCATTCCACTTCCCATCAACAAAATATAATTGGAAAGAAACTCTATCAGTGCATAGAATGTGGAAAGAGCTTCAGTCAGAGCTCCAATCTCACTAAGCATCAGAGAATTCATACAGGGGAGAAACCATATAAGTGTGTTGAATGTGGAAAAGGCTTCAGTCACAACCACAATCTCACTTCCCATCAAATAATTCATACAGGGGAGAAACAGTATCAGTGTGTGGAATGTGGAAAGAGCTTCAGTCAGAGCTCCTCTCTCACTTGCCATCAAAGAATTCATACAGGGGAGAAACCCTATCAGTGTGTGGAATGTGGAAAGAGCTTCAGTCAGAGCTCCTCTCTCATTTCCCATCAAAGAATTCATACAGGGGAGAAACCCTATCAGTGTGTGGAATGTGGAAAGAGTTTCAATACAAGCTCCTATCTCATTTCCCATCAAAGAATTCATACAGGGGAGAAACCCTATCAGTGTGTGGAATGTGGAAAGAGCTTCAGTCAGAGCTCCAATCTCACTTACCATCAAAGAATTCATACAGGGGAGAAACCCTATCAGTGTGTGGAATGTGGAAAGAGTTTCACTGAGAGGTCCTCTCTCACTCACCATCAAAGAATTCATACAGGGGAGAAACCATATCAGTGTGTGGAATGTGGAAAGAGCTTCAGTCACAGCCACAATCTTACTTCCCATCAAAGAATTCATACAGGGGAGAAACCATATCAGTGTGTGGAATGTGGAAAGAGCTTCAATACGAGCTCCTATCTCACTTCCCATCAAAGAATTCATACAGGGGAGAAACCCTATCAGTGTATGGAATGTGGAAAGAGCTTCAGTCAGAGCTCCCATTTCACTTACCATCAGAGAATTCATACAGGGGAGAAACCGTATCAGTGTGTGGAATGTGGAAAGAGCTTCACTGATAGCTCCTCTCTCACTTCCCATCAAAGAATTCATACAGGGGAGAAACCATATCAGTGTGTGGAATGTGGAAAGAGCTTCAGTCACAGCCACAGTCTCACTTCCCATCAAAGAATTCATACAGGGGAGAAACCATATCAGTGTGTGGAATGTGGAAAGAGCTTCAGTCACAGCCATAATCTTACTTCCCATCAAAGAATTCATACAGGGGAGAAACCGTATCAGTGTATGGAATGTGGAAAGAGCTTCAGTCAGAGCTGCAAACTCACCTCTCATAAAAGAATCCATACAAAGGTTGGAAAAACCATTATACAGCTTTAGGAGCCAGGCAAATCAGCACCTTTTTAACCAGGGCTTTGGCTGATTGACATCTAATCCCCTTTTAAAATGTGGCGTTTTGTGTTTTTATGTTGTGTTTTTATGTTGTAACCATCTGGAGACCTGTAGGTGTAGGGAATAGGCGCCAACTTTAAAGGCCTCGGGGTCTCCCCCCTCGATAAAATATTTGAGGAGGCCGTCCCCCAGTTTTGTATGTGTGTTTTTCAAACGCAACCTTTTATTCTTCTGCAACTTACCATACAATTTCTCTTTCCATTTGCCCTCTTAAAAAAGAAAAGAAATAAACTCACAAAGGTTGTGAGGAAAACAAAATACAAGAAAATACAAATGTGGACAGGTCCCATCTTTGCGGGACAGACGTAAAAGTTGCTTTAAAGCAGGGTTTCCCAAACTTGGGTCCCTGGCAGCTCCCGGACTACAGTTCCCATCATCCCTCCCCATTGGTCCTGCTATTTAGGGATGATGGGAGTTGTAGTCCAAAAACAGCTGAAGACCCAAGTTTGCTTTATAGGGAACATAGGCTGGCGCTGTGACACCCTCTGCTGGCCAAACACACTGCCCCAGAATCTGAACCACCCCCAGTGCTGCTAATTGGAATTTATAGATCGCAAAAGTGAAGTTTGATTGGCACTTCAACCTCTAGGATTCATACAGGATGAAAGCATGGCTTTCTCAAAAACAAGTCAAGCCAGAGAAATCTCTCCTTTTCTTTTTTTGGATTGAGTTGCAAACTTTGTTGATCTGAGGACTGCTGTGGAAATAGTGCATCTTGATTTCAGTAAGGCTTTTGACAAAGTCCTCTGTGATATTTATGTGAGGAAGGTAATATGTGTGCTGAATGAGGTAACTGTTAGGTGGATTTGACTGACCAAACGCAAAGAGGACTCCATCATGGTTCCTCTTCATCCTGGGGAAAAGTGACAAGAGGGGTGCTGCAGGGTTCTGTTCTAGGCCCATTGTTCAACGTCTTTATAAATGACTTTGATGAAGGAACTGAGGGGATGCTCATCACATTTCTAGACGACACCAAACGGATCATAATGGCGTCCTCTCTCTTCTTCAGCAACAGACAGGGAGACAAAGAACAGTGCAAAAGCACAGCAGAGCGGAAGAGATGAGACTGACTTTCGTTCTTACACTTTCCAAGCCTAGGAAACTAAACAGGTTCATGTTCAAAATGAACTTTGTTAAACCCCCTGAAGCCTTTTTGTTAGGTATCTCAGACCAAGAGCTGCCAAAAGAAAAATGGAAATTATTTATGTATGCCAGAACAGCGGCCAGAATCTTGATTGCACAATATTGGAAGACGGAAGAAATACCATCAAAGGAACAATGGCAAGAAAAACTGATGAACTATGCAGAGTTGGCTAAGCTAACAGATAAACTACGACAAAATAAAAAATAAAAAAATTCCTTCCAGTAGCACCTTAGAGACCCAACTAAGTTTGTTCTTGGTATGAGCTTTCGTGTGCATGCACACTTCTTCAGATTCTTGGTGTATCTGAAGAAGTGTGCATGCACACGAAAGCTCATACCAAGAACAAACTTAGTTGGTCTCTAAGGTGCTACTGGAAGGAATTTATTTTTTATTTTGTTTTGACTGACAGACCAACATGGCTACCTACCTGTAACTAAGATAAACTACGAGAGAAGGACAAAAAGGACTTCAAAAGAGTCTGGGAACAATTTACAGTCTATTTGCAGAAAGAACAAAATGGACTGGATTCACTGGCAGGGTTTGAATAAACGTTCACAACTTTATTTCAGTAACAGATATTTTAGAGAGATTATAAGGTAATTTACTTTTCTATAAGAAAAGCAGGATACAACAAATAAAGCTAAATAACTCAGCAGAGGGGGAGTTGAGGGAAGTCCAGAGGAGGGGAGGGAGAACAATGGTATATAACATGATGATTGAGATCTATTTTTATTTGTTATAAAATTCAATAAATATCTATCTATATATATAAATGTTCCCATTGCGTGCACAGCGGACACCACCTTGCTCCGTAACCACTAGACCAAATCTCATCAAATTAGGACACAGCGTACCATGACCATCAAGGAAGGATCTGGCATAATAAAAATTCAAAAAAACCCCACACCTGACATACCTAAAATATAGAATAAATGCTAAAAAAATTGGCATACATATTAGATGTCATCAGCAGCTTCCAATAGAAAGGCTCATCGCAGGCCAGTGTCCGCAAGGATGTCTGGGAAATGAGTTCAAAGAAGCGATGGCCTGCCTTTTTCCCTGATAGTCGACTCTGCTTTTAATAGCCGCAAGGCACGCTGGGAAATGGAGGCCGCCGCCTCTCGCAGTTAACTAGGCCGGACCCGCAAGGTTTTTGTAAGAATATCAAGGTCTCAATTGTTCATAAGTGTGCCAAGCAAAACTAAGCTACATGTCTGAAGACAGGCCGCAGGCCTGTCTCCATTTTCACTCCCAAACTGACAAACTGTTTCTCTGCAAGGAAAGGGGGGGGTGATTGTCTCGGTGATAATTCCTGGCTTCCTGAAACCTGAGTGCCAGACAAAAGGGTGTGATTAACTTGGCTGGGAAACGGAAATGTAAATATATTTTTGTCAAAGGCACGCTGGGAAATGGAGGCCGCCTCCTCTCGCAGTTAACTAGGCCGGACCCGCAAGGCACGCTGGGAAATGGAGTCAAGGCGCCCTGTGGGTGAACTAAGCTTTTTCGCCCAAACCGCAAGGCATGCTGGGAAACGGTGGGCTTATTATCCCAACCAATCGCACGCTCAAGGCACTCTGGGAAATGGAATCAAATCCTCTCTGTAGAGGGTTACTAGCACTTTTCCCCTTGAAAAGGCCACAGGCAAGGCACACCGGGAAATGGCCACAGTGATCGTCCCTCAGTGATCTCCCGATGTGTGTTTTTAATCTGTGCGTTTCCATAGTGCTTTCCCCTCAGATGGCGTCAGAGGCCTCCTTCCTCGGCTTTTTCTGCCACAGGCCGCGAGAGGGCACCTGAGCACGTGCAGAGTGCACATGATGCCAGCGGGGGTAGGTGGGGGTTTATTTTGGCTGCGGCTGCTACTGATGGTAATAAGCATAAAATGAGCCCCAGCAACGCGTGGCCGGGTCCGCTAGTTAATTTATAAAAAAGGAAAGTAAACGGGGACATGTGACGTACTATCCACATATCCAGCAATGGGAGGAGTGAATTGCTAACACAGCACACATGATTGCAGGTGTTACAGAAATGACATGGTTTAACCCACAGCGCCACCTGGGTCCCGTATAGAGGCTACATTAGTTTAAAAAAAGAAGAAAAGAAAAAGTAGGTTTAAACCAAGAGGTGACAAAGCTATGCAATGCACATGAAACTTTATTCAAACTTCTTTAAGATTGGGAGCCATTGAGGGAACTGCAATGAGAAGTACCCCTTTTGTGTGTTGGTGTAAAATTGTTGTTCAGTCGTTCAGTCGTGTCCGACTCTTCGTGACCCCATGGACCAGAGAACGCCAGGCACTCCTGTCTTCCACTGCCTCCCGCAGTTTGGTCAGACTCATGTTAGTAGCTTCGAGAACACTGTCCAACCATCTCGTCCTCTGTTGTCCCCTTCTCCTTGTGCCCTCAGTCTTTCCCAACAACAGGGTCTTTTCCAGGGAGTCTTCTCTTCTCATGAGGTGGCCAAAGTACTGGAGCAGGGGTAGGCAACCTAAGGGCCATGGGCTGGATGCGGCCCAATCGCCTTCTAAATCCGGCCCACGGATGGTCTGGGAATCAGCGTGTTTTTACATGAGTAGAATGTGTCGTTTTATTTAAAATGCATCTCTGGGTTTGTGGGGCCTGCCTGGTGTTTTTACATGAGTAGAATGTGTGCTTTTAATTAAAATGCATCTCTGGGTGCTTTAGAATTCATTCATTTTTTTCCTTCAAAATATAGTCCGGCCCACCATGGCTGAAAAAGGTTGCTGACCCCTGTACTGGAGCCTCAACTTCAGGATCTGTCCTTCCAGTGAGCACTCAGGGCTGATTTCCTTAAGAATGGATAGGTTTGATCTTCTTGCAGTCCATGGGACTCTTAAGAGTCTCCTCCAGCACCATAATTCAAAAGCATCAATTCTTCGGCAATCAGCCTTCTTTATGGTCCAGCTCTCACTTCCGTACATTACTACTGGGAAAACCATAGCTTTAACTATACGGACCTTTGTTGGCAAGGTGATGTCTTTGCTTTTTAAGATGCTGTCTAGGTTTGTCATTGCTTTTCTCCCAAGAAGCAGGCATCTTCTAATTTCGTGAGTGCTGTCACCATCTGCAGTGATCATGGAGCCCAAGAAAGTGAAATCTCTCACTGCCTCCATTTCTTCCCCTTCTATTTGCCATGATCTTAGTTTTTTTGATGTTGAGCTTTAGACCATATTTTGCGCTCTCCTCTTTCTGGGTTGAGAGGTCGGGGTACAAGTCCCCCGCGGGTCCATGCGGTCAGTAAAACATGGAAATTCCTTAACTAGTTAAGGACATGAGTGAGATAGGTGAGATTTATATAAGACAATAGGATAATGAGAAGAATCTGCTAAATATATTACAACTATGAGACCCGTTAGGTGAGGCGGGGGAAGTCCACCCAACAAGATCAGGAAATAAGAATGGGAAATAGCAATAAGAGTATGTATTGTTGCGAAATTTGTGTTTTGTTGTTGTTGTTTGTTTTTGGATTAAGTTTTGTGTTTTGTTTGTTTTATTGATTAAGACTATGTTAGTGAATGGAATATTATATGTTTGAAAACCCAATAAAAATTATTTTTTTTTTAAAAAAGAAAAAGTAAAAGATGGAAATTCCAGCTAAGCAATTTGGAGCAAAACAGCAGTCAGTAGACTTAGATCCTATGTTGTTGTGCAACAGGTTCAACAGCAGCGAGTGAACATAGAGCATGGGGTGACATTGACTTTTAAAACTTTCCCACCATATCCCAGAATAGAGTTTGCACAGCATCATCAATACATCATTGCTACATCACTAACATGTCACAAAAGGGGAGGGTTACACAAGATTAGCATAGACAGATATGTCAGGGCAACACCTAAGTATAAGATTAGCATAGGCAAACATGTCTTAAGTACCCACTACCCAAAACTACAATAGAACTTCCTTTGCATGTCTGGAGCCTGGGGCAAATCCTGTGATGAGATTTGGCTTCCCTTGGAGAACAATGAGCCCAGCAATTGTCACCTCTGTGTAGGAGGTGTGTATAGGTGTCTTCATGCTTAGGGAGTTGGCAGGGAAAAGAATCCTTTTCCCAAGGGCAAAGTGGCTTTGGAATGGAGGAACTTGGCAAAGGCGTTGATTTTGTATGATTCATAAAGCTACCCTGTTTCCCCTTTTTTAATACGTAGTCATAAAGTAAGACATGGCAGGTTTTTTTTTACCTTTGTGAGAAGTAAGACGTACCCCAAAAGTAAGCCATGGTGCCGCCATTGTTCCCGTCGCCTCCTCAGCCCCTCCTGCGTGCGCAGGGAGCCAGCGAACCAGTGAGAGGCACGGGGGGGGGGAATGCACCTCTTGCGGAGTTCTGCCCCGCCTGCTTAGCATGCAGGGAGAGGTGCGCACGCACGGGGGGGAAGACGCCTCTTCCTGCTCCACCTGTTCCCCGTGCGCAGGGAGCCAGCGAACCAGCGAGAGGCACGGGGGGAAACGCGCCTCTTGCGGAGTTCTGCCCCGCCTGCTCAGCGTTCATGGGGAGGCTGTACCGTACCATACTGACGTAATAAAAATAAGACATCCCCCAAAAATAAGCCACCCTGTGTTTTTTTGAGGAAAACAAATTATAAGACGGTGTCTTAAAAAGGGGGAAAGACGGTAGGTATCTTCCCTGAGCTGTCGTCGAAAGGATACATTCAGGCATAATATTTGTAACATTTAACAACTTTAAAGATGCGGCCCCCCTCTAATTTCTGTAACAATCGTTTTCTTTATTCATCGATACAACCTGAGTGTAGGATGGAGGGGTCACAGCACTGACACCCCAAGCAGATCTTGCTTCTCCGTTGCCCAGAGGTTTGGCTCCAGCACAGAGCAAGCCAGTCTCTGTGTCTCCAGCTTCCAGCTCAGCTGCTGCACAACTCCCTCTGGCTCTTGCTCTCCTACCTAGCAGCCAGGTGAGATGGGGGGGGGAGAGGGAGGAAATTTCCTGGGTTGGCCCATTCCTTTGCTGCAGCTCAAGCTGCCAGCAAAGATCACTATGTTATCAAGGAAAAGTTCAGAAAAGTCCCCTACTAGATCCTGACCCTCCCTGAGTACAGGACGCCCAGGAATAGGAAGGAATTTAGGGCATCATCCAGACTGACCCCTCCCCAACCCACAAGTGTGTGAATGTGTGTGTGTAAAAAGACCCTGCAGTTGTGCAACAGGCAGGACACAGAGCATCAGTCAGAAACATCAAAAATCAATACAAACCAGTTAAAGGTAGATAGCCGTGTTGGTCTGCCATAGTCAAAACAAAATAAAAAAATTCCTTCCAGTAGCACCTTAGAGACCAACTAAGTTTGTTCTTGGTATGAGCTTTCGTGTGCATGCACACTTCTTCAGATACACTGAAACAGAAGTCACCAGACCCTTATATATAGTGAGAGGGTGGGGAGGGGTATATAAGGGTCTGGTGACTTCTGTTTCAGTGTATCTGAAGAAGTGTGCATGCACACGAAAGCTCATACCAAGAACAAACTTAGCTGGTCTCTAAGGTGCTACTGGAAGGAATTTCAATACAAACCAGTTCACCCAACAAAGAGCAGACTCAGAGTCAGGTAACTTTTTTAAAAAAATGAAAGTAGCACAGATTTGATGTATGTAAATTCCTTTTGCACAGCAGCGTCCACATTTACAATTGAGATTGGACTAGATGACCCTCGTGGTCCCTCCCAACTCTGCAATTCTATGGTTATTATTATCCTGAAGACAAAGGTTGCACCAGCAGGGTGTGTCTGTGTGCCTTTACTCTTGCAGTTCTCAGCCCTGTCCACTTGATGTCGCAAAAAACCCAGCATTCACCAGCAAGTGTTGGAGCGAAGCCTTCTGAGGCTCTACTGCAGTGTTTTTCAACCACTGTTCCGCGGCACACTAGTGTGCCGCGAGATGTTGCCTGGTGTGCCGTGGGAAAAATTCGAAAGATTTAAAAAAAAATTTTTTCGCCCACTAGGCAGGCGCCGGCCTGTGTCCTGGGTATGGGGGTGGTGGGGTTTTTGACCCCACTCTTGGCCAGCAGGGGCACCGATTTACTTTATATATTTCTTTATATATAGTCAATATAGGCACAGAGTTAAATTTTTTAACATTTTCTAATGGTGGTGTGCCTCGTGATTTTTTTCATGAAACAAGTGTGCCTTTGCCCAAAAAAGGTTGAAAAACACTGCTCTACTGTCACCACAATAAAATGACCAGTAAAGGTAAAGGTACCCCTGACTGTTAGGTCCAGTCGCGGACGACTCTGGGGTTGCGGCGCTCATCTCACTCTATAGGCCGAGGGAGCCGGCGTTTGTCTGCAGACAGTTTTTCCGGGTCATGTGGCCAGCTTGACTAAGCCGCTTCTGGCAAACCAGAGCAGCGCACGGAAATGCAGTTTAGCTTCCCGTCGGAGCGGTACCTATTTATCTACTTGCACTTTGCTTTCGGACTGCTAGGTGGGCAGGAGCAGGGACCGAACAATGGGAGCTTACCCCATCGCGGGGATTCGAACAGCCGACCTTCTGATCGGCAAGTCCTAGGCTCTGTGGTTTAGAGCCAGCGCCACCTGAGCCATGACTTAAAACTGCCACTGGCTTCCTGCTTTCCCTGAAGAGGGACTCACATAGTCTGCAAGGCCGTTCCCCTCAAGCCCTGCCTCCTTGACATCCTATGCAACATCAGGTGTGGGGCAGGTGAGGTCACGACTTTCTGCAGAAACTTAGGAGGCCACAGGAGGCAGCGATGGGCATCAATGGATTGTTGTGGGTTTGGGAGGGTCAGTCTGGATAGGGCCTGTGAGCCTCTCCGTTTTATGCTTCAGTTGTGTTGTTGTTGTTTAGTTGTTTAGTCGTGTCCGACTCTTTGTGACCCCCTGGACCAGAGCACGCCAGGCACTCCTGTCTTCCACTGCCTCCCGCAGTTTGGTCAGACTCATGTTAGTAGCTTCGAGAACACTGTCCAACCACCTCGTCCTCTGTCGTCCCCTTCTCCTTGTGCCCTCCATCTTTCCCAACATCAAAGTCTTTTCCAGTTGTATATATGTGTTAAATAAAACCATATAACCTAAAGACAACACAGTCTTTGCTGACCTTCATTCTGAGAAAATGCAACCTGGAGTCTCTCACAGCTCAGAGTACTGTATGTTTGACAAAGTCCCCCATGATATTCTTGTGGAGAAGCAGGTAAAATGTGGGCTGGACATGGTAATTGTTAGGTGGATTTGTAGCTGGTAGATTGACTGAACCCAAAGAGTGCTCACTAATGGTTCCTTATCACCCTGGAAAAAGTGATAGATGGGGTGCTACAGGGTTCTGACCTGGGAGTATTATTGTTCAACATCTTTATAAATGACTTGGATGAAGGAACTGGGGTGAAATATACTCGGAGTCGAGTGTGGATTTCATGCTCTTTATTCAGCTCATAGTAGCGAGGAATGAAAGTTTCCCCAGAACATCTGCTTTATATACATTATTTACACAATGGGCCCCACGTGATTGGCTAATTCCCGGATACTCCTGTAGGCCAATCCGGTTGCGGATTCACTTCCACCTGGAGCTGGATTGGGTGGCTCCTGCAGACCAATCAAACTGCTGCATTCTGGATCCTATTGTTCTAGGACCAATCAGACTGCTGCATTCTGAATCCTATTGTTCTAGGACCAATCAGACTGCTGCCTTTTGGATCCTATTCAACTCAGTACATAACATGGGGGGATGCTCATCAAATTTGCAGATGACACAAAATCGGGAGAGGTAGCTAATGCTCCAGAAGACAGAATCAGGATGACCTTAACAGATTGGAAAACAGGTCCAAAATGAACAAAATGAATTTCAACAGGGACAAATGTCAGGTTCTGCACTTAGGCAGGAAGAACCAGATGCACAAATAAACGATGGGGGACACCTGGTTTATTAGGACATGTGAAAAGGATTGAGGGGTCTTAGTGGACCACAAGCTTAACATGAGACAACAGTGTGATGCAACAGCAAAAAAAAAAAAAAAAAAAAAAAAAAAATCAACAAATGCTATTTTAGGCTGCATCAGCAGAAGCCTAGTGTCCAGGTCAAAGGAAGTCATAGTCCCACTCCATTCTGCCTCGGTCAGACCACACTTGGAGTCCCATGTCCAATTTTGGGTGCCGCAATTTAAGAAGGATGTTGACAAGCTGGAAGGTGTGCAGAGGAGGGCGACTAAGAGGATCAAGGGTCTGGAAACCAAGCCTGATGAGGAATGGTTGAAGGAGCTGGGTGTGTTTAGCCTGGAAAAGAGGAGACTGAGAGGACATTTGAAGGGCCGTTGCATGGAAGAGGGAGCATGCTGTTTGTTTTCTCCGGCTCTGGAGGGTAGGACCCAAAACAATGGCTCCAGGTTACAAGAAAGGAGATTTCAACTCAACATTAGGAAGGACTTTCTGACAGCAAGGGTTGTTTGGCAGTGGAACAAACTCCCCTGGGAGGTTGTCAATGCTCCTTCCTTGGAGGTTGGATGGCCATCTGTCCTGGATGAGATCCTTGCATTGCACGGGGTTGGACTAGATGTCCTTTGGAGTCCCTTCCAAACCTATGATTCTATGATTGCACGTTCGTATACATAGCTTGGTATTGTGTATACCAACAGTGACCCCCAAGCCGATGCTCAGCGACATTCGAGATCTGGCTTCCATAACCTCCCTCCCAGACTCTGGCGTATCACAGTGGCCAAGAGGCAGGTTTTTAGAGTTCTGTGTGATCCCACTGTCCTCTGCCTCCCTGTCACGTGGGCGCTTTGCTAATGCTTGCAGCCCCGCTTTAGTTAATGAACTAATCCCTGCGTCTGTTCCATTCACAGTGACGGAGGGGAATGTGTTTGGGCAGATGAGCTGCTGTTAGAAACACCCCAGAGGGATGCTGTCTGGGGAGCCTGCATTCAAATCACCTGCCTTCTACATGAGGTGGTGCCCTTTGCCCCGGGGACAGCCTCCTTGTCAGAGGGACGGAGCTGACATGATGGGCCCACAGCTGCCAACTGAGTCCAGCTGCCCAAGAGGCAAGCATCCCCACCCACCCTCTCTGAGACCTGACAATCCCATCCGAAGCTCGTCAGCTTGTTAAATAACAATTCAGCCAACCAATGGGATAGAGGCCGTGATGATGACAGCATTTTGGCTGGACTGAGATGGGGGGGCGGGGCAGAGCAGGGTTATCTAACAAGCCTCAGCTCTCGTTAACCATTTCCTTAATGTGACATCTGGTTCATTTAAAAAACAAAACAAAACAGAAACCCTGCAGCTGCAGAATGCAGGTCTATTCTCGTCGGTCCTTTTCAACAATGTTGTTTTGTAGGCTTCAGTGTTCCTCAAGTACTGGGCTGGCACCCTCCATGTAGGTCTTGAGCCATTTTGGGGTGGGCATCAGTCTCAAACGTGCCCACTGCCTCCCTTGCCAGCCCTGCTGTGCCTTAGCTTTTGGACTGGACCCATGCCACCACCAGCAGCAACTAACACTTCACATGCTGAGAAAAGGCATTTTCAATTAGATTTTTTACTAGTACCCCAAGATCTATCAAATGGAGTCCTGGTGAACCCCCCCAAAAACAAACAAACAACAACAACAAACAAACAAACAAAAAACCCCATACACTTAGAATGCAAGAATTCAGAATTTCATAGAATCTTGGAGTTGGAAGGGACCCCTAAGGGTCATCTAGACCAACCCCCTGCAATGCAGGAATCTCAGCTAAAGCATCCATGACAGGTGACCATCCAACCGCTGCTTAGAAACCTCCAAGGAAGGAGGTTTTGTTCTGCATGCCCAAACTGAACAGAGCTCACAGGCCGCCCACCCCCAAAACATCCACTCCTGGTTCCCCCTTGCTCTCAGCTTTCTCTGGTCGCGACCACACTTCCCCCAGAGAATCCTGGGAACTGTAGTGTGTTAAGGGTGCCGGGAATTGTTGGTAAACTACAGCTCCCAGGATGGAACGTGCTGTACATTTACTGTGTGAATGGAATAATTTCAGCAGTACAGTTCAGGGTGGGGGTGTTATTTTTTTGTGCCACCATTCTTAAAAAAAATTGGGAGGCATAAATTCTTGTCAATCTAATTCAAGTCATCTAGAGATCTGCCAGCAGAGCCCAGTGTACCTCCAGCCCACCACTGGCATCAGCTGCATATGGAATATAGGCTGTTTTCTCGCCCAGAGAAGGGGCTAGACCTCTGCCTTCTGTCATCTGAATCGTCTGGGCAGAGATACTCCCACCCCACCCTAAATGCTGAAGGTAAGGTAAAGGGACTCCTGACCATTAGGTCCAGTCATGTCCGACTCTGGGGTTGCGGCACTCATTCCGCTTTATTGGCCAAGAGCCGGCGTATAGCTTCCGGGTCATGTGGCCAGCAGGACTAAGCCGCTTCTGGCGAACCAGAGCAGCGCACGGAAACGGCGTTTACCTTCCCGCTGCAGCGGTACCTATTTATCTTGCACTTTGATGTGCTTTCGAACTGCTAGGTGGGCAGGAGCTGGGACCGAGCAACGGGAGCTCACCCCGTCACGGGGATTCGAACCGCCGACCTTCTGATCAGCAAGCCCTAGGCTCTGTGGTTTAACCCACAGCGCCACCTGGGTCCCTAATGCTGAAGGACCTTTCTGGAAATTCCCACGGAGGTAGCACAGGGACGGTAAGGTTAGCTGGATGGTAAAAAAAATGGCAATTATATTTTGCCCAAAATGCTTTTCTACCAGTCTGTTTCAGTGCAGCTGGAGGGGTTCAGGCGCAGATCAGAACGTTAGATTTGTGCAGTTAAAGTGTGTTAAAGCATGCCCCACTTTTATTTTTATATAAAAAGTGGTTTTCCCCTCTGGTTTGGAAAACTAATTGAAGTGGGAAGCAGGTAGCTCAGTCGGGAGAGCATGAGCCTCTTAGGGTCAAGGGTTCGAGTCCCATGTTGGGCAAAAGATTCCTGCATTGCAGGGGTAGGTAGGGTTAGAGTGCCCTCGTGGCCCCTTCCACCTCTGTGGTTCAATGGTTCTACAGCATGATGTAAACTGCAAGCCAGACAGGATGGATAGATGCTCACTGTCCTGTGATCTATAGCTGAGGGGGAAATTTGATTCTGTTGGCATTTTAATCCAGCTCTCCATCAGGGGTGCCAGAAGGCAGCTCCTCCTGCAAGTCAGTTACGCAGATCCAGGTAGGTGTGTTGGTGTTTGTGTGTGGTATGCCCCACAGAGGACCTTAAGGTCCACGAATAACAATAGCTTAAGTGCCCCGGGCCCCAAAGATTATCCCCCACAAGGGCCAGGGCTTTTTCAGTGTTGGCTCCGACCTGGTGGAATGCTCTGTCCCATGAGACTAGGGCCCTGCGGGACCTGACCTCCTTCCGCAGGGCCTGTAAGACAGAGTTATTCCGCCTGGCCTTCAATCTAGCCTGATCCCCTGTTCCTTTCCCCCCTTCCCTTTTTTCTGAAGAAACCCTTCTGGGTCCCCACATTAAAATTCTTCCCTGGTCTCCCTACTGGCCTAGCAAGACTAACTTGACCAGTTAGCCCTGGTGATCCCACTGATGTTTGTTTTTTATGCTGTTTTTAGCTGTTTTTAAAGTTGTTTTTAATCCTGGTTTTTGGACCGGGAAGGGCGGGGTATAAATAAAAATTTATTATATTATTATTTATTATGTGTTAGTTATAGGTACCGGCAGAGCAGCTCCCTGCCCCACCATTGCCCCCTCGGCCTCACCTGCCCCATCTCTCCGGGGTCAAACAGCCTGCTTTGGGAAAGCCCTACATTAATATAATAAAATGACCTATTGGCTTGGGATGTTTAATCTCCCCATGAAAACATTGACAGATGCTCTTTTTGTAGATTAACAGGACATGCTTTTCAGATGAACCCAAAGCACAGGCGCAGGAGGAGGGCCGGCTGGGGTTTGGTGGTGGCTTCCTTTATGGCCAAGCCATCAATGCCGAGAAGAGTGGAAACTACCATTCACAACACCCTCTTGGGCAACTCAACAGCTTCAGGTGGTGAGGGAGGAAATGCAAGGTTCCATTGCAAGGTTAGAACACAGGTATGGTGTCACTGTAATAATAGCAAAAAGCAAAGCTATTGTGAATTTGGACAGAATTTAGCCTCTAAAGCTAGGAATGCAGATACAGGGAAGGAATAGTCCCACTCTCTTCTGCCTTGGTCAGCCCACACCTGGAGACCTGTTTTGAGTTCTGGGCGCCACAATTAAAGAAGGATGTTGACAAGCTGGAAGGTGTGCAGAAGAGGGCCAGCAAGAGGATCAAAGGTCTGGAAACCAAGCCTGATGAGGAACGGTTGAAGGAGCTGAGTATATTTCCCAGTGCAATGCGCTCTACGTGGGACTACCTTTGAAGGTGACCCGGAAACTGCAATTAATCCAGAATGCAGCAGCTAGACTGGTGACTGGGAGTGGCCGCCGGGACCACATAACACCGGTCCTGAGAGAACTACATCGGCTCCCAGTACGTTTCCGAGCACAATTCAAAGTGTTGGTGCTGACCTTGAAAGCCCTAAACGGCCTCGGTCCTGTATACCTGAAAGAGCGTCTCCACCCCCATCGTTCAGCCCGGACACTGAGGTCCAGTGCCGAGGGCCTTCTGGCGGTTCCCTCCCTGCGAGAAGCAAAGCTACAGGGAACCAGGCAGAGGACCATCTCGGTAGTGGCGCCCGCCCTGTGGAACGCCCTCCCAGCAGAGGTCAAAGTGATAAACAACTATCTGACATTCAGAAAATACCTGAAGGCAGTCCTGTTTAGGGAAGTTTTTAACCTGTGATATTTTAATGTATTTTAATATTTGTTGGAGGCCGCCCAGAGTGGCTGGGGGGACCCAGCCAGATGGGCGGGGTACAAATAATAAATTATATTATTATTATTATTATTATTATTCCCCTGGAAAAGAGGAGGCTGAGAGGTGATATGAAAGCCCTCTCCCAAGGTCTGAAGGGCTGTCCCATGGAAGATGGAGCAAGCTTGTTTTCTCCTGCTCCAGAGGAGTGGATCCAAACCAGTGCATTCAAATGACAAGAAAGGAGACTGACTAAGCATTAGGAAGAACTTAGAGGAGGAGAAAACCTTGTCTCTACCCACTTGGCCTGTGCCAAGCGTAATTTTATAAATTTCCTTCATACTGCCTTTTTGTGGGAGATGAGTGGGAATGTGGATGAGGGAATATTGATTAATATTTCCTATCCCAGCTTGTGCTAACAAGCTCCAAACTAGCAGAGTTTCTCATCCCCAATAAAGCGCAGCAAAACGTGGCGTTTAAGTTCCTGTGAACTTCTAGAACAAGGCAGATCCTGGCATATATTTCCCCTGGTTCCCTCTTAAAAGAAAATACACGACACATAAGCTTATAAAAGTATAAAGGTTTTACTCACAGACTTTCCAGAGATTACACGTCTCAGAAGGCAGGCTAGCTTAGATTAAATGTATGTACATGTGGACATTCTCCTTAAGGGAGAAGGGTCCACTTGGGCCCTCTCGGCTGGAAGCCAAGAGTGCATCTCTTGAGGTGTTGCATCCTCGGAGTCCTGATGGGAAGAGAGGGACAGTAGCAGCTCACCTGTATCTTTGAATAGCTACAGGTAAGGCCACTCCCACTTCTGGTCACACAAAGGAAATGATTTCAGTCTTGGCACAGGAAACTCTACCTGGAGGACCAAGACCCCTTTGTGTACACTCTAGGAATGTTGTGATTGACTGCACCAGTGTTATACATCCCACACTTTTGCCTTTCCCCCCTAAATTTAAAAGTCCCAAATACTGCAATCTTTCTTTACAGGGGAGTCCCTGCCTCCCCTTTATCATTTCGGTTGTCCTTTCCTAACAAGTTTAATTAATAATAATAATAATGTCAATATATACATTTATTATCCTTGCACTTATTTAAGAATGTATACATCCATACAACAGAGAATCCCTGTCAGATTAGGAGCAGTGGAGCCAAAATGTAGACATGGGATGTCAAAAGAGATTTTGCACTACACCCATTTTTTGCACACCCCATTGGAGAGAAGTCAACTCTGCTCCACATTGGTGCAAAACCTAGTGGGCCATGAAGTTGCCTTGTCAACATTCTGTTCCGGAGATTTGCTGTGACGATGAGGGCCGAAAATCTCTGTTCACGGCAGATGCACCTTAATTTCTCAGCTCGGATATCGACAGCTGTTAAATGAAACACGCAGGCAGGATTGCTCAATTGGCTCACACAACTTTAATCATGCATTTGATTTTACTGTAACTTTTCATCAGGAATCTGCATGGAGGGGACATTTGGAAAAACCTGTGGAAGGAGACGCACCATTCCGTTTGCAAAGCTTTTGCCTCAGAGATCTGAAGAGGCTACTTGTTCCCTTTTATCGACAGCCGTCGCCAGAAATGAAAGCCACACAATGACAAAACACTAAAAAACAATGCACGAAGGTTCTGCATTGTACAGCGCGATCCGTAATAATTAAACCAACAGAATCTGCAGAATAATTGTGGAGCCTCTAAAACAAACATCCTTTCTGGGTCCAGGACCAACGAGGAACAGCGTGATTAATAGCCAGAACAGTTTCTCTTCAGAAGACAGGCTGCTTAATTGTTTGCTTAGCCATTTCCCTCTTAATGTTCGATCCAGAGGACATTTCCATACATTATGGTGCCGGATTTCCTGTCCGATTCATATGGGCACGTCTGACTTTGAAAACACAGCCTGCTCTGTCATTGCGAAATTACAGCTGCTTACCATCTGGCTGAAATTGCAGGGGGATCTGCTTCCCTGGGTTTTAGAACTTAAGACTGTAGTTAAGTAATGGAGACAGACTGTGCTGAAGTAGGCAACTTCCAGCCAGCAGAGCCTATCAATCAGTTATCTCAGTTTCATTGGATGCATAAGAACCTAAGGAGAGCATGCTGGGATCAGGCCAGTGGCTCATCAACAGATGGTTGTGGGAAACCCGCAAGCAGGATTCGAACACAAGAGGAACTCTCCCCTCCCATGGCTCCCAGCAACTGCTGTTCAGAAGCATTGCTGCCTCTGAATGTGGAGGCAGAGAAGAGTCATCCTGGCTAGTAGCCACCGATAGCCCTCTCCTCCTCCATGAATTTGTCCAATCGTCTCCGAAAGCCATCTAGGTTGGTGGCCATCACTGCCTCCTGTGGCAGGGAGTTCCATGGTTTAACTATGCACTGCATGAAGAAGTCATTTCTCTGTCTTGAATCTTGGCTGGATGTTCATGAGTTCCAGTGTTATGAGAGGAAGAAGAATATTTCTCTCTCCACATTCTCCGTGCCGTGCATAATTGTATAAACTTGTATCAAGTTGCCTCTTTACTCGCCTTTCCTCTGAACTAAAAAGTCCCAAATGCTGCATACGGGAGATGCTCCCTCCCCTCAATCATTTTGCTTGCCCTTTTCTGAAACTGTTCCAGCTCTGCAGCATTGGATAAAGAAAAGCCTGAACTTGGCGTTCCCTGGAAAGTTCCTGAGACAAGTCTCTTTGCAGAATGACATTGTTGTTGTTGTTGTTCAGTCGTTCAGTCGTGTCCGACTCTTCGTGACCCCCTGGACCAGAGCACGCCAGGCACGCCTATCCTTCACTGCCTCTCGCAGTTTGGCCAAACTCATGTTAGTAGCTTCGAGAACACTGTCCAGCCATTCTGTCCTCTGCCGTCCCCTTCTCCTTGTGCCCTCCATCTTTCCCAACATCAGGGTCTTTTCTAGGGAGTCTTCTCTTCTCATGAGGTGGCCAAAGTCTTGGAGCCTCAGCTTCAGGATCTGTCCTTCCAGTGAGCACTCAGGGCTGATTTCCTCCAGAATGGATCGGTTTGATCTTCTTGCAGTCCATGGGACTCTCAAGAGTCCCATAACATTATAAACCCTTTGACATTATAAACCCTTAAAATTCAGGACTCTCTTAATTTTAATTGTTTTTAAAAAGCCACTTCTTCAAATGCCAATATGTGAAATTATCCTTTTGACAAGGTGCCCCATGATATTCTTGTAAAGGAGCTGGTAAAATGCGGGCTAGACAATGCTACCATTCAGTGGATTTGTAACTGGCTGACTGACCAAACCCAAAGGGTGCTCATCAATGGCTCCAGGGGCGTACCCAGGATCAAAACTGGGGGGGGGGGCAAGCCATGGTCGTTCAGGTTTGCTTTGAATGGACACTGATCATTTTTGCTTCTAGGGCTGCCTTCTAGGGGGGGGCAGCTGCCCCCCTCTGCCCCCCCTGGGTACGCCCATGAATGGCTCCTCTTCATCCTGGAGAGAAGTGACTAGTGGGGTGCCACAGGGTTCTGTCTTGGGCCCAGTCTTATTCAACATCTTTATCAATGACTTGGATGATGGGCTTGAGGGCATCCTGATCAAGTTTGCAGATGACACCAAATTGGGAGGGGTGGCTAATACCCCAGAGGACAGGATCACACTTCAAAATGACCTTAACAGATTAGAGAATTGGGCCAAAGCAAACAAGATGAATTTTAACAGGGAGAAATGTAAAGTACTACACTTGGGCAAAAAAAAATATGAAAGGCACAAATACAGGATGGGTGACACCTGGCTTGAGAGCAGTACATGTGAAAAGGATCTAGGAGTCTTGGTAGACCACAAACTTGACATGAGTCAACAGTGTGAGGTAGCAGCTAAAAAAGCCAATGCAATTCTGGGCTGCATCAATGGGAGTATAGCATCTAGATCAAGGGAAGGAATAGTACCACTGTATTCCGCTCTGTTCAGACCTCACCTGGAATACTGTGTCCAGTTCTGGGCACCACAGTTCAAGAAGGATACTGACAAGCTGGAACGTGTCCAGAGGAGGGCAACCAAAATGGTCAAAGGCCTGGAAACGATGCCTTATGAGGAACGGCTTAGGGAGCTGGGTATGTTTAGCCTGGAGAAGAGAAGGTTAAGGGGTGATATGATAGCCATGATCAAATATATAAAAGGATGTCATATAGAGGAGGGAGAAAGGTTGTTTTCTGCTGCTCCAGAGAAGCGGACACAGAGCAATGGATTCAAACTACAAGAAAGAAGATTCCACCTAAACATTAGGCAGAACTTCCTGACAGTAAGAGCTGTTCGACAGTGGAATTTGCTGCCAAGGAGTGTGGTGGAGTCTCCTTCTTTGGAGGTCTTTAAGCAGAGGCTTGACAGCCACCTGTCAGGAATGCTTGGATGGTGCTTCCTGCTTGGCAGGGGGTTGGACTGGATGGCCCTTGGGGTCTCTTCCAACTCTAGGATTCTATGATTTTATGATTTTATGATTCTATGATTCTATGATCCTGGGTGGGAAACATCAAGTCGAGCAGCTCTTTCTCCTTCTTTACCTCCGCCCCATTTGGTCTATTTCTTCCTGGCCTCCTTTGCAAACGTGGAAGGTCGGCGGGTCCCAGCGATGCCATCCAGCCTGACCTCTGCTAATTGAACATCCTCCAGCCATTTCTATATCCAGCGCCGCTTAAATCATTCTTAGCTGAAACGTTTGTCTGCGAAGGTCAGCTGGCCTTGCTCTGATGGCTGCGGGTAATGGAGAATCTGTCTGTTCTGATGAAGATTTAAGCGGCGGTGCTTAAAATAAGACCTGTCTTTTTCCCCCTAATTTAGATTTCCCTGCCTTCAGCTCCTGGCTCTTGGCTGTTCTTTACTGCTGTCTTCCGCTGGGTGAAGGATTGGGCCAGCGTGTGCTAAACTTTTTCTTTGTGAAGGTTTGTATACATTGCTGTTGCCAGAGGCGCTGAGAACATGGCTCCAGAGGGCACCAAGAATTGGGTCCTGCCTGGTGGAGGTGTCCATGCCAGGCAGGAACCGACTGCCCTTAATCTACCACCATTTTCTCTTTGGGTGAAGCACCCAAGATGATCAGGAACAGCTGGGTGACAGAATGAATTCTTGCTCTACATTGGAACATCTCTCTCTACTGTGTATCTTGGAAAGCTGTGTTATGCGCTACCGATCGCCGTTATTTCAGAAACGCACTTATCCAGGTTCTGCCTCCATTGAATGAAGGTTGGCAGAGACTGTGGTGTATTTAGGATTTATGTTTTTTTGTGGGAGATTTGCAGCCCTATCTAATAATGCACATTCTTGCAAGTTAGCATGTGAAGGGGTTAAAACCACAGAGCCACAGGCTGATAGGCAGGCCCAGACCATAGAAATGGAGCTGGTAGAAAGGGCTCTGTGTGAGGTCATTTCCACATCCCTCCTGAGGGGGAAGGAGCATATAGTACTGTATTTTTCTGTGTATAAGATGCCCCCTATTTTTTGGGACTCAAAATTAAGAAAATGCACTATGCATTATCTGTGTATAAGACGACCTCTTATTTTAAACTTCAGAAATTTAGGAAAAAATATAGTCTTATACATGGAAAAATACGGTAATTCCTATTCCTTTCCCTCAACCCCTTTCTCTTCAACCAATGATGGGAGCAGAAGTATGTATATCCAACTACTGTACTCCAGTCTTAGGCAAATGCTTATAAATGTAAGTCTCTTGCATGCATTTATTTTACTGCTGTTGCTGCTTACTCATGACTATGAGTAAATCATATTTTAAACTTACATGTGCAGCAATGCAGAAATGTGCCTAAAATTCATATATTTGTGAAAATAACACATATAAATGCCTTGTATCAGTCAGTACCACCTACTAAAACGTGTTTGCTAAGAGAAATTTGCATCAAAATACTAATTTTCATCAGGATTTTTGCAAACTGCTGCAGCAATATGCACTGAATTTAAAATTGGAAAAATGAGAAACTTAGAGAACCAAAATGGAGAGCTGTGCCTATCCCTAATCTGGAGCAGATCTCTCCATCTCTTTGCATCTCAGGCAATGCCAACTTTTGCAAGGTGACCCCCCAAATCCTGCTACTGGCCATATGTCTTTTATTCAGGGTCCCATAATAAGCATCAGGGAAGTGGAAGTAATGGTCCCAGGTGTCCTGGGTCTATTCCAGGGCAAATCTTTGGCTGCATGGAAGAAGGAAGCAAACAATGACTATATTGTGCAGGGTTGAGAAAGTCACACAGCGTGGGTTGCTATCTTTGGACCTGAAATGCCATGAAGGCTCCTGGGTGACCTTGAAGCCAGTCACACCCTCTCTGCCTGGCCTAACCTACCTCACAAGGGCGTTGTGAGGATTAAATGAGGAAGAAGGAGAGCCACCTTGAGCTCCTGTGAGAAAAATGGTGGCATACAAATGCAATAAACAATTAAACAGTCACTCTGATGCCTTGAAAAGAGCTCAGCTCAGATTTAGCAGAGTCCTAAATTGCCTCTTTAATTGCCAGCGACAAAAGACTCCTGCAAGGCGATTCTCCTGGGGCAGCACCCATTGTCTTGGCTTGATCTGTGGTGGGTGGACTCAACAAGGAAGTCTGGGGAAGTGCTGGCAACTGAGCGATGCAGAGAGCTGTTGCTATTTTAGTTTCTTCTTCTTCTGAGGCCGAGAAGAAAGAACGGGGAGCGCGTGTCCTTCTCCTGCATTGAGCCAACTGCAGCTGGCTGCCTTGGTTGGCAGCCCAGGGAGAGGAAAAAGCCGATGCGCTCACAGGGCGAGAGAGTGGTGATGAATTGTCACTGTCTCCTTGGTGAGCGATCGCTTCCCAAATCCACTTTGTTCTAGCTTTTTAACAGCAAAACAGAGCTGCCGTGCACTCAAGTTCGGTTTTTCATTTGGCCACGCAGCTGTGTGCTCCTGGAATCTCATCAGTTCTGCTGGGAAAGGAAATAAACCCATTTGCGAGGCATTCGGAGCAAGCGTTTCCCGGGTATCCAGAGCCAGGAGTTTATGCATTCATTTCCACTCCTTTCTAAACAAAAAACCAAAAACCCAAAGAGGGGAGTGAATCACAAACACAGAGGCACACACGCCACCTGCGTGTTCAAAGCAGGGCTTGTTGCTCCCAGATCGGTCCTCGCAGATTCTCAACCCCAAATCCCACTTCCACTGGGCTTCTCATACATGACACCAGCCCACATTAGAACATAGGGATGGACAGCTGGATCAGGCCAATGGCCTGTCTAGACCAGGATCCTACTGTCTCAATCAGAAGGGGAAGCAAGCCCAGGTGGTACCCGGGGCGGAATTCTTTTTGTCACCCCCCCCACTTTGCCAGGGCACTGGCAGAGCTGCACCCAGTGGCATAGCAAGTCACCCCCACCCCCCAAAAAATGATGGTGCCACTTTGTGAGGTGTGGGGTTTTTTGTGTGTGTGTCTATTATCTCTCTTTTTAAAATAAAGTTAAAATTTAATTAAAAATATATAAAATAAAATAAAATAAAATAAAATAAAATAAAATAAAAAAGTGTCACCCCCCTCTGATGGTGCCACTTTGCGAGGTGTGGGTTTTTTTGTGTGTGTCTATTATCTCTTTTTTTTCAAAAGTTAAAATTAAAAAAGAAAAGAAAAAGTTTTTAAAGTTTTTTATTTTTAAGTGTCACCCCCCTCTGGGGTGGAACCTGGGGTGGACCGCCCCCATCGCCCCCCTTGCTACGCCCCTGGTCTCAGTGGCCAACCAGCTGCCTTTATGGGAATCCTGCAAGCAGGATCAGAACACAAGAGCCCTCTCCCCTCCTGCAATTTTTAGCAACTGGTGTTCAGAAGCATCGCTGCCTCCAATTGCGGAAGCAGATAATAGCCATCATGGTTAGTAGCCATCAATAGCCTTCACGTCCTCCATGAATTTGTCCAATCCTCTTTGAAAGGATGGCCATCTGTCATGGATCCTTTAGCTGAGATTCCTGCATTGCAGGCGGTAGGACTAGCTGACCAACTCGACAATTCTATTATCCTAAAGACACCTAGGCCATTGGCCGTCACATGACAATTGCAGGCACTATATAACAACAACAACAACAACAACAGCAGCAGCAGCAGCAGCAACAACAACAACATATTATGGGCTGCTTCCAGCAAAATATTAAAATACAACAATTCATTAAATATTAAAAGCTTCCCAAAACAGGGCTGCCTTCAGATGTCTTCTAAAAGTCAGATAGTTGTTTATTTCTTTGACATCTGGTGGGAGGGCGTTCCACAGGGTGGGTGCCACTACCAAGAAGGCCCTCTGGCTGGTTCCCTGTAACTTCGCTTCTCACAGGGAGGGAACCGTCAGAAGGTCCTCGGAGCTGGACCTCAGTGTCCGGGCTGAACAATGGGGGTGGAGACGCTCCTTCAGGTATACTGGGCCAAGGGTGTTTAGGGTTTTAAAGGTCAGCACCAACACTTTGAATTGTGCCCGGAAACATACTGGCCAATGTAGCTACGTCTTTTAGGTGTTATGTGGTCTCGGTGGCCACTCCCAGTTACCAGTCTAGCTGCCATATTCTGGATTAGTTGTAGTTGTTGTTTCTGGGTCACCTTCAAAGGCAGCCCCACGTAGAGCGCATGGCAGTAGTCCAAGCAGGAGATAACCAGAGCATGCACCACTCTGGCGAGACAGTCTGCGGGCAGGAAGGGTCTCAGCCCACATACCAGATGGAGCTGCTAGACAGCTGCCCTGGACACAGAATTGACCTGCGTCTCCATGGACAGCAGTGAGTCCAAAATGACTCCCAAAATGACTATATACTGCAGCCACGTTTGGCTGTTAAGTTAACTACCATTTTTTCTTCCTGATCTCAGAATGTCCTGGCCAGATTTTGAGCTAAACGTTCTCAGTGAGGTCTCTTGGGCCTGGGCTCCTTGGCAGGAACTTGGCTGGAAAAAAAGAACTGCAAGCTGTGCCTTCTTTCGATAAACCGCCTCTAGCGTTGCATCGATTCCCGGGGTGACAAATCACCAAGCTCCTGTTCCTCAAGTCAATGAGACCTTCTGAGCTGGGGCTCTGGGCTGTGAGTCCCCATTTCTGGCCATTATAATCTTGCGCTGAGTCATCGAAACAGAACTGGCATGCTTAGTAGGCCAGTAAACCTTTAAATGCCACCCGTTCTTTCCAAGTTGGCTGGTGTTTAGGCAGGCTTGCCTGCCAACCCAAAATGCAGGACAGCCCAGACGACATTAAATGAGAATTAGACAAAAATCCACGGAGGAGAGGGCTACTGTTGGCTATTAGCCACTGTGGCCGTGCCTCTGCCTCCACAGTTGGAGGCAGCAAAGTTTCTGAATAGCAGTGGCTGGGAACTGCAGGTGGGCCTTGAGTTCAAATCCTGCTTGTGGACTTACCAGAGGGATCTGGTTGGCCACTGTGAGAACAGGGTGCTGGATTAGTTGTAGAATCATAGAGTTGGAAGGGACCATGGGTGTGTGTGTGTCATATGGTCCAATCTCCTGCAATACAGGAATCTCTTTCCCCCAACATGGGGCTCGAACCCACAACCCTGCAAGTCTGAGATTTAGAATCTCATGCTGCAGCGACTGAGCTATCCCAGCTTATGTCCTGATCTGCCAGCCGGGCTCTTCTTAGGGTATGTCATAAAAATAACACACCAATTCTGCTGGCAAAGTGTGTTTCTGATAGGCCAGACACTCATAGAATCACTAGAGTTGGAAGAGACACCGAGGGTCATCTAGTCCAACCCCCTACAAAGCAGGATCTCAGCTAAAGCACCCATGACTGATGTGTTAGCATTTTCACCCCTCCCATTCTGAGAATCGGCTGATTCAGTGTGGAGAGAAAAGGGGGAGGAACTGTTCTTTGATTTGGTGTTCCTAACTCTGAGCTCTGAAGGAGTGTGTTGCTATCTCTGCTGATGATAAGGTGGCTGAGTGAGAAGTTGTAACTCACGCAGTCTGTATATTCTGTAAATATGATTTAGCTTGTAGAAATAAAAGAAGGATTACTTCTAAAACCTCTGGAGCTAAACTGCTTCTGTTTATTGTTGCTGAAGTTGGTGCTCATAGCGAACAGTTGTGAGTCCAGGTTTTCTGGATTACACTGAAGGTGTTCCAGTCGTCCTAGAATCATAGAATCCTAGAGTTGGAAGAGACCCCAAGGGCCATCCAGTCCAACCCCCTGCCAAGCAGGAAACACCATCAAAGCATTCCTGACAGGTGGCTGTCAAGCCTCTGCTTCAAGACCTCCATAGAAGGAGACTCCACCACACTCCTTGGCAGCAAATTGCTCCGTGTCCTCTTCTCAGGAGCAGCAGAAAATAACCTTTCTCCTTCCTCTATATGACATCCTTTTATATATTTGAACATGGCTATCCTATCACCCCTTAACCTTCTCTTCTCCAGGCTAAACATACCCAACTCCCTAAGCCGTTCCTCAGAAGGCATCGTTTCCAGGCCTTTGACCATTTTGGTTGCCCTCCTCTGGACATGTTCCAGCTTGTCAGTATCCTTCTTGAACTGTGGTGCCCAGAACTGGACACAGTATTCCATGTGAGGTCTGACCAGAGCGGAATACAGTGGTATTATTACTTCCCTTGATCTAGATGCCATACGCCTATTGATGCAGCCCAGAATTGCATTGGCTTTTTTAGCTGCTGCATCACACTGTTGACTCATGTCAAGTTTATGGTCTACCAAGACTCCTAGATCCTTTTCACATGTACTGCTCTCAAGCCAGGTGTCACCCATCCTGTATTTGTGCCTTTCATTTTTTTTGCCCAAGTGTAGTACTCTGGGGTATTAGCCACCCCTCCCAATTTGGTGTCATCTGCAAACTTGATCAGGATGCCCTCAAGCCCATCATCCAACCGCCGACTTTCTGATCGAACCGCCGACCTTCTGATCGGCAAGCCCTAGGCTCTGTGGTTTAACCCACAGCGCCACCCGCGTCCCTTCTCTAAGGTGCTACTGGAAGGGGGAAAAATGTATTTTGTTTTGACTACGGCAGACCATCATGGCTACCTACCTATAACTGGAGAGATGATGTGAGCACTGAGCAGTCTAGTCTTGTCATGTTAACGCGATGCTGTCATTGCAGAATTCTCTCTCTTTCCACGTTTATTTTGGAGACGGAGGGAGGGAGCAGGGATTTGTTTCACGCCAACTTTCAAAGTCAACTTGTGCATCTCTCCCCAGCTGCCCCCACCCACCCAGACCAACCCTCCAATTTGGGAAGGGAGCCGATTTTCCCCTCCGCTGGTCTCCAAGGGTGTCTCTCAGGAACAGTGAGCACCAGGAACGCTCTGAACAATATGCACCAATTATTCCCATTTTGCGCCACGTTCCACAAGCGGCACGTCAAGGCTTTGTGGCGGCACTTTCCGGGCCGAAGGAATGGGGTGTCGTCACTCAGAAGAGGGACGGGCTGGTGAGATTTCGTGTACATAGAAGCTGTACAATTTCATCCAAAAGGTACAGGGAGCCTGTTTGTCATCACTCAGTGAGTGGCAGGCACTCTGCACATGCTCAGATGCCCCCAGTATTATTTTTATCTCCCACTGTGAGAACAGGATGCTGAACTAGATGGGCCATTGGCCTGATCCAGCAGACTCATGTTCTTACATATTTATTATTTAAATTTATTCATTGCATGCAGGCTCTACCTTTTTCTCCAAGCAGCTTGACGTTGGGTACGTGGTTCCCCCCTCTCCTCATTTAATAATAATAATAAGAATCATAAGAATCGTAATAATAATAATAATAATAATAATAATAATTTATTATTTATACCCTGCCCATTTGGCTGGGTTTCCCCAGCCACTCTGGGCGGCTTCCAACAAAAGATTAAAAATACATTAAAACATCAGTCATTAAAACCTCCCTAAACAGGGCTGCCTTCAGATGTCTTCTAAACGTCAGATAGTTGTTTATTTCTTTGACATCTGATGGGAGGGCGTTCCACAGGGAGGGCGCCACTACCAAGGAGGCCCTTTGCCTAGTAACTTCGCCCTGTAATTTAACCCCCACAATGACCCTGTGAGGTAGGATAGGCGGAGGTCACCCAGTGAGCTTCATGTCCGAGTGGGGATTCGAACCCTGGTCTCCCGGGTCCTTGTCCAACACTCTTAACCATTGGCCATATGTCTTCCTACTAACTAAGCCAGGGGTCAGCAAACTTTTTCAGCAGGGGGCTGGTCCACTGTCCCTCAAACCTTGTAGGGGGCTTACCGTCCGCCCTACTACAGGGAAGATTTGCAGGCAGACCGTATGCCGAACGAACTTGCCCCTGTGGCCTACCGGAGGTGGAATCTGTTGCCCATGTTCTATTAAGCTGCCGCTTTTATAACGATATACGGCGGGTTTTTATTTCCCCCCTTATACAAAATGTCCCAAATGAATCTCTGCGTCTCAAATGCCTTATTGAAGACACAAATCCTGAGTTCACGATGAAAGTGGCCAAATATTGTGCAGCAGCTATAAAACTTAGAGAACAAGCGCTGTCACTGATACGAGCAAGATCCTAATGGCAATCTTCAATTATAACCATGAGCCCGGCGTTCAATACACACACGGTATATGCTATAGCATATCTAAACACTTATGTATCACCCTGGTTGGAAAATTTTAACTTTTTTTTTTTGTATTAATGTTTTATCAGCTGGTCTTTGACCGTTAAATAAAGAATCTAATCTAATCATTTTAAATAAAAGGACACATTCTACTCATGTAAAAACACGCTGATTCCCGGACCCTCTGTGGGCCGGATTTAGAAGGCGATTGGGCAGGATCCGGCTCCCAGGCCTTAGTTTGCCTACCCATGGACTAAGTCATCCACTTGCTAGACATCTCCCCACTCACATTCCTAATTGTAAAATGTCGGTGTGTGTGTGTGTGTGTGTGTGTGTGTGGAGAGTGTTAATTAAAGGGGATATGTTGCACAGAGGCGATCAAGCACTTTAACCCACTTTAGCGGCACCAGCCTAAATCTCAGGTGTGCACCTAAATCCCTCCTGCCCGCTGCTTTCAGCCTGGAGGGACCCCTGCCTCCCAGCTTGAAGGGCTGCTCTTGAGCAGTGCTTAGACTGAGCCTCCTACCCCCCCCCCATCATCGCCGCCTTTCCTTGAGCTGCCTTCCAAAGCACACCCTGCTTTCCCCATCACAGCAGAACTGGCCGCTCTCGCAGCTTCCCAAACCCACCCCAGAGATATCTAGAGGGATTTATTTTTTCATTACGGAGCAGCTGCTTTAATGGCAGAGTGAGAGATTGTCTCATCAGGAGTGGAAGTCCTAGCCCTACCAGATGCCAAGCTTGCAGGGAAATGGGGGTGGGCGGGGAAGGTTATGGGGCACTTGGAGGGGGGTCATGGTGCTTAAGCCCTCTCACAGCCACAGATCCCCCCCCCCCCAGAAAATATCCCTCCCTCCCCAGATCACCTTCCTGGGCAGACTCACTTAGAGGTTTTAAAGCCTGAATGGGGGTGGTGGTAAAACAACAAGGGCCGTGTGTGTGTGTGTGTGTGTGTGTGTGTGTGTGTGTGTGTGTGTGTGTAAAAGTAGTGTCGTTCTTTTGATGCTATTTACTTCTCTCGTTTTTGTTTCTGAATACTGTCTATAAAAAGTAATTAGATAAGCATTTTGTGTGTGTGTGTGTGTGTGTGTGTGTGTGTGTGTGTGAACCTGGATGATGCCCTGAGATCCTTCCAATTCTTGGGTTAGAATAGGGAAGTTTTTAATGTTTGAAGTCAGACACGACTAAACAACAACAATGGTTTTAATTTGTTGGCAGCCTTCCAGAGTGGTTGGGGCAACCCAGTCAGATGGGCATATATTATTCAATATCAATATCATCATCATCATCATCACCATCGAGAGCATTCTGTTGCTGAACTGGTGAGACAAGTTATTTTGCAAGACCTCAGCTGGCCAGCACCCCAAAAGGATGAACTGGGTGGCAAGGGTGACAACTAAATGGGGGGGGGCCCTGTGGGCAAATGGCTGGGCCTTTCATCCAGCCCCCTCACCTATCTGCTGGATAGGAGAACAAGACCCAAAGCAGGGAGTGCGAGCTGAGCTGGAAAACAGACTGGAAGCTGGAGACACAGAGACCTGCTTGCTCTGCGCTGGATCCACAGCTGTGGCAAATGGAGAAGCAAGATCTGCTGGGCCCCTCCGTCTTATGCTCAAGTTGTATATATGCCTAAATTAAACCACAAATCCTAGAGACGCTGCAGTCTGCGCTGGCCTTCGTTCCAAGAAAACCGCACCCTGGAATCTCTCGCTGCTCAGAGATTGGGCTGACGTGGAGCAGTTAGCCATACAGACACACACCGAGGGAACTCTGTTTCTGTCCAGGTGATAAATTTTTGTTGGAAAGGGTGGTGTGTGTGTTTTAAGTCCCCCCTTTAAATCCTGAGCAGGCCCATTGACATGGCTGCATTTGGGAGAAGGGAAAGGCTCATCATTCTGGGTCGCATGCATGCGCAGTCTGGAACAGGCGCCATGTTTGGCATGCTGGGGGTTGGGGACAGAAACAGGACCACCGACTTGACAGGGGATTGTGGTTTGGGCAGAATCCAGGGGAGCAGATGGAGAGGCCTGGGCTTGGGAGCTCCACACCCCTGCCCTAGAGGCAAGCCCACCCCACAGTACAGAAAGGAGGGCACTGTACACATGGACTCTAGGCTCCACCTCAGCAGGACTGCCTCTGCCTTTGGCTTGACCAGCATACAAGTCATGCATTTAAAGCAAAAAATCCCGGGAACCGCAGTTTACCCACCACAACACTACAATTCCCAGCCCCTTAAACGACAGTTCCCAGGATTCATTCGGGATGGGGAATGTGATTTAAGTGCATGTGGCGTGTAGGGAACCCCAGCTGATACAAAGTGTTTGGGCCAAAACGACAGAGTGAGGCATTATAAGAAAACTGAGACGAAGGCCATTGTGAGCATTAGCACACCCCGCCCCCCCCCTGAAATGATCAACCTGCGTTATTTCCCCCAAGATGAAGGCCGTCAGCAGCCTGGGTGGCAAGGCTGTTTTCCCTTTTTCTTCTCCCCGACATCCTTTTAAATAGCTGGAACTGTCAATAGGTTATAAACAACGCACTGCCTGATTGCTCTTTCAGCGTTAAAGCAAATGCACAGCTGTTACGTAGCAATGGCACAGAGTCCGCACAGCATCCCCTGGAAGTGAGGTGATTTATTCGAGCACCACAGGGGAGTGATTTCATGTGGGGTCAGCTGAACGGAGACGGCCTGACTCAGGCACCAGGTCTGGGGATATCAAACGAGGATCTGCTCAATGGCAAAACATGGCTATCTATTCAAAGCATTGTATTTATTTATGGTGTATGCAAAAGAGTTGCCATGGAGCGCTGGAAACTCAGATTTATACTGGCACCTTAAACCTGGGTCACAGCTGCAACCATGCAATGTCTGTCCACCAGAGGTTGGACCGGGGTGTGCTGGTCCCATGGGGTATCCAATAGGCGAGGTCTAAGTCCAGTCCAAGGTCAGTGGTACATGTAAAGGCAGTCCGAAATAACTGAAGCAGGGTCCAGGGCAGGGAGTCAGGCAAAGACAGGAACGGGTGGGTAAGCAGGGAACCAGGGCAGGTCAGGAGCTCAGGCAGGAAAGCAGGACAGGTTTCAAGCAGGAACTGGTCACCAACAATGTTGCTCCTGCAACTTGGGGCTGGGGCTGGCCGGCTTTTATCTGCCCCGAGGCAGAGGGCGGCCCCAATCCTCTGGTGACTCACCTCTCCTGGCTTAGAGGCGAGCACTCCTCCTGCGGGAACTCAGTTCCCTTCGCCTCTCTGCCCTGAGCCTCTGCAGCTCAGGAGAGGCTGGAGGGTTACCGGACCCAGAGGCAGCCTCAGCTTCCCCTGACGGGGCTGGGAGTGGAGCACCTGCAGGCAATGGGTCCTCCACCCCATCAGGAGCCAGAGCAGACTCAGCAGATGCCTGCACCTGAGGATCCAGCACAGGTGAGTCCCCTTCAGACTCAGGCCCTAGCCCCGGCTCTGCTGGTTCTGGAGGCGGGGAATCCTGTGCAGGCTGGGATCCCTCAGGTTCAGCGTTTGAGTCTGAATCCCAGGCCATCACACGGGGTACCTTCCAATGCCACAATCCTGCGATTCAATGGTTCTATGACCTCAACTACATTCATACAGTCGTACCTTGGAAGTCAAACGGAATCCGTTCCAGAAGTCCGTTCGACTTCCAAAACGTTCAGGAACCAAAGTGGGGCTTCTGATTGGCTGCAGGAAGCTCCTGAAGCCAATCAGAAGCCGCGGAAGCCCCATCAGACGTCTGGCTTCCAGAAACAGTTTGCAAACCGGTTACAGTCACTTCCGGGTTTGCGGCGTTCGGGAGCCAAAACGTTCGACTTGCAAGGCGTTCGGGATCCAAGGTACGGTTGTTTGCTCTTACAAGTATGCAAGGAGGAGAAAAACAGACAGTGGAAGTGGTATTGACCGTGAACTAAGGAAGAGGTTGTTAAACTGTGGCCTCTTGCCTGGCACCCAGAAATCTCCATGTGGTTGCAATTAGTGCAGTAGCGAAGGCATCTGGCTAACACTGCTGCCGGGTGGGCGTAAGGACATCAACAGAGCCTGGATCAGGCCAAAAGCCCATCTAGTCTAGCATCCTGTTCTCTCGCAGAGGGCAACTTAGATGCCCCTGGGAAGCCCACAAACAGGGCCCAAAGGCAACAACACTCTCCCCACAACTGTCCCCAGGATCTGGTATTCAGAAGTAGACTGTGATGGAACCAGCAGGAGTTGATAGCCTTAACTGCTATGAATAGGCCTAATCCACTTTTTAAGCCAGCCAAGTTGGTGGCCAGTCACGTTCTAAGGATGATGGCAGGGAAATGGACACTGGGCACCCTGAACAGTCAAGGCCACAACATTGCTTCACATCTCATCTATTCTCATTCCTGCAAATGTTTCAGGAGCATATATAGCTGGCTGATATCAGAAGTGGACCACCAATCTAAATGGCCTGACTCCCCAATGCAATTTATCTCGCACCTAAAATCAGGACTGCTGCACCTCAGGGATGTGGCAAATGCTTTCCTGGCAAATGGCCCTTGGAGATACCTGCCACCCACAACAAACATTTAAAGCACGCCCAACGCACTTTGAAAGCATGTAATGTCACCCAGGGAATCCCGGGAAATGTCATTTCCACCTTCCAGAGCTATAATTCCCAGCACCTTTCTTTTAAAAAAAATTACAGTTGAGGGAATTGGGTAAAATTTAATGTCCAGATCAAGGTATGTCATAGGACTAGTCCATTCTGCCTTGGTCAGACCCTACCTGGAGTCCTGCGTCCAGTTCTGGGTGTCACAATCTAAGAAGAATGTTAACAAACTAAAACATGTGGAGATTGAAGGAGCTGGGTATGTTTAGCCTGATGAAGAGGAGATTGAGAGGAGATAAGCTGGTCAACTTCAAATATCTCAAGGGCTGTCACATGGAAGAGGGAACAAGCTTGTTTTCTCTTGCTCTGGAGGGAAGGACTTGAACCCATGTCTTCAAGTTACAGGAAAAGGGATTCCAACTAAACATCAGGAAGAACATTCTGACAGTAACAGCTGTTCAACAGTCTCCCTCGGGAGGTGGTGGACTCTCCTTCCTTGGAGGTTTTTAGGCAGAGGTTGGGCAGCCATCTGTCATGGATGCTTTAGTTGAGATTCCTGCATTGCAGGGGGTTGGACTAGATGACCCTTAGGGGTACCTTCCAACTCTACAATCCTATAGTTCCCAGGATTCTTTGGGGGGGGGTAGTCCTGTGCTTTAAATGTATGGGGTGGATCTGTCCTGAAGGAATCAATGGCAGTGGATGATCTGCTTTCAATTTAAAACATTCACAAACATAGCCAACACCAAAAATACATACTGCATCATACAGAGGTTTTCTTTCCAATGCTTCAAAACCGAAAATAAAATATCCTCGAATTTCTCTGAAAACAAGCTCTTCACTAACAACGAGGGAAGCTGGAGAGAAAAGAGAGGGAGATTTTCACATGGCTGTCAGGACCACAGACAGGCATGATCTCTCCTGAATGCAACAATGGTCACTTCCTGACTATCCTTCTTCTGCAGGGTGGATTAAGAACATAAACTGGATCAGGCCAATGGCTCAACTAGTCCAGCATCCTGTCCTCACAGTGGCCAACCAGATGCAGGATTCAAACACCTCTCCCCTCCTGTGGTTTCCAGCCATGAATAAGGCTAAACTATTTATTGTTTAAAAGAAGAGTAGAAGAAGAGTAGTTTGGATTTGATATCCCGCTTTATCACTCCCCGAAGGAGTCTCAAAGCGGCTCACATTCTCCTTTCCCTTCCTCCCTGTGAGGTGAGTGGGGCTGAGAGACTTCAGAGAAGTGTGAGTAGCCCAAGGTCACCCAGCAGCTGCATGTGGAGGAGCGGAGACGCGAACCCGGTTCCCCAGATTACGAGACTACCGCTCTTAACCACTGCACCACACTGGCTCTCCTTTGCAGCTTCTGAGCAGTGGCCATTGACAGCCCTTTCCTCTGTGAATTTGTCCAATCCGCTTTGAAAAGTTGGTGCTCATCACCGCCTCCTCAGGACGTCTGGACGTCCTTTTTCTGGTCCATTCATGATTCGTACTCATGATGCTATGGGGCGGCCACAGGTGAACCCACGTTCAATCCTGCTTTTCCCTGCAAAGGCTTTGGGGGCGGAGATACCGCTTCATTTCCAATCAGCGCATAACCCATAACTTCCAGCTGAAATCCCACATCTTTTCACACCACAAACGTTCAGAGAGGCTGCATACAATGGAGGCTGCATTTCAGCCACACAAAAGCCAGAGGAGTCCACACAAACACACAGCCCTCCATCCCTCCGCTCAGGCAAGGAAGAGGCATTGTCACAGTTCAAGAACACAGCCCATCCGGCAAAAGCAACAGAGAGCAGGGGGGAGGGACTTGGGGGGACCCCACAGGGCCAGACAGAGTTGCCTCGAGGGCCACCGGTGCTCTACAGAAGTATCTTTATCCCCAGTTGAACGTATGAAGCCCGTACAGCATCAGACTACAGTGGTACCTTGGGTTAAGTACGCTTCAGGTTAAGAACTCCGCTAAGAACAGAAATCGTGCTCTGGCGGCGCAGCGGCAGCAGGAGGTCCCATTTGCTAAAGCGGTGCTTCAGGTTAAGTACGCTTCAGGTTAAGAACGGACCTCCGGAACGATGTATGAACCTGATAAAGAGGATTTATTATGAATTCAACAGTGGGGGATGCGAGGAAGTCAATTGAAACATGAAATTGAGGAAATTAGAAATGCTTGGCCTATAAAGTGGGGCCAGGCCTAAGCAATGTTATGGAACAGTAACAGTAAGGTTAAATGTACAATGAACGGGTACACCTCTGTGAGAGGGGGGATAGATTTGGGCTTCCCACGGTGAGAGGGGGGGAAGTATGAAAGTTTAACTGGTATGTTATGTGCTTATAAAATTGTAAAAACCAATAAAAATTAATTTTTTAAAAAAAGAAAAAAGAACGGACCTCCGGAACGAATTAAGTACTTAACCCAAGGTACCACTGTATTGGTAAAACTAATTCAGAACTTACCGGTAAAACCATGGAGAGACCTGGTCTGAACAAAGACATTGGATTCTTATCTCATTATACATGACAAAGCTATTTTTAATAGCTTCTCACCCCTTGCTTTTTCCTGTAAGATTAATTGCAGTCGTTAACAGGTTTACCTCTCCTATCAGCCAATCACCCATTCCCACCACCCTTCTGAGTAATACCCCTCCCCACCCTCTCACTATATATATATAAGGATCTGGTGACTTCTGCTTCAGTGTATCTGAAGAAGTGTGCATGCACACGAAAGCTCATAACAAGAACAAACTTAGTTGGTCTCTAAGGTGCAACTGGAAGGATTTTTTTTTATTTTTTATTTTGCTTTAATTCAGAACTGTCAGCTCTGGCTGGCAGAGGCTCTGCAGACCCAGTGCAGTGAGAGGCATTTCCCATCACCTGCAAACTTTTCTCCTCCTTCTCCTTCTCCTCCTCCTCCTCCTCCTCCTCCTTCTCCTTCTCGTAATCTGGAGGTCAAACTGGGATCTTCTGCAGGCAAATCAGGGGCTTGAACCCTGAGCTATATATACACTCCCCCACCACAGAGATGAGAGTTCCCTGCGGATCCCAGCAGATAAGCAGACCCCAGATCAGTTTACTGCACTTTTAGAGTGACCGACTTTCACCTTTTTATAGAGTCCAAATATCTTCCTGGCAATGCTCGTTTTTATGCGCAAGCTCTAGAAGCAGGCATGCTAAAATAATTAATGAATTTCCCAACTGGGCTTCCTCCAGATGTTTCAGGTGACAGTTCTCATCAGCCCCAGACAGAACATCTGGAGAGCGCCTGGCTGGGAGTTCTGGGATAAGGGACATAGGTCCTCTGAAACCTTTTAAGGACTCTGGGAGATGGGCACTTAAGGTGTAGCGCACCTGTGGCCGTCCTGATTTTGCAGAACAGCTCCTCCCATGAATCCCAGCAAACCTGGGAGGTGCAGGCCAAAGGTCCCCTCCACCTGGCCCAGCAGAAAGGAAGGGGAAGCCACATTTTGGGGAAAGTTCATCCACCGTGGATCATCAGTCCAGACCGGTGTGTCCGAAGCAAAGAGAAGCAGCCTTTCCCAAAGAGCAAGAAACAGATCTAGATGAATTAGGCAAGACAATCAGCATGCACATGCCCACCACCAACAAAAAGCGGGTTAATTGGTTAATAACGAGTTTTTGTGATCTGGCAGTGCCATCATTGCACTCAAAACACACCAATTTACTCTTTGCTTGTGTGCCCCAAAGGAGGAAATGGCTAGTCAGGTTTTCAGCATGGTCCAGAAAGGGTCAAGGAAAAGCCAGCTGGGAGGTGTGGCTAATACCCCAGAGGACAGGATCACACTTCAAAATAACCTTAGCATATTAGAGAACTGGGCCAAGGTGAACAGGATGAATTTTAACAGGGAGAAATGTAAAGTACTACACTTGGGGGGGGGGAATGAAAGGCACAAATACAGGATGGGTGACACCTGGCTTGAGAGCAGTACAAGTGAAAAGGATCTAGGAGTCTTTGTAGACCATAAACTTGACATGAGTCAACAGTGTGATGCAGCAGCTAAAAAAGCCAATGTAATTCTGGGCTGCATCAATAGGAGTATAGCATCTAGATCAAGGGAAGTAATAGTACCACTGTATTCTGCTCTGGTCAGACCTCACATGGAATACTGTGTCCAATTCTGGGCACCACAGTTCAGGAAGGATACTGACAAGCTGGAACGTGTCCAGAGGAGGGCAACCAAAATGGTCAAAGGCCTGGAAACGATGCCTTATGAGGAACGGCTTAGGGAGCTGGGTATGTTTAGCCTGGAGAAGAGAAGGTTAAGGGGTGATATGATAGCCATGTTCAAATATATAAAAGGATGTCATATAGAGGAGGGAGAAAGGTTGTTTTCTGCTGCTCCAGAGAAGCGGACACGGAGCAATGGATTCAAACTACAAGAAAGAAGATTCCACCTAAACATTAGGAAGAACTTCCTGACAGTAAGAGCTGTTCGACAGTGGAATTTGCTGCCAAGGAGTGTGGTGGAGTCTCCTTCTTTGGAGGTCTTTAAGCAGAGGCTTGACAGCCATCTGTCAAGAATGCTTTGATGGTGTTCCTGCTTGGCAGGGGATTGGACTGGGTGGCCCTTGGGGTCTCTTCCAACTCTAGGATTCTATGTGTGTCCTAAGCAAAGAGAAGCAGCCTTTCCCAAAGAGCAAGAAACAGATCTAGATGAATTAGGCAAGACAATCAGCATGCACATGCCCACCACCAACAAAAAGCGGGTTAATTGGTTAATAATGAGTTTTTGTGATTGCACTCAAAACACACTAATTTACTCTTTGCTTGTGTGCCCCAAAGGAGGAAATGGCTAGTCAGGTTTTCAGCATGGTCCAGAAAGGGTCAAAGGAAAAGCCAGCTGAAGTCAGTACCTCTTGTCCTGTGCCCATGGCATCACTGACACACCAGCAAGCCAACCTTGGAGCTTCTTGCATCGGCTTACCTTGACATAATTGTTGGAGCCGGGAAGGGAATGAAGAGGCAAGAACCAGATGATAAAGCTCCTCTGGTAGGAGAAGCTATTCCCATCTCGTTTGTGATTTGCAAACCATGGTTTGTAGGGCAGCCCCCGTTAACAGCCGCGCCAGAGAGAAAAAGCTAAAAGGAATAACTTTGCAGCAGCCGAGAGGGTATTCTGAAATTATTGCAATAAGCTTTATAGAAAAAAGTACAATACAGTTAAGAGATGCAAATTTCAATTTCTTTGCTCTAGGCAGAGACTAACAACAGCGGCTTGGGGCATGACAGGAAGCGCCACCAGCCAGAGGGAACTGTAGCGCACCGGGCTGGGAGCTCATCCTGCCGTTCCCAAAAGCCACGCTAACAGGCACTGTTCTAAAGCAAACTTGTGGAAGAATGAACTAGAACGAGCGTTTCAAACCCCCCCACCACCACCTGAAAGAAAGATCAGCGAAGACGGCCCTAATCTAAGTCATCTGTCATTACTCTCACAATTTGGGAAATTAAGTCGTTGTATTTTATACGTGCTTCGGAGTCATGCAACCAGCCAGCCAGTCTAAATGGGGACGGATTTGCTACTGTTGAACATTTGCATTCTCTTGTGCAGGGCGGGGGGGGGGGGGTTAGGGGGTTAGGTTAATTCCGTCAAAAGGAAAGCAAAGAGAAAATTACATCCTCTCTCTCTCTCTCAGGTCAGGTCCTTCCTCCGCAAATGTTTCTGTGCCTAGCTGCCTAACAGTTGGGTAGTAGCTCTTTGGTGGCTGGGAAACAGAAATAGTATTTTGGGGTGGGGTGGGGTGGGGGAGTTGAAGAGAACTGAGTCAGCTTCAACTGATAACAGTAAAAGCAGGGGGGGGGGGACGTGTTCGGGTGCAGGGTTCCAGTCAATGGAGCCCTATTGCACTCACTTGCTGGCAGAGGGACGGCCTCGATTCGTTAAGTGCCAGGCAGGATTTGGTATCCCTCGCTTTTGCCAGGGAAAACTGGCTTTGCTGGAGGAAATGGGTTGTGCAAAGGAGAAAGGGAATAGAGTTTTCTTGCTCTCCCGAAGAAAATCCAAGTTTTATGTGTCCGGGGTTTCTCCCCCATTTCTTTCTCCAACCATGAAGACCGTGGCAGCTAGCAGCGTAGACCCGCTGCAATCAATGAGCCTCATTTAGTCATGCCCATTGATTCCAATAGGTCTACTCTGAGTAAGGCTAGCACTGGATGCAAGATTCCTGCCCCCCCATCTGTTCTTTAAACACAGGGGGCTACAACTGATGGAGAGAGGCTATGATTGTGGAAAGAGGAAGGTCAGCTTTTAACTTTTTTCTCGCTGCCCAGTGATTCCAGGGGACCCCCCCCCCCCGCACTGCAGTTCTAAAGGCAATTAAACTACCACCCTAAATCCACTTACTTGTACAATAGCTACACTGAAACCAATGGGTCTACTCCAGAAGGAAGCTGTTTGAAGATGGCAGCACAACAGCCTTTCTTGGGCGAACTACTGACTCTGGAATAATTTGTCGATTTCAGTGGGACTACTCAAAAGCAAGCCAGCAAGACCTTTCTCTGCTAGGACAATGTCACGGTGGTGTGTGTGTGTGTGTGTGAGTGTGTGTTCGGGAGCAGAAGGGGAGATGATTCTGCTATAAACCTGTTGTTCCCTGAAGCTTGGAGGTCTGTGAGGAATCAATCCTGACCGTGCCAAGATGAGTGCTGCATCTCTCCTGCGCCTAGAGCTGAGAATGGGGCGAAGGGTTAGCTGCAGGCAGAATAATGTGGGGTTTCATGCACCAGTTCTTTTACATGTTTACTTGGCAGCAAGTCCCATTTTAGTTCAACAGGACTCACTTCCAGGAAAGTCTGCTCAGGAGCCCAGCTTTTCCCCCTATTTGGGGGCAGATTACAATTGGGGCCAAATAATTCCTATCACTCCCAGCTCCCCCTTTCGCTGCATAGTGCTGTGTCCAGAATGGGGAGATTCCTTCTTACCGGGTGATGGTTTTGGAGGCATTTTAAATTATAATTAGACGCCACCCCACCCCCCACCCCCATTGGGAGTGCTGGCAGGGCTGAGCGTACCTTAGTGGGTAAAAAGCTGAGTGCCCCCCAAGTAGGGTGCCAGGTGCCATTGCACCCTGGAATCTGAAAAAACATGTCCCTTTGGTTTGTGGGAGGTGGGGGAGAGATTGCCCACAGTGTCCCCTCGAGGCTGGCTTTGGGGTGCCTGCAGAGTCCGTCGTGAGTTGGGAGCCACCCTTGGGATTGAAGGGGTCCTCTGCCCCACGCCCGGGGCGATGTCCCTGCACCGCCCCAACAGGTAGAGTTTTGGACAAGTTTGCAGAGCTGGGTAGTGGCTTTCCACCTGTCCGTCCATCCCCCCCACTTTGGAAGACCAGAAAGGAAGGTGTCACCACCGCCCTTCTCAAGTTTTAGGTTTTTTTTGGGGGGGAAGGGGAAATGAATCTCCCCAGGCCTGCTGCCAGCTTGCCTCAGAGGTCCCCGGGGCTGGCCCGTCGCGGGTCGCTGTCCTGCTCATAGCGGTAGTGGTAGCCCTCCATCTGGTCCCGGCAGGCTTCTCGGAGGTTGCTGAGCCACCGCTTGATGCCCTTCCGGTTGAGGTAGAGCACCATGAGGAAGACGACGCCGATGAGCGCCAGGACGATGCCGAAGAAGACGTACGAGGCCGTCTCCATCTCCTCTCCCTCGGAGCCGCCGGGCTCCAGCAGCGCCCAGTCCGCGCCGTCGAGGCATTCCAGCTGCACGAGCCGTAGGCGCCACAGCAGCCGGTCGCGCAGCTGGGGCGGCGAGGCGCAGCGCAGCCGGCGCACCCCGGGCGCGCGCCACGTGGCGTTGCGCAGCCACAGCAGCAGGGGCCGCAGCGAGGCGCAATCGCAGTGCAGCGGGTTCGAGTCCAGCAGCAGCCGCACGCGGCCCAGCGCCGCCAAGCCGTCCAGGCGCTCGGAGCGTAGCGCCCGCAGCGAGTTGTTGCGCAAGTCCAGCTCCTCCAAGCCCGGCGGCAGGGCCCAGGGGGCCGGCAGCTGCCGCAGCCGGTTGCCGGCCAGCTCCAGGCGCACCAGGCTGAGGTTCAAGAGCGCGCCGTCCAACAGCTCGGCGAAGGGCGGCCCCCCGGGCGCCAGCAGCGCCTGGTTGAGGCGCAGCGTGCGCAACCGCGCGCAAGAGGCAAAGGCGCCCGGCGCCACGGAGCGCAGCGGGTTGTGGCTCAGGTCCAGCGTGGCCAGGGCGGGCAGGCCGGCGAAGGCCGCTTCCTCCAGGGTCTCGATGTGGTTGTGCGTCAGTACCAGCAGCGTCAAGTTGCCCAGCGGCCGAGCGGGCTCGCCGCGGGCCCAGCCTCCGGCGAAGGCGGCCGTGCGCAGCACCGTCAGGTTGCCGCCCACGATGGAGAGGTTGTGCACGGCCCGAGGCAGCTCGTCGGGGGGCTCGAGGAGGCGCACGTAGCGGCACTGCACGGTGTCCGGCGTGGCGAAGCAGAAGCACGACGGGCAGCTCCGGCCCGCCTGCAGCAGCGGCAGAAGAAGCATGGCGGCGACGCCGGCCAGCAGCCCGACGAGGCGGCGGCGCAGAAGGAGCCGTCCGGGGCGCGGGGCCATGCTATCCCCGCTTGGGCATCTCCGCGGGGCGCAGGGGACGGGTGCACGGAGCCCCCGCCGCCACCGCCTGCTTCCTGCCCTCCTCCTCCTTCCTCAGCGGTGCGGCGGCGGAGTTAGACGGTCACCGAAGCTCCTGGCGCCGCGAGAAGCAGCCGGGGCTGCCCGGAGCCCGAGGAGACCCGGCGGCGGCGGCGGCGACTCATGGCGGTGCGCGGCGTCTGCGGCGAGCGAGCAGGACCGGAGGCTTCCCCCACGTCGGTTCCGAGGGGGCGGGGAGGAGAGAGGGGTCCTGGGTACGGTGGGGGGGGGGCGTCGGAGGATCGCGGGCGTCGGAGGGAGGCGGCTGGCGATCTCCTCTCTCTCCTCTCTCCCCTCGTCGTCTTTGGCTGGCAGGTTAGTGGCGCAGCGCCCGGACGGCAGGATTAGGGGAGAGACTCGCCCCTCCGCCGGCCAGGTGGTTTCTGGCTCGAGGTTGGGGCGAGGGAGGGGCGGGCAGCGGCTGCCTGAGATTGGCTGGCGGAGGCTGAGCGCAGGCCCGCTTCCCAGCCGGCCGGGACAGCTGGAGGGAGGCGGGGAAGAGGGCGTCCCTCGCCCCCCCCCGTCCAAGTTAAGAAGCCATCGCGGGGGCTGCTCTTCGCGGGCGGGCGGGTCCCCAAGAGAGGCTCTGCGCCGAGAAGGGAACAGGGAGGGCACAGCGCCTCCCCAGCCCTGCACTCCAGACCCTGGGAGCGTTCCCCAGCCGTCTAAGTGTCTCCCCTGCAGCCCCTTACCCCCCCGCCTTCCATACGAGTGGATGGAGACTTTTTTGCGCCATTCGTGCCTTAGGCAAAGCGGGGAAGGCGAGCCAAAAATGCTGTCGGTGTGTGTGTGTGTGGTGAGGAGGACACCAGTAACACCCCCCTCTCACGAGCCAACTCCACTATGCTCTGTGATGCACAAAGCGATGCAGTTCCCCCCTCCCTCAGTGTTTCCGTACCATGAGGTTTATGTGCTGCAATTTTATCCTGCCTTTCAGGATGCACGTCCTCTCAAGGCGGCTTACAAGCAACGTCTAAAAAACACCGCACCAACAAAACCCCAGCAAACAGTATCAAAATATAAGAAGTCAACAGGGTGGGTGATGGGTGGGTGGGAGGGGTCACAGGGTGGCTGGGGCAGGGGCAGACCAGCAGGCCTGGAGCAGCATCAAACAGCTGGCATTAGGGTGGCACTGTGGTCTAAACCACTGAGCCTCTTGGGCTTGCCGATCGGAGGTTCGAATCCCTGCGACAGAGTGAGCTCCCTTTGCTCTGTCCCAGCTTCTGCCATCCTAGCAGTTCGAAAGCATACCAGTGCAAGTAGATAAATAGGTACTGCTGTGGCGGGAAGGTAAACAGCGTTTCCATGTGCTCTGGTTTCCGTCATAGGGTTCCGTTGCACCAGAAGCAGTTTAGTCCTGCTGGCCACATGACCCAGAAAGCTGTCTGTGGACAAACGCCGGCTTCCTTGGCCTGAAAGTGAGATAAGCGCCACAATCCCATAGTTGCCTTTGACTGGACTTAACAGTCCAGGGGTCCTTTACCATGACCATTAGCGTTGCCTGCCTGCCTCCCCTGCAGTTTGCCTAGGCCCTAGGGCAGGCATAGGCAACCTTCGGCTCCCAGATGTTTTGGGACTACAACTCCCATCATCCCTGACCACTGGTCTTGTTAGCTAGGGATCATGGGAGTTGTAGTCCCAAAACATCTGGGAGCCGAAGGTTGCCTACCCCTGCCCTAGGGCAGTGTTTCCCAACCAGTGTGCCTCCAGATGTTTTGGGACTACAACTCCCATCATCCCTCGCTAGCAATACCAGTGGTCAGGGATGATGGGAATTGTAGTCCCAAAACATCTGGAGGCACACTGGTTGGGAAACACTGCCCTAGGGCATTCAAGCAGCTTGAGTGGCCCATGTGGGGAGAGACAGGAGGACCGCTGCACATCATCAGAGTCTCTCTCTCTCTCTCTCTCTCTCTCTCTTTCTCTCTCTCCCCCTCCCTCCCTCCCTCCCTCTCTCTCTCTCTCTCTCTCTCTCTCTCTCTCTCTCTCTCTCTCCCTCTCTCTTGTTACTGGCTTCTAGGATAGGCAACCTGACCTTAAAGACTCCAGTCGAATGATGCAAACTTTGTCATCTGCCACGCACCCCGTTTGGGTAGCGAAGTTGTGGCTGGTGACAGATGCAGGATGCTGGCCTTCACTGGCTACAATGGTGATGGTTTACCTCCATGTCCAACTGTCTGCATCCAAGTTGCATTCAAGTTGACTCAGGGTTATTCGCACATGCAGGCCAGAATGCAGAATGATTGCATTGACATCCCACCTGAGTGGCACATATGGCTCTCCTCCTCCTCATTTTATCCTCACAACAGCCCTGTGAGGTAGGTTAGGTTGAAAGGCAGTGACTGGCACTCAAGGTCACCCAGTGAGCTTCATGGCTGAGTTGGGATTTGAACCCTGCTCTCCCAGGTCATGGTCTGACACTCTAACCGCTACACCATGCTGGTTCTCAGCGGGGTCTGTTTCTCCCTTGCCATTCAAAGCATTTCACCCAAGCAGGTGAGGAAATGCTTTAGCTGAGAGCCCTGCCTTGCACGGGGTTGGACTAGATGACCCTTTTTTTTTTTTTTTTTAAAAATAATTTTTATTAAATTTTATAACATAACAAACAAAAAAACACACTAATCACACATAAAAACTAACAAATAAAACTAACAAATAAACAAATAGACATACAACAAAATAAATTCTATACATATCTTGTTATTAACTTGTTAAGCGGACTTCCCCCGCCTCCCTCCACCACGTTTCTTATTCCTAATATATGTTCACAGATACTTAACATTATCTTTCTTTGTCAATAATTAACTCTATTATTTCAAATCTTATTCTTAATTATTTAATTCCTTATCTTAAACTTATTTTCTAACTTAAACTATTTTTAGCAATAAAATTTCCATTATCTCTTAACTTGTACTCAGCTATAAAATTAACAACTAACTTCTACTTTATCTAATTACTAATTTTACAACACTTATTAATATACATCTTAAATTTCTTCCATTCTTGTTCAGTCGCCTCTTCCCTCTGGTCTCGGAGTCTCGAGGTCAGTTTGGCAAGTTCCATGTAATCCATCATTTTCATCTGCCATTCTTCTAGTTTTGGCAAATCTTTCGTTTTCCAGTATTTAGCAATCAGAATTCTAGCTGCTGTAGTGGCATACATAAAGAAAGTGTGGTCTACTTTAGGTATTTCGTGGTTGACCATTCCAAGCAGGAACGCCTCTGGTTTCTTAATAAATGTGTTTTTCAACACCTTTTTAATTTCATTATAGATTGTCTCCCAGAAGGCGCTCGTGCTCGGGCAGGTCCACCACATGTGATAAAAAGTTCCATCTGCCTTTCCACATTTCCAACATTTATTGTCATGCAAATGGTAGATTTTTGCCAGCTTGACTGGGGTTAGATACCATCTATATATCATTTTCATTATATTCTCTTTCAACAAAGTACATGCTGTAAAGTTAATACCTTTTCTCCATAGTCTTTCCCAGTCAGCCATCATAATATTATGTCCCACATCTCTAGCCCATTCTATCATTGCTGATTTAACAAACTCGTCCTGTGTATGCCATTCGGGCAGCAATTGATACATTCTGGATAGATTTTGGGTTTTTGGCTCTAACAACTCCATTTCCAATTTCGACTTTTCCAACTGAAAGCCAAGCTTTTTGTCCATTTTAAACAGTTCATTAATCTGATGATACTGCAACCAATTTGTCACTTTATCTCTCAATTGTTCATAGGGTTTCAACCTGACACTTTCTCCTTCCATCACAAGGATGTCCATGTATCTAGGCCAATTTCCTCTCGAGTTAAGTCTTTTATCAGCTTTTGCTTCTAGTGGTGATAGCCATCTGGGTGTCTTCTTTTCTAACAAATCTTTGTATTTCATCCACACTCTAAACAATGCTTTCTTAATCAAATGCTGTTTAAAGCCTCTATGGACCTTAACTTTTTCATACCATAAATATGCATGCCATCCAAACACATTATCGCATCCTTCCAGGTCTAACACATCTGTATTTTCTAACAGGAACCATTCCTTCAGCCAGCAGAAGGCTGCAGCTTCAAAATATATGCTCAATTCTGGCAGGGAAAAGCCCCCTCTTTTCTTATCATCTGTTAAAATCTTATATTTAATTCTGGGTTTTTTTCCCTGCCACACAAATTTAGAGATAACCTTCTGCCAGTTTTTGAAAGGCTCCATTTTATCCACTATTGGCAATGCCTGGAATAAAAAAAGTAGTTTAGGCAATACATTCATCTTAATCACGGCAATTCGGCCCAACAGAGACAATTTCAATCTAGTCCACATTTCCAAATCTTTCTTAATTTCAGACCAAACTTTTTCATAGTTATTTTTGTATAAGTTCGAGTTTTTTGTGGTCATATTCACACCCAGATACTTAACTTTCTTAGCAAATGTAAGTCCTGTTTTTGCCTGTATACTCTCTTTTTCTTCCTGTGTCAGGTTTTTCCCTAGAACTTTAGTCTTAGCTTTATTCAATTTAAAGCCGGCTACCTGTCCATGATCACTGCAGATGGTGACAGCACTCACGAAATTAGAAGACGCCTGCTTCTGGGGAGAAAAGCAATGACAAACCTAGACAGCATCTTAAAAAGCAAAGACATCACCTTGCCAACAAAGGTCCGTATAGTTAAAGCTATGGTTTTCCCAGTAGTAATGTACGGAAGTGAGAGCTGGACCATAAAGAAGGCTGATCGCCGAAGAATTGATGCTTTTGAATTATGGTGCTGGAGGAGACTCTTGAGAGTCCCATGGACTGCAAGAAGATCAAACCTATCCATTCTTAAAGAAATCAGCCCTGAGTGCTCACTGGAAGGACAGATCCTGAAGTTGAGGCTCCAGTACTTTGGCCACTTCATGAGAAGAGAAGACTCCCTAGAAAAGACCCTGATGTTGGGAAAGATTGAGGGCACAAGGAGAAGGGGACGACAGAAGATGAGATGGTTGGACAGTGTTCTCGAAGCTACTAACATGAGTTTGGCCAAACTGCGAGAGGCAGTGAAGGATAGGCGTGCCTGGCGTGCTCTGGTCCATGGGGTCACGAAGAGTCGGACACGACTGAACGACTGAACAACAACCTGTCCAAAGTCTTGTATAATGTCCAGTGCCCTGACTGCACTGGATTCCGGTTCCTTTAGGGTCAAGACCAGGTCATCTGCAAAGGCTTTAAGTTTATATTCCTTGGCCCCCACTTTCACACCCTTAACATCTTCATCTTTTCTAAGCATGTTAAGAAGGACTTCCAGGACCGTTATAAACAATAGTGGGGACAGTGGGCACCCTTGTCTTGTTCCTTTTTCAATCCAGATTTCCTCTGATACTACATTATTCACTATTATCTTAGCTCTTTGTTCGGTATATATTGCTTCCAAACCATTCAAAAAAACCCCTCCCACCTCCATTTTTTCCAAGTTTTTCTTCATGAACCTCCACGAAACATTGTCAAAGGCCTTTTCCGCGTCAATAAACATTAAGATCGCTTTCGAGTTTTTCTCTGGCTCCAACTTTTCTAAAATATCCACAATATTTCTTATGTTGCCATTTAGGTGTCTTTCTGGGAGGAAACCAGCTTGATCTTTATGTATTATCTCCATTAATACCTTCTTCAGTCTATCGGCCATTATATTTGCAAAAATTTTGTAATCCACATTGAGGAGGGAGATTGGTCTATAATTTTTCATCTGTGTGGTATCAGTGTCTTGTTTAGGTATTAAAGTAATGTATGCATCTTTCCAAGATTCTGGTGCCTTGCTTCCCTTCAAAATTTCGTTGCAAACTTCCATCAAAGGCTGTATTAGCCAGTCCTTTAATTCCTTGTAATATTTTGCAGAAAGTCCGTCTGGTCCGGGTGCTTTTTCTAATTTCATCCGTCCAATTGCTACTTCAATTTCAGATCTTGTTATAGGATGGTTAAGTAGGGCCTTTCTTTCTTCTGGGATTCTATGCAAACTATTTTCTTTAAGGAACTGCTCTATCAAGTTTTGGTTTTGGTTATTTTCTTTGTACAGCTTTTTATAGAATTTCTGAAAGTTTTTCCTGATCTCCACAGGGTTCTCCACGGTTCTTCCATCGATTACCAAACTCGTTATTGTGTTCTGTTTCTGTCTCCTCTTGAGTTGCCACGCCAGCAACTTGCCACATTTATTTGCAGATTCAAAAGATCTTTGGTTCATCATTTTAACCTTCCACTCTATCTCTTGATTGGTAAGCTGAGAAAATTCCGCCTGTAGGTATTTAATTTCTTTCTGCAGTTGTAGGTTCTTAGGCGTTATCCTCAGCTTCCTTTCCTTTTCCTTGAGTTGCTGTAATATTGCATCCTTTTTCTCATTTTGTATCCTCTTTCTTATTGCCTTTTGCTGAATCAGGAAGCCTCTCATCACGGCCTTACTTGCGTCCCATATGACCCTTTTCTCCACTGTTGTGTTCAGATTTAGTTCAAAGAAGTCTTTCAGGGTCTTGTGGGCCTTTTCACATATCTTTCCATTCCTGAACAGCGAGTCATCCATTCTCCACCGCGGTGAACCCTGTGTTGTCAGTCTTAAGTCCAGCTGTACTGCGTTATGGTCAGAGCAGGTTCTTGGATGTATTTCAGCTTTGAGTATCCTGGGAGACAACTCCCTTGATACCCATATCATATCGATTCTGCTCCAAGCGCCCATTGCCTCTGATTGGAAAGTGGCTTCGGTGTCTGTTGGGTGTTTTGTTCTCCATCCGTCTATCCAATCCAGATTTTCTGACATTTCGAAGAAAGTCTTTGGTAGCCTCCCATCATTTGTAAATTTTATTCTTTGTGATCTGTCCATCAACGTGGAAGCCACTGCATTGAAGTCACCCATAGCCACCATTTTATAGTCCAAATAATCCAGCAATTTGTCATGGAGCTCTTTGTAAAAATCCGCTTTACTGTCGTTCGGTGCATAAATTCCCAGAATCAAAAGTTTTTCGCCTTGCACAGTTATTTGAATAGCAACAAACCTTCCCTCCTGGTCCTTAAAAAGTAATTTTGGGTCGTATTTCTCCTTGGCGTAGATTACAACTCCTCTTTTCTTAACTTTAGCTGACGAAATAAATTCTTGGCCCAACTTTTGGTTTTGCAGAACTCTTCGGTGTAGTCTTGTCACGTGTGTTTCTTGTAGGCATACCAAATCCAAATTTTGCTTGATCAAATTGTGGAACACACGATTTCTCTTAGGTTTTATGTTCAATCCTCTTACGTTGAGCGTCAATAGTTTAAGGGCCATCTTGTTTTACTCTGCTGCTCCTCCTCCTGCTCCTAGGGGATGGTTAAACCCTGGTCCTCCACCTGATGGTACGTGGACTAGATGACCCTTGGGGGTCCCCTTCCAATTCTGTAAAATTCTAAAATTCTACAAAACAAAATAAAAAATAAAAAATTCCTTCCAGTAGCACCTTAGAGACCAAGTTTGTTCTTGGTATGAGCTTTCGTGTGCATGCACACTTGTGCATGCACACGAAAGCTCATACCAAGAACAAACTTGGTCTCTAAGGTGCTACTGGAAGGCATTTATTTTTTATTTTGTTTTGACTATGGCAGACCAACATGGCTACCTACCTGTAACTGGATCTAAGATTCTACAAATACCTTTCTTAACCAGAGACCTTGAACTGCAGCTGTCAATCAGAGTACCGGTAAACAATACTGGACAGACCAGCGATTTCACTCATCTCAGAGCATATGCTGAGCCTGCTGGATCTGGCCAGTGGCAGATAATCCAGTCCAGCATTTTATTCTTGCAGGGGCCGACCAGATGCCTTTCCTGGGAAGCCTGCAAGCAGACCTGGAGTGCAGCAGCCCTCTCCCCTCCTGCAGCTTCCAGCGGCTCCTTCTTCGCAGCTGGTGCAATCTGCCGCTCTTGTGGTTGTTGAGCTCCCAGGTTTTGTGACGGGGATCTGGACAGAGCTGCAAGGCATCAGCATGGAACTCCCTTCCAGGGGGGGGCAGGCATTCCCCCTCTTTTCCTCGCGTCCAGGAAACGTGCAAAGACTCCCTTATTTATCCGGGCTTTCGGCAGGCTGCTGTTATGGAGTTTTTACGGTGCTGTCTTTACAGGATGTTATAGTGCTGTTTTGATTCAATTATCGCGAGCTCCCCTGGGCTCCCTGCAGCGAGGAAGGGGGGGTGTGATAAATCTGAAATAACAACATGCTAACTGTTGCACTCGGGTCCTGCTTGTGGGGTTCCCATGGGTGCCTGGGGGGCTGCTGTGGGAACGGGATGCCGGACCCAATGGGCCATTAGCCTGATCACAGGGGCATAGGCGAAAAGGAAGGCTGCAAAGTTTGGGGCTTTTTTCGTTTAGAGAAAAGTCAACAGGATAGAGGTTTATAAAATTACTAGTAAATATGATGCCCGTTAAAATAACGGGCGCTAGAAGGTTAGTCTGCCCTGCGCCACCATAGCCTCGGCCCCGGCCGCCTTTGCCGTCGGAGCGTCTCGGACCAGCAGCCGCGCCGGCCACCCGCCCAACCACCCCTTCCCGCGCGTCGCCTCACGGCCGCCGCTCGTCTGTCCCCTCAGCCATGTTGGCAGCCGCTCAGCTCATCCTCCCCAGCTCCGTGCGAGGCGGCGGCACTGACCCAACTGATGACGCGCGTGCGCTGCCGCTGCCTCTCGGACACGCCCCCTCTCCGCCCGCTCCAATCCCTGTGTCCATGAGGCACATGCGCAGTAGCGCAATTCCACTGACACACGGACTGGACGCAGAGACACAGGGACTTTATTATATAGGATGCATGGCATGAAGAAGACACAGGGACTTTATTATATAGGATGCATGGCATGAAGAAAAGTGCACAGAGAAAAGCTTTTATTCCACCTCTCATAATACCGGAACTTGTGGATCTCCATTGAAGACTTAGTGCAGATAAGAGAAAGTCCTTCATGTGGGAGATGAGTGGGAATATGGATGAGGGAATATTGTTTAATATTTCCTATCGCAGCTTGTGTTAACAAGCTCCAAACTAGCAGAGATTCTCATCCCCAATTAAACGCAGCAAAACGTGGCGATTAAGTTCGTTTGAACTTCTATAACAAGGCAGATTCCTGGCATATTTCCCCTGGTTCCCCCTTAAAAGTAAATACACGACACATTGCTCTTTAAAAGTAAAAAGGTTTACTCACAGACATTTCCAAGGTTCTACAAGTCTCAGAAAGGCAGGCTAGCTTAGATTAAATATGTACACGTGGAGACTCTCCTTAAGGGAGGAGGCTCCATCTGGGCCCCCATGGCTGGAAGTCAAGAGTGCATCTTCTCTTGAGATGTTGCATGCTCGAAGATCCGATGAGGAAGAGGGAGAATGGCAGCTGACCTGTGACTTTGAGGAACTGCACAGGTAAGGCCACTCCCACCTCTGGTCACACAAAGGAAGTGGTCTCAGTCCAGGTACAGGACACTCTAACTGGAGGACTGAGACCCCTTGTGTACATTCTAGGAATGTTGTGATTGACTGCACCAGTGTTATACATCCCACACTTCATGCAGCGCATAGTTAAACTATGGAACTCCCTGCCACAGGAGGCAGCGATGGCCACCATTGGGGTGGCTTTAAATGAAGATTAGATAAATTCAGGGAGGAGAGGGCTGTCAGTGGCTACTCGTCAGGGTGGCTATGTTCTGCCTCCATGGTCAGAGGCAGCGATGCTTCTGAATCCCAGTTGTTGGAAACCCCAGGAGGGGAGAATGGGTCTTGGGCCTGAATCCTGCTTGCCTGGTTTCCCATTGGTATCCGGTTGGCCACTGTGAGAAAAAGAGAATGGACTAGACCAGGGGCGGACTAGATCAGGGGGTCTTTCAAATTCCAGCAGCGCTCCGGGAGAGGTCGAAATTTGGCACCCTCCCCGCCTTCTGTTCTGCTTAAGGCACTGCAACATAGTCGCAGGATTGGACCTTGGGGTCCCTTCCAACTCTATGATTCTGTGATAGTTGAGGTGTCCTGCAGCGCCCCCTGGGCTCGGCTCCCAGTGTGGCGGAACCAGTTGCGCTGCCCTAAATCCGCCTCTGGCTAGGTGAGCCATTGCAGAACGAAAAAACCAGTGGGTGGCAGTCTTGAAACAGGAAACCAAAAAAAACGCCACACAACGGCCACTGTAGGTAAGACACTGATGAACAAAAACTTACTTTATTGTAAAATGACCAAGACAGTGTTCCGGTAAAATCACTGTTTCGAACACTTCTTCAGCTAACAAAGCTTGTTAAATTATACACTTCACTCGGAGCAGTGGTCATAGACCATGTAGGTGAGCCATTGGCCTGATCCAGCAGACTCGCCTATGACTTCCTCCTCCTCCTCCTCCTCCTCCTCCTCCTCCTCCTCCGCCTGCTGATTCTTTGAATGGTGAATGCCGAAGACTGACCCTGGGAACCTCTGCATGCCAAGCAAATGAGATCTTTTGAACACAGCAGCCCATTTCCTTCTGGGGTGGGTGGGTGTGCCTGTCAATGGGGCCAGAGGCAATAAAATAATAATAATAATAATAATAATAATAATAACAACAACAACAACGTACGTTTCCGAGCACAATTCAAAGCCCTAAACGGCCTCGGTCCTGTATACCTGAAGGAGCGTCTCCACCCCCACCGTTCAGCCCGGACACTGAGATCCAGCGCCGAGGGCCTTCTGGCGGTTCCCTCACTGCGAGAAGCAAAGCTACAGGGAACCAGGCAGAGGGCCTTCTCGGTAGTGGCGCCTGCCCTGTGGAACGCCCTCCTAGCAGAGGTCAAAGAGAAAAACAACTACATGACATTTAGAAAATACCTGGAGGCAGCCCTGTTTAGGGAAGTTTTTAATCTGTGATGTGTTGATGTATTTTAATGTTTGCTGGAAGCCGCCCAGAGTGGCTGGGGAGACCCAGCCAGATGGGCAGGGTACAAATACAGTGGTGCCTCGCAAGATGAAATTAATTCGTTCTGCGAGTTTTGTCGTCTTGCGAGTTTTGTCGTCTTGCGAAGCACGGTCCTGCGAAGCGTGGTTTAGCGCTGTTTCCCATAGGAATGCATTGGGAACTCGCAAGACGTTTTCGTCTCGCGAAGCAAGCCCATAGGGAAATTCGTCTTGTGAAGCGACTCCAAAAACGAAAAACTCTGTTGTCTTGCGAGTTTTTCGTCTTGTGAGGCATTCGTCTTGCGGGGTACCACTGTAATAATAAATAATAATAATAATAATAATAATAATAATAATAATAATTATTATTTGTTATTTGTTCACCAGCCATCTGACTGGGCTGCCACAGCCATTCTGCGTGGCTTCCAACAAACTATATATATTTTTGCATTGGATGTGAATGTTACCTTTGTGCAAGAAGCTCGTTTCCACACACACACACTTTTCTGCCCTCCTTCTGGGCATGCGAGAGGCATCATCAGAATTCAAGGACACGGGTTCATTGCTGGGGGGTTGGCCAGATGCCCTTTCCAACTCTTACGATTCTGTGACACATGCCAGCCATGCAAAAGCACCCAGGGAGGGTGCAAAGCAGAGCTGGAGACGTGTGTGTAGTCTGGAGATTGTTGCAGCGGCCAGCAAGGGAATATTGGGCGGGCCACATTTTGCCCCTGTAGCCGAGGTTCCCCCCACCCCTCCGATGCACAGGATTGCACCACTCATCCGTGCTGGGTGGGGGTTTTTTTAAAAAAAGGAAAGGTGGAATTTCAGAGAAGGGTCTGAGAGGGACCCAGGCCTCGCCGCCCACATCCTCCAGCCGGAAACAGCTCTGACCTCTAACGAAAGTAGCAGCAGCAGCAGCAGCGTGCCTCTTATTCCTCTCTAAAGCCTTGCCTCCCCTCCTCCAAACCCCTTTCTTTATTTAGCTGCCTGAAATGTTGCACCTTTATAAAGATTTCATCAGTGGCCTTTCCAGAAAGAGCTTGGCTGGCACAGGGCAAGGAAGGAACGAACGGGAGGAGCTGCTGTTGTATTGAAACAGCCCTTTCTGCGTGAGCGTCCGTCCCCTGCCCACATTATCCTGATTTATTTATCTCCTCCTCTTCTCCTCTCCTTGCAGGATTCTTCCCTGATTTAAGTCGCTGGGAGGGTCCCTTTCCCCAAGGCCCCCGTGACACTCAGCTTCTCTGCAGGCTCCAAACGGTGCAGCCCCCAGACAGAGGAGGAAATGGGGCATAATAGAACAATGGGGTGCCATTGTGGAGGGAGGGGCAGGGAACCTCGATTCCACCCCCCCTTGATGTTCAGTTGCTGGCCTTGGGGCCAGACTCTGTCTCTCAGTTGGAGAGTGACAGCCAGGGAAGGAGAAGAGCTGGGTTGGCTAAAAAGGTAAAGTCAAAAATATCCAGGAGACAAAAAGGAGTTGGAAAGGACCCCAAGGGTCATCTAGTCCAGTGTTTTCCAACCTCCTCGGGGCAACGGCACACCTGCCCCACGAAAAAAATCTCGTGGCACACCACCACCACATGCACCCCGACCCGGGGGGTGGGGTGTCCGCGCGACCTGGCGGGAGGGAGGGGAAGGACCCAGGCGGGCGAAAACGGAGCGGGAGATCGGCGGGCCAGGTGCCCGCCCCCCCTCCAGCGCCCAGCCCCTCGGCAGCACCTCCACCCGGCCCCGAGCGAGCCCGGTGGCACCGGCACCTCCCGCCCGTCCCCAACCGCGACCGGGGCGGCAGAGGCAGCGGGCGAAGCGCCCGGCAGCCCCGCGAAGGCGGCGGTCGGCGCGGGAAGCCCGGACCGACCCGGAAGCACAGCAGCCGGTGTCTTCCCGCGGCACAGGAGCCGGTGGCTTGCGGCACACTCCTGTGCCGCGGCACACCGGTTGGGAAACGCTGATCTAGTCCAACCCCCTGCAATGCGGGAATTGTACAAACTCTGTTTGAAAACTTCCAAGGAAGGACAGTCCACCACTTCACAAGGGCAGTCCACGCCACTGTTGAATGGCTCTTACGACCAGAACATTCTTCCTAATGTTTAGTCAGAATCTCCTCTCATTTGAATTCCTTAGAAACCTTTATAGGTTTTGACCTATAAAGCCTTAAACGGCTCAGGACCGCAATACTTCAAGGGCTGCCTCTTCCCATCTGAACCTACCCGGACCCTGAGATCATCTTCTGAGACCCTCCTTCGTGTGCCTCCTCCTTGAGAGGTCTGGAGGGTGGCGGCACAAGAACGGGGCCTTCTCTGCAGTGGCTCCGCGTCTGTGGAATGCTCTCCCCAGGGAAGTTCACCTTTAGGCGCCAGGCAAAAATGTTCCTTTTTAACCAGGCCTTTGGTTGATCTCATCGACATCCTATGCCCTTTTAAAATGTGTTTTTTTTTTTGGGGGGGGGAGCTATTGGGTTGCTATTTTTATTTTTATTATGTATTTTGTGGTTTTATACCTTGGTTTTATTCTGTGAACTGCCCTGAGACCCCTGGGTATAGGGTGGTATATAATTTCTAATAGTAATAATAGTAATAATAATAATAATAATAATTTCTTCATTGGTTCAAGGCCTACTTTCTGAAGCAGTAGAAAACAAGCTTACTCTACCTTCTGTGTGACAGCCCTTCTTAAATTGTGGTTCCCAGAACTGGACACTGTATTCCAAGTATGGTCTGACCAAGGAAGAATAGATTGGGACTATGACTTCCCTTGATCAAATATATTTGATCAAATATATAAAAGGATGTCATATAGAGGAGGGAGAAAGGTTGTTTTCTGCTGCTCCAGAGAAGCGGACACAGAGCAATGGATTCAAACTACAAGAAAGAAGATTCCACCTAAACATTAGGCAGAACTTCCTGACAGTAAGAGCTGTTCGACAGTGGGATTTGCTGCCAAGGAGTGTGGTGGAGTCTCCTTCTTTGGAGGTCTTTAAGCAGAGGCTTGACAGCCACCTGCCAGGAATGCTCTGATGGTGTTCCTGCTTGGCAGGGGGTTGGACTGGATGGCCCTTGGGGTCTCTTCCAACTCTATGATTCTATGATTCATAGAATCTATAATTCTATGATCAGGATGCTAGACTTCTGTTGATGCAGCCTAGAATAGCGTTAGCTTTTTTTGCTGCTGCATCACACTGTGGACTCATGTTCAGCTTGTGGTCCACTAAGATCCCTAGATTTTGATCTTGTGGTTGCTAATGCATTTAGTAGTAGATTGCATTAATCTTTGCAATGGCCTTGCAAGGTGGGCCAGTCTAGGGCTGGCTTGGCTGTACAGGCAGGGGCCTAGGACTGGCACGGTTCAAGAGATACCTGCCTCTCGAGGAACCCCATGTGCATCCTGGCTGACTCCTGCTATGAATGGGCTTCATTCCAGAACAGTCCACGACATTGAGCTCCCAGGAGGTTTTCGGGCACACTTTAATTTTGCAAGCTGCCTCTGGCAATTCAACGCAACTGCTAAAGCTTTAATTGCAGGTATGAAAAACGGTTAACTGATCAAGCCACCGGCCTGTTTTGACTCCAAAGGAAATCCTGACACTACCTTGGGCAAAGGAGTGGAAGAGCTCAGGGAAAAAATAACCCAGAAAGCCACTGCCTATCTCAGCCTTGGGAAACAGAATTCATTTCTGCACTGTCAGCTTTCAGGTTGCCAACTTTTCAAATAGACCATGCTTCTGTGCCTTTGAGAGTAGCTTCTATTTGTATACATTTCACGGTGCTAATTCTCCCTCCCTCCTTCCATGGAAAGCCCCCATCTGCCCCCATGGTTCTATTATATAAACTTTATACATTCTGTTATACATACGATATATACATGGCTTCATTTATCATTTGGCTTTATTGAAAGATTATCAGTTCCTCATAAGAGTTTTTAATGTAATTTTCATTCTATTTTCAGCCATTGTGTGGTGGTTTTTTTGTTTTTGTTTTCGGTTGTTTTCGGTTCATATTATCACCACTGTGATACTGTATGCTGTTTTAGTTTGTTAACATCCTTCTTAGATTGTAGCACCCAGAACTGGACGCAGGACTCCAGGTAGGGTCTGACCAAGGCAGAATGGACTAGTCCTATGACATACCTTGATCTGGACATTAAATTTTCATTTCTTAATCCTTCCTTCTTTTCTTGTGGCAGTACAGTACTTGGAGATTTGGCAATCAGGTGTTTTTTAATTTTTAAAAAATGTGGAATTCTTCCTGAAAGCCTTGACACATTGCTAGTTCTCTTTTCAACCTTTGGAATTGCTAATGTTCAGGGCTCCCTGTCAAAAACGTCCCTGTGGGATGACAAAGGAAGGAACTTTGACCTCTCCCTCCCTTAGCACCCCCCAATATCTCATGATTCGTCGTTCGGGTTCGAGGGGGAACTCCTCCCCCTATGAGCAAGGGGCACACGGCAGGCAGGCACCTGTCCCTGAAAATAGATGCCGTTTCTGCTGCCCCCTCCTCTTTCCTGCCCAAATATTCCTGTGCCATGAATTATTCAGCCGGCCTCTAATAGAATCTCAAGCCCTGGGCGGCTCAGGAGCTCTTGGCAAGACGCAGGCGGGATTGAGTCGAGTCAGGCCGTGTCGCATTCAAATGCATCCAAACCGCCCACTCGCAGGGAGACTTTTCTTAGCTCCAACAGCAATTAGGCCTCTCCGTCACCCCCAAAAGTGTGATATATTTAGCTGATCGATGCCTCTGTTGGAAGGGCAGCCCACCCCCCCCACCCCCCTTGGCAGGCAGAGCTGACGGATTTACATCCTCAATATGCTTTTCTCCTTCACGGCCCTTGACAACGACAACAGCCATCCCCTTTCCAAAGCAAATACGTTGGGGGCGCATTTGTGTGGCCGTCTTGGCCGAGGTGACTGAGTGCCCTATTTCTAATGGTTTTGTGTGGGATGTGAAACACGGGAGCAGTCAAGTACAACATTCCTAGAGTGGACACAGAAGGGGATGTTTGTACCAGCCAGTTGAACTTCCTGTTTCTCCTGGGCTGGGACAGACTTCCTCTGCCGGTGACTGGAGGTGGGTGTGGCCTCACCTGTGCAGGTAAAACAAAAGCACAGGGGCCAGGGGCCATTTTCCTCTTTTGGACCACGCTCTCAACCAAGCTACAACTGCTTAGCCAAAGATGCTCTCTTGGCTTCCAGCCAAGAGAGGACAACAGGAGTTTTCCAGCAAGCGATATTCAGAAGTGTTCCTGCCTCTAAGTGTGGAGGCAGAGCAGAGCCATTGTTCTCTAAAGCTTGGCAGACAGGGCATGGAAACTGTCCATTGCTTCCTTCCAGTGTGGAACGTCTTGCCTGATTCCTGAACTCTTCTGCCATGTCTGCACCAATAAGTATCTCTTCCTCTGTATACACACAAGAGCCTCTGTATACCTGTGTTGGGTGTGAGGCAGGGCATCCATGGCTGGAGGCAGGGAACCACAGGTGCAGAGAGTGCTGTTGCTTTCAGGACCTGTTTTCAGGATTCCCTTTGGGGGATCTGAATCGCCACTGTGAGAACAGGATGGTTTTCACAGATGGTTCTCACTTTATGGCCCACTACGCTGAACCTGTGCTGGTGTTCTGGTGTGGCATGATGAAGCTGCGCACGGAAGTGCGAGCAGCGTTGAAATGATGAGCTCAACTCAACCACCAGCATCTGAGTGTGAACGTGCGAGTTGCCCAGTTCAAGCACGTCCAACAAGTCAAAATGATGTTATCGACTTTTGCTCAAAAACCTCTGGCAACCAGCCCACAATTCTGGCTTTCACCCAAGTCTGGCAATGCTCCTCAGAGTCTGCAACATGTTGTCGTGGGTCCCACTTCTTAGAAATAAAAAACAACAACTGAAGTTATGTGTCCATTGCTGAGTATTTGGGTAGTGAATTTCACAACTCCCGAAGGCAGGACTCAAACCAATGGAGTCAAAGGAAAGAAAGAATATTCTGGCTAAACATCAGGACTAACTTTCTGACCATAAGAGCTGTTTGACAGTAGAACAGACTCTCCTTCCTTGGAGAGGTTGGATGGCCACCTGTCAAGGATGCTTTAGTTGAGATTCCTGCATTGCTGAGGGTTGGACTAGATGACCCTTGGGGATACCTTCCACCTCTACAATTCTATGAGTCTAAGCCCATTGCACATTTTCTTGTGAAATTGTTTCTTAGTACGTCTTCTAAACTTCTCACCAGCCTTGACTGCTGGTTGCTGCTCGTGGTTGCGGTCCAGTATACCTGAAGGAGCATCTCCACCCCCACCGTTCAGCCCGGACACTGAGGTCCAGTGCCGAGGGCCTTCTGGCAGTTCCCTTCCTGCGAGAAGCAAAGCTACAGGGAACCAGGCAGAGGGCCTTCTCGGTAGTGGCGCCCACCCTGTGGAATGCCCTCCCTTCAGAAGTCAAAGAGAACAACAACTATCAGACCTTTAGAAGACATCTGAAGGCAGCCCTGTTTAGGGAGGCTTTTAATGTTTAATAATTGTATTTTAATGTTCTTTTGGAAGCCGCCCAGAATGGCTGGGGAGACCCAGCCAGATGGGTGGGGTATAAATAATAAATTATTATTATGATTATTATTTTTATTATTGACAGCTCCGCTCCAGTAACCCAAAGGTAAGGTGCCTTTGACTGGGGAGGATCCATTTTTAGCTCTCATCCACCATTGCTTAGCTCTGGGGCTGAGATTAAGGCAATGCTTTATTTATTTCTTATTTTAAAAAACCACACACACCAAAAAAAACCCCTGCTGCGCTTTGAACCTCTGATCAAAGCCAAGCAGACCAGCTGGGGGAAAGGCAGGATGGGGACAATGCAAGGCAGCTGGAGGAGGTGAGGTCCTCCATCTTTCATTGCCTGCTGGGGCTGTTTCAAGTTGTTTTGCTGACTGCGGCGTTGTCTTTAATGGTGGCTCCCCCTGCTCTGCGTTTTCTGCTCAGTTCTTGTTTGATTGTTCTCCTGGCTGCTATTTTCAAACAGACTTCCCCCCTCTTTTCATTAGGACGTGGCAGGAGACTGGAGGGCCTTTGAGGAGGGCAGGTAGCTTGCTGGCATGCCTCTGCTCGGCTCAAACAAGCACCCAGGGCCCCCCAGGACACCCACATCACCCCCACCGCTCCCTGCCTCCTTCCAAATGACCTTTCCAAAATGTCAAAGGGGCAGCCAAGAAACCTGACTCAGCAGGGCCAGGGTGGAAGGGAATAGCTGGGCTGCAGCCGCGGTCAAGAGGTCAGCCTAAACACTGAGTTGAGTTCAGCATCGTCACATGGGCAGCTAGCATGGTGTAGTGGTTAGAGTGTCGGACGGGGACCTCAGAGGCTGGGGTTCAAATCCCCAGTCAGCCCTGAAGCTTGGGGACCAGTCACTGTCTCTCAGCCAAGCCTACCTCACAGGGTTGTTGTAGGGGTTAAATGAGGAAGGGGTCATTGTACGTTACTTGGAGAGAGAAAAAAGTGGGATATAAATCCATTAATCATAGAGAATCAGGCTTGGAGAGGTGATGAGAAAGTAGGGGGGAAATATTGTTGCACACATCTTCAAGAGACTCCAAGGGTTCCCACACTGACCCAGAGTTTGATTTCCTTGGAATAAAGGTCAGCGGAGGCCGTGGTTTTCGTGAGCATATTTGGTTTCATTAACACATATGTGCAACCTGAACATAGGATGGAGCTAGGGCCGGCCCTGCTGTTGGGCAGAGTGAGGCAATGGCCCCGGGCAGCTAATTTTGGGTGCAAAGGAAAGGGCATCAAATTATTCATTGAGCTTTTACCAGGGAGAGATACCTGTGGGATTTTGTACCTCAGGTACTAAAACAACTTGGCTGACTTTAGGTATGGTGCGTTTTGGTTTGGTGGGGAGGGGCACTGTTTGCTGCTCTGCCTCAGGCAGCAGAATGTCTTGGGCCAGCTCTAGGTGTAGCAGATCTTGCTTCCCTATGAAGTTTCCAGGGAACCCCATTTGGGTCCAGCACAGAGCAAAAGTCGTCGCAGTGTCTCCAGCTTCCAGCGTCAGCCAACTCCCCCCCTCTCTTTCACAGAGCCCCGTGGCCTATGGTTCTCCTTGATAATGTGGCATCCATCCAGGTGAGATGGGAAAAGACCATTGATCTTTATGGCAACAGGGCAACCTCATTGGACTTGTAAATGGCAGTATTTAGCAGGCCAGCCAAACCTATGACCTTAGCAAGGAAATTGGTCTGGCTGGTTCAGCAGCTTTCCATGCACATGGGAGGGACACAAGGGCATCATCCAGACTGACCCCCCCAAAAAACCCTATAGTGATATATGTATATAAATGATACCTGCCCTTCTCGATAAATCTGGAGGACTGTTTTGGTTGGCTGGCCAGGTGAAATGAGGCCCGTTTGTCATCCTTGTTTGTGATGCACTAATTCAACCGGGATGTTGTTGTTTAGTCATTGTGTCCGACTCTTCGTGACCCCATGGACCAGAGCACGCCAGGCACTCCTGTCTTCCACTGCCTCTCGCAGTTTGGTCAGACTCATATTCGTAGCTTCGAGAACACTGTCCAACCATCTCATCCTCTGCTGTCCCCTTCTCCTTGTGTCCTCCATCTTTCCCAACATCAGGGTCTTTCCCAGGGAGTCTTCTCTTCTCATGAGGTGGCCAAAGTCTTGGAGCCTCAACTTCAGGATCTGTCCTTCCAGTGAGCACTCAGGGCTGATTTCCTTCAGAATGGATAGGTTTGATCTTCTTGCAGTCCATGGGACTCTCAAGAGTCTCCTCCAGCACCAGAATTCAAAAGCATCAATTCTTCGGCCATCAGCCTTCTTTATGGTCCAGCTCTCACTTCCATACATCACTACTGGGAAAACCAGATTCAATATACAGCCTTGTCGTACTCCTTTCCCAATTTTGAACCAATCAGTTATTCCATATCCAGTTCTAGCTGTAGCTTCTTGTCCACTGGGATAGTGGAGTTGAATTTGGTACACACATTCAAGGGATCATTCCACATGCCAAGTTTAGAAATTCCATCTCAAACTCTCTGGGCGAGTGGCAGTGGAGAGTTATGGAAGCTGACTGGACTGGCAATTTGTGTCTTATTTCAGTACTGAAAATGGGGTGATGCTGTCCACTTCACCTGAGGGCAAGAGGCTTGTTACCTGGGTGCAGAAAGGCACAGCTAAGTGGCTCAGGATCAACATGCAGGGAGCTGCTCCTTTGGTTTAAAGGCAAGCTGACAGAGAGTAGGAGCTGTCCAGGGTCCTGACTGCTGCCTCTTCTATGCTAAGCCTTGCGGTGCTTGCCTTGAGCTGGCCAAACAGATACCACTTTTCCTTACCTGCCTTGAGCTGGGAATGGTGTGGTCTCACCTATCATAATGCTGCCTTGCCAGTAGATGGCGCGGATCACGCCCACCCCACCCCACCCCCAGCCTGTCTCAGAGCCAGGGAAGCTTCCAAAAAGACCTTAATGCCAGACTGATGCGCAGGCAGGGAGTTTTTTCGTGCTATCTGGAGGATATGCCCACCAGAGCTCGGAGAAGGTGGCACCCCTGCAAAGCAACAGAAGTTGGCAGCTTGAAAGCAGCAGAGAGAGAGAGAGAGAGAGAGAGAGAGAGAGAGAGAGAGAGAGAGAGAGAGATGTACTGTAAGGGGTACTAAATCTCTGACTCTGGGGATGTGATGTGTGGCAGCTTATCTGCCTTTTCCCCCAGGACTGCTGGATTTCACCTGCCTTCACTGCTGCTGCTCTCCTTGTATATTTGCAACTTGTTATTGCAAATACATCTGTCTTGAGAGACAATGGAGTGCGCCTCCAGGGGACAAGTCAAAACTGCGTGAGCAGCACCGAAGTGACCTCTGCAGTGTGCAAGACTGGGCAGTGTGCATGGAGGTCCTGGGCTCCCAGATGAGAAGACCCCCCTCTTGGCCTCACTAATTAATCCCATGGATTCATATCCCCTTAGGGAGGAGGCGACAGCGGCACAGAGACAAAAGGCAGTTGTTTTCTCTTTCTCTCTCGGCGGCGGCTGGAATCTTTTGGAGATGCCAGAGCCTGCGAAGTCCGTTCCTGAGCCTAAGAAGGGGTCGAAGAAGGCCATCACCAAGACCCATAAGAAGGGCGACAAGAAACGCAGGAAGAGCAGGAAGGAGAGCTACTCCATCTATGTCTACAAAGTGCTCAAGCAGGTACACCTGGACATGGGCATCTCGTCTAAGGCCATGAACATCATGAACTCCTTCATCAGCAACATTTTCGAGCACATCGCTGCTGAGTCTTCCCGCCTGGCCCATTACAACAAGCGATCCACTATCACTTCCCAGGAGATCAGGACTGCTATGTGCCTGCTGCTGCCTGTCGGCCAAGCACACCGTGTCTGAGGGCACCAAGGCCATCACCAGCTCCAAGTAAACTCCATTTATTTTGTTTTGTTTTATTTTAATGGGATGGCATCTAATTTCATTGTACTTGTACAATGACAATCAAGAAATCTTAATCTTAAATCTTAACTAAGGTGGTCCAAAGGAAAGCAGAGCAAGACATTTGACGCCAGCTTGGCTGCAAAGGTTGCTGGAAGGAAGAAGAAGAAGAAGAGTTTTGGATTTGCTATCCCGCTTTATCACTCCCCTTAAGGAGTCTCCAAGCGGCTCACGTTCTCCTTTCCCTTCCTCCCCCACAACAAACACTCTGTGAGGTGAGTGGGGCTGAGAGACTTCCGAGAAGTGTGACTAGCCCAAGGTCACCCAGCAGCTGCATGTGGAGGAGTGGGGACGCGAACCTGATTCCCCAGATTACAAGTCTACCGCTCTTAACCACTGCACCACACTGGTGTACAAGGCGCCATCCAACCGTCTTGGGGACTCTGCTCCAGATTTGTGTAGGGTTTCCTCCTGAGCCTTTTCCTCTCCTGAAGATATCCCTCAAGACAGTGGGTATGGATTTTCCCTTGGGGTTTCCCCCTGAGTCTTTTCTTCTCCTGAAGATATCCTGCAAGGCAGTGGAGGTTTAGGATCAGAGTTTCCCTTCTCCTAGATGGGCTACCTCCCCAAGTTGATGAGCCTGGGAAGAGCAAATATTATGCAAATGTCTTACATCTCCTCTTCCCTGAAATGGTTCCCCCCCCCTTCTTAAATAGTTTTTATGGGTTTTAGAAGGCATATGGTAAACTTAGAACAATAGAGGCCAAGTGCATTAATGTCCACAACAGCATTTGGAGTGGTAATACAGAAGTGCATATCTCAGATCTTCTGAGGAAGAGCACAGTGAATCACAATAGAATTTAGAGCACGTGTCCCAACATTAGCAGAAGTTATTAAGCAGGATGAAAGCTCTCAAGCAGTTCTCTCTGCAATGCAACCTGGCTCATTGGAGGTTGCAGTAAGTGTTCGCCCTTGTTCACTTAAGGAATAAAAGGCTTTTCTGAAGCTACTTACAGCTCAGTTGAGATGATGCAATGAACGATCCAGTCCTACGATGAATCCTTCAAAAGTAGCAGTGCTGGTGGCACCCCTAAAGATCTGTGCTTGTAATGCAGGGACGGAACACTTCTTTGTTTGTTTTTTGCATTTCTTCCCCACCTTTTCCTCCAAGGAGCTCCAGGTGGTGTACACCGTTATCCCCCCTCCTAATCTAACCCTCACAACAACCTTGTGAGGTAGGTTAGGCTGAGAGGCAGCGATGCCCCGTGGTCACCCAGTGAGCTTTGTGACTGAGTGGGGGATTTGAACCCTGGCCTCCCAGGTCCTAGTCTGACCCTCAGTGTTGTGGGAGATGAGTGGGAATGTGGATGAGGGAATATTGATTAATATTTCCTATCCCAGCTTGTGCTAACAAGCTCCAAACTAGCAGAGTTTCTCATCCCCAATAAAGCGCAGCAAAACGTGGCGTTTAAGTTCCTATGAACTTCTAGAACAAGGCAGATCCTGGCATATATTCCCCCTGGTTCCCTCTTAAAAGAAAATACACGACACATAAGCTTATAAAAGTATAAAGGTTTTACTCACAGACTTTCCAGGCTTTTACAAGTCTCAGAAGGCAGGCTAGTTTAGATTAAATGTATGTACATGTGGACACTCTCCTTAAGGGAGAAGCGTCCACTTGGGCCCTCTCGGCTGGAAGCCAAGAGTGCATCTCTTGAGGTGTTGCATCCTCGGAGTCCTGATGGGAAGAAGGGGAGAATGGCTTCTGACCTCTGTGATTCAGGTAAGGCCACTCCCACCTCTGGTCACACAAAGGAAATGATCCTCCTCCAGGCACAGGAAACTAGCTGGAGGACCAAGACCCCTTGTGTACACTCTAGGAATGTTGTGATTCACTGCACCAGTGTTATACATCCCACAAGTGTGGTGTAGTGGTTAAGAGTGGGGGACTCGTAATCTGGTGAACCGGGTTCGCGTCCCCACTCCTCCACATGCAGCTGCTGGGTGACCTTGGGCTAGTCCCACTTCTCTGAAGTCTCTCAGCCCCACTCACCTCACAGAGTGTTTGTTGTGGGGGAGGAAGGGAAAGGAGAATGTGAGCCGCTTTGAGACTCCTTCTGGTAGCGATAAAGCGGGATATCAAATCCAAACGCTTCTTCTTAAACTCTTCTTCTCTAATAACCACTGCACCACACTGCCTTTTTCAGCTCCTTTCTGGGCAGCCTCCCAGGGGCCACACACTAGAGGTGGGCAGGGCCTGACGCCAAAGGCAGGCAGAACAAAAAAATGTGAAACTACCTTTGTACCACATGCTGGTCTCTACACACCCTCACGAGCCCCTCTCTGCCCTCCATGCAAGAGGCATGGTTAGATTTGAAGGGCACATTCCAGCAAAAAAAAATTAAATTCAGGAGGCTGTGTAGCAGGCCCAGAGAGGGGTGTGGCATGGGTAGGAGGTATAGCATTAGAGTCCTGAGGGCCAGATTGTGTGGCCTGCAGGGCCAACATTAGCCCCTCGTACCTGATGTTCCCATTGCTGCTGCAGTGACTGGCCCAAAGCAAACACGACGCTGCCTCCTTTATTTATTTATTTTTAAAGATCCAGGCATTAACCGCAGAACAATTGTCTATTCATTGCACAGCCGCGGGTCCTGCACCTCCAGCTTCTTCCCGGTGGCTCCATAATAATGCCAGGCATGCAAATCCCGGCCCTGGCTCAACACGGCTTGGCCTGTGATATCTCATAAGCTCCCAGGCAGAAAATTGTTTTGACTGCAGCCGGTCAATTCCCTCTCAGGAGGACTGCAGTGCAAAGGTAGGAAGAAAAAGCAACACAGGCAAGAAGCGTTAATGGGGTTTTGCAGCCAGGTGTGGTGTCCTTCCTCGATGCAACATTCCTGGAAGTTCACTGAGGTGTGTTGGAGTTATAGAGGCATAACAACAAAAGAACCAAGATTACGTACAACTATGTACCACCCACACAACAGACGTAACCGGCTGATAAATTGGTCTCAATATAACATAATATAATATTTACATGTGACACACACTAAACATATACATAACTACAAATTACAAATATGCAAGGATATGGGAACATTCTACCAAAAAACTGCGACATCAAAGTTCAAGTTCAACAAGTCCCTTGCAACCCACATGATTCTGTTGGAGACTCCAAAGAGCGAAAAAAATAATAATTATGGAGATAATAAGTATGGTCTTGCCAGTCCACAATGTAAGAGTGTAATTGCCACAAGGAGCGTAACAGATACTGTGGAGTCTGGCGATGGTACTGTGGTCTCGTCAATCCAAGAGATAAAGTAATTTCGTTGTTCCCGAAGGGGACAATGACAATAAATCTATTCTATTCTATTCTAAAAAGATGATATTGCCACGAAGAAACGAAGCAATCCAAACGCTCTAAGCTCCTGATGGTCTGTGTTTGCACTTCTTCTTTGACTGTATAATTTCTTGCTGTTGAAGCTAATTTGGCGAAACAAGGACTATAATCCGGATAACCTTGTCCTCCTTTGGAATGCTTCGTTTCTTCGTGGCAATATCATCTTTATCTCTTGGATTGACGAGACCACAGTATCTGTTACACTCCTCTTTTAACCAGTCTGCGGAAGCCAGAAAAACACCGATGTCAGCTTGTGTTCTCGTTGCCATTGCTACCCTTACAAAACCACGGAAATGTTCACAATTTACAAATGCAAAAAAGCAGGGATCTGCTCCCAAGTAGCGTGGACATGTTTTGGTTTTCTGAATGGTGCTGCTTGGGCAGATAAGCAGCATATACATAATTAGGTAAACTAAGGTGATTTTGGAAAGCTGTAGAGAGGTACGCGCGATTTGGTTCAAATGGGAGGGAGTTGGTGGGTGAAGCGTGGACTTTATTAAGGAATCCCCTTCCATTTCCCCCATAATTTGAGCAGGGGGGGGACTCAAAGCAAAGGGGCCAATATGTACCCCCCCCTTGTCTATTTCATTGAAATCAACAGTTGGTCATGGCAAGCTTAGTTTCTCCCCATGATGCACATTTTGTGTCATTGATTTTATTCTCCTTTGGGAACGGAGAAATTTTGCACGGGAAGCAAGCCAGGAAGCACAATGCATCCTAAGCACAAAGGGGCCTTCTCAGTGGTGGCTGCTGCCAGGAAACTTTGGAACTCCCCGCCTAGGGAAGCCAGAGCAGCTTCCTCCTTGCTGCCCTTCTGCCACCAGATGGAGACTGTTTTATTCTGACAGGCCTTTGGGAACTGATTGGGGTTTTGTTTGTTTGTTTGGTTTTCTTTCCTTTCTTTTAAATAGTGCTGTTCTGTTTTTACTACCTGTATTTTAATAGATTTGTTTTCATACAGTTTTAATTCCGTTTGAGTCTAATTACTTTTCGACAATTTTCTTTCCTGTGCTTCTAGCTGTTTGTATTTTAGCTGCGTTGTTTTAATTTGTGCAAGCTGCCTTGAGTCTGGGAGGAAGCCAGAGCATAAATAAATGTAGTAATCATAATCTGTGGGGTGCAAACTACAGTTCCCAGGAGTCTTTGGGGGGGGGGAGGGGATGTGCTTTAAAGGTGCTTTACATTTACGGTGTGCATGACTTCTGACATCACAAGCCCACCCCTCTCCTCCTGAGCTAAGGAGGGGGAATTAGCATTATTCCAGTTAATTATGGTTTTGGTGTAGCTGTCCCATCTAGGATAATATATCAAAATGACACAAACCGTGAAGAATATTCAATCATATATATATGCATATGCAACCAGAGGAAATCTACTCCATACAACGTACAAACGTCTCAAAAGGTGCAAAGAGATTCAAAAGTGCAATGTCCGATGTGCAACAAGTCCAATGTCATAAAGTGCTAAAGTCTCTCAGGAGTCCACGTCTGCTTCTCCCGACGGGCGGCTAGCTTGTATTATCCCCATTTCACTATTATCGTTTCTTCAGGGACGGACATCGTCTTAAATAATCATTATAATTTACAATGTACATAGTGAGCGTTTACATTCTTAGAATAAATAAACATATTAACATCTAAAAAGTTACTCACCAAATGGTTCATACATAAACACTTAACTAGGCTGAAACGCTCACAACCTCAACGGTTCCTGGTTGGTAAAGCTAAACTAAACAGAAGGTTACAAGGTTAAATACAATTTCTCCTAAGTCTTTCTTTCCTCCGATTGCATATGCATATATATGATATATATGATATATATGATTGAATATTCTTCACGGTTTGTGTCATTTTGATATATTATTCTACTGTACCATGGTGTCTGTTTCGTATTTGTCCCGTCTAGGATAGCACATGCCCCCTAGTTCCCCTTGCCGCTGCTGGGTGGCAAGCTCAGCAACAGGCATGCATCAGATTTCCTCCCCAGTCATCATGAGCCAGCCTCACATAATGCTTAAGCAAGCATCTTTGCCTGCCTGCCTGCCTGCCTGCCTGGTACTGCCACTCGGCTCCTCGCCATTCTGCGCCTTTCAGATTTATGAGCAAATTTAGCGTTCACCAAAACTGAAGGAGGGCAATTGCCGAGACAAGATCAACCCTTGCCCATAAAACTCCACTAAGGCGCTCTGTTCCTGAAGTAGCCCTCGCCTAATAAGGATGTGCAGAGCGGCTCGCCTTGCCATTTGTGCAGTTTTAAAAGCAAGTGTGTTTATGTTTGTGTGTGGTGTGCCAATGCCCTTTTATTTTTTTATCTTACCATGCATGTGCTGAGGTGTCCACAGATTCACTTGCTTTGACAGGGAACACAAACTACTGTTTTTAGATACAGGTAGATAGCCGTGTTGGTCTGCCGTAGTCGAAACAAAATAAGAGACCAAAATAGCACCTTAGAGACCAACTAAGTTTGTTCTTGGTATGAGCTTTCGTGTGCATGCACACTTCTTCAGATACACTGAAACAGAAGTCACCAGACCCTTATATATAGTGAGAGGGTGGGAAGGGTATTACTCAGAGGGGTGGTGGGAATGTTTTTAGAGCTGCTACTAAGCCCATGACCAGTTTTGAAAGCTTAATTAAAAATAAGGGGGAAATCTATCTATTGTCTATCTATATCTATATCTATCTATCTATCTATCTATCTATCTATCTATCTATCGTCTATCATCTCTCTCTCTCTCTCTCTCTCTCTCTCTCTCTCTCTCTCTCTATCTATCTATATCATCTATCTATCTATCTATCTATCTATCTATCTAATCTATATCATCTATCTATCTATCTATCTATCATCTATCTATCATCTATCTATCTATCTATCTATCTATCTATCTATCTATCTATCATCATCATCATCTATCTACTGTATCTATCTATCTATCTATCTATCTATCTATCTATCTATCTATCTATCTATCTATCTATCTATTTATCATCTATCTATCTATCTAATCTTCTATCTATCACACACAAGGAGACACTCATGTACCGTAATTCATATCAATTAATCTAGAGCAGGGGTGGCCAACTCCCAAGAGATTGCGATCTACTCCCAGAGTTAAAAACTAAAAGTGATCTACCCATTTTACTTGCAGATATACAGTGATTAGTTGGTGGGATTAGATTCTCTTAGGGCTCATCCACACTTAAAATCCCCATGCTTCTAAGGTCTGTATCTTAAAGCTCTGTCTGAGTGTGGGGGGAGGGGTTGTTTTTGTTTTTGGCCCCGGTACTTTCCCCAGAAAAAAACTGCTCTTTACAGCTGAATCAGAACAAATAGCAATTCGGATTTCCCCCCAATTGCTGTTTGTTCCAATTCAGTGGTAAAGAGCAGGCTATTACGCAATTTTGCCTAAGATACATGTTTTGCAAAGCAGCACCTGGTTAAACTTTGGAACTCGCTGCCACAGGAAGCAGCGATGGACACCAGCCTGGGTGGCTTTAAAAGAGGATCGAACAAATTCGAGGAGGAGAGGGCTATTGATGACGACTAGCCTCCACAATTGGGCAGAAATGAATCTGAATACCAGTGGCTGGAAACCGCAGGAGGGGAGAGTTGCTCTTGTGCTCAAATCCTGCTGGCAGGTTTCCCCATGGAGGCATCTGGTTGCCATCTGAATAATGCTTTCTATAGGTAGGGGGCACTGGGGGCGAGTTTATGGAACCAAGGGGGCAGAGGCCGAAAAATGTTTGGGGACCACGGCGATGGCAGATTGTATCTTCTGCCCTTCTGAGATTTGCTTTGCCTGAGCCTTTTAAGGAGCCACGAACAGCCTTTCTCTTTCCCCATCTTAAGCTCGGCTAATAAAAATAGCTGTCCTTTCCCGGGAGGGATGGGATGCAGTCAATCAATTATTTGCAGCCCATTATAAAGCAGTAAAGCACAGTGGCTGGGCGGCGAGGTGGTAAACAATATGGCAATGCAATCTTACCAATCTGTTAGCCCTGCATTACTGCCATGTCAGCAAGCGTCCGTGTGAGATCAACTGCTGCCCGGGTCGTCCAGAGCATCTGTCCAGCTCCATGCCCCCCCCACCCCCAGCCTGATCTTGCTCTCTGTTGCTGCGTTTCTCTCCTCCTCTATCAGGCCAGGTCTATACTTGGAAAGTGGTCAACGAAAAGGATTGAAAGACTCCCTCAAGGCAATTTTTAAAAAATGTAGTATAAAAGGTAAAGGGACCCCTGACCATTAGGTCCAGTCGTGACCGACTCTGGGGTTGTGGCGCTCATCTTGCATTATTGGCCGAGGGAGCTGGTGTACAGCTTCCAGGTCATGTGGCCAGCATGACAAAGCCGCTTCTGGTGAACCGGAGCAGTGCACGGAAATGCCGTTTACCTTCCCGCCGGAGCAGTACCTATTTATCTACTTGCACTTTGACGTGCTTTCGAACTGCTAGGTTGGCAGGAGCAGGGACCGAGCAATGGGAGCTCACCCCATTGTGGGGATTCGAACCGCCGAACTTCTGATCGACAAGCCCTAGGCTCTGTGGTTTAACCCACAACACCACCTGCATCAACAAAAGAGGTTTAAAGACTCTCTCAAGGCAAATTTTTTAAAAATGTAGTATAAACACCGACAACTGGCATACACTGGCCTGCGAGCGCTCCAATTGGAGAACAGCCTTTACCAAAGGTGTCATGGGTTTTGAAGATGCTCAAACTCAGGACGCAAGGAAGAAACTTGCTAAGAGGAAGGCATGCTTGGCAAACCCTCACCGTGATCAACTCCTGCCTGGAAACCAATGTCCCCACTGTGGAAGGACGTGTGGATCCAGAATTGGCCTCCACAGTCACTTACGGACTCTGTTAAAACCGTGTTTATGGAAGACAATCTTACTCAGCTACAAGGGATCGCCAAAGATACCTGGAAGCCGTGGTGGTGAAATGGTTAGACTGCTGGGCTCTTATTCTTTGGCGATCCTTGTAGCCGAGTAAGATTGTCTTCCATAAACAGGCTCGCAGGCCAGTGTTTGCCAGTTGTTGGTGTAACATATACTACATTTTTAAAAATTTGCCTTGAGAAAGTCTTTAAACCTCTTTTGTTGACCACTAGCATTATGCTTATGAAGATGCCGTTTGCCTCCTCCCTTCCCAAATTCAGCTACTTCACCTCTCCATTCATTCGTTCGTCAGCTGATGATGGAAATCATCTCCTGCTCTGCATCCAGCAGGGAAGGCAAAATCGCATTCGGACGCGTCCAATTACTCTTAATCCCTCTTTTTCTTTGCTTCAGAGGCACTCGAGGATTCATTAAAGCAGGGAAACGGTGTTTGCTCTCTGAATTCAAGGAGCGGAAAGGAAGACAGGCGGGTGGGGAAGGGCAGGGAGATTTGATGGTGGTTTTTGACCACAGCTGTTTCCACACAGCCCCGCACCCCCGATCCCAATCGTAACGAATAAAAAAAGGTTTATTCATTGTGATTATGCATTGTGCACTGATTGATAGCAAAGGTATCCCAGCCAGTTCTGCCTCCAGAATAGAATAGAATAGAATAGAATAGAATAGAATAGAATAGAATAGAATATATTTTATTGTCAGAGCCGTTTGTATGCTCAATGCCTGTCCAAGGGGCAGCATGCTTTTAAGTGGGCTGTTTAAGATTCCTAGACAACCAGTTTAGCCAAAGGCAAAACGGATATTGAAACAAACAAATGATAAAAACGGGTGGCCTTTGAAGGAGCTGGGCCACGTGACTTCTCTCTTTTTTTAACCTCATAATTAGCGTTGGAAGAGAAGTCTGATTTGCATTAAAGGCCAAGCTCATTTATTGTTTATTCACTTGAAATCACACTTCCTGAAACAACAAGCCATCCTTTGAAATTCCCACTTCTCTGAATTCTGCAATGCAGCCAACTGACATATGTACTAGACAAAATGGCACACAGAAATGTGTGTGTGTTTTATTTGTTTCCTTTTTAGCCTACCTTGCCCCCCCCACCCCCAAGCAGCTTAAGGCGGTATACATGGTTCCCTCACTCCTCAGAATAGTTCCCCCCTCTTCTGCTTTTATCAGACCACAGCTGGTATACTGTGTCCAGTTCTGGACACCGCAATTGAAGAAAGATGTTGACAAGCTGGAAGGTGTGCAGAGGAGGGTAACCTGTGGGATGTAAACACACAGAGCAGTCAAATATAACACTGCTAGAGTGGACATGAAGGTGTCTCAGTCCTCCAGCCGTAACTTCCTGTTTACCTGGACTGAGACAACTTCCTATATGCAACTGAAAGTGGGAGTGGCTTCACCTGGGCAGGTTAGGACAAAACCACAGGTCAGCGGCCATTTCCCTCTCTTGGATCGGGACTTCAAGCAAGCAACATCTTAGAGTAGAGATGGACTCTTGGCTTCCAGCCAAGAGGGCCCAAATGGAGCCTTCTCCCACATGGAGAGTCTCCACATGTACATATATTTTCTAAGCTTAAGTCTGCCTTCATCTGGGATCTTATTGTGACCATTTGATGTCTGTGAGTAAACGTTTTTATATGCTTTTATAGAAGACTTGTGTAGTGTCTTATTTTGGAGGGATAAAAGGGGAAATACCAGGAAACTATTTTACAGAGGTTTAAACAAACCTGAGCAACCTTCTGCTGTGTGATTTAAAAGGGGAATGTAACTCTGCTGACTTAGTTAGAACTTGTAAACACAAGTTAGGATAAGGATATCTTAAGCAATATATCCTCATCCACATTCTAAACATTCCCACATAACCAAGATGATCAAGGGTCTGGAAACCAAGCCTGATGAGGAGCGGTTGAAGGAGCTGTGTATGTTCAGCCTGGAAAAGAGGAAACTGAGAGGAGACAAGGAGAGCCATCTTCAAATATCTCAAGGGCTGTCACATGGAAGAGGGAGCAAACTTGTTTTCTCCTGCACCGGTGGGTAGGACTCGAACCCATGGCTTCAAGTTGCAAGAAATGAGATTCCAACTAAACATTCAGGGAAAAACATTCTGACAGTAAGAGCCGTTTGACAGTGGAACAGACTCCTACGAGAGGCGGCGAACTCTCCTTCCTTGGAGGTTATTAAGCAGAGGGTGGATAGCCTTCTGCCATGGATGCTTTAGCTGAGATCCCTGGCTTGCAGGGGGTTGGACTAGATGACCCTCAGGGTCCCTTCCAAATGTATGGTTCTATGATTTAATCCCCACAACAGCCCCATGAGGTAGGTTAGGCTGCGAAGCCGTGACAGGCATCCAAAAGTCACCCAGTGGGCTTCATGGCCGAGTTGGGATTCAAATTCAATGGCCTTTACTCCCAGGAAATTGGGCTAGGATTGTACAAGGTGATATATACAAGTCTCTTAAAGCAAATCCAATAAATCAAAGTATCTAGAGGGCACCAGGTTGTATACTATTTATATGTAGTATTTATAAATACAGTATAGGCATTAAAGCCTCTCCAGATATCTAATACTAGAAGTTAAATATAAAGTCTGGTCGGAAGCCAAATCATGACATTGAATGCTAGGTAGCAGATATTTGACGGATATTGTCAGCCTTTGCAGCGATGGATTTTGAAGCTCAAATTCCTTTTATCAGCGTTACTGTTCCAAACCTCAAAAGCACCCAGGGGTGATGGGGGAGAGAGTTGTACAGGAACCGTCCTTCCTTTTCTGCCTCTGAAGTCATTCTGGGGATTTTTCCACTTTGCAGACTTGTCCGTGTGCAAGATTTGCTGCGGAATATGTGTTTTCATAAAAGATGTTCTCGGCACTTGGCCGGCCTGGAGCGAACATTTCCCCGGTTGTCAGAATTGCACGTTCTTCCAGCGTCACCAACCGAGTCGGCGTTATGCAAGGGACGTGGGGCTCCATTATGGCATTTTCTCATTTCTCGCTGTTTCTGTGAGGAATAAAATGTTCCTCCTTGCAATAGTTATGGGCTTTGGACGCTTGGGCCTCAAGGCACTTTGGAAAGAAAGTGGACTTTTTTTAGAGTCCTCAAGGATGCCTCAACATTTACAGATGAGACAGTAGCCCAGCGTAGGGACCTGATCCAGCACCCCTCAGCAAATTTGTCTGCCCCCCTCCCCAAGATCTCCATCCTGTCTTTCTTCCAAGGAGCTGAATGCAGTATACATATTTAGGGGAGGGGAGTTGCAGGGGGTGGACTAAATGACCCTTGGGGGTCTCGTAAAGGTAAAGGGACCCCTGACCATTTGGTCCAGTCGTGTCCGACTCTGGGGTTGCGGCGCTCATCTCGCTTTATTGGCCGAGAGCCGGCGTACAGCTTCCAGGTCATGTGGCCAGCATGACTAAGCCGCTTCTGGTGAACCAGAGCAGTGCATGGAAACGCCGTTTACCTTCCCACCGGAGCGGTACCTATTTATCTACTTGCACTTTGACATGCTTTCGAACTGCTAGGTGGGCAGGAGCTGGGACCGAGCAACGGGAGCTCGGGGATTCGAACTGCCGACCTTCTGATCAGCAAGCCCTAGACTCTGTGGTTTAACCCACAGTGCCACCTGGGTCTACTGGGGGTCTCTTACAGCTCTCCAAATCTGCAGTTGGCTGCTAATCCTTACGCTCCAACTGCCCCGAAAACACTGGGATCGTCACGAAAACTCTTAATCCGCCACGGCTTCTCACAGTGTCACGCAGAGTCGCGAATTCCCAAGGATCCTTCCTTGCAGTACAGCATTTCAATGTGTTAAGCTCAGATCCAGGCGTCCCTCTAACGCATTTCTTAGGCCTATGCCTCCCACTTCCTTTCCTGCACCCCATTCAATATGGCGCCACTTCCTGTTTTTATGGAAACAAGATCCGGGTCACTTGAATGCCCCTAAGAAAGTTTCCCGCCGTTTCCCTGCTCCTCGGTCAGTTGCTTCCCGTAACAAAAGCAGTGGTTGGGGGGGGGACAATGGGGGTTGGGGTCTGTTCGCGAGGCACTGCCATGGCTGTGAGGGGCACAGAAGGGTTGTGGGTACTGAAGAGTAGCCATTATGGTCAGTTGGCTTGGGCTTATTTCGTCCAGCCACTACGTCTGCATCCCTGCCTCAGCCTCTGAGAGGGAAGTGCGGGTTGAGGGGACACCGGTAGAGAATTGCAGGGGGTTGGGCTAGATGACCCTGTCAGCATTTACCCCGCCTGGGGCAGGTTGTGAGACTGTCCCAAAGTCAGAGCAAAGCCGTGTGCACCCATCCCCGGCTACAGGGAGTCCGGTGGCGCAGTCATATGTGATTGTTCCCCAGCTGAAGAACAACACACACAAGCCATAAATAAGGCTAAACTATTTATTGTTTAAACGAAGAGTAGAAGAAGAGTTTGGATTTGATATCCCGCTTTATCACTACCTGGAGGTAGGTTTCCAACGCATGGGCTACAGCAGCCAGGCTATCCCTGTCCAGGCAAGACTTTAGCTGACAAAACTAGTAAAAAGCACTCCTACCCACAGAGGAGACTTGGGTCTCTGCATCCAGGAGTACCCCCAAGCTATGTGCTTGCTCCTTTCCAAGGCATCTCCCCTTCACTTATTGCAGTCAATCCTTTGGGGGAAGCGGTTTCTTGCGCGAGACTGCAAATCATCATCAACAACAGGGGTTAGCAACCTTTTTCAGCCGTGGGCCGGTCCACTGTCCCTCAGACCATGTGGTGGGCCAGACTATATTTTGGAAAAAAAAACCTGAACAAATTCCTATGCCCCACAAATAACCCAGAGATGCATTTTAAATAATAGGGCACATTCTACTCATGTAAAAACACCAGGCAGGCCCCACAAATAACCCAGAGATGCATTTTAAATAAAAGGACACATTCTACTCATGTAAAAACACCAGGCAGGCCCCACAAATAACCCAGAGATGCATTTTAAATAAAAGGACATGTAAAAACATGCTGATTCCCGGACCGTCCGCCGGCTGGATTGAGACGGCAATTGGGCTGCCCAGAATGGCTGGGGAGACCCGGCCAGATGGGCGGGGTACAAATAATAAAATTATTATTATTATTATCCAGCCCCGGGGCCTTAGGTTGCCTGCCCCTGATCAACAACAACAACAACAACAACAGCAGCAGCAGCAATTTTGTTTTTTATATGCTGCCCATCTGACTGGGTTTCCCCGCCACTCTGGGCGTCTCCCAACAAAATATTTAAAATGCAACAAAGCACCAGACATCAAAGACTTCCCTCTAACAGGGCTGCCTTCAGAGGTCTCCAGTTGTACAATGTGAATTTGTCTCCATCCCTCCTGGAAACAGCGGCAATCTGGAAGGTCCCTCGCAAAGAAGGTGGTGGAGGAGGAGGAGGAGGAGGGAAACAGGCTGAAAACACAAATATGCTTGAGAAGCTAGCTCTAAAACAGAAGCATGGCAGAGTTTTTTCTTCTATCATCGTGTCCAGCAACTGACATTGTCTTGTTCATCTGTTACAGTCCATTCACCATCAACCTTACAGGAACTTTTCGTTGGCACTGGGATTTTGTCATTACACCTATCTATTGCTGAATGGTTCTATTATATAAACTTTATACATTTTATTATACACTAGTTGAAGTTAGCCCGTTAAATAACGGGCGCTAGCTGGCGGACCCCGAGGAGCCTCGCACGTCTCGCAGGGCTGGCCGGAGAGGAGAAGAGCAGAGTGAGGGCAGGATGCGGCTGCTGGCTCCTCCGCTTCCCGGGGCAGAGGAGCGCGCTTTGTTGGCGGCGTTTCTGAAGGCGCGCCGCCGCTGACTTCCGGACACGCCCCCCTCTCCGGCCGCTCCAATGCCTGCGTCCCTGTTGGGGGGGGACAGTACAGCTGTCCAATCCCTGCGTCCCTGTGTGACATGCGCAGTAGCGCACTTCCGTGACACACGGAAAGTTGGACGCAGGGACACAGCCACTTTATTATATAGGATGCGATATGTACATGGTTTCATTTATTATTCGGCTTTATTGTAAGATTATAGGTTCCTCATAAGAGTTTTGTATGTAATCTTCATTCTAGTGTCAGCCATTGTGTGGTGGTTTCTGTTGTTGTTTTCGGTTCATATTATCACCACTGTGATACTGTATGTATGCTGTTAGAGTTGTGGACAGGACCTGCAGATTACTGGTAAATCTCATTCCTTTCATTGCTCCGTCATAACCAACTTAGAAGCAAGAGTGTGAATGCAACTCGGAGAAAATAAGTGGTTTCTTCCACAGGTCCTCGGCGCATATGTCTCAAATCTCAGTGTGTGACACTAACATTTGGCACCCCCTGCCTCTCACACTCTGCTCTACCTTAAAACCGTCTCTGATTGCTTATACCCAGCAAAGAACATGCCCTGTTACCCCCAAATTTCTGTTTCTATAATGCTGTATTGTTCTACTGGGCTTCCCCTCACCCCATGTCGTATCTCTGTTTTTGTGATACTGTTTTCTTGTTTTTATGTATACCGCTTTTAGAAACATTAAGATTTAAAAAACTCTAAGGCGGCTTAAAAACGCTTCTGAATCAGTGCAGAATCTTTGCAAACCGTCTCAGCGAATTCACCTAGCAATAGAAACTGGGCTTGTGTGGGTTAATTCCTGTTCTCCTTCCCCCTCGCCCTGAGCAGAGTCGGTGCCGGTGGTTGCTGCATCCATTTGGCCAGGACTTCCCTGCAGCGATGAAGCCTCAGTCTGCCTGTGGGTGGAGGCAGGAAGCAGATTTCAGCCAAAGGACCCGGATCAATAAGCTGGCTGCCCCTGCGGTATCTCTGGACTGACAAAGGCGGAGAGGGGAAGGGAGGAGATCCTGCCTGCTCATCCTTTGGGATAAACGGAATAGCCTTAAGCTTTTAAACCCATCTTGATTTCTGCATAATTACATGCAGCCAACCTGACTTGGACGAAGTTTGATTCGAAGCCTTAATTGAATGGGCCGGAGACGGAAGTAAGCTGGAGTAGTTGCCAATTAAAAGCCATCTGGTTCCGAGTAATCTGCTTCAGGCCTGGCATGCTGCAACCGGATTGGAGGACCGCCGGCATGGGCTCTTCCAGGATCTGTCCAGGAACACTTGTGCTGGTTGCACCTCACAGAATTGTTGAGTCTGAAGAGACCCCCCCCCCAAGGGTAATCTTGCCCAGCCCCCTGCAATGCAGGAATCGCAGCTGGAAAATCCCTGGCTGGTGGATGTCCAACGTAAGAAGAAGAGCCTGCTGGATCAGGCCAATGGCCCATCTAACTTTAGCAATCATAGAATTGTATAGTTGTGAGGGACTACCAGGGTGATCTAGTCATCTTCTTCTTTGGCGATCCCTCGTAGCTGAGTAAGATTGTCTTCCATAAACACGGTTTTAAAAGTGAGTCTGTAAGTGACTGTGGAGGCCAATTCCGGATCCACACGTCTTTCCACAGTGAGGACATTGGTTTCCGGGCGGGAGTTGATCACGGTGTGGATTTGCCCAGCATGCTTTCCTCTTAGCACGTTTCTCCCTTGCGTCCTGAGTTCGAGTGTCTTCCAAGCCCATGACACCTTTGGTAAAGGCTGTTCTCCAACTGGAGCGCTCACAGGCCAGTGTTTCCCAGTTGTCGGTGTTTATACTACATTTTTAAAGATTTGCCTTGAGACAGTCTCTAAACCTCTTTTGTTGACCACCAGCATTACACTTTCCATTTTTAAGTTTGGAATAGAGTAGTTGCTTTGGAAGACGATCATCAGGCATCTGCACAACATGACCAGTCCAACGAAGTTGATGTTGAAGACATTGCTTCAACACCGGTGATCTTTGCTTCTTCCAGTACACTGGCATTAGTTTGCCTGTCTCCCAAGTGATGTGTAAAACCCCCCGCAATGCAGGAATCTCAGCTAAAGCATCCACGGCAAATGGCCACCCAAGCTCTGCTTAAAAACCTCCAAAGAAGGAGAGTCCATCACCTTCCATCTCACGACTTAACAGCACTTACTGTCAGAAAGTTCATCCTGATGTTCATCTCCTTTCTTGCAACTTGAAGCCATTGGTTCTGGTCCTACCCTCCGAAGCAGGAGAAACCAAGCTTGCTTCATCTTCCATGTGACAGCCCTTGAGATATTTGAAGATGCTTCTCTCCTCTCAATATCCCCTTGGGTCAAAAAAAGGATGCCCGTGGAGAAGGCCCCCTCCTTGCCCTGCTGATCTTCCCTTTGCTCGGCGCCTCCACGGGAACTCTGCCGCAGCTCTAATCATTTCTCTGATGTGGCAATTAAATTCCTTTCCTGCGTATATTACAAGCAGACAGATTAACTTCCCGCTGCTGCTTCGCACTCAGCCCTCGCCATTCAATTCAATCTTCATTAAGAGGAACATACGCCTTTCGCAGCAGGGAAGTGGAGGGGTAATTACTAAAATATTTAAGGTTGTCTCCTGGCGGTGCCAAGACCTTTCAAACTTCCCTGCGTGGGGCTGGCCCCCTCTGAAGCACCCGGCCCTTCTCCACTAGGGTGGCAAATTCAAACACATGGTGTCATCATGCGCCACAATAAACCAGAGACAATTTTGCAGAATGAGTCTCCGAAGAGGCTGTGAATTTGCTCGTGCTTTCATCTGCATCCCTTAATTATTCGTTTGTTTTAAACAATTTTTAAAAATCGGTTTTTAAACAAATGCAAACACAAAAAACAAGAGCCATTAAACACTTATTTAGTGGTACATCTACTAGTGTTTTTTTATATCCATTGACTTTAGACATAAGCCTACACATTCCATGTTCAGAGGGCAACCAAAATGGTCAAAGGCCTGGAAACGATGCCTTATGAGGAACGGCTTAGGGAGCTGGGTATGTTTAGCCTGGAGAAGAGAAGGTTAAGGGGTGATATGATAGCCATGTTCAAATGGATTCAAACTACAAGAAAGCCACCTGTCAGGAATGCTTTGATGGTGTTTCCTGCTTGGCAGGGGGTTGGACTGGATGGCCCTTGTGGTCTCTTCCAACTCTATGATTCTATGATTTTATGATTCTATGTACTTTTTTATTTTTAAACACAAAGGATGCAGAAAGTCATCAGAGGGATGCTCCCACAATAATGGCATGCATAATTCTACACAGGTATATTAAACTAGCCCATGTTTCTTTCTTAGGTGCAGGTAAGGAGCTGTGCAGGTTATTGTTTGAAATGCAAGATAAAAAAAAAGCCCCAGCAAATTGCATAAAAACGTTCTGTGCCTTTCATCACGCAGACCTGGTGGGTTATTCTTCAGCAATTGTGAGATTCCACAAGTTCTTACACCCCAGCTCAAGAGTCAGATCATTTAAGTTCTTCCATTTTTTTGCAACAGGGATTCTGGCAGCTACCAGAAGCCAAGTTAGCAGTTCTTTCGAGGAGAATGATTTTGGAGCATTGTTACAAAAGATGGGTGCCTCCCCTTCTCTATGCGTAGGGGAGGAAGGGAAAGGAGATTGTTAGCCGCTTTGAGACGCCTTAGGGTAGTGATAAAGCAGGATATCAAATCTAAACACTTCTTCTTCTTCTTCTTCTTCTTCTTCTTCTTCTTCTTCTTCTTCTTCTTCTTCTTCTTCTTCTTCTGGGTTCCAGGCACTTACCCAGGGTCTGTGGTCCTTTGGAGAATTGAGACACGTCAGAGCCTGCTTCTTGGGAGAAAAGCAATGACAAACCTAGAGAGCATCTTAAAAAGCAAAGACATCACCTTGCCAACAAAGGTCCGTATAGTTAAAGCTATGGTTTTCCCAGTAGTAATGTACGGAAGTGAGAGCTGGATCATAAAGAAGGCTGATCGCCGAAGAATGGATGCTTTTGAATTATGGTGCTGGAGGAGACTCTTGAGAGTCCCATGGACTGCAAGAAGATCAAACCTCTCCATTCTGAAGGAAATCAGCCCTGAGTGCTCACTAGAAGGACAGATCCTGAAGTTGAGGCTCCAGTACTTTGGCCACCTCATGAGAAGAGAAGACTCCCTGGAAAAGACCCTGATGTTGGGAAAGATAGAGGGCACAAGGAGAAGGCGACGACAGAGGATGAGATGGCTGGACGGTGTTCTCAAAGCTACTAGCATGAGTTTGGCCAAACTGCAAGAGGCAGTGAAGGATAGGCGTGCCTGGCGTGCTCTGGTCCATGGGGTCACGAAGAGGCGGACACGACTGAACGACTGAACAACAACAAGAGACTATTGTAGCTTTAAGAAATATGGTTGATTCGCCTATTAACACCTTCAGTCTGCATGGAGGGAGTCCAGATCTTACAAACATGGTCCTTTCAAGAGGGGCTCCTTGGGGTCCAAGGCATCTCTCCCAGCCTTCAGCCAGTCTGCCCAAGATGGATCCTGGTCTCTCTTCTTCCTTCCTCTTCCCAGCGTACCTTGCTAAGAACTCTCTTTTCCTCTCACCTCACAACCTTCCAAACCCCCAGTCTCCGTTCACACCTCAGGGCAAGCGGGGAGGACAGTTCTCTCCCATTGCCAGTGGCTCTCCGTGTCCCAGTATTGTTTCTTAATGGCCAGGTCATTTTGCGTAAGCTAGCCCAGGAATTCCTCTACAGCTTGTATTTCTCCCTTCAGATCCCAAATCATCAAAATCCTACCATTTATAAATTTCTAGTGTTTAGGGGGTTCCCCTCCCCAATCTATAGTTAAAGGGTAAAGGGTCCAGTTACGGTCCAGTCACGGAGGACTCTGGGGTTGTGGCGCTTTTTGGGGAGTCAGTGTGGTGTAGTGGTTAAGAGAGGTAGACTCGTAATCTGGGGAACTGGGTTCGTGTCTCCGCTCCTCCACATGCAGCTGCTGGATGACCTTGGGCTAGTCCCACTTCTCTGAAGTCTCTCAGCCCCACTCACCTCACAGTGTGTTGGTTGGGGGGGAGGAAGGGAAAGGAGAATGTTAGCCGCTTTGAGATTCCTTCGGGTAGTGATAAAGCGGGATATCAAATCCAAACTCTTCTTCCTTCTTCGCTTTATTGGCCGAGAGCCGGCATACAGCTTCCGGGTCATGTGGCCAGCATGACTAAGCCGCTTCTGGTGAACCAGAGCAGTGCACGGAAACGCCGTTTACCTTCCCGCCAGAGCGGTACCTATTTATCTACTTGCACAGGCGTGCTTTAGAACTGCTGGGTTGGCAGGAGCAGTGACCGAGCAACGGGAGCTCACCCCATCGCGGGGATTCGAACCGCCGACCTTCTGATCGGCAAGCCCTAGGTTCTGTGGTTTAACCCACAGCACCACCCGCGCCCCCCCCAATCTATATCATCCCATATATTCAACAGTGCTATTTTTCTATTGTTCTTTTTTGCATTTGTATCCCACCTTTTCCTCCAAGGAGCTCCTGGTAGTGTACATGATTATCCCAGTCTTCCTTTACAACAACCCTGTGAGGTAGGGTAGGCTGAGAGTCAGCAACTGGCCCCCAAGGCATGTCTCCCGGTAAATGTCATGGCCCAAGTAGGGGAATTCAAACCCTAGCCTCTCCCAGGTCCCACTCCAAAACTCTAACCACTACACCACACTGCCTTTCTGGTGCTTCATCCTTTCATTTTTCTTACGTTTGCTATGCAAACCACGATGGTTGTGTTCTATCTCCACTGACAGAGGCAGCATTGCCTTGTATACCAGTTGCTGGAAACCACAGGAGGGCAGAGTGTTGCTCTTCGACTCAGATTCTGCTCGCAGGATTTGCACTGGGGCTTCCAGCTGGCTGGAGGCTTGCTCTTCCTCTGCCGCCGTTCTGAGAAACCTCTCTCCATCATCGTTTTATTTTTCAATTTTTAAGGGAAGCTGAAGGGATGAATCAATAGGCTGCTGATATTTATTCCCCGAGATGAAGGCCACATTAACGCGACGCAAGTGCTCCTCAGTGGCGGGGCCCAGATGGATTGTTACAAATGGCCCGACTCAATATTCAATTACCTGTTCTGCAAGAGTGGCCCGAGGCAAGACAAAGGGAGCTGCCAGGAGGCGCCGTCCAAATGGAGACAGATTTGGGGGGGACCTGAAGTGCTCCATGTGGCTCCGCCGTGAGCGAGGGAAGGCTTATCATAGAACTGTAGGGTTGGAAGGAACCTCCAGAGGCCATCTAGTCCAATCCCCCAATGCAGGGATCACAACTGAAGCATCCCTGAGGCTTCCCCCAAAGTGGAGATGTCGGTAGTGGCGCCGTCCCTGTGGAACGCCCTCCCATCAGATGTCAAAGAAATAAACAACTATCGGACTTTTAGAAGACATCTGAAGGCAGCCCTGTTTAAGGAAGCTTTTAATATTTGATGAATCGTATTTAATATTCTGCTGGAAGCCGCCCAGAGTGACTGGGGAAACCCAGCCAGATGGGTGGGGTATAAATAATAAAATTGTTGTTGTTGTTGTTGTTGTTGTTGTTGTTGTTGTTAAACCAGAGCCTTCTGCATCAGAGCAGCCACTTCAGGATGGAGCAACCTCTTCCTAGTTTCATGATTTTGGACTCCAGCTAGAGAAGAGTGAATCTGTAAATCTCAGTTACTCTCAGTTTCTCATTTGAACTGAATGTGTTTCTCGTCCCTAGAATGTAGCGCTCTCCCCATTCCAACCAAGTACATTAAAATTAACTTCCACTTTAAGCCTTCCTGGTATAGACAGACAGACAGACAGAAAGACAGGCAGGCAGACAGACAGAAAGACAGGCAGACAGACAGACAGGCAGACAGAAAGACAGACAGAAAGAAAGAAAGAAAGAAAGAAAGAAAGAAAGAAAGACAGACAGACAGACAGACAGACAGACAGAAAGAAAGAAAGAAAGAAAGAAAGAAAGAAAGAAAGAAAGAAAGAAAGAAAGAAAGACAGACAGACAGACAGAGGAGTGTAGATCTTTCCACTGCAAGGTCAAATGATCTGGCTACAGGGAGGAGGTGGAGACGCTGTTGGTCCAACCCTGGCTGCCCTGTCACTCAGAAATGTGCAAGCATGGCATGAGGAGGATATTGATAAATGGGAGGCCAAGGTGAGCTGGTCTGACGCCCAGGCAGCTCCAGTCTATTATCCTTCCATTTCTGCCCATTCCCCATCAGCAAGAAGCTTCGCCGATACATTCGTCAAATGCCCAAAGGAATTAAGTAGCTGGATGACAAAGTCATCATCAGTTTAAGAAAGGCTCCCCCCCCCCAGTGTTCCCCTGCCAACGATCCCAGGTAGGAGATGGATAAGGATTGCTGTTCCACAACACCGCATGAACATTCCCGCTTGTGGAGGCTGCCTCAAGTAACCGTCTTGTCAGTGAACTTTGGGCGGGAGTTGTGTGTGGGTGCCTAAAAGGGGATCATGAAATTGTAAAATTGTAGAGTTGGAAGGGACCCCAAGAGTCATCCGGTCCAGCCCCCTGCAATGAATCTGTCCCACTGTCTAACTGTCAGAAGTTTTCCCCATATGTTTAGTCAGAAAACTCAGTATTTAAATCTATTGGTTTTGGTCCTCCCTTCTGGAGCAGCAGAAAACAAGCTTGCTGCTTTTCGATACTGGATGATAGCCCTCACATCTCTCGCTCTCCTCTTTCCCAAGCTTAACCTACTCAGTTCCTTCAACCGTTCCTCAAAAGGCTTGGTTTCCAGAGCCCTGGTCGCCCTCTTCGGCAAACCTTCCAGCTTATCCATATCCTTCTTAAATTATGGCGCCCAGAACTGGACTCAGAACTGCAGGTGGGGTCTGGCTAGGGCAGTATTTATAGCCTCCTCTTCATTGACTCTTTTTTTATCCCAGAGGAGGGAACAAATATACAAATATACAGAAGGTCGGCGGTTCGAATCCCCGTGACGGGTGAGCTGCCTTTGCTCTGTCCCAGCTCCTGCCAACCTAGCAGTTTGAAAACACACCAGTGCAAGTAGATAATAGGTACTGCTGCGGTGGGAAGGTAAACAGCGTTTCCATGTGCTCTGGTTTCCGTCATGGTGTCCCGTTGCACCAGAAGCGGTTTAGTCTTGCTGGCCACATGACCCGGAAAGCTGTGGACAAACGCCGGCTCCCTTGGCCCGAAAGCAAGATTAGTGTCGCAACCCATAGTCGCCTTTGGCTAGACTTCACCGTCCAGGGGTCCTTTACCTTTTGCCTTTTTACCATTATGGTAGTAGAAAAAGCTGTATTGTAACTTTTGAATAAATGTATTGAATTTTTAAAAGGGTCTTGTTCCTCAAAAGCTACCTCCTTTGTGTGCCTCCTCCTCGAGGGGTCCAGAGGGTGGCAACATGAGAGCAGGGCCTTCTTTGCAGTGGCTCCCCTTCTGTGGAATGCTCTCCCCGGGGAGGTTCACTTGGCACCTTCATTATACACCTTTAGGCGCCAGGCAAAAAACCTTCTTTTTCAACCAGGCCTTTGGTTGATCTTATTGACATCCAACACCCTTTTAGAATGTGGGGGGGCGTGTATTGGGTTACTGCTTTTGGTTTGATTTTATATGTTGTGGTGTTGTTATGAACCGCCCTGAGACCTCCCGGTATAGGGCGGTGTATAAGTAGAATGTATAGCTGTCAACTTTCGGATTTGAAAATAAGGGATTTTTTCAAACTTTCGGATTTGAAAATAAGGGACGCCGCGAGGGCGGTGCAATGGCACCAAGTAGCCTCGCCACCCTGCGCTCCAGAGGCTGCGCGCGAACGGGAAAGCGAAAGAGCGAGCGAGTAGACGGCAGGCAGGCAGGCTGTCTGGTTGGGCATGAGGGTCTGGCTGCACAAGGCATGCAAGCTCCGCCCCCAGTCGGTCTCAGACTCCTTATTGGCAGCCGAGCAACGCAGCTGAGGAGCCTCCCTGGCCGGCAGGGAGGGAGAGGAGCTGCTTCCTTTGAAATCCGGGGAATTTAAGGGATAGCAACAATCCGGGATAGCAGCGGGAAACGGCATTGGAATAAGGGAGTTTCCTGCAAAAAAAGGGAGGGTTGAAAGCTATGAGAATGAATGAATAAAAACAAAACACTTCTCCACGGAGTCCTGACATCAGCAGCCACCTCTGCAAGTGTTTTGGAGAGGCGACGGCTGGCAAATCCGTGGATCCCTTTCTGATTGCTTTCGGGCCACTTTGCTGCCTTGCACAGGAAAACGAGGAAGCTTCATCTGAAGAGGCCATGCCAACAGCCTCAGCATTTATTTCAGGCTGCTGAGAGGTTGCCCTGAGCACACTAGAACCAGCAAAGCAGCTTACGGCTGAAAGCAAGGGCCTGAAAACAGACACACTCCTCTTGCCCAAGTCCACTCTGAATGATCCCTTTTCTCTTCCGGCAAAGCTCTGTGGCTTTTGGTGCAGCCTTGCCCAACCTGGTGCCCTCCAGATTAAAAAGGTAAAGCGAAGGCTATTTACAAAAGCCAGACTTAACGTCTTTCCTTCTGCAGTGTTGGATGGCAGATTGAGAGGAGTTCCATACCAGGACAGACTATGCTCATGTGCCCAAGACATTGACTCTATAAAACATATTTTGCTGCACTGTGTGAAATTCGAGCAAGCCAGGGAAGAACTGATATTACCCTTGCTAGTACCTTTCCCGGGAAAATCAGAGGCTTACTATGTCAGGTTCCTACTGGAAGACCGGACAAATGACAGACCATTAGCAGTGGTGAAGTTTCTATCGGTGGTTGCAAGAACCAATGATCCCTGTTCCTAAGTCTGAACAAAATGCTTGTGTAACCTGAAGGCGGGCCGTTGAAATTGTGTATTGTTTTGTAATGAATTGTTGGGTCTCTGGACCGTAATAAAGATTTGATTGATTGAAAGGTAAAGGGACCCCTGACCATTAGGTCCAGTCGCGGATGACTCTGGGGTTGCGGCGCTCATCTTGCATTATTGGCCGAGGGAGCCAGCGTACAGCTTCCGGGTCATGTGAGCAGCATGACGAAGCCGCTTCTGGCGAACCAGAGCAGCGCACGGAAACGCCGTTTACCTTCCTGCCGGAGTGGTACCTATTGATCTACTTGCACTTTGACATTCTTTCGAACTGCTAGGTTGGCAGGAGCTGGGACCAATCAACGGGAGCTCACCCCGTCGCAGGGATTCAAACCGCCGACCTTCTGATCGGCAAGCCCTAGGCTCTGTGGTTTAACCCACAGCGCCACCCACGTCCCCCCTCCAGATTAGTTTGGGACTAATAGGGATGCGGTCCAAAACTGCACCAGGAGGGAACCAGGTTGGGGGATGGCTGGCTTAGGGCACTGATGGTTAGAGCTCCTTCTTCACACAGCACATAGTTAAACTACGTAACTCCCTCCCACAGGAGGCAGTGATGGCCACCAACCTTGTTGCCTTTAAAAGAGGGTTGGAGAATTCCTGGAGGAGGAGAAGTCTAGTGATGGCTACGAGCAGCAGTGCTTCTGAATGCCAGTTCCTGGAAACCACAGGAGGGGAGAGGGCTCTTGTGTTTGAATCCTGCTTGCGGGTTTCCCATAATGGGCATCTGGTTGGCCACTGTGAGAACAAGATGGCAGGCTCGATGGGCCAGTGGCCTGATCCAGCAGCCACTTCTTATGTTCTTATGTTCGGATTAAAACCGTTGCGGATGGGTGTGGACCACAACCTTAACACGAGTCAACTGTGTGATGCAGCAGCAAAAACAACACTGTGTCCAGTTCTGGGCGCCACCATTTTAGAAGGCTATTGACAAGTTGGAATGTGTGCAAAAGAAGGGATGGAATGTGTGCATTTTGGGAACTACTGTGTTAGGTGCTTAAAATGCATCTGTAATTCGGCATGCAAAACGTTCTTCTTTATCCGTTCGTGTTGCCTTGGTATGATTAAAATGCAGAGCACATCAGGTGTGTCGTGTGTGTGTGTGTGTGTGTGTGTGTGTGTGTGTGTGTGTGTTTGGCTCTGCTCGAGGAATAAGCTGGTTGCCGTCGTAGCCGTACTGAGTAGAAGATTACAGGGAAACAAAAGCCTCCTTTCGAAGATTATATCTGGCTCTCTGCGAGGGAATCCGTGGGTGAGCCTGAGATCAGAATGCAGCCACCTCGGCAGGTAATCAGAAAAAGGTCTAGGATTGTGATTCCTGCATTTTGTTCTCTCTGCAGAGCCTAATCTGATGGGGGCTTTTCAGTGCAACCCCAACATCACCACCTTTGACAGTCAGGAGGAGAATGCCTGGCCAGCTGCCCCCACCAGCAACATTTGGGAGCAAGAGAACAAGGGGGTTGTGATAGATCCGGCACCCGGAGGCATGCTGCGCTCTCATGTCATGAACTGTTTGGACGCAGAGGAGCGGTGGGAGGCACCAGCTGGGGAACCCCCAAGGGAAGAAGGCTCAGAGTGGCCAGAGGGAGAAGACAAATTCCCCTCTCCCCTGGTTTCTCGGTACCAGGAGGGGCGTGAAGCTGGAGCAGCAAAGGCAGCCGTCCCAGTGTAGTCTCAGATTGCTTGGGGGAAACCCTGGAGAAGGGGAGACTTAGGCAGCTATGGGAAGGCAGGGCCCTTCAGTCTCTGCAACTGCCTCACAGGGGCAAGATCTACAAAGAAGAGTCGCTGTGCTGATTTGGCCCAGCACTCTGGAGCAGACCCTGTTTCTTCTAATAAAGACTTTACTTACTCTGTGTGATTTATTGCTGTCTTGCTCCTGTCATCTAAGGATCAGGCCTGAAACCCACATCCCTCTCTCCTGACTAGTGATGGCCAAAGAGGCCCATTTCAGTTTCTCATTACAGTGGTACCTCTGGTTACGTACTTAATTCGTTCTGGAGATCTGTTCTTAACCTGAAAATGTTCATAACCTGAAGCACCACTTTAGCTAATGAGGCCTCCCACTGCCACTGGAAAAAGCAATGGGTGAGAAGGTTAAAAAAGCTTTGTCATGTATAATGAGATAAGAATCCAATCTCTTTGTTCAGACCAGGTCTCTCCATGGTTTTAAGCTTGGTAATGAGGATATGGAATAACTGATTGGTTCAAAATTGGGAAAGGAGTACGACAAGGCTGTATATTGTCTCCCTGCTTATTTAACTTATATGCAGAATTCATCATGCGAAAGGCTGGACTGGATGAATCCCAAACTGGAATTAAGATTGCCGGAAGAAATATCAACAACCTCAGATATGCTGATGATACAACCTTGATGGCAGAAAGTGAGGAGGAATTAAATAACCCTTTAATGAGGGTGAAAGAGGAGAGCGCAAAATATGGTCTGAAGCTCAACATCAAAAAAACTAAGATCATGGCCACTGGTCCCATCACCTCCTGGCAAATAGAAGGGGAAGAAATGGAGGCAGTGAGAGATTTCACTTTCTTGGGTTCCATGATCACTGTAGATGGTGACAGCAGTCACGAAATTAGAAGACGCCTGCTTCTTGGGAGAAAAGCAATGACAAACCTAGACAGCATCTTAAAAAGCAAAGACATCACCTTGCCAACAAAGGTCCGTATAGTTAAAGCTATGGTTTTCCCAGTAGTAATGTACGGAAGTGAGAGCTGGACCATAAAGAAGGCTGATCGCCGAAGAATTGATGCTTTTGAATTATGGTGCTGGAGGAGACTCTTGAGAGTCCCATGGACTGCAAGAAGATCAAACCTATCCATTCTTAAAGAAATCAGCCCTGAGTGCTCACTAGAAGGACAGATCCTGAAGTTGAGACTCCAGTACTTTGGCCACCTCATGAGAAGAGAAGACTCCCTAGAAAAGACCCTGATGTTGGGAAAGATGGAGGGCACAAGGAGAAGGGGACGACAGAGGACAAGATGGTTGGACAGTGTTCTCGAAGCTACTAGCATGAGTTTGGCCAAACTGCGAGAGGCAGTGGAGGATAGGTGTGCCTGGCGTGCCTTGGTCCATGGGGTCACGAAGAGTCGGACACGACTGAACGACTGAACAACAACAACAACAACAATGAGTTGCAATTTCTCTTTCCAGTCTGAATTGCAACTCATTACCAAGCTTAAAACCATGGAGAGACCTGGTCTGAACAAAGACATTGGATTCTTATCTCATTATACATGACAAAGCTATTTTTAACCCTTGCTTTTTCCTGTAAGACTAATTGCAGTCGTTAACAGTCGTCAACAGGTTTACCTCACCTATCAGCCAATCACCCATTCCCACCACCCTTCTGAGTAATACCCCTCCCCACCCTCTCCCTATATATAAGGGTCTGGTGACTTCTGTTTCAGTGTATCTGAAGAAGTGTGCATGCACATGAAAGCTCATACCAAGAACAGACTCAGTTGGTCTCTAAGGTGCTACTGGAAGGATTTTTTTTATTTTGTTTTGACTATGACAGACCAACACGGCTATCTACCTGTAACTTGGATATCATAATTGTTCTAGAAGGTTATGCAGCCTTGTCCTAAATAGCGTCTAAAGATCAGCTGCACCCGGTTGGTGATTTTTCTCTGCTGATATAGGTATTTGCATTCCCACCAAGTGAGAAAAGGAGGAAGGATAATTACTAAATAAAACTCCTCTCCTACCCATCAAAATCCATGCAACAAGATCCTCTTCCTTTTCTGTGCAGGCCCAGAATTCGCAGCTGCCGACTCCCTCCCTCTAAATCTGCGCCCTGCAGGAAAGGCCAGCTGGCAGCGCTGGTGTTAAAAGAGGAATCCCATTAAACATGCATATGTTTACAGCGGGAGGGGTGGGGGAGCTAAATGGAAGTAAGTGGGAGCCATTAACGGACAGGCCCAGGGAGCAACTGCTTAATGCACACATTGTTTAATTCTCAGAGGGGAACCGTAATGGAGTCACGAGGAGGCTCTCCTCTGATGGGCTGGCATCCCATTCGCAACTGGCACCGGGAGCTGGAGAGGAGGGGCAGGATTGTGCCGTGGAAGGGCTCCACCTGTCAGGCGCTCGCCCGCCTCAGTGCCGTGCCAAGCGGAGGCGGCGCAGGCTGTCAATTTCAGCGTTTGAGCTGAGCAGCGAGAGCTGAAGTTTCAGCCCTGGAGAGAAGGGCAAGGACAGAGACTGCCGGTCAGTGTTGGCAATTCTGAGATAAGGCAGGTTCTTTTGCTCCTGAGACTCTGCCACTCTCAATGCCCTGGCACAGGCACCCGGAGGCCAAGATCCGAAACAGGGCGGAGGCCTTTCGAACTCACAAATCCTACATGTCTGAACTTCTGGGAAACTTGAAAAAAAATCAACAAGGCAGCCTCGAGAGCTGGCAACCCTGCAGTACTTATTTACCTCTCAGATTCATTTATCCAGCCGGAACATGGAAAGTCTAATCATAATGGCTACCTTCCCAGAGATGCTGTTAAGGATTAATGAGATTTTTTTTTTTTTTTTGAGGGAGGGAAAAAAACCCAGCAAAGTGCTTTTCATGCTCCAAGTACTGAGTAAATAAGTATTATTATTCACAGTGTTCTTAGGCTAATGTAGCAGGGGAGGAAATGGGGGGGGGGGGCTGAGTAGCATCGTTCCCCAGAGGGTCAACTCATTATTTCATGCGGGTTTCAAAAATAATTTTAAGGGGAAGGATTGCAGCTGAAGGTAGAGTAGAATGTCACTGGTTGAATCCATAGCAGAATCTACACGCAGAGCTGGGAATGCCCCTTCTCTGAAACGACAGAGACGCCACACTGGCATAGGAGCGGTACCTATTTATCTACTTGCACTTTGACGTTCAGTCAGGGTTTCATGTCCTGTAATTTGAATCCATCAGTTCAAGTCGTACCCCCCCTCCCCCCTGGAGCGGCAGAAAACAGGTTTTCTCCATGTTTCATGTGCTCCATCTTCAGATGTGGAATAAAGCCTGTAAACAGATGACATGGCAGCCAGGAGAGAGCCAGTGTGGTGTAGTGGTTAAGAGCGGTAGACTCGTAATCTGGTGAACCAGGTTCGCTTCCCCCCTCCTCCACATGCAGCTGCATGTCACCGCACACTCTTCTTCTTACCTGTGATGTGAACTCTCCCCCAGAGAGCACACTCCGTTTTGAACTGGACTATGGACTTTTATACAGGGACGCGGGTGGCGCTGTGGTCTAAACCACAGAGCCTAGGGTTTGCCGATCAGAAGGTTGGCGGTTTGAATCCCTGCGACGGGGTGAGCTCCCGTTGCTCGGTCCCTGCTCCTGCCAACCTAGCAGTTCTAAAGCACGTCAAAGTGCAAGTAGATAAATAGGTACCGCTCCTATGCCAGTGTGGTGTAGTGGTTAAGAGCGGTAGACTCGTGATCTGGGGAACCGGGTTCGCTTCCCCCCTCCTCCACATGCAGCTGCTGGGTGACCTTGGGCTAGTCACACTTCTCTGAAGTCTCTCCGCCCCACTCACCTCACAGAGTGTTTGTTGTGGGGGAGGAAGGGAAAGGAGAATGTGAGCCGCTTGGACACTCCTTCGGGTAGTGATAAAGCGGGATATCAAATCCAAACTCTTCTTCTTCAGGATGTCAGTTTTCCTGGAGGGAAAATGGAGGGAAAGTTGGCACCCCATAGACTCACCCCCCCCCCCGACACACACACCTCAAGGACTGTGGGCGACGAGACTGAAGAGCTGATATCATTCTTTTTCACCTCGATAATAATCAAGATATCTTATGCTCAACAGGAAGAGGGTCTGTTCTGCCGCAGAGAGCGGAGTCTCATAAATATGTTCTTATCAACTGTCGAACTAGACAAGAGGGACTGAGGAAAGGAGAGATAAAGGATCAGCTATTAACAGAACATGCCCTAGCTTTGCAGAGTCGGAATAATCGTGCCATGGAGGGCCCTTCGCACGTGCAGCCCGTGAAATAAAACAAAAACAAAAAACCCCAAACTGGCTGACGTAGACCCGAGCGCCGTACCTCTACGTCTGATTTTAAGCCTTGATTTACGGTCTGGAAAATTACATTTTAATTGTGCACGTCTCCATTTTTAGATGTACTTGTCTCCCATCCGCCCCACAATCAGTCAAGGAAAGATGTTCATTTTTAGCGGGACCAGAGAGAGAGGGGGGGGGCTGCATTTCAGATAGGAAGATGCTCTCCCCTTGGCTAAATTTGGCTCGCTGGTGTCAGGTGAAGATGGCTCCCTCCCACCCCACCGAAGTCGATTGAGGCATAATTGGGTTTGCGAGAACAGCATTTGTTTTCTCAGACAAAAAAACCAGACAAATTGCTGCTAGCAACACTCCACTCGGTGCCCCGAGAGATCAGCACTGGGGAGGGGGAGAGTTCCAAAACTGCTTTTTTGAGCGGTGGGCAATAGAGAATTTTGTTTCATTTCCCAACTTTAGAATCATAGAATTGTAGAGTTGGAAGGGGGTCATCTGGTCCAGCCCCCTGCAATGCAGGAATTAAAGAAAGGGTAACTTTTCAATTTTTTTGTTTTTCAGATTATAGCTCAAAGAAGCCCCAGCAAACATTAAGGAAACAGAAGGAAAACATTGTAATATGTATACTGCAGGGGATGGACAGATTCGTAGAGGAGAAGACTATCGATGGCTGCTAGCCACAATCCCTATGCTTTGAATAATAGAATAATAGAATCATAGAATCCTAGAGTTGGAAGAGACCCCAAGGGCCATCCAGTCCAACCCCCTGCCAAGCAGGAAACACCATCAAAGCATTCCTGACAGGTGGCTGTCAAGCCTCTGCTTAAAGACCTCCTAAGAAGGAGACTCCACCACACTCCTTGGCAGCAAATTCCACTGCAGAACAGCTCTTACTGTCAGGAAGTTCTTCCTAATGTTGAGGTGGAATCTTCTTTCTTGTAGTTTGAATCCATTGCTCCGTGTCCGCTTCTCTGGAGCAGCAGAAAACAACCTTTCTCCCTCCTCTATATGACATCCTTTTATATATTTGAACATGGCTATCCTATCAGCCCTTAACCTTCTCTTCTCCAGGCTAAACATACCCAGCTCCCTAAGCCGTTCCTCATAAGGCATCGTTTCCAGGCCTTTGACCATTTTGGTTGCCCTCTTCTGGACACCTTCCAGCTTGTCAGTATCCTTCTTGAACTGTGGTGCCCAGAACTGGACACAGTATTCCAGGTGGGGTCTGACCAGAGCGGAATACAGTGGTACTATTACTTCCCTTCTCTACAGTTGGAGGTGGCAATGCTTCTGAACTGCAGGAGGGGAGAGTTGCTCTTGTGCTCAGATCCTGCATGCTGAATTCCCACTGGGGCATCTGTTTGGCCACTGTGGCAACAGGATCCTGGTCTAGATGGGCCACTGGCCTGATCCAGCAGGCTCTTCTTAAGTCCTTATGGATTGCCCTGAGACAATGGACCCAGTCCTGTGGAACACCCTGCCACTAGAGCAGGCATCCCCAACCTTCGCCCCTCCAGATGTTTTGGACTACAATTCCCATCATCCCTGACCACCGGTCCTGTTAGCTAGGGATCATGGGAGTTGTAGGCCAAAACATCTGGAGGGCCGCAGGTTGGGGATGCCTGCACTAGAGGTTCAGAAGGCACTTCCCGTGCCAACTTTTAAATGCTTGCAGAAAACATTTCTATTCTGCCAGGTCAACATAGGCAAGTAGGGGTACATCCTTCCACTGATGCCTGTTTGGGTTTTATTTTGCTTTTAGCTACTTGGTTTTATGGTTCCCTATTGTTGCAAACTGCCGGGATGTATTTTAATGAGCCTCTCCTTCCTTGGAGGTTTTTAAGCAGAGGTTGGGTGCCCATCTGTCATGGATGCTTTATGTGAGATTCCTGCATTGCAGGGGGTTGGACTAGATGACCCTTCCAACTCTAAGATTCTATGATTAGCATATAAATATTTCTGAATAAATAAACAATAAAAGGTGACTGGCCACACCGTGGAGTGGACGGTGGTGTCAGTGGGGGTGCCACCCGTACCCTGAAAAGTAAGGACCTGGGTATACTTCGACCTTGGTCACCCTTGGCCAATTCCGTTTGGAGGAGCATTTATTTATATTCCGCGTCTTGTCTTTCCCGGTTGAGTTTTTGCAGGAGGCTCTAAGTGGGAGCCCATTAGAAGCCCTAGATTGATATTGGCAATGTAAAGGAGATGTCTTGGGCCGGGGGGGGGGGGGAGAGAAGGGTGGGCATTTATAATAAATGAAAATAAAATAAATACGGATCTTTTACGCAGCCGAGATCCGACGCTCGGGCCGATGCTTCTCATTTGACTGCCATCCATAATTTATAAGCCTCCATCCGGCAGAAGCTTCCAGAGCAGATGAGTCTCAACTTTAAATAAATGGCGGGGGGGGGGGAGCTTTTGCAATATTGCATCACCTTCACTTCTCTTTAACTTCACTGTTTGTTTATTTTTGATACCCCACCTTTCATTCGAGGGGCTCAAAGTGACGCAGCTGGTTCTACTCTTCTGGTGGTCAACAGCCCTGCGAGGTAGGTTCGGCTGAGAGGCAGTGACTGGCCGAAGGTGACCCAGTGAGCTTCCTGGCTGGGTGGGGAATAATAATAATAATAATAATTTTTTTATTTGTACCCCCCGCCCATCTGGCCGGGTCTCCCCAGCCACTCTGGGCGGCTTCCAACAAATATTAAAATACATCAAAATCACAAGTCAAAAACTTCCCTAAACAGGGCTGCCTTCAGGTATTTTCTGAATGTAGGATAGTTGTTTATGACTTTAACCTCTGCTGGGAGGGCGTTCCACAGGGCGGGCGCCACTACCGAGAAGGCCCTCTGCCTGGTTCCCTGTAGCTTTGCTTCTCGCAGGGAGGGAACCACCAGAAGGCCCTCGGCGCTGGATCTCAGTGTCCGGGCTGAACGGTGGGGGTGGAGATGCTCCTTCAGGTATACAGGACCGAGGCCTGTATTGTAGAATTGTGGAATTGTGGAATTGTGGAATTGTGGAATTGTGGAATTGTGGAATTGTAGAATTGGACGGCACCCCAAGTGTCATCTTTCAATGTATTTTTTATTTTTGTTGGAAGCCGCCCAGTGTGGCTGGGGAGACCCAACCAGATGGGTGGGGTACAAATATTATTATTATTATTATTATTATCATCATCATCATCATCATCATCATCATCATCATCTAGTTCAACCCCGTGCAATGCAGGAACCGCAGCTATTGAATCCCTGACAGGTCAGCCAACCTCTGCTTAAAAATTTCCAAGGAAAGAAAGTCCTTCTGAGGGAGACCGTTCCACTGTCTTCTTCATGTTTAAGCCAGAGTCTCCTGTCTTAAGAATTTGAATCCAGCAAAGCGGAATCAGGAATCCAGCTCCCTTTCTGTTCCCCCCCAGTGAGGTCAGTCTGCTACTCTGCAAGGAAAACAGCCAGGTACACCCTGGGCAATCACATGCAAACACCCATCTCCATCCCCCTCTATAAATTTAAAAAGGTAAAGTGACCCCTGACCATTAGGTCCAGTCGTACCCGACTCTGGGGTTGCAGCGCTCATCTCGCATTATTGGCCGAGGGAGCCGGCGTGCAGCTTCCGGGTCATGTGGCCAACATGACTAAGACGCTTCTGGCAAACCAGAGCAGCGCACGGAAACGCCGTTTACCTTCCCGCCAGAGCAGTACCTATTTATCTACTTGCGCTTTGACGTGCTTTCAAACTGCTAGGTTGGCAGGAGCAGGGACTGAACAGCAGGAGCTCACCCCGTTGCGGGATTCGAACCACCGACCTTCTGATTGGCAAGCCCTAGGCACCACCCGCGTCCCTTTATCGGGACAATTTATTGGGCCTATTAACTCCCCACAGGCTCTTTCGTTTCTCTAATATCCAATCTCGTTGTGAAAATTGCATCCAAATACTCTGCAAGCAAGATTTAGTTATTGGCCTTGAATTTCCATGCTGGTGTGTTCTGTGCAGGGTTCCTTCCAAACTTCAGAATCTCACACTACTTCTTCTTGTAAAGCGAGATGAGCACCGCAACCTCATAGTCGTCTGCGACTGGACTTAACTGTCAGGGGTCTTTTACCTTTACCTTTTTTTTACCAAATAAAAAAATTCCTTCCAGTAGCGCCTTAGAGACCAACTAAGTTTGTTCTTGGTATGAGCTTTCGTGTGCATGCACACTGTATCTGAAGAAGTGTGCATGCACACAAAAGCTCATACCAAGAACAAACTTAGTTGGTCTCTAAGGTGCTACTGGAAGGAATTTTTTTTATTTTGTTTTGACTATGATAGACCAACACGGCTATCTACCTGTAACTTTTTTTTACCGACAGGAAAGTGGAAGTTACCATCATAAAAAATGAGAAAGCAAGAAGTGTGGGGCACATGGCTTACAAGATATACAAAACATAAACCTGTAGCTGAAATCACGGGATGAATGGAAGAAATTTCAGGACAAAGGGAAGTGTGGATAAGCCCTCTCTTTGTGACAATTTTGCTTTGTTCAGAAGGGAAGCCTGACCTCTAGGGGGCTGACCCTTAAATTCTTTATATCAGTTCCCTCCGCAACGTTATGGGGGGGGGGAGAGGGAGGGAGTCCCGTTCCGTATTGACACGCAGACAATGTTGGATTCAAGGACAAGTCTTTAGGCACATAGATTAAGTAAATGCATTTCCTTCTTCTTAGAATGTAATAAGGCATTACAGGAAAAAAAGAAAAGATTAATAAGGTTATCAATAAAACATTATAAAACATTATAGAGAACAAACTACCATTACAAATCTAAAGTATAAATTATTGATGTGGAGCGGAGAAGGCTCCTATTAAATCATAATTACGTAAATCAGCAGTGCTATTCTAGAACAGATGCAAAGAGGGGTCTGGGACCTCTCAGGTAAAACAGATGCTCAAAGGAAAGGATATTTATACCTACTGTAGTTTTTCCTTTGAAGGAGACACGTTTTCCCGAACTTTCTTACTTCCCAATAATATCCAAACGACATGAAAGTCCACCACAAGCCATGCTTTGCAACTTTTGCAATAATTTTGATTAAACACCATCTACTCTCAGCAGCATGTAATGTACGGAAGTGAGAGCTGGACCATCAAGAAGGCTGATCGCCAAAGAATTGATGCTTTTGAACTATGGTGCTGGAGGAGACTCTTGAGAGTCCCATGGACTGCGAGAAAATCAAACCTATCCATTCTTAAAGAAATCAGCCCTGAGTGCTCACTAGAAGGACAGATCCTGAAGTTGAGGCTCCAGTACTTTGGCCACCTCATGAGAAGAGAAGACTCCCTGGAAAAGACCCTGATGCTGGGAAAGATGGAGGGCACAAGGAGAAGGGGACGACAGAGGACGAGATGGTTGGACAGTGTTCTCGAAGCTACCAACATGAGTCTGACCAAACTGCAGGAGGCAGTGGAAGACAGGAGTGCCTGGCGTGCTCTGGTCCAGGGGGTCACGAAGAGTTGGACATTACTAAACGACTAAACAACAACAACATTTTCATTGGAGAAATGTTGGAGGGGATGGAATAGGACGTCCCTATTTTCATGGGAGAAATGTAGGAGGGGATGGAATAGAATGTCCCTATTTTCACAGGAGAAATGTTGGAGGGGATGGAGTTATGCGACCCCTTAGCCAAGGAGCTTAGTACATAACTATAGAAACATTAGAAGACAACTGAAAGCAGCCCTGTATAGGGAAGTTTTTTAAAAAAATGTTTAATGTTTTGTTATGTTTTTATATATGTTGGAAGCTGCCTAGAATGGCTGGGACAACCCAGTCAGATTGGCAGGGTATAAACATCGTTATTGGTGTTGTTGCTATTATTGTGATGATGATGATGATGATGATGGAATAGGATGTCCCTATTTTCATCGGAGAAATGTTGGAGGGTATATTACTGCCTCCTGTGGGAGCAAATTGCTAACAAACGTAGATCGAGCATTATGTGGGGTCTGTAACAGCACCAGGTCTGCAGATCGAAGCTGCCAAGATATGTCTCTGTAACTTTAGGATACAGTAAGATATGACTCCGTAACTCAAGCTACTGGGCTCTGGTTCCATCCATTTCCTTCAGAGAAAGCAGGTCAATTACCGGTATTTCTCTGCCTGGATTGCTCTCACTGGACAATGCAATATTTCCCCCCAACTCTTTCCCCCCGCACCTTCCCCTTCCCCATCTCCCTTAATTGTTCCTCGCAGGCATCTGATTCATGCACAGCCAATTTCTCCGCTGCTGCCACTTCGGTGCTTGACCTGCATCCAGAGCTTCCTGCGAAGTCAGGAGGTTTTGCTTCTGCCAAAGCCCCGCGGCTGCCCGTGTCAACAAATGGGGCAGCCTCAGTGTCTCTTTAGGTGAAAGTCAGGAGGGAACAGAATGGCAGGCCCAGGAAACGAAATCCCAAGATTGTTCTGAAGAAAAGTTGCCCAGAGGGAGACATGTTTCGTTTCTGCAGATGGAGAAGGTTTTTCAGGAAGGAAGATGAGAAAGAAATGAAGGAAGGAAGGTTAATTTTCAACCTCTGCCCCTAAAGAATATAATAATTGGATTCTTCAATCAGGAGCTATTGTGGAAAGTCCTGAGACGGAAGAGGAGATCATAGAATCATAGAATCATAGAGTTGGAAGAGACCACAAGGGCCATCCAGTCCAACCCCCTGCCAAGCAGGAAACACCATCAAAGCATTCCTGACAGGTGGCTGTCAAGCCTCTGCTTAAAGACCTCCAAAGAAGGAGACTCCACCACACTCCTTGGCAGCAAATTCCACTGTCAAACAGCTCTTACTGTCAGGAAGTTCTTCCTAATGTTTAGGTGGAATCTTCTTTCTTGTAGTTTGAATCCATTGCTCCGTGTCCGCTTCTCTGGAGCAGCAGAAAACAACCTTTCTTCCTCCTCTATATGACATTCTTTTATATATTTGAACATGGCTATCATATCACCCCTTAACCTTCTCTTCTCCAAGCTAAACATACCCAGCTCCCTAAGCCGTTCCTCATAAGGCATCGTTTCCAGGCCTTTGACCATTTTGGTTGCCCTCCTCTGGACACGTTCCAGCTTGTCAGTATCCTTCTTGAACTGTGGTGCCCAGAACTGGACACAGTATTCCAGGTGAGGTCTGACCGGAGCAGAATACAGTGGTACTATTACTTCCCTTGATCTAGATGCTATACTCCTATTGATGCAGCCCAGAATTGCATTGGCTTTTTGAGCTGCTGCATCACACTGTTGACTCATGTCAAGTTTGTGGTCTACCAAGACTCCTAGATCCTTTTCACATGTACTGCTCTCAAGCCAGGTGTCACCCATCCTGTGTTTGGCTAAGATGGCTAAGATGAGTCAGCCTTCCCCAACCTAGTGCTCTCCAAATGTTTCAGATGCATCAGCCACGACCAGCATGGTCATATTGCAAGGGGTTGGGCTAGATGACCCCTGGGGGTCCCTTCCAACTCTATAATTCTTTGATTCTAAGAGATGTTGGGGGCATGGTCTTGCTGACTGCAATTGATTGGAGCCAGTGTCAAAAACATCTGAAGGGCCCTTGGAGGTTGGGGACAGCTGAGACTACTTCTGTAATGAAATATTTGTGCCCAGACTCGAAAAGATGCTGAGCTTCCCTTTGAGGCATCTGGTTGGCCGCTGTGAGAAGAAGATGCTGGACTAGATGGGCCATTGGCTGGCTCCAGCAGCCAAGTTCTTTTGAAGCAACTGGATGCACAAAAACTGACTCCTTTTGGAATAAAACATTGTCCCGACCCATAAGTTTGATTCAAAACTTTACTTGCAGAACTTTCTTCAACACAGAACGAAAAACAGTAAATGATGTGTCCAAACAGTTGTACAAAATCTTGTGCATGTCCAGCCCAGGCTCAGCACGTTAAAAATAACTTTACTTCTTCCAGAAATCAAAACTGTGTCTCTCTCCCATTCCAGCCTGAATTGGCTTGCATCCTGCTGAAGGCTTCCTGGAGAGCCAGTATCACATCTTATTCCCACCCTAGCTGGGAACAAAAGACCAAAGGCAACTCGCTTCAAAATGGCATTTTGCAATTGAATATTTCTCATGTGTTCTAAGGTTAAACACTCACGTGTTAAGTAGCAGAGAACAACGGTTAATTATCAACCCATCTAGGTGCTTAGAGAGCTCTTCTTGCTCTTCTTTAGCTTCAGTGGAATCTTCCCATTAAACCCTTTCAGCAAAACACACAAACATTCTCCATTTCAGTGTGAATTAAACAATTATACTTAACAGGGTGGCTCTCACCAAATGGACTCTGGCTTGATTCAGTGGCAATGATGGGCATCTAGGTATAACTGCTCATTCCCATTTGCACCAAAAGATGTCACCCGCCAGCTCAATGGGGCTTTGATGAGCACTGATAGTTCCAGCCCATAGCTGTCAACCCCCCCTTTTTTTGGCGGGAAACTCCCTTATTCCAATGCCATTTCCCGCTGCTATCCCGGATTGTTGCTATCCCTTAAATTTCCCGGATTTCAAAGGAAGCAGCTCCTCTCCCTCCCTGCCGGCCAGGGAGGCTCCTCAGCTGCGTTGCTCGGCTGCCAATAAGGAGTCTGAGACCAACTGGGGGCGGAGCTTGCATGCCTTGTGCAGCCAGACCCTCACGCCCAACCAGACAGACAGCCTGCCTGCCATCTACACGCTCGCTCTTTCGCTCACCCGTTCACGCGCAGCCTCTGGAGCGCCGGGTGGTGAGGCTACTTGGTGCCATTGCACCGCCCTCGCGGCATCCCTTATTTTCTTTTTCTTTTCTTTTTTGTCAAATCATTTTTATTAAGGTTTCCCATCCTATATAATAAAGTTGCTGTGTCCCTGCGTCCAGTCCGTGTGTCACGGAATTGCGCTACTGCGCATGTCCGTGTCCCACACGGACGCAGGGATTGGAGCGGGCGGAGAGGGGTGTGTGTCCGAGAGGCAGCGGCGGTGCACGCGCGTTGTCACTTACGCCAGCGCCGCTGCCTCGCACGGACGCAGAGGGCCACCCCATCCTCGCCGCCGCTACCGCCGCCGCTACCGCCGCCCCCGGGGGGAAAGAAGAAGGGGGAGGGAGCCCCTCTCCACCCCCCAGAGGCTGCTGTTCTGCCTCCTCCTGCTTCCTCCTCCTCTAGCGCCCGTTATTTAACGGGCTAACTTCAACTAGTACAACATAATCACATTGAAACTTTCCAAATTACATTTCAAATTATTTATCCAATTATCAATAATAATAATAATAATAATAATAATAAGAAAAGTTCCAATTCTGCCAAATTATTATTTAAATTTATTTTGAGGTTTCCCATGCTTCAAACTCCGGAGTTATCTAATCAACTATTTGCCCTTGCTTTTTACCCTTCTTATATTTTCACAGCCTCTGATGTATTCCAGCAAGCAAGGTAGATCAAAACAAACAATGTCCCTGTGCGGATTTACGTCCATATTTCATCACCATACGATCGCTTTTCCCCTTGATACTCTGATTCCAAAAGCCAAATCACGGATAGTCGCCATCTTCCTTCAGCCCCAATAACATCCACTGAAATAAATAGCTATACCAAAAACTCTGGCCAGAAGTTTCAACAAAAGAAATAATATCTACTCGTGAGTCAAGATCAAATAGGGTATATATTCTGTTAAGAATTACAGTCTTAAATGCAGTTGCTGATTAGAACAAAAATTATAATTTCAAACGAAGATACAGATTCAAACTCACAATAATATGTGTAGTATGATATTATGTATAATATAAGGCACACAAAATACCAAATACAATGAATGTAAATCCGTATTCAAAAGTTCAAGGAGAGCGTTTTGTATGTAAAGCCGAAATGAAGAGTCTAATAGGAGTCGAAATAAGGACTTCCGGAATGAGGACCAGATGTATGATGCAAAACTAGGGACCAGGACAGGGCCCTGTTTCGGAGCAGACGCCTTCTTCAGCTCGTTTTTTGACAAAGTGTAAATTGATGAGGCTTATGGAGAGGTATCATATAATTTCTGTCTTATATGAAATCTTTTTCAAATGTAGCGTCTTGAATAAGTGGATCAATGTGTATCCAAGTTTTTCTGTGGTTTTTTTTTTTTTTTGCGTTTTCCCTTTTCCCTTGACTCACGAGTAGATATTATTTCTTTTGTTGAAACTTCTGGCCAGAGTTCTTGGTATAGCTATTTATTTCAGTGTATCTTGTAACAAGAACTCCAACTTATTTCCGATAACATCCACGGCATCCCTTATTTTCAAATCTGAAAGTTGACAGCTATGTTCCAGCCAGATATGCATGGCACAGAGGGGAAAAAACCTCTCTCCACTCTCTCCATGCATTGTTTTAAAAAACCTCACTCCTATTACTCACATTTTCTCTAAACTGAAAATCTCCAACCTTATAAGCTCTCCTCCCAGAAAAGCTTCTCCAGCCCCTTGATCATTTCTCTTGCCCTCTTCCTGAACCCTTTCAGACTTGGTATAAAGATGGCCTTTTGCAAGGAGAAGAATCATAGAATTGTAGAGTTGGAAGGGACCCCTGTTTAGGATGAGGAGGCTGGGCAAAACTGAGATTGCTTGAACACGGCCCATTAATGGGCTTCTTTATTAATGTCTGAAGACGGCCCATTAATGGGCTTCTTTATTGCAGAACAAACTGTTCTGTGGAAGTAATAATAAGCCTATCCAGGAGCTCTTCTTAAGGGAGATGGATCTTGTGACGGAGGGGAGAAAATAATTCAGAGATAGGCAGAGAGACAAATCTGGGAAGGCCAGAGAAATGTGTGCCCAAGGAAGACTGTCAGCTGTCAGCTGGATGATGGAGCCAAAGGACGGAGCTGGGGGGAGCTTTCTCAGAGCTAGGAAACAGGCACGGCCCTTTTATTTCATGGCTGCCCCAATAATGCCAAAAGTGTTCTCTCCACACACCCCAAAATTATCCAGGGCATAAATATAGGAGTATAGCATCTAGATCAAGGGAAGTAATAGTACCACTGTATTCCGCTCTGGTCAGACCTCACCTGGGATACTGTGTCCAGTTCTGGGCACCACAGTTCAAGAAGGATACTGACAAGCTGGAACGTGTCCAGAGGAGGGCAACCAAAATGGTCAAAGGCCTGGAAACGATGCCTTATGAGGAACGGCTTAGGGAGCTGGCTATGTTTAGCCTGGAGAAGAGAAGGTTAAGGGGTGATATGATAGCCATGTTCAAATATATAAAAGGATGTCATATAGAGGAGGGAGAAAGGTTGTTTTCTGCTGCTCCAGAGAAGCGGACACGGAGCAATGGATTCAAACTACAAGAAAGAAGATTCCACCTAAACATTAGGAAGAACTTCCTGACAGTAAGAGCTGTTTGACAGTGGAATTTGCTGCCAAGGAGTGTGGTGGAGTCTCCTTCCTTGGAGGTCTTTAAGCAGAGGCTTGACAGCCACCTGTCAGGAATGCTTGGATGGTGTTTCCTGCTTGGCAGGGGGTTGGACTGGATGGCCCTTGTGGTCTCTTCCAACTCTAGGATTCTAGGATTCTATAACTCAGGGATATGCAGTATGGTCAACCTGGATAGCTCAGTTGGTTAGAGTGTGGTGCTGATAACGCCAAGGTTGCAGGTTTGATCCCCGTATGGGACAGCTGAATATTCCTACACTGCAGGGGGTTGGACTAGATGATCCTCGGGGTCCCTTCCATATGATTCTATAGTCTATGAAGCTGAATGCTGGAAGATTCAGGACAGAAAAAATAAAGTCCTTCTTTATGCCGCATGTAATTGAACTATGGAACTCCCTCCCACAGGAGGCCACTAACTTGGATGGCTTTAAAAAAATGACTAGACAAATTCGTGGAGGAAGGGCCTATTGATGGCTATTATCCATAACATGGGGCAAGGGATGGTTATTCGCTTTTCCAGGCAAGGCACTCTGCACATGGCCCCAAGCTCTGTCTTCCTGATAAGAAAGTATAAGGCAGCTTTCTGCATTCTAGGACTGGTTTGCCTACACCCTGAAGGAACACTAGCTTAAAACCTTAAAACCATGCCTCCCGCTAGCAGAGATGATATAACGTATGTTCTTCAAAGTTCTGTACATTCAGAGGCACAAAGCCTTTAGAAGTCTCACTGTGGGATCTGCGCTGCGTTGATGCTCTAAATCACGTTTTATTATTACTGTTTTTGCAAAAGGCAGACGGTGATCCTGAATATTAAGAGGCCCATTAGCAAGGAAAAGTTGTCACACTATAAGCATTTGTTTATCCAGAGAGGAATGTGTGAAATCCCCTGGGAGTTTGATAAAGGACTCGCTGGTGCATTGTGGCTTTCGTTCCCATAAAATCTCTTCCCTGTCACTCTCTGCTTCTGGACTTTGGGCAGAACAGCTTCAGAAAATAATAATAATAATAATAATAATAATAATAATAATAATAATATATTATTCATACCCTGCCCATCTGGCTGGGTTTCCCCAGCCACTCTGGGCAGCTTTCAACAGAACATTAAAATACAATAATCTATTAAACATTAAAAGTCTCCCTAAACAGGGCTGCCTTCAGATGTCTTCTAAAGGTCTGATAGTTGTTGTTCTCTTTGACATCTGAAGGGAGGGCGTTCCACAGGGCGGGTGCCACCACCGAGAAGGCCCTCTGCCTGGTTCCCTGTAGCTTTGCTTCTCGCAGGGAGGGAACCACCAGAAGGCCCTTGGCGCTGGACCTCAGCGTCCGGTCTGAACGATGGGGGTTGAGACGCTCCTTCAGGTATACTGGACCGCAAGCATTTAAAGAAATAGTTTGTGTTACCTTACATTGGCCCTCCCTTTATAAATCTATTGTTTAACAGAAAGGTTGTACGTTAAAATGGTGGCGAGAGTGGACAAAGCGTTGGACAGGGAATGGGGCAAGGACCATAGTTCAGGAAGCAGGATGAAGAAGCTGGGCTATTTTCAACCTTGAAGAAGAAGGATATTGACAAGCTGGAACGTGCGCAGAGGAGGGCGACCGAAATGATCAAGGGTCTGGAAACCAAGTCTAAAGAGGAACTGTTTAGCTTGCAGAAGACAGGACTGAGAGGAGATAATGACAGCCATCTTCAAATATCTGCTGCCACATGGAAGCTCCCGGAGCTCTTTCTCAAGCTCTGGGAGGAAGACCTTTCATCGCCTACAGACAGCCACCGAATCTTAAACAACTCCTCACCCACAATAATACGACAACCAGACTTAACACGGACACTGGCACCAGAGCCTGCAATAAACCCAGATGCCAACTTTGCTGCCACATACACCCAGACAACACCATTACTGGCCCCAACAACATCAAACATATTTAATTGCTCATCGTCTAACATTGTGTATGCCATCAAATGCCAACAGTGTCCTTCAGCTCTCTATATTGGACAAACGGGCCAAACCCTACGCCAAAGGATAAATGGACATAAATCTGACATCAGGAATCACAAGACAGAGAAACCAGTAGGAGAACACTTCAATCTCCCAGGACATTCTATACAAGATCTCAAAGTAGCTGTCTTATTGCAAAGGAATTTCAGAAATAGACTGGAAAGAGAAGTTGCTGAATTGCAACTCATTACCAAGCTTAAAACCATGGAGAGACCTGGTCTGAACAAAGACATTGGATTCTTATCACATTAAACATGACAAAGCTTTTTTAACCTTCTCACCCCTTGCTTTTTCCTGTAAGACTAATTGCAGTCGTTAACAGTCGTCAACAGGTTTACCACAGCTATCAGCAAATCTCCCATTCCCACCACCCTTCTGAGTAATACCCCTCCCCACCCTCTCACTATATATAAGGGTCTGGTGACTTCTGTTTCAGTGTATCTGAAGAAGTGTGCATGCACACAAAAGCTCATACCAAGAACAAACTTAGTTGGTCTCTAAGGTGCTACTGGAAGAAATTTTTCTATTTTTTATTTTGTTTTGACTATGACAGACCAACATGGCTACCTACCTGTAAATGGAAGATGGAGAGAGCTTGTTTTCTGCTGCTCCAGAAGATAGGACTCAAACTAACGGATTAAAAAAACAAGGATATTCCGAATGAATCTCAGGAAGGACTAAACTACTGAGACAATGTACATGGAGCACACTGGCCATTTTAATGCATTATTTCGATGCTTGTCATCATGAGAAGGAGTCGGGGGTATTGTTATTCATTTGGATTGCAAAATAAATAAATAAATAAAAATGACACGCACACAAATTCTGTTTGGTTCTTCATCACCTCTTCAAAACAAGGTTTCCTGACTGGCGAGCTGCATTCATGACATAAATATAAAAATTATACACTTCTGCATTCTGGCTGTCCAATATTTACTACTGTGAAATGCTGGATGCAAATACCAAAAACCAGGTCCAGTTTGTGAAGGCAGATGGGCTGTAAAAGGAGTTTTGAAATCCCATTGGCACAGCCCAGAAATATTTTGAGAACATTCAAATTCATCAGCATGGGTGGGGGGGGGGAGTGGAATTCATTTGTGGACAAGACTCCATTTCCCATTCCCTCTGGACAGAGCCTCTCCCCCCCCCCCACAACACACAACCTGGTCTTTTATTTCCCTTCTCTGTTCTCGCGTCGCTGTGTCCAAATCCCCCCCCCCCCCGTAATTAGAAGCCGTGATATCTGGAGCACTTTAAAGTTCCGTGAGATTAATTTGACAGTCATTTAGTGGAAGACGGATAGGGGACCCCTCCTGTAACGGTGGGGGGGGGTGTCTGTTTGTCCAAAGACGGATTGCTACAATGTGCTCTCAGCCAGAGGTGTAGGAAGGTCAGGTGGTACCCGGTGCAGAAAATTTCTTGTCAAACCCCCCCCAAGTTGGGTTTTTTTTTTTTTGCCTGCAAAAATGGTTTTACGTTATTTCATATTTTCTTACAAAGGAATAATAATAAGTAAAAATAAACTTTTATTTATATCCCGCCCTCCCCGGCCGAAGTCGGGCTCAGGGCGGCTAACATCAGATACATAATAAAAAAATTCTTTCCAGTAGCACCTTAGAGACCAACTAATTTTGTTCTTGGTTTGTTCATACCAAGAACAAACTTAGTTGGTCTCTAAGGTGCTACTGGAAAGAATTTTTTTATTTTGTTTTGACTATGACAGACCAACACGGCTATCTACCTGTAATCAGATACATAACATTGATATAAAATCAAACAATAATTAAATTACCTCCTAAAAACATGTCAAAATCAAATTAAAGTCTAATGAGATGGCTTTCCGCAGGGTTAGGGTTGGGAACAGTAAGTGCTCCACTGAATGGAAATTTCAGCCTTCACAACATAGGAAAACAGCCAAGGAAACAGCTATTTTGGTGGAGGAGGGTCAAGATATTAACTGATATGCATGAAATTTCATATATAGCTATATAATCCCTAGTGTAGTAAGATAAGACCTTTGGAGTAGGCATTTAAAAAAAAAAAGTTTTTTATGAACCACCCTAGTAGGGCAGTAATTGTTCCTTGATAATTTGTCACCCCCTCCATGATGGAACCTGGGGCGACCTGCCCCCTCGCCTCCCACTTCCTACGCCCCTGCTCTCAGCAGGGGAAGGGGCCGAGATACAGTTTCAGGAGAGCAAGACTTGCTCGCAGCGCCAAGATGAGCATTAATTGTCTTAGCTTTACAAAGAGGTGCATATTGGGAAGTAGGGTCCCACCCATCTCTGACGGCGGTCCATTTTGCAAACCATCCGGCCCGGCCTTAATGATTCGGGCAAACAGCCGATTGCAGATTGAACGAGCAAATCTTTAATTTATTTAGCCCAACAGATGGAGGGGACGGGATTGTGACTGGCAGATCCCAAATCTCCCTGGGCGCAGAAAGCTGCAGGCAGACTGGCAGCGGCGTTTGTCAGGGGTTATTTAAACGAAGCAATCTGGTGACATAGGTGATGATTAACACCCAGTGAAAAGAGGCACCTCCAGCTGCGGAGACAATGGGGTCCCCAAGTGACGGGCACCAGGGGCCACGCAGTACCGGCCTCCCAAGCTCCAAGGGTGAATTGATGCATGTTGGGTCAAGAAATATTAATTTCACATATGGAGTCTGAACCATGGAGATAGAGCAGGGACGAGACCCTGGGGTCACAGTAGAAAGCTCATTGTTGAACCGGTGGGTGGCAGCTGTGAAAGAAAGGACAAATTCCATGCTAGGGATCATTAGGAAAGGAATTGAAAATAAAACTGCTGGCATAATACCTCAAGCCGTCAAGGACTGCCTCTTTCCATATGAACCTACCTGGATCCTGAGATCATCATCTCAGAAGACTTTCTTTGTGTGCCTTCTCCTTGAGAGGTCCGGAGTGTGGCAACATAAATATAGGTCTTTTCTGCAGCGGCTCCCTGTTTGTGGAATGCTCCCCCGGATGGGGCAGGTGGCGCTGTGGGTTAAAACACAGAGCCTAGGGCTTGCCGATCAGAAGGTCGGCGGTTCGAATCCACGCGACGGGGTGAGCTCCCGTTGCTCGGTCCCTGCTCCTGCCCACCTAGCAGTTCGAAAGCATGTCAAAGTGCAAGTAGATAAATAGGTACCGCTCTGGCGGGAAGGTAAACGGCGTTTCCGTGCGCTGCTCTGGTTCGCCAGAAGTGGCTTAGTCATGCTGGCCACATGACCCGGAAGCTGTACGCCGGCTCCCTTGGTCAATAAAGCGAGATGAGCTCCGCAACCCCTGAGTCATCCGTGACTGGGCCTAATGGTCAGGGGTCCCTTTACACTTTACCTTATACCCAGAGGTCTCAGGGTGGTTTACAGAACAAAATCAAAATTTGTTGTTGTTCAGTCGTTCAGTCGTGTCTGACTCTTCGTGACCCCCTGGACCAGAGCACGCCAGGCACGCCTATCCTTCACTGCCTCTCGCAGTTTGGCCAAACTCATGTTAGTAGCTTTGAGAACACTGTCCAAAAATCAAAATACAAAACCACAAAAGATATAATCAAAATAAAAACAATAACCCAATTATACACCTTTAGGCACCAAGGAAAAACGTTCCTCTTTAACCAGGCCTTTGGCTGATTGACACCTGATGCCCTTTTAAATGTGTTTGGGGAGGGCGGGATTATTGGGTTGTTCTTGTTTTTATTTTTAGTATGTATTTCGTGTTTTTATATTGTGAATTTATCTTGTGAACCGTCCTGAGACCTATGGGTACAGGGCAGTATAGTACTCCTACTCCTACTACCAACAACAACAACAACATCATCATCAACAACAACTTCATTATGCAAATATATGTTGTGACCACATTTGGAATATTGTGTGCCGTTCTGGTTGCCTCATCTCAGAAAGGATATTGTAGAGGTGGAAATGTTCAGAAAAGGACAATAAAAGCATTTGGGACTTTTCAGTTTAGAGAAAAGAAAAGTCAGAGGGTTCCCAGGGACATCTGATGGGCTGCTTCTTGGAAAAGAGGCTGCACTAAATAGGACATTCCTCTCATCCTGTGAGTGTCCTGATCCAAGAAAATGCACACACACACACACACACATACACACACACACACACACACCGTGCAGAGCTGATGGTCCAAGCCAAAGAGCTGCCAGTATTCCCAGGGTTATAGGAAAGCAAGGGAAAGGAAGTTCAGCACCTTGGAGAGGGAACAAAGTGTAGGTTTCTGTATGGCAGGAAGTAATCATAGAATCACAGAATCTAGTCCAACCCCCTGCAGTGCAGGAATCTCAACTAAAGCATCCATGACAGGCGGCCATCCAACCTCTGCTTGAAAACCTCCATGTCAGGAGAGTCCACAACCATTCGAGAGAGACTGTTCCACTTTGAAATAGCACTTACTGTCAAAAAGTTTTTCCGAATGTTTAGTCGGAATCTCCTTTCTTGTAACTTTCTTGTAACCCTCCAGAGCAGGAGAAAAGAAGCTTGTTCCATCGTTCATGTGACAGCCCTTGAGATATTTGAAGATGGCCATACAATAATATAATAATAATAATTTATTATTTATACCCCACCCATCTGGCTGGGTTTCCCCAGCCACTCTGGGCGGCTTCCAACAAAATATTAAAATACAATAGTCCGTCTAACATTAAAAGCTTCCCTAAACAGGGCTGCCTTCTGATGTCTTATAAAAGTCTGGTAATTGTTTTTCTCTTTGCCATCTGATGGGAGGGCGTTCTACAGGGCGAGTGCCACCACCGAGAAGGCCCTCTGCCTGGTTCCCTGTAACCTTACTTCTCGCAGGGAGGGAACCACCAGAAGGCCCTTGGAGCTGGACCTCAGTGTCCGGGCAGAACGATGGGGGTGGAGACGCTTCTTGAGGTCTACTGGGCTGAGGCCATTAATAATAATAATAATAATAATAATAATAATAATTTCCTCTCTTCCAGGCTGGAGGCCATCATATCTCCTCTCAGTCTCCTCTTTTCCAGGCTGAACATACCCAGCTCCTTCAAGTGCTCCTCATAGAGGAGAGGTTTTCCTCCCTCTTTCATAACTCTTTCTGATGGTGTTTCCTGCTTGGCAGGGGGTTGGACTGGATGGCCCTTGGGGTCTCTTCCAACTCTATGATTCTATGATTCTATGATTCTATAACACGTGAACTTGTGGATATCGAGTGAAGCTGATGGTCAGAAGATCCAGGACAGGCAAAGGAAGTCCTTCTTCACACAGTGCCTATCCAAACTATGGAACTCCCTGCCACAGGAGGCAGTGATGACCACCGATGTGGATTGCTTTAAAAGAGGATTAGTCAAATTCATGGAGGAGAGGGCTGTCAATGGCTACTAGCCAGGATGCCTATGCTTTGCCTCCACAGCTGGAAGCAGCAATGCTTCTGAACAGCAGTTGCTGGAAAGCAGAGGAGGGGAGAAGACTTGTGTTCGAATCCTGCTTAAGGGTTTCTCATAATGGGCATCTGGTTGGCCCCTGTGAGAACAGGATGCTGGACTCGAAGGGCCATTGGCAGGATCTTCTTATCTCCATAAGAACCCAATGAGAACTGAGCATTTTCAGTGGCCACAGAGTGTTGAGCATAGCTGTCAACTTTCGGATTTGAAAATAAGGGATTTTTTCAAACTTTTGGATTTGAAAATAAGGGATGCCACGAGGGCAGTGGAATGGCACCAAGTAGCCTCGCCACCCTGCGCTCCAGAGGCTGCGCGCGAACGGGTGAGCAAAAGAGCGAGAGCGTAGACGGCAGGCAGGCTGTCTGTCTGGTTGGGCGTGAGGGTCTGGCTGCACAAGCCATGCAAGCTCCGCCCCCAGTCGGTCTCAGACTCCTTATTGGCAGCCAAGCAATGCAGCTGAGGAGCCTCCCTGGCCGGCAGGGAGGGAGAGGAGCTGCTTCCTTTGAAATCCGGGGAATTTAAGGGATATCAACAATCCGGGATAGCAGCGGGAAACGGCATTGGAATAAGGGAGTTTCCCGCAAAAAAAGGGAGGGTTGACAGCTATGGTGTTGAGTGACTTTTGCGGGGCGTGTGGGAACGGAATGGAGTCTTGTGCAAGAGGACATGGCTGGCCAGAACAGCGAACAAGAAAACGCCACCCTGCAAGATCTGGTTGCTGCTCCTGCTGGTTTTCCAAATTTGACCAGAAGCCAAGGAATTCTGCCAGCCCAACACCTGTCCAGACCACCCTACAGGGCTCGGCTGACCCAGGCTGACTAAGACGCCTCTCAGCATGAGAAAGTCAGCCTCGGCGTCAGAGTGCAGCCAGCCACATCGCCTTGGCGTGAGCCACTCCTGGGGCTTCCTCCCGAGGAAGCAGTGAACCTCTCTCCTGACCGGGACCCGGGCTTCACTTTATTTTTGTTAATAAACTCTCCTTCGACCTTCCTTCCTCCCACCGAGAACTTAGTCAGATTGCTGAGTCAAGGCAATAAATCCAGCACATCTCGCTCAGGAAAGAAAAATGATTACCCGGCTCTTGATAATGAGTGAAGGTTTATGGCTCCAGCCTGCAGTGCGTGCCGCTGAGTGACCTCGCTTTGCTGCAGAAAATAATTCCTTTTTTCTTTTTCGCACAGGATGTCAGGTGCGGGGGCTGGAGGGAGGGAGGGCTGGAGGGGAAATCACAGTCAGCAAGGCTCAGACCTGGCAGGGATTTTTTTGGGGGGGGGGCACCTCCTCAAACATATTTCCTAGGCTGACTTCAGTGGCAAGAACGTAAATTTAGATTCTCCAAATTCTTTTATTTCTTCCTTTAAAAAAAGAAGAAGTTATATTTGTGGATTCTCATCAATTGGGGGGGGAGGTTTGAGAGAATGGAGTGCTTTGAAACAACTGCATTCAGCAAGACTCAAGGTTCAGATTGTTGTTTTTATAAGTGCCCCCCCCCCAAAAATTGAGGATGGAGGTGCCAAACATTTAAAATTTTTAAAGTTTGGGTTTGTGTCTATTTTCATTCGTGGCATTTGCAGGGCGCCTGAGACTGGATCTTCAATTTTAATTGAATGTGTTCCCCAGCTGGCCTGCTAGTGATAACAGAATCATAGCATTGTAGAGTCGGAAGGGACCCTCATGGGTCATCTAGTCCAGTGTTTCCCAACCAGTGTGCCTCCAGATGTTTTGGGACTACAACTCCCATCATCCCTCGCTAGCAATACCAGTGGTCAGGGATGATGGGAATTGTAGTCCCAAAACATCTGGAGGCACACTGGTTGGGAAACACTGATCTAGTCTAAGAACACCAGAGCCCAGCGGATGAGTCAGATCACAGGCTGCTTTAATTCAGCATCCCGACGCCAAACACCTACCAGAAGCCAGCAAGCAGGTCCTGAGCACAGCAGGTGTCTCCTTGCTTGGGATTGCGAGCAACTGACATTTGCTTGTCTTGTTTTAATAAGGACATAGGAAGAGCCTGCTAGATCAGGCACTGGCATCACGGGGGGGCGGAGGGGGCGGTACGCCTCGGGTTCCACATGGGGAGGGGGTGACAGTTGGGCTGCCCCCGCCCGCCCGCGCCGCTGCTGCTCCTGCGGCACCCTTGCAAACCTCCACGCCAAAAGCAGCAGCGGCGGGGCACCCCCCCAGCCGCACTCCATCCAAACCGGAACCGCTGCTTCTGTGGCGCCCTTGGGAAGCGCTGCGCCAAAGGCAGCAGCAGCACCCCCCGAGCCGCCGATTGCGTGCGGCGGCTCGGGGGGTGCCGCTGCTGCTTTTGGCGCGGCGCTTCCCAATGGCGCTGCGGGAGCAGCAGCGCCCCGACGACGGAGTGCGCATGCGCGGCATTTCGCGCATGCGCACTCCGCCGTGACGTCACGATGCCCCACCCCCAGGGGAAACCTCCGTTCACCGCCCCGGGTGGCAAGGAGGCTTCCTCCATCCCTGAGATCAGGCCAATGGCTCAGCTAGTGGGGGAAACCCACAAGCAGGATTCGAACACAGGAGCCCTCTCAACTCCTGCGGTTTCCATCAACTGGCATTCAGAAGCATTGCTGCCTCCTACTGTGGAGACAAAGCATAGCCATCCTGGCTAGTGGGCCTCATCTCAATTTCTCTCATCCTCTTTTGAAGTCATCTAGGTTGCTGGCCATCCCTGCCTCCTGTGGCAGAGAGTTCCACGGTTTAACTATGTGCTACATGGATAAATCCTTTCTTCCGCTTCCTTGGATGTCCACGAGTTCTAGTGCTGTGAGAGAGGGAGGAAAACTTTTCTCAAACTGTTTTTTCCATACCATGTTGGTTCCCAGGACCGTCTTTAGCAGATGCGGCACTGGGGTGCAAATATCTGCCCAGCACCCCCAAATTACCATGGATAGTGTTGGGGTGGCCGTAGCTGCACACTGCCAGCCATGGGCCCCCCCCCGCAACTTTCACCCATGCCGCTGCAGGAGAGCAATCCTCACAGAGGCTTAGGATGGAAGTTGCACCCCTCCCAAGCCTCCGCAGGAGAAGAGCGATCCTCACAGAGGCTTGGGAGGGAAGCTGCATGCCTTAGGGTTGGTGGGGTGCAGTTGGCAGGTGTGCAGGGAAAGGGGAGGCTGCCGGCAAAGCTGCGCAGCTCCCCCCCCTTGCTGGGGTGCCCCTAAGAGGCTGGTGCCCTGGCACGACGCACCACTAAGCCCTATGGGAAAGACAGCTCTGTTGGTTCCCTCTTCCTTGGCTCCAATCTAGCAGAGCTCTTTTTGTGCTGAAGATGGAGAGTCAAGCGCAATTTGAGAATGTGCAAATGTAGAAGGGGGGGGAATACGCCACCCCTCCTGTTTCTTTTGCTTTGTATTTAAATTTCATTCTGGAAGTGAACAGAGGACAACAGCTGAACAACGGCTCCAAAAGGCCAAGTGTTTGCAGTGTGGTGCCAGTGTGGTGTAGTGGTTAAGAGCGGTGGACTCGTAATCTGGTGAACCGGGTTCGCTTCCCCGCTCCTCCCCATGCAGCTGCTGGGTGACCTTGGGCTAGTCCCACTTCTCTGAAGTCTCTCCGCCCCACTCACCTCACAGAGTGTTTGTTGCAGGGGAGGAAGGGAAAGGAGAATGTTAGCCGCTTTGAGACTCCTTCGGGTAGTGATAAAGCGGGATATCAAATCCAAACTCCTCCTCCTCCTCCTCCTACTCCTCCTCTTCTTTTCTTCTTCTTCTTCTTCTTCTTCTTCTTCTTCTTCTTCTTCTTCTTCTTCTTGCCTTGATCTTTATTGGCAAAGCAGAAATTAATCAAAAGGAAAGTGTAGCAGCAGCAACAGCACATACCAAAAGCAATGGTAGTGATGGTCACTGACTTGGAAGGCTTTAAAAGAGGACTGGACGCATTCAGAGAGGGCAGTCTCTGGGTATTAGCCACAACATCTCTGCTCTGCCTCCACAGTCGGAGTCTGCAATGCTTCTGGAAACCATTTGCTGGAAACCACAGGAGGGGAGAGATGCTCTTGTGTTCAGATCCTGCTTGTGGGTTTCTCCTTGAGGCAACTGGTTGGCCACTGTGGGAACAGGATGCTGGACTAGTTGGGCCTTTAGCCTGTTCCAGCAGGGCCACTCTGGTTTTCTTATATTCTTAAACCAATCTTCCAGGTAACAGAACCAGAGACTCATAGAAGTGTAGAGCTGAATGGAGGAATACGCAGCTGTAACAGATGGGGATCAAACCTGCAACCTTCGCATTATCAGCACCATGCTCTAACGCAGCCTTTCTCAACCTTGGGTCCCCAGATGTTTTTGGCCTACAACTCCCATCATGCCTAGGTAGCAGGACCAGTGGTCAGGGATGATGGGAGTTGTAGGCCAAAAACATCTGGGGACCCAAAGGCTGCGTCTAACCAATTGAGTGTTCCTTGGGCAAAGAGGAGTTTTGCCCACCATCTGCTGCCTGGTGGATCCTGAGATTTAAGGGATCGATCCTGGTGTGCTCTAAAGGATGAGCTCTGCGACTGAGTTGCAGTCCTTTGCTGTGAAAGACTGCCATTCCCTCTTGAGTGGGCCGTCAGGGACAAACTGTGGATGTGTATTTTGAGATATATATTTCAGTGTGGATTTGTGCACAGGTTTTTAAAAATAAAAAGGGGAAGATCAACATAGAGATGGGTGGCCATCTGTCAGCAGGGGTGTTAGTCCCCATTTTGCTGCCTGAGGCAAAATGGGAAGATGTCACCCTGCCACTGAAGTTTAGCGTGTGGGGGTTGAGCAGCAGCAAAGATGGGCAGTTTCTGGCAAGATATCGTGGAGTGTGTGAGATCTCATGAGATTAGGGCAAATCTCCCGAGATCTCTCCAGAAGTGATTGCCAACTCTGCTTCTCCATCAGCTGTGGAGCTCCTGTAAAACTGCAAGAGATCCTCTGTGGGAGGATCTGCCAAGTCACAGATTGCATGACGGCTAGTCAGTCATAGACAGGGGACTCCATGGTGTCATATCCTCTAAACATTTGTGGCAGGAAGGGGAACAATAGAAACTTAGTCTCTACTTCTTCCCAACGCTGACACTCCTTCTCCTACTTGTGATGGGGAAAGAACTATCTTTCCTCTCCTCCAGAGAGCAATCTACATTTTGAACTGTAGATATTTGTGGGACGCGGGTGGCGCTGTGGTGTAAACCACTGAGCCGCTTGGGCTTAGCGATCAGAAGGTGGTCGGCGGTTCGAATCCCTGCGACGGGGTGAGCTCCCGTTGCTTGGTCCCTGCTCCTGCCAACCTAGCAGTTCGAAAGCATGCCAGTGCAAGTAGATAAATAGGTACCGCTCCGGTGGGAAGGTAAACGGCTTTTCCATGCGCTGCTCTGGTTTCGGTGTTCTATTACGCCAGAAGCGGCTGCTGGCCACATGACCCGGAAAAACTGTCTGCGGACAAACGTTGGCTCCCTCAGCCAGTAAAGCGAGATGAGCGCCGCAGCCCCAGAGTCGTTCGCGACTGGACTTATCTGTCAGGGGTCCTTTATCTTATAGATATATTTGTAACATTTAAGGATGATTGCCTGTCTGATTTCATCACTGTGTCTGTTAAATCCTGGCAAGACTTTTGATGTGAGTAAACCTCATATTTTCTTTCTGGCAAGACTTTTGATGTGAGTAAACCTCATATTTTCTTAAGAGCCTAAGTGTGGTTTCTTTATTAGGAGGGAAGCATAAAAGGGAGAAGATACCGTAATCCAAGTCTGCCTAAAGCATCCTTGGATATCATAATTGCTCTAGACTAGAACAGGGGTAGGCAACCTAAGGCCCGGGGGCCGGATCTGGCCCAATCACCTTCTCAATGTGGCCTGCGGACGGTCTGGGAATCAGCATGTTTTTACATGAGCAGAATGTGTGCTTTTATTTAAAATGCATCTCTGGGTTATTTGTGGGGCCTGCCTGGTGTTTTTACATGAGTAGAACGTGTCCTTTTATTTAAAATGCATCTCTGGGTTATTTGTGGGGCCTGCCTGGTGTTTTTACATGAGTAGAATGTGTCCTTTTATTTAAAATGCATCTTTGGGTTATTTGTAGGGCATAGGAATTCGTTTCTTTCTTTCTTTTCAAAATATAGTCCGGCCCCCCACATGGTCTGAAGGACGGTGGACTGGCCCACGGCGGAAAAAGGTTGCTGACCCCTGCTCTAGAAGATTATGCAACATTTGTCCTAACAGCCTCCAGAGATAAGCTGTGCATGGATGGTGATGTTGAACTCTGCTGAAGTAGATATTTGCATTGTCACATAAGTGAAGGAGAGGAAGGATAATTACTAAATAAAAGATCCTCTCCTACTCATCTAAATCCATCCAACAGCCTCTACAGGTTCCACATGGGTGAGCCAGCCCTGCCTGTCATGGGTGCTTTAGCTGAGATCCCTGTGTTGCAGGGTTTTGGAGTTGATGACCTTTGAGTCCTTTCAAACTCTACGATTCTACGATTCTACCAAACGGGATGAAACGGGCTCACAAGTGGAGGCGTACAGAAATGGCACAGCCTGGAAAGAGACAGTTCTGCTGCAGCCTGACTCTCTGGTAGGGGGAGTCCTTCAAGCAGGGCTGTTTATTACCTTGCCAACATGTGTTGGTTGCTGGGTGGGGGACCTTCTCTACGGGAAGATCAGGGAGGAGAGCTAAATCTCATGCTGTGGGCTCCTCTTGACGAGCGCGTAATGAACCGGAATGACATTTGCCAATTGGAAATCCCTGTGGCAAGTTACGCAACTGAATTATCCGTCCATATGGCAGACAGAAGAGTCCGCAGTTAATTGATTTAATCTAATCATATGCAGCCAGTCGCTAGTTGTACTCAGATGCACACATGTGCAGCCCAAACAGCCACCCCCACCACGGGCACCTTAACAGGAGCCCAGCAGCCCAGCACATCATGTTCCCTTGCTTTGCAATGACATGCGCTGCATCGTGAAAAGCTGCTGCAAATCGTCAGGGTGTATTAGGGAGTACAAATGAGGAAAGTGTCCACTTTTAATTTCATTAGAATTAGCATGTAATCAGTGAGAATGGAAGGGATTTTAAAAGGCAACCCTTCTCTCTCTTGTATATCTGAAGTGAATATTTCTCGAGCATTTCTAATCTCTGTTAATGTTGGCAGCGGACAAGGAAAGCTGGCATTTCCCGGTGCCTTTATTGTTTCCCTCTTTGTAAAAATTACTTGTCATAGAATCGTAGGGTTGGAAGGGGCCTCCAAGGCTCATTCATGTGCTGGTCCCGTGGGTTACCCGTAAGGCGAGGTCGAAGTCCGGTCCATGGTCAGAGGAGCAACGAAAGGAAGTCCGTAATAATTGAAGCTGGGTGCAGGGCAGGGAGGCAGGCGAAGTCAGGAACAGGTAGGCAAGCAGGGAACCAGGGCGGGTCAGAAACTCTAGCAGGAAAGCAGGACAGGTAGCAAGCAGGAACTGGTCACCAACGATGTTGCTCCTGCAACTTGGGGCTGGGGCTGGCCGGCTTTTATCTGCCCCGAGGCATAGGGCGGCCCCGATCCTCTGGTGACTCGCCTCTCCTGGCCTGGAGGCGAGCACTCCTCCTGCGGGAACTCAGTTCCCTTCGCCTCTCTGCCCTGAGCCTCTGCAGCTCAGGAGAGGCTGGAGGGTTGCCGGACCCAGAGGCAACCTCAGCTTCCCCTGACAGGGCTGGGAGTGGAGCACCTGCAGGCAATGGGTCCTCCACCCCATCAGGAGCCAGAGCAGACTCAGCAGATGCCTGCACCTGCTGGATCCAGCACAGGTGAGGACCCTTCAGACTCAGGCCCTAGCCCCGGCTCTGCTGGTTTTGGAGGCGGGGAATCCTGTGCAGGCTGGGATCCCTCAGGTTCAGCATCTGAGTCTGAATCCCAGGCCATCACAATCCAGTCCAACCCCTTGCAATGCAGGAATCGCAACTGAAACATTCCCGACAGATGACCTTCCATTTTTGTTCCTTAAATTCTCCCCAAATGCATTGTGAAAGCCTGTATTCCTGAATACATTCCTGGATGCTGAACTCAAAACAGCATCCATCTGTAAAACTCATTCTTATTAAGTGATCCACAAGTTTCCACAAACCTTTGCAACTAGTCTTTGGTTTTCTGAAGAATTTGTGAACAAAATGAAGCTTCCACAAAGGCGTCTCTGTGCTTCCCCCCCCCAACCTTAATTTGTGAGTCAATTTTTTCCATAAGGGCAATACGCCACCCTCCGTTGTACCAGGCGTTCAAGTCTGCACCTTTTTAAGTCCTTCCAGAATGTATCTATAACCCTGCGTGCTGCCACTGAGAGAAATACTATTGGTGCTTTTTCCATCAAGTCCTGGTTTATTAAGACCATCCAAATACAGATTCAGTAATGCAAGGTCTGGAGTCTTTGTGGCATGCTGATGTGTAATCCTACTTATCTCATTAAATACTTGTTCCCCAAAAAATTGCCACCTTTGGGCATGTCCACCACAAGGGCTTAGAGCTGCCTCTTCCCAGTGCTGTTAATGGGAAAAATAAGCTCTCTGAGTAGGCTATCCAAAGGGGACATTGTTAAGAGGTTCCCAGGGGTCCTGAAACTCTGGCCGTTTCTCCTGGGGTCCCCATATATCTTATCCCCTCCCTGCTTTTCCTGAAACTTATTTATTTTTTAAAAAACAAACAAACTTTGTTTACAGGACCTCCAAGAGCTGTGCTGGCAAGACCTTGCCCACCCATCTTAATTTGCAAAGAGGCCTGAATCTGTCTATTCAATATTTGTATATTGGCATATGCCAATATTTTGCAAGTGTTTGTGATGGGGCTATGCTTTTTAAGGGCAAAGGAATGCCCCTGATGCTCACCTATTCTGCTGGGAGCTTTCTGATAAGGCCTTACACTCAGTGCTGTTTTTCTAGAAAAAGAGGGGCCGGAACTTACCATGAACGCCTCCCTCGTTCTCTTAGAATGGCGATGGCGCCCACCTGAGAGGGGCCGGAACTGAGTTCCAGTGAGTTCTGGCTGAACAAAAAAGCACTGCTTACACTAAGCCAGGCTACTGGTCCATGAAGGCCAATACTGCCTCCCCTAACTGGTAACCACATTCCAGGGTCTCAGACGGAGTGGGGGTCTTGCCGTCACCTGCTCCCTGAAATCCTTTTAAATGGATGGAGAAAGCCAGCAGTGGTGCAGCAGAGCAGGGATGAAGTGAAGCCTCTGGTTCTGCATTGTTCAACTGTGGAACTCTCTGCCACAGGAGGCAGGGACGGCCACCAACTTGGATGGGGACTGGACAAATTCGTGGAGGAGGAGAGGGCTATTGAGTGCAAAATATGGTCTGAAGCTCAACTTCAAAAAAACTAAGATCATGGCCCCTGGTCTCATCACCTCCTGGCAAATAGAAGGGGAAGAAATGGAGGCAGTGAGAGATTTCACTTTCTTGGGTTCCATGATCACGGCAGATGGTGACAGCAGTCACGAAATTAGAAGACGCCTGCTTCTTGGGAGAAAAGCAATGACAAACCTAGACAGCATCTTAAAAAGCAGAGACATCACCTTGTCGACAAAGGTCTGTATAGTTAAAGCTATGGTCTTCCCAGTAGTGGAAGACCATAGCGCCCGCCCTGTGGAACGCCCTCCCATCAGAGGTCAAAGCGATAAACAACCACATGACCTTTAGAAAACACCTGAAGGCAGCCCTGTTCAGGGAAGTTTTTAATCTGTGATATTTTAATGTATTTTATATTTGCTGGAAGCCGCCCAGAGTGGCTGGGGAGACCCGGCCAGATAGGCGGGGTACAAATAATAAATTATTATTATTATTATTATTATTATTATTATTATTATTATAATGTACGGAAGTGAGGGCTGGACCATAAAGAAGGCTGATCACCGAAGAATTGATGCTTTTGAATTATGGTGCTGGAGGAGACTCTTGAGAGTCCCATGGACTGCAAGAAGATCAAACCTCTCCATTCTTAAAGAAATCAGCCCTGAGTGCTCACTGGAAGGACAGATCCTGAAGCTGAGGCTCCAGTACTTTGGCCACCTCATGAGAAGAGAAGACTCCCTAGAAAAGACCCTGATGTTGGGAAAGATGGAGGGCACAAGGAGAAGGGGACGGCAGAGGATGAGATGGTTGGACAGTGTTCTCAAAGCTACTAACATGAGTTTTGCCAAACTGCGGGAGGTAGCGGAAGACAGGAGTGCCTGGTGTGCTCTCGTCCAGGGGGTCACGAAGAGTCGGAAACGACTAAACGACTAAATAACAACAACAGGCAGATCGATCGATCGATCGATCGATTGATAGATAGATAGATGATAGGCAGTGGAAGACAGGAGTGCCTGGCGTGCTCTGGTCCATGGGGTCACGAAGAGTCGGACACGACTGAACGACTGAACAACAACAACTAGCCATAATGGCTATGCTCTGCCTCTATGGGTTCCTTGGGGGGGTTCTCTCTCATTGGGGCTTGAAGGAAAGAGGCCCTCAAAATTAAGGCTTCTTGGGTGTGTGCATGAGATGAACTAGCCGTATTGCAAGCCGGCCAGTCCAGACCTGGAGCCCAAGAACAGACAAGGCTGCTGGACGGCACCTTTGCTTCACCTCCGTTCCAATTAAAGCATCCTGCTCCAGCTTCATGAATTATGTATCTTCCCTTGCCACGGCCGCTCGGCTTTCCTTCCGATTAATTTCTGCTTTCCCGATAAAGATTCAGGTGCCGAAGTGCCAGGAGGGTTTAATAAGCGCACACGCTCGGCCTTTTGGAGCCATTGTTCAGCTGTTGTTCTCGGTTCGCTTCCAGGGTGAAATGTAAATACAAAGCAAAAGAAACAGGAGGGGTGACATATTCCGCCCCCCTACTTTTGCAAAATCTCAAATTGTTCTTGACTCTCCACCTTTAGCACAAAAATAGCTCGGCTAGATTGGAGCCAAGGTACGCTTCTGCCAGAGTGCGGTATGGGGAAAGCGGTTTGAGAAAAGGTTTCTTCCTCTCTCACAGCACCAGAATTTGGTACTAACTTCAATAGCTTCTACAAAGGATTAGGCAAATTCATGGCCCAACACTACATAGAACCTCCCTATTCAGGGCAGTATATCTCTAGATAGCAATAACAGGGTGAAGTTGCTTCAAGGGAGCCAGTGTGGTGTAGTGGTTAAGAGCGGTAGACTCGTAACCTGGTGAACCGGGTTGGCGTCTCCGCTCCTCCACATGCAGCTGCTGGGTGACCTTGGGCTAGTCACACTTCTCTGAAGTCTCTCAGCCCCACTCACCTCACAGAGTGTTTGTTGTGGGGAGGAAGGGAAAGGAGATTGTTAGCCGCTTTGAGACTCCTTCAGGTAGTGATAAAGCGGGATATCAAGTCCAAACTCCTCCTCTTCTTCTCAGTGGTGTAACCTGGGGAGCACAGAGGCAGCTGTCCTGGGTGCAAAATTGTTAGGAGTGCAAAATTTCAACACCCGGTGCTGCCTCAACACAGCTGAGCACTTCCGTTTCTTCTCTGTTGAAAACGGCTTCTTGATGTGAACCAGGAAGTGACCTCTCCAGACAGCAGAACGACTCTTCCTTTCTTATCTCTGCGGCTGTGATCCCCTGGGTGTCATGGATGCTGTTAGGCAGTTGAATGCACATGCGTACTGCGTCCGTTTCCACTCACCTCACAGAGTGTTTGTTGTGGGGAGGAAGGGAAAGGAAAATGTTAGCCACTTTGAGACTCCTTCGGGTAGTGATAAAGCGGGATATAAAATCTGTCAGGGGCTGGCCGGGTTCCGAAGCAGAGCCAGAGGAAACAGCTGACCTAGACAGGGCTCAGCTGATGCCTGAAGAGTTATTGAGGGTCTGGGATCAGGAACAGGCACAGCCCCTGCTGATGCCAGAGGCGATAATGAAGCAATGGGAGGAAGCCCCAACCAGGGCTCTAGCACAGCCAATGGGAAGGGATCAGAACATGGAGACCGGGGAGGAGTTGGGGCTGAGAGAGCCTGCCAGAGCATCAGACACCACCAGCGTGGATGATGAAAGTGAAAGGGAAGGGGCAGGCGCCGACCCGCCCAAGTCGAGGGCACGGAAAAGGGAAAAGGAGAGGCGGCGCCTAGGATTCCTGAAGCTCCTATGTTGGGGGCGGAGCCGCAAATCTGTACTTCAGGGATCTGACTCGGAGGGGTCGGATGCAGAGCTGTAACGTCTGGACTACTTAATGCTGTAAATAAAGCAATTAGTTTAGTAGACGGTGTTTGTGGATGCTTACTCCCGAGGAGGCCACACATCCTTCTCACAGAATCCATCCATCCTCCTCCTCCTCCTCCTCCTCCTCCTCCTCCTCTTCCTGCTGTGATCAGAGCTGTACTAAAGGACAGATTTGCAGCTTGATACTGGTTTGCCTCATGGTGGGAGAGACAGTGCTCATTAGCACCCCAAGGTGCTGTTATGATATTGTCTTCAGCACCCTGCTGCGTTGCTTACCTTAATTACTGAAAAGAGAAATTGGCAACGGCAAGTTATTGAGAAGACGCGGGTTTCTAGACCTCAGGGTACTCTCCCCACTGTGGGAACTTAATCAAGAGGCGTGAACACCTTGCAGACTCCACTGCCGGAGTGAAGCAACTGTGTACAACATTGTCCTCTTCTGGACAGAACAGGGTGTGCCAGGGGCGATCGAAGGCTAATTGGCACCCTGAGCAGTGTGTCAGGGGTGGGGCAAACTGCCTGGCAGGGCATGCGCATGTGCCATACTTGCTGACGGCACCGCTCAACCGCAGTACAGACGGCAGCGGGATCCTCCACTCGCAGCTGTGGTGGTGGGAACTGTCACCCCCTCAGAGATGCCACCCGGGGCGGTCCGCCCACCCCACCCCCTTCCTCTGCCACTGGGGTGTGCTCACCTTTGCACAAAGCAGGTGAGATGAGTTGGTGATACACAAGCATCCTTTAGTTTTGACCTGAATGTGGTTCGGGTGAAGCTGGGTTAAAAATCCCAGCTTGGACCGTTCATCTATATCGAAAGTGTGTCTGTCTGTGGCTGGATACAGACCATACCAAAAGAAGCCCGGAAACTATAGTTTACCCCGAAAAGCGCTACAATTCCCAGCACCAGGGCTTTTTTTTTTCAGGGGAAACTCACAGGAACTCAGTTCCGGCACATCTCAGGTGGGCACCATTGCCATCCTAAGGGAATGAGGGAAGTGTTCATGGTGAGTTCCAGCACATCTTTTTCTAGAAAAATAGCACTGCAACAAACTACTGGGCATAGACCAAAATGCAGCAAGCCGGAAAGGGGGAGATAAGAGTTCTTTTGATTCTCAGCTGAAAGAGCTGGTTTTTGGAAAAGTTATGTTTTGGAGCCTTACACTGGGACCAGTGTATGTAAGAATAGCAACGTAAAACTGAGACAATGTATTTTTAATTGTATTTTGCAACATTTAAACCAAGTAAAGCTTTAAAATTTTGTGTGTGTGTGTGCGCGCGCGTGCAGCATTTATTTCTACACAAGACAGCCCCTACCCCCAGGCTTATAATCTAAAAAACCTCCCACGACACACAAGGGAAAAGGCGCAGGGAGGGAAGAGGAAAGCAAAAATCAAAACTCAGCTACAACTCCCAGCATGGCTGTGTTGCCTCAATTCAAATCTGGTGAGGTCGTAATTAGATTCAGGGGGGAAGTCTTTCCTGGGCCACATCCCACCTGTGGAGCAGTATCTGGCCATACCTGGCCTAGGTAAGGTCTTCTCTGTTGGTAGAGGAAAAGGTGCTGTTGATTCCCCTTGCTTTGCCTCCCTGAAGTCCCCAGGCAGCCCCTCCAGCATAAAGCAGGGCTTCTTGTACTGTGCTGTGCAGGTTTCTGGATTTGTAGGGCCCCTAGGTGTGAGGTAGGACGCGGGTGGCGCTGTGGGTTAAACCACAGAGCCTAGGGCTTGCCGATCAGAAGGTCGGCGGTTCAAATCCCCGCGACAGGGTGAGCTCCCGTTGCTCGGTCCCTGCTCCTGCCCACCTAGCAGTTCGAAAGGACGTCAAAATGCAAGTAGATAAATAGGTAGGTATTTATCTGGCGGGAAGGTAAACGGCGTTTCCGTGCGCTGCTCTGGTTCGCCAGAAGCGGCTTAGTCATGCTGGCCACATGACCCAGAAGCTGTACGCCGGCTCCCTCGGCCAGTAAAGCCAGTAAACCAGAGTCGTCCACGACTGGACCTAATGGTCAGGGGTCCCTTTACCTTTACTTTAGGTGTGGGGTATTTAAAATGCAGTCAAACCAACAATTCATGTCTTGCTAGATAGGCACATGATAGGAGCTGAAGCTCACAGAGTTTTCCTGTTAAGTTTGCTAGAGAGAACTCTGTGAGAGACACAACCAGTGTGTCCTGACAGAGGGAGGGAGTAGCTATAGATCTTCCTGCCTGCCTGGGTACAGTCTCTTCTTCTTTCCGTCTCTCCACCAAGCCCTCTGTACTCTTGCAGCTGACAAGGAGCAAGACTGCTTCGCTGCTTTGCAGTCCCCGTTTCCCCCTCATCTGGCACCCAAGGACAGAAAGGGCTCACAAATGGCGGCAGTATAAACCATTTCCTTTCCCCTTGGCTTTTTGAGTGGGTGGGGAATGTGCTGTTATAATAATAATAATAATAATTTATTATTTATACCCCACCCATCTGTTCCCACTGGACCTGCCCCGGTTGCCGCATTGCAGACAGGTAGGCTTAGTCAGGAGCATCCCAGAACTTGCGCAAGGCCCCAATCCCTGCTGATGTCACGGGAGGAGGCCCCAGGTGATGGAAGTTAATTGGGAGATGGAAGTTAATTGAGAGAAGCCAAGGAACACAGACTCCCCCTCCCACAAAAAGAGTGTGTGTGTACTATAATTTGCAGCCAGCTCTTGCCAGGCCGATGCACACAAGCTGCAGGCAGTCTTCTTAAATCATCATCATCATCATCATTAAAGACTCACCAGCAGATTCAAGCCGTCCACCTGCCACCAGACGTGGCCAGGTAACCTGGAAACTTCAGGTCAGACCTGGATGTCTGGCAACCCCAGACATGTTCCTTGCCACCTGGGGAAGGTTAGCTGTGATTCCTGCATTGCGGGGGGTTGGACTAGAGGACCCTTTAGGTTACCTTCAACTTTACAAGTCTATGATTCTATGAAAAGGAGAGCCTGCTCTATGTACCATATTTTTCGCTCCATAAGACGCACTTTTTTCCTCCTAGAAAGTAAGGAGGAAATGTCTGTGTGTCTTATGGAGCGAATGTGTGGTCGATCGCTGGCTCCATTTCCAGCCCCGGCCCCTTGCCCAGGCCTCCATTGTTGAATGTTCAGCAGAGGGAGGCTGTTTGTTTCCCCAGCAACATGTGACTGGCTGATTAGATTATCTGTCTGGGAACTGTAGAAACGGCTCCCTTTCCTCTCCTAAAGAAGCTGCAGAACTGTGAGTTGAACCCCATAAAAACAGGATTTCCCCCCCTTGCAAAGTAAGCTCAACAACTTTGAGCTGATCCTAAAAAAAATGGGGCTTTCCCCCTTTCCTCCTCTAAAAACTAGGTGCGTCTTATGGTCAGGTGCGCCTTATAGAGTGAAAAATACAGGGCTTTGCTTCTCAAGCAGGCCGGGCAGGGACATGATGGGGGTGGTGAGGCCAGCAAGATTGGCTCCGCTCTCTCTCCCTCACGTGGTTGAAGCACAATTGTAAATGGGTGGCAGCAAGCATGGCTCAGACACTTCCATCATTCTGGCGCCAAGTAAAGATGTCTCGCTTTGCCTGGGCAATTTGCAGGTTATTAGAGTACTCCTGTGCAATTTTAAATAGCTTTAGCATTGCATTTTTAGCATCTCTCACGATGTTTATAGTTTGGGTGGTTTTTAAGGATCTGGGCTCATGTGCTATTTTAACATGTGTTTTTCACCCCAGCCTGTGATCGATGAAGATGAAGGATGGGCTATAATTATGCCAAATGGGCAAGCAAATGGAGAACAACCAAATGAGGTTTAATAAAGAAGATGTTTGCAGTACACTTGTTTCCCTATGGTAGGTGTGCTTTGGGATAAAGCAGCACATAAAAGAATTTGTGTTGAGTCTGCAGGGACATCTGCACCAAGGTTCATTTTATGCAGTTTCTCAACAGATGTACACATGTGAAGCTGTGGAACGCCATGCAAAAAATAATCTTGGTACAGTAACATCCCCAGTTATATTGAGATTGTTTTATTTGAAGGATAAATCCAGCCTCATATAACCAACATGCTTAACTCTAGTTAATACATGAAAGGGTTAAGATCATAGAGTAAGCTGTCCCACCATGTTTTGCTAAGTCAAACCCCCTCACCTTGGGAGGAAGGGTTACCAAACATTTTGTTCTCTCTTTTTCCACCATATGAACACTACTACCAGGGAGGTCTAAGCTGGATGCTCTAAGCTTAGACCGCATGGCTTTAGCAAGCCATCTTTGTGTTTCTATACAAATAATTTTGAAATATTTAACATTTTGAAACTAAGCTAAACTTCCTGTCTTTTCTTGCTGTTGTATAAAGCAGTTTCCCCACACATAATGGATTTTTGGATGTGCTTTTCACAAGTATTTTCATTTTTTGCATGCACACTTACTACTGTATGCATTTTTGCACACATTAGTTAGCTGGAGAACTGCACTGCAAAATTCAGAGAAGTGTGGCGTTCAGCTCTGTTTCAGTTTACATATTTTTTCAGGAATTGCAAATTAGGTAAGTTGATCTTTAAATGCAACCTATGTCAAAATCTCCCCTCATCCTTGCCTGGTAGTGAAATGTTTCATGCTGTAGTGCTACAGCAGTGAACAGACTGGGGTGGAATCTACACACATATAAAAAACGTTGTGAAAATGCTTTTAAAAAGTTTTGAAAAATACATCAAATTTTGCGTAGCTCACTGTCGCCATCTAGTGTCTCATCTGTATATTGCACTTTACAACACATTTAAAATGTTTTATTTGCAGCTGTGTAGATGAGTCCTGGCAGTCCACAAAATTCCCTCTTCTGCAATCTCAGGAAATGAAACCAGCTCCCCAGCCCCCTCCCAAATGCATCTGGTTTCCTTAATCACACCCATTCCTCCAACCCAACACAGCAGCATCTGAAGCCAGAAAGGCCATGATTGTGACTGGCAACACACACACAATTATTCCCCTTCACGAGGTCTAGTGAGATTGCCCATTGTTCTGGCTTGAATGGCTAGCAAATTGCTCCAGCCTTTCCTTGTCAGAAACGAGTTCCCCAATTTTGGGGTGGGTAATTGGTCCAGCTTTTTATCATTGCATCATGCAGACTGCAGCAAAATTATTGCAAAAGACGCCTCTTACTTTTGGGGGTGGGTGGGGGCATGGGATCTTTGCAGACAATGCGGGTAGGCTCATTTCCTGCTCATTTCTGACAACCGCCAGGTCTAAAGAACAGCTGTGCCATTCAATACAATATTCAGCCCATGCCTATCGGAATGTCTCCTGCTTGAAGCTACTTCTTGCTCCCTGATGGATTTGAGCTCCAGCATTTAACCAGGAGTTACTGGGTGGGTTTTTGAGGGAGCCGAAGCTCAGCCCTTGCAGCAGTCACACAGTCTCTGTTCTAGCTGGGTATTTTCTACTTTATGCAGAGTGGTCCTCAGATTCTCAGGGAGAGGGTCTCCCAGATCATTGGCGACAACCTGGACCTTTATAACACGGAGAGGAAAAGGACAGAAATCAAGACCTTCTGCATGCAAAAGAGAGTAATAGAATTGCAGAGTTGGAAGGGACCCCAAGGGCCATCTAGTCCAACCCCCTGCGATGGGGGAATAAATAGGAGCTTACCTTATTCCAATGGTTATCCAAGGGTGTGACATGCCACACGGTGTGGCAGGAGAGCATGGCAAGGGTGGCAGGAAGATTCAAGGACAGTCAAAGAAACATTTAAACATTTCAGTATAGTATACCGTGTTTCCCCTTTTTAAAGACATCATCTTATAACTTTTTTTCTCTCCAAAAAACACAGGGTGGCTTATTTTAAGGGGGTGTCTTGTTTTTATTGCGTCATTATGGTACAGTATAGCAATCAACATTTCTTCCATTAAAATAAAATCGTCTTCCCCTCCTCACCTCTTGCTCTCTGGCAAGTCAGCAGCAGGTGGGGCAGGGAGAGGAGGTTTTTTTTCCACCCCTCAACCTGGGCGCTGAGCAGGCGGTGCAGAGCTCAGCAAGAGGCGCGTTCCCCCCCCCCCCCCGCCTCTTGCTGGCTTGCTGGCCCCCAGCGCGTCAGCAACAGGAGGGGAAGGAAGAGGAGTTTCCCCCCCCAAAACCTGCTCGCTGAGCAGCCAGTGCAGAGCTCAGCGAGGCGTGTTCCCCCCCCCTGCGCCTCTCACTAGTTCACTGGCTCCCTGCACACGCAGGAGGGGCTGAGGGGGTGACGGGAACAATGGCGGCTTACTTTCGGGGTACGTCTTACTTTTCCTACTTATGGAATGTTTGGATGTTCACCCAGAAACAGTATCCATGCCTCTCTTCAATAGCACTTTTATATTCTTCTACTGTTCTCCATGACATATTGTTGTTTCCAGTACGTTTCCAAGCACAATTCAAAGTGTTGGTGCTGACCTTGAAAGCCCTAAACGGCCTCGGTCCTGTATACCTGAAGGAGCATCTCCACCCCCACCGTTCAGCCCGGACACTGAGATCCAGCGCCGAGGGCCTTCTGGCGGTTCCCTCCCTGCGAGAAGCAAAGCTACAGGGGACCAGGCAGAGGGCCTTCTCGGTGGTGGTGCCCACCCTGTAGAACGCCCTCCCACCAGAGGTCAAAGCGATAAACTATCTGACATTTAGAAAATACCTGAAGGCAGCCCTGTTTAGGGAAGTTTTTAATCTCTGATATTTTAATGTATTTTGATATTTGTTGGAAGCCGCCCAGAGTGGCTGGGGGGACCCAGCCAGATGGGTGGGGTACAAATAAAAAATTATTATTATTACTAGTAGACTTTAAGCCCGTTAAATTAACGGGCGCTAGAACACCATGGAAATCGGGGATGGCAAGAACTTGCTGAAGTGCTCGATGTACTTGGGCGCCCCGGCCAGCGCTGAATGGCCCTTCAGCAGGCAGCGCAGGAGACGCATCGCGGCGGCGGCACTGGCAACAGCCAGGCCCCGGCAGGCCAACTCAGCCGCCACTTGTAACGGCCACTACTGCTTAGAAGTAAGTCCACGCGAGCGCGCACCCGCCGCTTCAACAGCCCGGCCGCCCGAAGTCTCTGCGCTCCAATCCCTGTGCCCGTGGGGCACATGCGCAGTTTTGCCCAACCGCCTAAAGTCTCTGCGCTCCAATCCCTGTGTCCGTGGGGCACATGTGCAGTAGGACACAGGGACGGACACAGGGACTGGACGCAGAGGCACTTGCACTTTATTACTGTAGATTATTATTATTATTATTTATTTATTTATTTCAACTCTGACAAATATGCAAGATCAGAAAAGAGCAAGGCTTCTTTGTGCTGATGAGATGAGCATTTGTTTGTCCCAAATTAGACCTAATATACCGTACCTTTTCCGTGTACAAGACAAGGTTTTGGTTTTTTTACTCTAAAATTATGTTCAAAAACTTGCCTCGTCTTATACATGGATAGTGAATGGGGTGGACGGGTGATTGGCTGCAGCTGCAAGCAGGAGCTTGTCAGCAACGATTGTTGCTTGCTAGAAGGGCTGCTTTGGATTGGCTGCTGCTTCTCTAACTGGGTTGGTGATTGGCTTCTGCAGCAAACACTGCTGTTGATTGGCTGCCGCTGCCACGATTGGCGCCTGCTGTTCTGGGGCGCGCGCGATTGCCAGCGGGCAGCTTTTCTCAGTCAGGTAAGAATTTTTTTGCTGGGGAAGGGTCTGTTTGCGATTGGCTGTTGCTGCGGCAAGTGGGCGATTGTATGCTGCTGGTGATTGCCAGCGTTGATGGTGCGGTTTTTGGCAATTCCCTCCCCCCAAAAAGCTGTAAAACTCTGGGCAATCCTCAGCAAAAAAAAAAAGTTAAACAATTCTGAGCCATCTCCCTCCCCCTTTTCTTAAATTTGAGTCCCCCAAAATAGGGGGCGTCTTATCGATGGAGGTGTCTTATAGACGGAAAAGTACGGTAAATACGATTACCCGGCAAAAGTAAGCTCACCCCTCTCAGTGACTTTGTGTATGTGCTGCTTGAACGTGTGACGCAAACATGCCCTGCGATGTGCCTGCGTGGCTGCCACAGAACTTTGAGGACTCCCAGCCCCTTCACTGAATTTTTTTGGGGGGTGTCTGCTCCCCCCCAATTACCACACCTGACTTAAGGTACATATGTAAGAAGTTCATTTATATTTTGAGAATGATTCCTGTTCTTATGTAGCTGTCTTGTTTTACACTTTCTCGATGCCCCATGATCACATTATAAAGGCTGCTGCTTGCCTTCTATCCCTGTGCCATTGAGAGCGTGCTCACTTATGGCTTATGTGTGTGGTACGGAAGCTGTGCTACCAAGGACAGGATGGGGTTGTGCAGAGTTGTTAAGGCAGCAGAGAGCATTGTTGGCTGCTCGCTCTCCACCTTAGAGCAGATTTATGCCATGAGGTGACACAGAAAGGCACTGGACATAGTGAAAGATCCATCGCATCCTGGTCGCCGTCTCTTTGAGCTCTTGCCGTCGGGACGGAGATACAGGACGATGACAACAAGAACAAGCCGTCTTAGAAACAGCTTCTTCTCCAGAGCAATCGCGGCCTTGAATGGGAAGCCTGGACTTTGAAGTCATCTAATCTTACCTGTTATGTTTTATCATTGTTTTAATCAGTGTGTATGGTTTTAATCAGTGTTTTTGTAGTTGTTTTGTCTTTGCGTGGAGTGCCCTATCTGGGTGGATGGAGCAGCCAAGTAATTTCGTTGTTCCCGAAGGGGACAATGACAATAAATATATTCTATATTCTATATATTCTAAAGTCGTGTCCTATGTTATAAACTGAGCGCTGCAAGTTCTTCCTTATTGTTTTCCAGTGTATTTCTTCACAATACAAAATTCAGGCTAAGTTGAAGGTGCTGGTTTTGGTGTGTATAAAGCCCTATACAGCTGGGGAATAGGAGACCTGAAAGACGCCCCCCCCCCTTATATACTCAACAGATCTCTGCCCCCTGTAGGTGAGAGACTCCTTCAGATACTATCTTATCAGGAGGGCCAGTCCCTATGAAATAGGAATCAGGTCTTTAGTGTGGGGGCACCGACCCTTTGTAATTCCCTCCCCCTGAATATTAGTCAGGCACAGACTCTATAGTCCTTTCAGCACCCGCTGAAGACTTTCCTCTTCCAGCAAGCTGTTGAAGTCGAGATCTTTCCCAGGTTACATTTGTACTGGAATTGATTTAATATGTTTGTATCAGTTGTTTGCTGCCCCGAGGTCCTCTGGGAAGAAGGGCCGCTGGACAGAACTTAAAGAAAACAATGTTTTCATCAAGATATGCATTTTTATACACCTTACTAGCTGACCTGGCCACGCCTTGCTGTGGCTATGTGTGTGAATGGTGTGGTGTTCCTCTGTTCAACTTCCGTCTGCCCCTTCTCTGTCCCCACCCCCGTTTTCAATTACCCTCTTCTCACCCCCCCCCCTTTTCAATTACCAGTTTGTGAGTTTGCAAATGGCTGATGGAGCTCTGAGGTTTTGCTGGTGATGTCTAATAGCTGCACCAGTTTTTTGCTTTTGTAGCTGTAGTACCAGTATAGCTGTCGCTAGAGGGCGCTGTTTTGCTGGTGATGTCTAATGTGTGCGTCAATTTTTTTGGGGGGGGTTTCCTTTATTTTAGGTATGTCAGGTGTGGTTTTTTTTGAATTTTTATTATGCCAGATCCTTCCTTGATGATCATGGTACACTATGTCCTAATTTGATGAGATTTGGTCCAGCGGTTACAGAGCAAGGTGGTGTCCGTCGCGCACGCAATGGGAACATTTTATATATATATAGATGGTTGGAGAACTGTGCCTCCAAATTTGGAGAAGTTTGAACTTTGAAGGTTAGGTGTTTCAGTTCGCTTATTGGTTTGGGAGATATCAATTGGGTAGGTTTGCCTACTAGCACATCTCTCTCCCATCTTTACCCCCTAATCTGGAGAGGTGACGGCTCACCGACAGAGCACCCATTTTGCACTCAGAATTCCCCAGCTCACTCCCCAGGATTTCGACTCAAAAGGATTGCAGGATTGAGATTCCCTGATCAGCGGCTAAGAGCCAGGAGAGACCTCACTGGGTTGACTCAGGAGAAGGCAGCTTCATCTGCCTACCCCCCAACCCCAGCTTCTGACCATCCCTCGACCCACACACTTCCAAGGCTTGCTTTTATTTTTTGAAAGGACAGCTGGGATTCTCCAGAAGTTGAACGAAGCACCCCATACCCATTCCTGCACTTTCCTGACCCAATCGTGGACCAGGTGTGATGACTTCTGTAGACTCCCCATAACATGACCTGTTCCAAACAACACTTCCCCTGGAGTCAGACTAACTTGCCCCAGCATAACTGACACAAACTTTTAATAAACGCACAATGCCACAGGATATATTATAGTCAGTATAAGCTTTATTTTATACAAAAGGGAATACTCCTGGAAGGAATTATCCCAGCCCTTACTGGTTCTCTTCTTTGAGAGTCCATGTAATCCAGTAGTGACAGCGCTGGGCTTTAGAACAGCCAGTCCACCCGACTCTCTTGGACGAGGTCGTTATCTCAGTTCTCTGTCCGTAAAATGGGCACGTTAAGGCGCCACTTCCTTTTGCTGTTACTATACATAAAGGGGATATCGTGACGGAATTGTAGCTGCTTCTTCCATGAGGATAAGAAGGGTTCAACCACAAGGATTCCCCTTCCCTCTGTAGCCGACAAAGGCAGCCTCCTCTCGCTGGTGCCGTTGCCCAATTTCCCACTGCTCTTCAGCTTGAACCACCAAAACGGAACCACGGACCTCTCTCCAGGAAGGAAATATAAGACGTTGCACCCAAGGTGGTATGCAGCGTCTAATGATCAGCTTGGGGGTCCTATTATTACTGACAGGTGGGTTATATGTTTATGTATAATATTTACATCTTGCCCTTTGCCAAATGGCACTTGGGCAGCTAACATACAAGTTGTATGTACAAAAGAAGGAATGGATAAAAGTGCCAAAATTGAACACGGCACAAGGAAGTCTCTGTCTTCAGTCTCGTTCTGTTCACATCGCAGCTGGGACTCATGCTTAACCTCTGCAGCTCGGCCTCTTCTTTTGGCAGAATAGAAATTGGAGGTCCTGGTGCATTGGTCAAGCAGCTGACTCCTGGGCCGGTGCCGGAGAGCTGGCGATGGATTCTCTGCGGTCTTCACTCTCCTTCTTTTTTAACATTAAGTATATAATGCAAAGCAACACAAAGCAGCTTGCTTCCAAGAAAATCTGAAGGCCAACAAACCTGAGGGCCAAAAAAATTAAAAGTAGGAAATCAGTAAGGTCAAAGGGACCACAGTGCAGCATCCAAATTCTGCCACATGCCTGCCTTGGACTTGAAAGGACTACTGTGGCTAGATTCATACAACTAACCCTATCTTCTGACCTAGAGAAAACTTCTGAAAGTCATCGTTATCTGAAGACATTGCCTGCGCAGAAGGAGGAAACTCTAAGCCAAAAGCAGCTGAAGGGCAAGTGTTATGCACCTGGCCACCTGAACAGATGGCCCATCTTGTGGGACTTTACATCTAGTTTGCTTTGTCTTGTTTTCACTTCATTGTATTTTAAAATGGCTGTGCCATGAGATCACTTGCAATGAGGGGCAGGATATGCATTCTTTAAATTAAGCAAACTCCATCTTTTGCTGTTGCCTTTCAACCTGACCCTTGTCTGTAGATAGTATTGATGCCACAAACACACACACGCCAAATTAGTGGCCTGTTATGAGGACAAAGAGAGGGGCTTGGTAGGAGGCTTACCTGTGCCGGAATAATTCATTGTTATAGTACCTGCAGGATGTTCTCTTTTTGCACTTGTATTGCCACAAGACGCAGGCTGTGTCAATGAGGCTGCCGTACACCACTGGGGCAGGCAACCAGGCTAGAAAAGCAAGCAAGAGGTTCACGCCATGTAATAGTTGGCCTCCCCCAAACCTTTCCAACAGCAGCCCTGATATTGCCAGATTTCACCCTTGGCCATTTTGCAGGTTTTGGAGAATTGAAAGGGTTTAAAGAAGCACTGCGTTGAAGTCACCCAAGCAGCTTGAAAAGAGCTTGCTGGCCTCACAGTAAGAAACAGGGAAATAGCCAGGCAGCTTCACTGCAGGGCGGAAGAGAGTCACTGTCCCACACGATGCAGGGGGCCCCAATCACTGGCACCCTCTTTTGGAGCAGCCTGAATAAGGAAGGCATTTCATTATTATGTATGCCTGCAGCTAACAGAAAGAGCAACTTCAGCTCAGTTTGTTACTGGCTGATCTAGATAAGAGAGACAGATGCCCCCCGCCCCTAATGTGTGCCACTGCACACCTACTGTATTCCATTCCACAGGGAACCAGGCAGAGGGCCTTCTCGGTAGTGGCACCCGCCCTGTGGAACACCCTCCCTTCAGATGTCAAAGAGAACAACAACTACCAGACCTTGAGAAGACATCTGAAGACTCCCTGTTTAGGTTGGCTTTTCATGTTGAATAGATTATTGTATTTTAATGTTCTGTCGGAAGCCACCCAGAGTAGCTGGGGAAACCCAGCCAAATGGCGGGGTATAAATAAATAATAATAATAATAATAATAATAATTATTATTATTATTATTGTAAAAACAAAATAAAAAATAAAATAAATCCTTCCAGTAGCACCTTAGAGACCAACTAAGTTTGTTCTTGGTATGAGCTTTTGTGTGCATGCACACTTCTTCACGAAAAGCTCATACCAAGAACAAACTTAGTTGGTCTCTAAGGTGCTACTGGAAGGAATTTTTTTATTTTTTATTTTGTTTTGACTATGACAGACCAACACGGCTATCTACCTGTAACTATTATTATTGTAGTAAGAGCAATAATTGTATTTCAGATCCCCTGTCCCTCCGAGTGTGTCTTTAAAAAAAAAAATAAAAAAAAATTTGGTTGTATGTTTGTATCTTCGAGGGGCTCAGTAAAAGGTAATGGGGTCACTGGCAAAGGAAGAGGAGTGCTGGAGATCGCCCCCGGCAGCGCGATCCTGGCAGGGTGCCATCGCGGCTGCCCCTCTGCCTGCGCTGGGTGCCCTGCCCCCACAGGCGGCATGTCCCACCCCCAGGATGCACGCCAGCCCCGCCCCCACCTGCTCTCTGCCCCCCGGTGCCGGAGCATGAAGCTCCGCCACTGACTGGGGTAAGTTAAATCGCAATGGAAATGTATGTGCGGCAGGGGGACAACCACCTATCCAAGGCACTGGAGACAGCTAAATGATCCCAACATGGTTAACACTTTCCTTTAACAGTGCAATAGCTACATTTCCACATTTGGGGATGAGGTGCAACCAGAAGTGATTTTAGACACAGTTGGTGGAAGTGCCCTGAAGCTAAAAGAAACTGGCAAGAAACAACAACCAATACAAGATCTGTTTTGAAACACCAGGTTCAGAAAGACTTCTGAATATTTCTGTTTATGTAGTTGAAAAGTGCAACACCCAATGAAGAGGGAAATTTGTTATTTCAGATGATAGTGGTAGCACCAATTCCATATGCAAAATATTGGTGGAGAAAGGAAATTCCCCCATTTGACGGAATGTCACATCAAATTGTGGGAAATGGCTGTTTTGAGTAAAATGACTTGTGTTTATTTCAGTTCCACAAGCAGAAAAAGAGGGTAAACAGATCTGAACAGGACTGGGCACAACTTAGATAACTTTGGGGTAGTAAGCAGGTGGAGGTTATTATAATTCTCAATTTTATGAGATGTGATTATGATTGCTTTTAAGGCTTACATTTTCTCTTTCTACTCATTTTTTAATTTTACCACCTACTTCCCCCCTCTTTTTATCTTTTTTTATAATTAAGAGCTAGATGGACATTTCTATATTGTTATTGATTACATACAGTATATTACAATCTCATAAATTGTGTGTGTGTGTGTATACTGTATATATATTACTATTGGACCCCAGTCAAATCTGTAAATGCTTCCTGCATGTGTCCACAAGTTAAAATGCACAGAAAGCAAAGATTGCTCTGGCTTCTGAGATTTCACCCTGCACACTCAACAAGTGTTCAAGCTTTCTGTACAACCACCAAGGCTGGAAATTTCCTTTTGAGGATGCGATATTCACCACCAAACAGCAAACTGACTGTGCCCCAAACACACACGCACCACTTGCCTCTGACTTACCTAGAACTCTCTGCATGAGGAACTGTATCCCTATGGCAAAAGACTTATCTTCAGGGTCAACGTTTCTGAAAGAGAAAGCCAAAAGGGATTGGTGGGAGCCAAAGGGGCATGTCTGCAGAAGGCAGCGAGCCCTTGGGGCGATCTGCTGCTACACTAGAAAACAACTGCTTGCAAAAATGGGCACATTAGTTGAAACGGCATGCAAAAATGTGCTTATTGGGAGAAATCCACAACAGAACGTGGGTAAATTTTCATGAGGGTTTAATAGCCATATATATGCAAATTGCTGCAGAAATCTGGAAAACTGAATTTAAGCTTGGAAGTGGGGGGAAATCAGCTAAGAGAATTGGAATGGACAGATCCTTCCAGCCCTAGTTCCAGCTTTCTGCACATGAGGAAATGCAGGGTGTATTTTTCAGAAGAGATTCTGCTCTCTTTCCCTTGCTGCTTCTAATGCCTGGAACTTCTTTTGGAAAGAAGAAGAAGAGTTTGGATTTGATATCCCGCTTTATCACTACCCGAAGGAGTCTCAAAGCAGCCAACATTCTCCTTTCCCTTCCTCCCCCACAACAAACACTCTGTGAGGTGAGTGGGGCTGGGAGACTTCAGAGAAGTGTGACTAGCCCAAGGTCACCCAGCAGCTGCATGTGGAGGAGAGGGGACGCGAACCCGGTTCCCCAGATAACGAGTCTACCGCTCTTAACCATTACACCACACTGGCTCTCACTTTGTGGTGGCACTTCCTTGCTCTTTCCCTTAAAATCCCCCCTGAAACTCACTTTTCACAGGAGACTTATGCCCTTATTACTCACCCCCACTGAACTAAGCTCAAGAACAGGGGTAGGCAACCTAAGGGGGCCGGACGCGGCCCAATCGCCATCTCAATCCGGCCCGCAGACAGTCCGGGAATCAGCATGTTTTTACATGAGTAGAATGTGTGCTTTTATTTAAAATGCATCTCTGGGTTATTTGTGGGGCATAGGAATTCATTCATTCATTTTTTTTCAAAATATAGTCCGGTCCCCCACATGGTCTGAGGGACGGTGGACCAGCCCACAGCTGGACAAGGTTGCTGACCCCTGCTCAAGAGAGAGCATTTAGCTGCATTTGTTCATATTCATATTTTTGCTTCCTTTGCCTCTCCCATTCCTGCCCTATAGCTGCCGTTTCTTCCATTGCCAAAGTTTAGACTATAGGCTCTTTGGGGGCTAGGAGTCTGTCGGTGAAGTGCCATGGAATGCCCAGTGAACACTAATCAATAAATAACTTGGCATAAACTGTTTTTTTTTTTAAATGAACCATCTCTTCCCTCCCCTTTGTGAAGGACAGGCATTCAAATACAGCAGAGCCCACAGACGCATCTGGTCTAGATTCCCTGACAGAGAAAGGCCACTGCTTGAATGTTCCTAGGAAGTACTTTTTTTAAATGTCACAAAGTACCTCAGAACAAGCACAAAGCCTGGCGTGTGTGAGAGGCTCCCCAGGAACGTGGACAAGGAGGCGATGGTCACAAAAGGCATCAGGTACTTGGAACAGTGAAAGCTGCAGCTCCCAGGGGTAGCAGATCCGTAGCCGCCATCGACAACAATGCAATTGCAACTGGTATAATTCTGAGGGAAGGGGCAGGAAGTCAGGGAAGGAACAACAGCAACAGTACCGGGGGGTGGGGGGAGGAAAGGTTAAGGCTGATCTCCTCCTTCCCTTCTCCCCATTGCCATTCCCCCATCTTGAAGAAGGAGCGTCCATTAATCTAAAAGCGTGAATCACAGAATTGTAGAGTTCGAAGGGACCCCAAGGGTCATCCAGCTCACCCCTCTGCAATGCAGGAATCTTTTGCCCAGCGTGGGGCTCATGTGTATTTCACATTAAAGGTAAAGGACCCCTGACAGTTAAGTCCAGTTGTAAGTGACTCTGGGGATAATTTGCCTTTACTGGTCGAGGGAGCCGGTGTTTGTCCGCAGACAGTTTTTCCGGGTCATGTGGCCAGCATGAATGAGCCGCTTCTGGCGCAATGGAACACTGAAACCAGAGCAGCGCACGGAAACGCCATTTACCTTCCAGGCGCAGTGGTACCTATTTATCTACTTGCACTGGTGTGCTTTCAAACGGCTAGGTTGGCAGGAGCTGTGACCGAGCAACAGGAGCTCACCCCGTCGCGGCGATTTGAACCGCCGACCTTCTGATCGGCAAGCCCAAGAGGCACAGTGGTTTAGACCACCGTGCCACCCGCGTCCCTGTATTTCACATTAGCAGTGTCCATTTTCAAGCCTGCCTGAGGGATACTGACCCGATATCCTGTATGTGGAGGGGGCCGAGTGTGGTTCCTTAAGGCCTAACTATGTGTGGCAGGCAAAAGCACGTAACGGACTCTGGATGACAAAACAAAAGAGGGCAATTTGCAGCAGAGGCACGGGAGAGGTAGGGACACCTCCCACCTGATGCTCCTCCACTCCAAGCCCACTTTCCTCTTGCAGGCTTCTTTATGAAGATCTAGAAGAATCTATACTCACCAGAACTTTATGTGTTTCGGAATCGACAATTAGCCCTGTGCAGCCAGCGTAGCAAGGAGAGATGTATTCAATATTATTTGCACCGCACACAGGGTTAAAGGCTGATGGGGAGCATTTACACATTTGGTTACAATCGAAAAAGTGTTCCTCAATTCCAGAACTGCAGAAGGAAGAGCACAGAATTAGGTCAGCAAGAGCATCATGGCCCTGGGACATTTTTGCATGCGCTTGCACAAAGGCTTATGCAAGTATTTATTGGGGCTGTCATTCAGTGCAAGACACCATAGTCAACTGATTGTATGAGTTTTACTTGATTAAATCCGCTTGCATTTGCACATGAATTACATCTGAATACAAAAAGCTTTCCTTCCTTCCTTCCTTCCTTCCTTCCTTCCTTCCTTCCTTCCTTCCTTCCTTCCTTCCTTCCTTCCTTCCTTCTAGAATCAGAGAGTTGGAAGGGATCCCAAGGGTCATCTAGCCCAGCCCCCTGCAATGCTGGAATCTCAACTAAAGCATCCATGACAGAGTCTTTGTACATGGTGCTTATATGTGTCACAGCGGGCGGCATCCCAGTGCCAGAAACTGCTGAGCACTGCAACATGTGTTGAGAGGCGTCATTGCAGCTCCTCAGGGCTCGATCTGGCCTGGTTCCATATTCCTAGCTTCCTTTACAAGCCGACCTTGTTGCTTGAGCAACAAGGCTGACCTGTGGCTCTAGAGGACCTTTTCATTTCCAGTCTTCTTCCTCAGTCCTGACTTTCTCCATACTGCAGACACCCTTTAATTCTTAAATTTGCTGCTCTGGTGGCCTTGCATTTCTGCTAAGCTTAGTTCCTGGTTCTCTCACTTCCCCCACCCTCCTCGCCTTCACTACCCCTGTGACAACAACTGATAATTCTAATTAATCATAGTATCTGTAGAGCAATGTTGGGGAACCTTTTTCAGTCCAAATGCCACATCCCCTCAGGGGCAACCCCTCCTGGGGGCTTCCTATCTGTGGTGGGAGTGGCTAGAGGCAGAAGAGGGGTGTGCAAACAGGGGTGGAGGAAGCCTCCTCGCCTCCCGGGGTGGCGAATGGAGGCTTCCCCCTGGGGGCGGGGCGTCATGACGTTGCGTCGTGATGTCATGACGCAACGTCACGGCGGAGTGCGCATGCACGAAACGCCACGCGTGCGCACTCCGTCGCCGGGCGGCAGCACCCCCACGAGCCGCCGCACATGATCGGCGGCTTGTGGGGGTGCCCCACCGCTGCTGCTTTTGCCGCAGTGGCTCGCAAGGGTGCCGCGGGAGCAGCAGCGGTGCCGAAGGGCGGGCCCCGCGCAGGGCAGGGCCAGCCCAAGTGTCACCCCCTCCTCCCATGGAACCCGGGGCGTACCGCCCCCCCTTGCGACGCCAGTGTGTGCAAAAGATGTGACTCTTGTACAGAAGGCTGAGAAAAGCCTGTGCATTCAGCCACACAGGCCCCATGCCTGTTATAGAGCATCTTGGGACTAGATCCCATACATGATTATTATTATTTTTAAAAAACAGCAACAACTCCCAAACCCACACAAACTTAGGAATGGGTCAGTGCTGAGAAAAGCAAGAGGGGTCGATGAGAAACGGCAGAGATCAGAGGTAGTATGCAGAAGAATGAGGGGAGTAGATGGGAATGTAAGACGGAAGAAGCAACTCAAGGTTGTTCCCGGAATTTGGAGAAAGGTTGGGGGGGTGCCCCTCCAGCAGACCCCCAGTACCAAAATAAACACAATCACGCCTGAAAATGTACCCACAAAACACTTCATAACACAGTTCCCCCGCCCCAATCTCTATTCAAAGGGACCTCTGCTGCACATTACCAAATGTAATAGTTCACTGATAAATGTATCTATGTACTGGCTCAATGGGAAAACTTTAGAAAGTCATATAAAATCACTCCAATATCGGATTTGTGCCATTCCAACTTTGTTCTGTTCAGGAAATGAATGGCTACCAAGGGGGGGCAGTCTGGGAAGTGGGCAGCCATAATCCCTGAAGCCTGAGATCACGTACTCAGCAACCTCTTGCATGGGAGATAATTGCTGGCATCCTGGCCCTAAGTGCCAGACAGGTAGCCATCCTAATCTCAGTTGGTTAGGATCTTGGTCAAGACAAAAGGGGTGTGATTAACTTGTCCAGGAGAACAGGAACATGTACATACTCGCCTTTGTTTTACAGTGGTACCTTGGTTCTCAAACGCCTTGGTACTCAAACAACTTGGAACCCAAACACAGCAAACCTGGAAGTAAGGGTTCCAGTTTGCGAACTTCTTTCGGAAGCCAAACATGCTCCGATTTGAGTGCCACACTTCCGTTTTGAGTGTTACGCTGAGGTCTGTCTGTTTTTGCTATTTATTTTGCTGTTTCATTTTTGCCGCTCTTTTTGTTTTGTTTTTGTGATTGTGTGGAACCCAGTTCAGCTACTGATTGATTGATTGTGTGACTGCAGTACATTGTTGATTGCTTTTATTTTATGGATCAATGGTCTCGTTAGATAGTAACATTCATGTTAAATTGCTGTTTTAGGGGTTGTTATTAAAAGTCTGGAACAGATTAATCCATTTTGCATTACTTTCTATGGGAAAGCCACCTTGGTTTTGGAACGCTTTGGTTTTGGAACAGACTTCTGGAATGGATTAAGTTTGAGAACCAAGGTACCACTGTACTTAATGGGTGTGAAGTGGAGGTCAAGGTAGGGATGGGGGCAGACCTGATGCTCAGGTTTCTGCCAGAAGACCCCTCCCAGGTTATGACATAGCTTTGATGTATATATGATGTATGTATGATGCTTCACTAAGGGTGTTGTGGGTAAAAAGGGAAACTTATAAAAAAGGGAGCCATCCTTTGTTTGGGGCTTCTTCCTGCTTCTTCCATGTGGAAGTCCTGTTGCTGCAACAGTCTTCTAAATAAAGATCAGGCCTACAGGCTGCTATTTTGCTCCTATATTCCTGGGTCATGTGGCCAGCATGACCAAGCTGCTGCTGGAGAACCAGAGCAGCGTACGGAAACGTTGTTTACCTTCCCGCCAGAGCGGTACCTATTCTGATCGGCAAGCCCTGGGCTCTGTGGTTTAACCCACAGCGCCACCCGCGTCCCTTTTAAAGCAGCTTCTTTAAAAAGGGGTGGAACTGGGTGTTTGCAGTATTTCCCCATGGTGCTCCTATATTCCTATATTTTGCTCCTATATTCCTGGCTGTTGTCTTTGTTTGGCAATGCAAGTGAGCCCAAGGATTTTCCTATAACAAGGTGTAGACAGAAAATGGGCAAAGAGGAGGGAGCGCTGAAGAAGAAAAAAGGAAGACTTAAGGAAGGGCCAGGAATCGAGGCATGTCAGCTGAAAATCCCTACAGTTAAAGACTTTCCTTTTCCTTCTAACCTACTGGACAACTTCCCCACAGTTCTTCCTTAAAACAGGCATGCTTGTGTACCTTCCAGAAAGGTCAAGGCCCGCCACCGCCTGCGTCTGGCAGCCCAAGAAGAAGAGCGGAATGTCGCAGATGGTACAGAGACCCATGCTAATTACACACATCAGGGCGACCTGGGTGAGGGAGAGGTGGCAGTTCCTTATGATGGCACCTCCAAGGCCGATTCCGAGCATGCCACTCGGGATGTTGATAGCGCCTGTGGGATGGTGGTGATGATTTGTTAAATTTGTATACCAACCTTCATACGAAGATCACAAGGGGTTCACAACATAAAAAAAGCAACAATAACCCTGCCTGTTCCTTCTTTAAACTGCAGGGGTTTTAGTCGCAGGTAGGTAGCCGTGTTGGTCTGTCATAGTCAAAGCAAAATAAAAAATAATAAAAATTCCTTCCAGTAGCACCTTAGAGACCAACTAAGTTTGTTCTTGGTATGAGCTTTTCGTGAAGAAGTGTGCATGCACACGAAAGCTCATACCAAGAACAAACTTAGTTGGTCTCTAAAGTGCTACTGGAAGGAATTTTTTTATTTTTTATTTTGTTCTGCAGGCGTTCTGTTACTGTCAAGTGGTATATGGATTTTGTTAGATAAATAAACAATGCAGAAATCCACCAGCAGAACAACCTTTCCCTGCCCGCAGCCTGCTTCTTTTAAAGTAAAGGTAAAGGTACCCCTGACCATTAGGTCCAGTCGTGACCGACTCTGGGGTTGCGGCGCTCATCTTGCATTATTGGCCGAGGGAGCCGGCGTGCAGCTTCTGGGTCATGTGGCCAGCATGACTAAGCCGCTTCTGGAGAACCAGAGCAGCACACGGAAACGTTGTCTACCTTTCCGCCGGAGTGGTACCTATTCTGATCGGCAAGCCCTAGGCTCTGTAGTTTAACCCACAGCGCCACCCGCGTCCCTTTTAAAGTAGCTTCTTTAAAAAGGGGTGGAACTGGGTGTTTGCAGTATTTCCCCATGGTGCTTCAAATATACGTGATTTCACCGATGCGCACGGTGCCTCGGGACGTAACCCCCTCGTAAATGGGGGGTTGGCCTGCACAGCGGCATCCACATCCCTGCACTTCTCTTGGGCATGCATTTGCCATTTCAGAGCAGGCATTCCACATACAACCAACAACAGAAACACGTGACAGATTGACAAGGGTTTCTGATTCCCAGTTGTTCAAGAACAGCAACCATGAAAAGGCTCTGGCGCCCACGTTGAACCCCTGAAAGAAATCTGGGTGGGAGGAAACCAGGAGTTCTTTTTGTGTCAAAAGCTCAGACCTGGTACTGAAAAACAAATCCCCCGGGCTGAGTATACACTCAGACTCGGATGCCCACCCCTGCTTTCCTCTGGGCTCTTGGGAATCTAATGAACTGAAACAAAGTTCACATCTGAAGGCAGCCCTGTTGAGGGAAGCTTTTAATGTTTGATAGATTGTTGTGTTTTAACTTTCTGTTGGAAGCCGCCCAGAGTGGCTGGGGGAACCCAGCCAGATGGGCGGGGCATAAATAATAAATTATTATTATTATTATTATTATTATTATTACTACAACAAAAGCCTAAAGACTGCTCACCACTTGATGCAGAGCGCAATCCCGTCCCATCTCTTGACAAAGAGATGTAAGGATAACACAGTGCATTGTTTGCTCCATTGATTTCAATGGGCTTACCCTGAGTAAAACTTAGCTGAACACCACTCATGATTTTTGCCCTGAAAAAACTGAACGCTGCCAGAATTTGGCACAACACTGCCCCTTACTAAACGCGACAGGAATGGGATCTAAATGACCTTGAGATCTTGTGATCTGGAAACAAGGAAGTAGCACACACCTAGGATCATGTTGGCAACAGATGCTGTCAGGGAGAACTGCCTCTCCAACAGTTTGGCCATGAAGGTTGCTATGCCAGCAATCATGCCAGAGAGATTGACCATAGCCAAGATGACCACAACCAAGATTGGGTTCCTCATCAGCCTCATGAAAACCACAGGAAACACTGCAACAGAAGAAAGAGTAGCAAATTATAATTAATAATAATAATAATAATAATAATAGGCATTATTCTGTTGCTGTTTCTTGCTGCTACAGACTAAGTCGCTGGTTCTCAAAGTGGGTGCTTCTGCTCCTGGGGAACAGTGGGAATACCTATGGGTGTGCTAAGTGGTAAGGGGGCACCGGAGGTATAAATGAGTGTCAGACTTTGAAAAGCTGGTGTCACTGGATCAAGTTAATAAATTTTTGTTGAATTAGTTAAACTAAATAGTTTTAATTGGGTTTTAAATAAATTTGCAATTACTGTTTTGAATTCTGAATTTTGTTGTGCTATTATCTTCTTTGTGGGTTGAGCACACCATTTTTCTGAATAACGTTTTTTATTGGGTAGGGTAGAGGGAACTGGGTATGGGTTTATGGAACCAAGTGGGCGGTGGTGTGAAAAAATTTGGGAGCCACTCAGCTAACTGTTTTCTGTCTTGAAGCGGCAGCAACAGCAAGTATGGTAGTTTAGGGCAGCCAACACAAGGCGGCAACGTAATGTATATGTGGGAAGGAATATATAAGGTGTGGAGGACTCCCTGGTCCTGAACGGGTAACTGTGCCCCTGAAGGACCAGGTGCGCAGCCTGGGAGTCATTCTGGACTCACAGCTGTCCATGGAGGCGCAGGCCAATTCTGTATCCGGGGCAACTGCCTACCAGCTCCATCTGGTACGCAGGCTGAGACCCTACCTGCCCACGGACTGTCTCACCAGAGTGGTGCATGCTCTGGTTATCTCCCGCTTGGACTACTGCAATGCGCTCTATGTGGGGCTACCTTTGAAGGTGACCTGGAAACTGCAATTAATCCAGAATGCGGCAGCTAGACTGGTGACTGGGAGCGGCTGCCGAGACCACATAACACCGGTCTTGAAAGACCTACACTGGCTCCCAGTACGTTTGCGAGCACAATTCAAAGTGTGGGTGCTGACCTTTAAAGTCCTAAATGGCTTCGGTCCAGTATACCTGAAGTAGCGTCTCCACCCCCATCGTTCAGCCCGGACACTGAGGTCCAGTGCCGAGGGCCTTCTGGCGGTTCCCTCACTACGAGAAGCCAAGTTACAGGGAACCAGGCAGAGGGCCTTCTCAGTAGTGGCGCCCGCCCTGTGGAACGCCCTCCCTTCAGATGTCAAAGAGAACAACAACTACCAGACCTTTAGAAGACATCTGAAGGCAGCCCTGTTTAGGGAGGCTTTTAATGTTTTATAGATTATTGTATTTTAATGCTCTGTTGAAAGCCGCCCAGAGTGGCTGGGGAAACCCAGCCAGATGGGCGGGGTATAAATAATAAATTATTATTATTATTATTATTATGGCAGCTTAGCCTGTCCAACAAAATCTGTTGCTCAGACTGAAGAACTAGCTGGGGCTTAAAAGGACTTAAAATGCTTAGCATGGAAAAGAGGCGACTGAGAGGAGATATGAGAGCCACCTTCAAATATCTTAAGGGCTGTCACATGGAGGATGGAGCAAGCTTGTTTTCTGCTGCTCCAGAAGGCAGGGCCAAAACCAATGGATTTAACTAACAAGGAATTTCCGACTAAATATTAGGAAGAAATTTCTGACAGTAAGAGCTGTTTGGCAGCGAAACGGTCTCCCTCGGGAGGTGACAGACTCTCCTTCCTTGGACGTTTTGAAGCAGAAGTCGGATGGCCATCGGTCATGGATGCTTTAGCTGAGATTCCTGCATTGTAAGGGGCTGGGCTAGATGACCCCTGGGGGTCCCCTTCCACCTCTACAATTCTATGACCAGTAGAGCCAGTATGGCCAGCTGACTGAGTGCTAAGAGGTGTTTGAGGCTTGTATGGCAGTTTACACCGTGCCCTTGAGGAACTTGCATTTCAGAGGACATGTGGTAAGTTACGCTGTCAGGTGACTAAGGAATGGGGGGTGGGGGTGGGAAGAATCTGCAAGGCTTGCAGCAGAAACACTTCCCTGGTGGTTGGGCCAGGAAGGCTCTGAAACCTAGCTGGTGGAAGCCCAGGTCACACAGAGAGACACACGCACCCTGCACTCCCCCCTTTCCCTACTCCTTTTTCCTTTATATGGAAAAATTCCAGTGGCAGAATAGTAGTGCCAGTAGTTCTGTGCGGCTCATTTCTGCTTGAGACTCTTGATCCACAGAGGATGATGGCTTGGCCCAACAAGTCAGGCCACCCCTCACATGAGCAGTCAACAACATATAACCAAACTGAACAATTTCCACATAAATCATAACAGGATCTAAAACGAAGATACAGTGGTACCTTGGTTTAAGAACAGCTTAGTTTATGAACAACTTGGATTAAGAACACTGCAAACCCGGAAGTAGGTGTTTTGGTTTGTGAACTTTGCCTTGGAAGCAGAACATGTTCCGCTTCCTGTTGAGTGTGTTCCATTTGTAAATTGAGTCCCCCGCTGCTATGGGAAAGCACACCTTGGTTTAAGAATGCTTTGGTTTAAGAACGGGTTTCCGGAACGGGTTAAGTTTGTAAACCAAGGTACCACTGTACAAAAAACCAACAACAACTCCCCAGCCCAAGAGTCTTTTGCAGTTCAGCTGATAAAGCATCCCCTTCCATCTGGGTGGTAAGCTCAGGAGCTGCTGGATTCCTCTATTGCAGTAGAATGCTTTGCATGGCGATGTCTCTCTCTCTCTCTCTGGAAGGAATTCATCTCCCTGGCTGATTAACATTTTCTTGGCCTTCCAGCAGCACGGTGGCAGATTGGAAACATATTGTTATCTGATGGAACTAAAACTTGCTAGGCTAAAAGTAGGAACAGGACATTTAGCTTAATTCGGAGGAGAAAGAGAGTGCTTTATTGGACCGGACAGCGAATGTTCCCCATTACTCTGCCTGATAACAGATCTCTAAATCAATCTTAAGTACGCTGCATCCCGACAGAGCTTTAAAGCTGCAGTTTTACAGCGTATCTGGAATTTCCCCTGCAATCATGGAGGAAGTAATAGGCTCATCTTTGGCCCTTTATCGCTTTATCATGATGCAGATTAGTAGTCTGTTGGCTGGCTAAAATCTGCCCGGTGTTACCGAGAAGATCCGTTCAGTTGGAATTCTCCACAAGCCTATTTTGCCCTGAGCAAATGGACGCAGGGCCATTACGAAGGAACTGGAGGAAGCCATAGTGATTTCAGCCAAACCTCCTTCCACAGCAGCAGTGTAAGACTGAATGTTCACATTGTCTACTACTACATGCCGGCCTAATTAGAAAAATTACTGTATCTATTGTTTGCATATCAAGTTATTAATTCTGAAAAAAGCAACTTCACTAGTGATGGGATCAAGGCTAAATATACATTTCCCGGGAAATGTCTCTACCTTCTCCCATATGGGATCTTGGTAACCTGGATAGGTTTTCTGATTCTTATGTAACTAGATCCAGAATGTAGCCATCATTACTCTTGGAACCCCTCCCCCCCGAAGAATAGGAATGGAGGAGAAATTTAATTCTATTTGCATCAGACAGAACCTTCTGACAGTGAGAGTGGAATCATCTCCCTCAGAAGGTTGTGGACTCTCCTTCCTTGGGCGTTTTTAAGTAGAGGTTGGATGGCCATCTGTCATGGATGCTTTAGCTGAGATTGCTGCATTACAGGGGGTTGGACTGAATGACCCCTGGGGTCCCTTCCAACTCTATGATACTATGATTTCAATGAGAAACTATGTAATACCCAGTTCTCAGACCACTGCATGTGAACCAAACCACAGCCATCCTTAGAAATTTACATTTTTTTTGAATTTTGCGATTCAATTACCCAACCAAATAATATGTTCTAAAATATATATATTTTGGGTGAAATGTGCATAAAATGCATACATTAGTAAAGATAACTTGGAGATACATTATTATAGCATGGGGAAATGCTTGCAGAAAAGTGCATATTAGTCAAAAGCACAGACAAAAATGTGTTTATTAGGAGAAATCTGCCCTAAATGTTTTCTACACTAAAATGTTTTCAAAGGGATTAAAAAAACAACAAATCTGCAGGTTGCTGCAGAAATTAGAACTGAACTTCAGACTGGAAAAATGAGAAACTGAGAACTGAAATTGCCATTCATCCATTCCTGCTCAAGAAGCCCTGCAAAAGTCTGTTCTCTTCTTCTCTTCTTTCAGAGAAGAGAGAAGCAGGCATTCTCAGTAGTGGCGCCCTCCCTTCAGATGTCAAGGAGATAAAGAATTACACAACTTTTAGAAGACATCTGAAGGCAGCCCTACATGGGGAAACATGGGTGCCTGTGTAATGTGTGAACCAAGACATGTGTAGGCTTCATTACTTGGGTAAGCAGAGCAGAGTAGGGCTTCTAGATGGGCAAATAAACACAAGCTTACTTTTGATGAACTCTTTCAGAGTGTAGTCTTTCAGTTCTTTTTGTTTTTTTCCGGGTAGTATGTCATTGTTTTGAGCTTCTGAAGGGGTGTTCTGGGGCAACTCTTCCTAGAAATGGGCAAGTGACATTGCATTAGACATAAACACAAGGCTATGAGTCAGTGTGGTATAGTGGTCAGAGGGTCAGACTAGAACCTGGGAGAGCAGCTTTCAAATCCCCGCTTGGCCATAAAGCTCACAGGTGGCCTTGGACCAGCTACTGCCTCTCAGCCTAAACACAGGGTCTTTGTGAGGATTAAATGAGAAGGGGAATAAACCACGTATGCCACCTTGAGCTCCTTGGAGAAAATAGAGGGGGAGGGATATACCGGTAAATACAATAAATAAAGAATATTCCTGGGAAACCTCTGATCGGTCCACCAAAGTAAGACCAGGAGTCCTTAAAGCCGGGCTTTGGTCTCTCCATAGTCCACTTTGTCAATCTCACTCCCAAACTCAGATGAACTAACCCTCACTTTTTATTCCTCCCCCCTTCAGTCAGAATTGCATCCTACTGCTGTTTCCCTTTTTGCTACGCCTCCTTTGCCACACAACCCCAACCCACTGTTTCCGCAGAGCGATGCAACCCCACTGCACACTTAGTATTTTATCAGTTTCCATTATAGGCTTTTGCTGGCCCTCTTAATCTGATAGTTTAGTAGCTGGCTGATTCAAGTCATTTTCTACTGGATTAGCTAACTGCACTCTGCTTCAGTCTGATCCAAACCCACCCACAGATTCCAATAGACATTTTTAGCAGGGATATAACACACACACACACACACACACACACACACACACACACACACACAAACACACACACACAGTCATCTCACAGCTTCCATCCATTTAACCTCTACAATTTCAGCTTTACGCATTTGACCCAAAAAAGATATATTTAGGGGTGGGGAGGCATCCAGGAAAAAAAAGTCAGCAATCCCACCCACCATTGTATTTGCCTTGGGATCTAGGAGTACCCACCGCCAAGCTACGAATCTGCTCCTTCAGAGGGAGGGTAACCCCATCAAGAGCAGGCAACCTCCCATCCATCCAGTCAAAGGAACTGCCCCCTAATAATGCCTCAGTCTTATCTGGATTGAGCTTCAGTTTGTTGGCTTTCATCCAGTCCATTACCGAGGCAAGACAAGACAACAGTCCAGTACATCCACTGCCCCACCTGCAGATGTAAAGGAGAGGTAGAGCTGCTGTGTCATCAGCATATTGCTGACAACGTACTCCAAAGCTCTGGATGACCCCACCTAGTGGTTTCATGTAGATGTTAAACCTCCTAGGGGGTAAAATTGAGCCCTGAAGAACTCAACACTGAAGGCTCCGTGGAGCTGAAGAGCACTCCCCAAGCATCACCCTCCGGAAGCAACCATCCAAGTAGGACTGGAACCACAAAGCAGTGCTGCCGCCACCCCAACTCAAGACAGCTACTCCAGAAGGATATCATGGTTGGTGGTATCAAAAGTTGCTGAGAGGTCAAGGAGAATTAACAGGGACACATTTCCCATGTCTCCCTCCCAACAGTGGCCATCATATAGAATGACCAAAGCAGTTTCTGTGCTAAAACTGGCCTAAACCCCAATTGAAATGGATCTAGAAAATCAGTTTCCTCCAAGAACACCCTGGTCCATAACCACCTGCTTAATAACCTGGCCCAAGAAAGGGAGATTGAAATCTGAAGGCTCAGTGAGGTCATTGACATAAAACATCCTTTTATAACTCTGCTGCTTTTGTAATCTTGTTCTCCTTAAATCCACTATTTTGCCAAGGAAAAGGCTAGAAGAGTTTTTGCCCTCTTTGTTAAGGCTATTGGATCTCCTCTGTGGACTTTGTTACAATGGACAGCCCCCTGTCCCCGAGATTCCCTAGGGGCAAATCAATTTGTGCAAATACCGGTAGCATGGCATAAAATCAAATGGATGCAGCAAAGTCAGCACTCCATTTAAAGGCAGAAAAGCTCCATTTAAATATCCTTTCGTCCAGAGGTTAATGCTTGCTTTGTCTTTCTGGCGAAGTGACATTTAGCTAGCCTGGCTCTCAGCTTCATGGCAGTTGGTTTACTATGAGAGCTAAAACATAGAAGTTTCTGTATATGTATAAACCCTCACAATGGCTTGTTCTGGGAAGCGGCATCAGGAGGAAGAGACTTGGAGAAGCAGCAGGTGAGAATGCTTAACCCCGTCTCCACCAGCTGTCTCTCTCCTGAAATCACTTCTTTCCTCTACTGCTGCTCACCCCGACCCCTAAAATATGGTTTACAAATCTGTCCCTGGACAAAATCTGTCCCTGGAATGTCCCCGGATTTCTTTTAATGTCCCCAGATATATATTTTAAGTGTTGTAGATTTATTAGTAGGGCATGAATGTTGTGTGATTGGTTCAACGGCACAAGACACATCATATGGGGACTTTCGGCGAGGCAAAATGGCAGGCGCCACGGCAGCAAGCAGCTCCTGAAGCCAGCCAGAGCCAACTGCGCTACCAGCCTGGCTCCGGGCTGCTGAGGCTGCTGCTGCCGCTGCCACTGCTGAGGGGGAATCACTGCCCCCCACAACCCAAATGAAGTCGGGTTTGAGAGCTCCCGGCCACCCGGCTGACAGCCCAGCGGCGCTCTGGGGCCAGGAAAACTCTGGAGCTGATGCAGGGAGAAGGAGAGGAGAAGGAGAAGTAAGAGAGAGAAAGAGGAAGGAGAAAAAAGAGGGGAACCCCGACCTAGCCGCGCTGCTGATGCCGCCGCTAAGAAAGAGAGGTAGGAGAGCACCGGGAAGGCAAGGACACATGGCAGAGCCCAGGCCCGACCCAAGCCTACTCCATGGTGGCTAGCGCCCCAAGAGAGCAAGCCGGGGCCCAGAGGAAGGCCGCGCGACAGAGGAGACCACATAAGAGATTACTTCTTCTTTTTTAAAAAATAACTTTTTAAAATAACTCCCCCCCCCCTTTTTAAAAGTGTCCCTGGATTCTTTGAAAAAATATATGGTAACCTTACGCTACAAGGGCTTGTGAGGGTAAACATGTCTGGAATGCAGTTGGGGAAAGCAGTTGCATCAGAAAACCAGAGGGGCAGGGAAGGGTTAAGCATCTGTCTCCCCCTACCACTGCCTCAGCTTCAGTTTGACCCCTCCTCACGAGGAGGAAACCATGACTGTCACACAGGACATACTTCTGGGGCAGTGGTGGCTAACCTTGACACTCCAGATGTTTTGGAACTACAACTCCCATCATCCCTGACCACTGGTCCTGTTAGCTAGGGATGATGGGAGTTGTAGTTCCAAAACATCTGGAGTGTCAAGGTTAGCCACCACTGTAAATCTGGGGCTTCTTGCATTGTGATGAAACTTTGCAGGCCACTTGGGCTGAGGCTTCTACTGAGAAATGCAGGTGGAGCGAAGGCAGGAAAAAAGCAATTACCCAGCTGGGAAGTGGCCAGGACATCAAAACTTATCACTGCTGCTCTTACAGCGCATGCCAAGGGATTGTTAACAATCAGGCGCATCCAGGGGCTCGGCTTTATGTCTCACTGGAAAAGAGCAATTCATTTCAAAACGCTGCTTCTCCACCACGCTTCTTGCAGCAAACTGTTTGCCAGCGATCACTCCGCAGAGCTCACAAAAGCAAGCATTTCCGCCTCAGCAGAAGATTGTGTTTGCCTGATCTGATCTTTTGGAGAAACTGCTCATAATCAAGGGGGAAGCAACTTAGCAAACAAATGAGACTTCCCCTACCGCCACCCTTCACAGCCCATCTTCACCTTCTCTAAGAATGCCTCTGGATCAGATATATATTCGCGACTCATCACCTTTCTTTCTTAGCTTCAGTGTTCTACTTCCTGGTGTTCCCTCACCAGGGCTGGCCCGAAAAACAGGTAAAGGTAAAGGACCCCTGACAGTTAAGTCCAGTCACAGATGACTCTGGGGTTGCGGCGCTCATCTCGCTTTACAGGCCGAGGGAGCTGGCGTTTGTCCACAGACAGTTTTTCCGGGTCTTGTGGCCAGCAGAACTCAGCCGCTTCTGGCGCAACGGAACACCGAAACCAGAACAGCCCACGGAAACGCCGTTTACCTTCCCGCCAGAGCGGTACCTATTAATCTACTTGCACTTTTTGGCATGCTTTCGAACTGCTAGGTTGGCAGGAGCTGGGACTGAGTAACTGGAGCTCACTCCATCGCGGGGATTCAAACCACCGACCTTCTGATTGGCAAGCCCAAGAGGCTCAGTGGTTTAGACCACAGCACCACCCATGTCCCTAGGGCTGGCCCTACCATTAGCCAAAGTGGGGTGGCCGCCTAAGGTGGCAGATTCTGAAAGCCAGGGAGTGAACAGAACTGATGTGCCTGCTCTGTGCTCCCTAAGCTAGTCTGCTGCCCTCAGGTGTAGAGGAGGACACTGTGTATTTGCCAGTGATAAAGTAATATTCAATGACCAGTCTTCTGTATGTGGTTTGTGGAGGCACCATTTTCTCCTCCACTTTAAGCAGGAAAAAGGTTTGGGCCTTCCTTGTTTCTTACACAGGACACAAATATAGAAACTCAGCCATCCTTCTGCCACATGGCAAGCACACTTTGTCGTGAGACTTGCACCCGCTTCACGACCTGAATTTTGACGGTGCACCTACTCATGAATGGCTTGTCTGGGCTTCCTGTTTCCTGTGTGCTAGGGGATGGACGCCTCTCCCAACACCGTGGAGCAAGACAGATGGAGATAATCAGAAAATGATGGGGAAATTGCATTTTCTGCATTCCTCTTTGATTAGAATAGGGACCTTGCTCTCACCCACAGTTTGCCTGGCGGCCTGGCACTCTATTCCTCATGGAATGCGAGGGCAGGCAAAGGCACTGGGTGCATGGAATACTCTGGCTGCTGCAACCGCGTGCGCCCCCATCCCTTTCTTGGAAGCACAGGTTATCCTGCTAATTGGGTTTGTTTAATTAAACTACAGGCACCTTCTAGAGGTGATGAGATAAGAAACTGCAGGAAAAGGAACCCAGCTACAAGGATTTAAAAGGTTTAGATTGAGAGGGGATTTCATTCAGTGAAAGAGACAATGCAGGGAGAGGAGCCCACGCTTTGCATATATCAAAGTTTTTATCTACATTTGTGATATGGCAATCCTCCCCTGAATGCAGGTTTTTTTAAAAAAAAAAAATCTGTACAAGTGTGGAAGGAAGAAATTGGAATATAAATATGGAATTTAACAAAACTGGAACTGCACATGCGTGAGAGAAAGGAACTGAGAGGGAAGGGAGGGGGAAAACGCTATGCTTCGAAAATATGGAGCAAAGTCCTCTCTAACCTCCCTTATCCACAAAGGAATGTGTTTGAGATAAGGACAATTGGCCATAAATCAGTGGCAGGGAAGAAAGGAGTCTACCAGCTGCCGGAATAAAAGCTTTTGGATTAACTATTTGCAGTCTGAATTCAGACCGTTCTTCCTAGGCTGGAAAAATGGTGAAGATGGCTTGACAAAGTGATGCAGTGACTTTTGGAAACTGTGCGATAACCGCTTCTCTCGAGACATGATGGGAACCAACAACAGTTGTAGCAATGAAGGATATAACACCATATATGGATGGGAAAACATCATGGGGGGGGGGAACTGTCACACGCAAGAAAGAATAAGGATTACAGTTAGAGTTCCTCACTTGGAACTTTATAAATTAACTAATATACCAACACGAATGAAATCACAAGATTGTAGGTCTTATTATATCTAAATGGAAAGTAATGGAAATTATTAAGATTTTGGAATGCAGGAAAAATGTTGAAGAATGGAGTCATCAAATCTAGCATGTTGGGGGCTTCCGGTCGGCGCGCCGGAGAGGACGGTCGGGGGGACATGTCAGTCCTGACATTCCCCAACCCGACCGGGAAAAGGGGTGTCTGCGCCAGCGCCGCGGCCCCCAAAACCCCTGGGCAAGGTGGCCCAGGGTCTTGTGGTCCGGCTCAGCTCGGAACGCTGATCCTACTCCCCGGGAGACCCAAGTAAGGGCTCCCGAGAGGGAGCGGGAGGCGGAGCTTCATGGACCTGAAAAACCCTGTCGGGAGAAGCTGCGAGACCGTCCTCCCTGAGCGCACTGATTCCTCCAAGAAATCAACTAATTCGGACTGGAGGTGTGAGTACCAAGATTTTAATTTGGATCTAATTAGAGACTGGCTTGGGACCAAAATCACGGAGGTCTGTCCCCTGCCATTGAGATATTGTAACAGGAAATTGTTACTGAAGCATTAGAACTGTATTAGAACTGCTATATAAGTTACATTTTGCAACGGAAAGTTAACCCATTTGCAACCCCTGGTCCTGGTGGTAGCTGAAGAGAATTGGAAAGTGGATAAAAAAGTGGACTGATTTGCATTATTGGATATATTGGATTAAGAATTTTAAAGTGACTTTGACTTTGATTATGGAAGCAGTGTCCGTGAACATGGCGGAAAACTATGGGAACTCTGAATCAACTATGTGGAAAATTTTGCAACTGATAGAGGAATGCAGAGCCGAAGCCCAGGACAATGCAAACAGGATGAGACAAAGTCTAAACAAAGTCAATGCTAAACTAGATGCCCAGCTGCAAGCGGAGAGTAAACATCATGTTAAGGCTAAAACAGAAGGAGAACTGAAATCAAAAACAACTAGCTGCAAGGAAAAACTTTCTAAATATAGGAAGGCTGGAGTTGTAAAGCGACGCAGGATGGCAGAGATCACAACGAAAACCGGCAAGATCCAAATCAACAGGAAGCAGCAGAAAGAAGAACCAACAGAACTGGCAGAGAAAGGGGAGGCTTGGCTTTGAGCTTGGAAAAATACTTTGCAAGAAAATCAGTGGTTCTGGTTTTCGGTGCCGGCTGGAATAGGCTGAAGATGATATATAATTAAACTTTCTATTGGACTTCAGGACAACGAACAATGGACACGGCAAAGGAATGACTATGAAAAACTATTATGAATATGATTACATTATACAAGATAAGTGTTAAAATAAAGGCTATGTACCCAGGGAGTGAGGGGAGGCGGAAGGGAAATATGTTTGGGAAATAAGATATAAGTATGCTGAGGAGGACCTAAGTTAATGTAAAAGTTTAATATTTGGAGACGAATTATTTGAAGATGAAGTAGAAACCTGCATAGATTTGGATTTTAATATTATGGAAACAATGGGGTGGATGTGAGGGAGTCATATGAAAATGTTAGTATAATGAATGTGACTTGGCCTGGAACAGGGCCAGGCTAAAATTGTAAAACTAATAAAAATTATTTAAACAAACAAACAAACAAACAAACAAATCTAGCATGTTGGGACGCCAGTTTAATTAAATTGTATACCGGTAATTTGACATTGGAATAATTGGCATTAATAATTGTATTAGTTGGATAAAATTGGTATTGTTATAATGTGGCTGCTATTGGAACAATATTGGAAAATCAATAAAAGCATACTTAAAAAAATGAATGGCTTGTCTGAATGCTTGAATACTTGTCTCTGTCCTGATTCTTCAATCTGCCTGCTTCCCAAACCTGCACAAGTCCACCCACCCACCCAATCCATTTTTGTGGAACATGGTCAGTGTGTTAAAAATGCAGACAAGACGTAAATGTGCAAAGTCATCATTTATGAGTGTGCTGCTTTCCTTTCAGCTTCTGCTTCTTCCCTGAATGCCCAGATGCAACTCATGTTTGGCTACCATCAAAGGGCTCTGCCTTTGTGCCTCGCCTGGCCAGTTCTTCAGTTCCTGCTCTCATTATTCCTGTGAGTTGGTAACAGTTCATGCCCAGTCTATCCTGCTGTCAGTCCCAGCCTGGACCTGACATGACCTTCACTGTGTGCTCCAACTGTAACGAGTTCTGTCTCCAGTTCGATGCTCAAGTAGCACCTTGACTGTAAAAGATATGGCTGGGTATCAAGAGGTGTAGGGAAGGGTGCCTGACAGATGGACACTGTCAGGGATTGGCTGGATGAGGAAGAGTGCTGGGCGCCCCCTGCCCCAAGAGCCAAGGAATGACCCAGAGGAAGAAGGACAGTGGTGGTGGGACCTGGAGAACCAGTCTGTGGAAGGGACAAGCTGGGAGGTCATAGAAGCAGGAGGTTTGAGTGAACATGGGGTGGGGGGTCAGAAGAAGAAAGCCATTTCAGGACAGGGCTATTGGAGATTCATTCCCTGTGTCTACAGTCATGGATTGTTGTCTATCACATGATGGTGTGTGTTTACATTCCACAGACTGGGAAGTGACGGAGACAGGATGTTTGTGTTACTGTGTTCCGTGAAGTGGGACTATTGTCCTTTGTTCTTTCTCTTTGCTGTCTGATGCTAGAGAGGGAGCCATATTGCAGGGCTCAGTGTCTGTTTATATGTGAATAAAGTAGATTAGCCACAACGCTGAGTTGCTGAGGTCTGTTACGCATGCTGAGAAGACTCTGTGGATCCCTAAGTGTGCTGATGTCTCCAAGGCATCAGTTGCTGTGATGTTCAGGTTGGAGAAAGCTTCTGAAGCTCCCAAACAATTGACCAGGAGGGAGAGAACATGCCAGCTGGGCATGTGTCTCTGCCAGGGTCCTACATGCAAGTAGGATGATCCTGGGCGCCAGGAGTCTTAGTGTGAGCGCAGGCTCTGACAGAGAGGAGCCAGATGCTACAGTACTTCAGTTGCTCAGCACGTGGTTCAGCAAAGGGCCAGACAGGCCCAAAAAGGAATCCTTCCTCCTCGTCATAGTCCACTGCTGCTTTGGAGGAATCTAGAGTGAGGGGGCTAGAGGGAGAAGGAGAGGCCAGATGCCAGTTCCAGCAACATCTTCAAGAAGAGGAGACTAGCCTAGATAAACTCTGTTGCGTTTTTACTTTTGTGAATAAAAAGTTAATTGCACTTTGCATCTCAAGTGCTTTTCCTGACCTGTGGATGAACCTGCCTTCTCCTGACAGCCCCTTGCCAGACACTCACTTGTCCACTAGGAGGTGTGATCTGCTTGGGATCTGCTCTGGCCCAGGAGCCAAGAATGTTCCTGAGCATTCACTGCCACATTGGGCCTGTTCAGCCAGACATGACAGCTGTAAACCCAAGATGGAGAGCACGTAAGTAAACAGAGCAAAACATCCTGATGTGTACCACCCCATATCTAACTTTGCCCTTTCTCCAAGGTACTCAGATGGCATACACGGGGTTTCCCTCTCTCTTTATGTCCACAACGCTGTGGGATAGAAAGGTTAGACTGAGACAGGGCTTGGCCCTAGAGCACCAAGGTTGTTTTACAGGAGGGCACGAATCTGGATTCAGATCTCTCTGGTCCAAGCCCAGCACCCTACCCACTAAGCCGTAGTGGCTCATGCGCCAGTGTTTTGAATTGCCTTACTTTCCATTTCAAGAGGAAAGGGATTGTGCCTTGAGAATAGCTATTCTCAAGCGTGTCCTTACCTCTTTAGGCAGCTCTCTTGGAAAGAAGAAATAAGGTATTGAAGCGATGGCGACCACGCTGGCGGAAATTATGAAACCGAGCCACCAGGCTCCAACCCATCGTGGATCTTTGCTATTAATGTGAATGTCCGCTGAAACACAAAGTACATAGAAGAGCTCAAAGATACGCTGGTGCTTTGGTGGCTGATAGCACAACTCTAGGAGGCCTCAACAGCTGCCTACCCCTTTTGCCAGGAACATAGACTCAGGCTCATCCAGATTTGCTTTTACACCCCTTTTTAAGGCATAAAAAGGCTGAAATAGATCTGTGGCGCGCTCAGTCTCATAATCTGAAGGTCCTGAGTTCGAACCTCAGAGAGGGCACCAAATTTTCTAAAAGAAAAAGAAAAAGAAAAAAAGAAAGAGATCTGTGGCTTCTGACTGCGTCTGTCTCTAGAAGCGGCGCAGGTGGAAGCTGCAGATCCATTCTGGCCTTTTTCTTCTGCCTGCAGCTCTCTCTGTTGCATGGCTCTGTCTCCATCAGAGCGCCACTCACCACATTTTGCTTACACCTGGTGAGTGACATCTCATTCTCTAGAACAGGAAGATGAAGAAAATTTAATCTGTCTTGGTCAATTTGGGTTAGCTCATTATCTGGTTAAAGATAAAGAACATGAAAACTGACTGTATCACTACAGCAACACCTGATATCACTACAGCAAAATAATATTTTGTTGCCTAATTTTAAAGTTGGTATTTTTTAGGGAAAGTTTAGTTGTTAATTTAAAAACCAGTGCTTAGCTAAGTTTTAGTTTCTTTTGTTTGTTTGGTAAATAAAAATAATGTTCTTTATGATTATGAGTTCAATAAATGTTTCCCTTTTAGAGGTGGGGGGGGGGAAATCCCTGGGTGAACTCCCTAGTGAAATGTGCTATGCATGTCTATGGGGTCAGGGCACAAATATCTTTATTTTAAACTGTGCTTGGCATCCTATAATCCCACACATTTTATAGTGGCTTCTTGTGAAGGACGTCATTTGCTCAGTGAGCCCTGGTTCTTTTAAACCCAGCTCCTACACTAGCAGATTCCATTTGCTCGCCTTTCTTTGTGTACGTTTGTTTCTATGAAATCTGAACCCTGGTGGCTTAGGACTGAAGTCATAAACCTCCACTCTGAGACACAGGAAGGTCAGTAGTGCTGACTTACGCTAAGTACACATTCACTTACGGACTCATTGTTAAAACCGTGTTTATGGAAGACAATCTTACTCGGCTACGAGTGATCGCCAAAGAACACAATTACCAGACATAGTGATAGACATCAGAGCAGAATAAATAATAACAATAACAATAATAATAATAATAATAATAATAATAATAATAATAATAATAATAATTTATTACCGGTATTTATACCCCGCCCACCTGGCTGGGCTTCCCCAGCCACTCTGGGCAGCTTCCAACAAAATACTAAAACAATAATCCATCAAACATTAAAAGCTTCCCTAAACAGGGATGCCTTCAGATGTCTTCTAAAAGTCTGGTAGTTGTTGTTCTCTGTAACTTGGCTTCTCGCAGTGAGAGAACTGGCAGAAGGCCCTCGGCGCTGGACCTCAGTGTCCGGGTAGATCGATGGGGGTGGAGATGCACAAATTCTGGCCCACACTTCCTTCCCTCTGTGTCTGTGAGATTTACTCACTCACAAAGATGCTCACACAGAACGTTTGTTAACTCACCTGCGGAAACTTTATCGATGTCAACAAAATAGCGCAACGTAGCTGCCCCCACTATGAATGCTAATGCAGGACCCATTGTAGTTGCAGCAAAGAGGATTCCTGTAAAAAAGAAAAGAGAACTTCTGCTCAAGTAGCAAGCCCACTAAGCATCTTTCAAAATTTGTCCCAATGAGTTTATTTAACATTTACTGTATATATCGCCCTGATTGTGGTAAAATCTTTAAGCAGTTTATCCTCGAAGCGGGGTTGGAATAATGAGGTGGATTCACACAACTCTCTTTTCCAGGCCCTTGCTCCATTCCTTTCGCAGGGAAAACCAGCTCTTTAACGCAGTGTTTCTCAACCGCTGTTCTGTGGCACACTACTGTGCCGCGAGATGTTGCTTGGTGTGCCGTGTGATCCCGCGAGGGAGGCGAACCCGGCCTCGCCCGGGCCTGGCAGCGGCTGCTGCTTCGGCACGAGGGGCTTTGGCGGGCGCTTCACACAGCGAGGGGAATAAACCGCCGCGCGCGCCCCCAACGCGCACACTCGCTCGCTCGCCGACGCTGCTGCTGCTGCTTCCCTCCCTGGCAAGAAGAAGGTGGAGGAGGTTGCGGGGCGGTGGTGGTGAGGAGAGCCCGGCCAGGTTGCGCGTTGCAGCCGCGGCCGGCCGCCTCTGCACGGACCAAAGGCAGCCGAGTTCCCGAAGGCCCTGGCGGGGAAGGGCACTCCCTCGGCCCCGTCGCCCCCAAGCGGAGCCGGGCCGGAGGCGCGCGCCAGGAAACGGCCTCTCGGGCGCGGCGGGAGCAGCAGCAGCAGCAGCGTCGGCAAGCGGGCGCCCGCGGAGGTAGATCCTGGGGAGAGAAAAGGACCGGGCACCGGGCAGGCGGGGTAGATAACAGAGCGGAGGGTTGTTTCTAAGGGAGTGGGAGATCCCTTTTCTGTAACCCCTATAATCCCCGAAAGTGTCCGCAGCTCACTCGCGAGACCTGGGTGGGAATTGAACAGCGCTCTGCACATGAGCCGGGAACAGCTCTCCTTTATCGACTGGCAATTTGCAGGGCTGGGCGATGCTGAAGTCCGCAGGTTCTAGCCTGGGACTAAACAATTGACTGCTGGCACATTTGCAAAGCTAAGCAGGGTCTCTGGTATGGTTTCAAATTGTGAGGGGGGCGGTGTTTTGAGATTCCTGCACTGCAGGGGGTTGGTTTGGATGATCCTTGGGACCCCTTCTAATGGTGGTGTGCCTCGAGATTTTTTTCATAAACAAGTGTGCCTTTGCCCGGAAAAGGTTGAGAAACACTGCTTTAACGCTCATTCGGAGCAAACATCCATATGGGGAAAACTCAAATTGCCATTTGCTCTGACTGAGTGCTGAAAAGCGGTTTCCCCCCAGGGAACAACAGCAGGACAAGAGGATTAGCAGATAAATTTGTGGTCCATCCAGGCAATCTGTTTGGGAACCACTGCTTTATCTCTTCTTTCCTTAGCTCAGGGCCCTCCTTCATCCATTCTCAGGTGCGTTGCAGGTCACAACTTAAGACAAGATGCCTATATGGTATAAGGCACTAGCCTGGGCAGCTAGCCTTTGTTTCTAGCATCTTACCTATATATAGAGGGGAGTTGCTCTTACTGGCAAAATCATCAATGTATGAGATGCCAAAGGGCTGGATGGGGACCCCGCCAATCCCCAGCAGGGTCTGCCCAAGTAAGAGCAGCATCACAACCACTTGGGTTTCTTTCTTTTTGGATTCAGTGCATACTTCTGTCTCATTCCGGCTTGGGAGGCATATGTCTGAAGTCATACTTGACGAACCTGTAGAGGCAAAAGGAGACACTATCAAGCTGCCACACTTCTTCACCCATCTATTATTTTACTGCTGGGCGAAACTCCCTTTGGAACTGGGCACAGCAAACAGAGCTATTGAGCAGCAGCAGCAGCAACAACAACAACACAAAGCTGGTTTCTGTTCTCTTACCATCTTCTCTTACCCCTCCCTACCCAGCCTCTGTACGGAAGGATGCTACAGCAGCACACAGTCGTGCTAGGAGGAGCATTCTGATAGGTGGCTTACGACCAGAAACTGCCAAGACTTTGAGACTGGCCCTGAAGGCCCTGTAATGGTGGACCTTTGGGTCTCAAATTCAGTGACAACTTGTGCCGGCACCAAAATTCTGCCTAGAGCTGTGTGTCATTCAGCTGCAGTCTCCACATCCAGTTCTGGTACAGCAGGCTTGTTGAAGGTTTGATGGAGGCAGTGATGGCCACCTTGAAAAGAGGGTTAGACCAGGGGCGTAGCAACGGGGAGGTGGGGGGGCGGGCCGCCCCAGGTTCCACCCCAGAGGGGGGTGACACTTAAAAATTTTTTTTTTTTTAAATTTTAACTTCATTGAAAAAAAGAGATAATAGACACACACACAACCCCCACACCTCACAAAGTGGCACCATCAGAGGGGGGAACACTTTTTAATTTTCTAATTTTTTTTAAAGATTTTTATCATTTTTTTATTATTTTTTATTATTTTAACTTTATTGAAAAAAAAGAGATAATAGACACACACACACACAACCCCCCACACCTCACAAAGTGGCACCATCAGAGGAGGGAGACACTTTTTATTTTTTTACATTTTTTATTATTTTTTATTATTTTTTATTTTAACTTTATTGAAAAAAAAGAGATAATAGACACACACACACAAAAACCCCACACCTCGCAAAGTGGCACCATCAGAGGGGGGTGACACTTTTTAATTTTAATTTTTATTTAAGTGGGGGGGGGTGACAAAAAAAATTCCGCCCCGGGTACCACCTGGGCTTGCTACGCCTCTGGGTTAGACAGATTCATGGAGGAGGGAGCTATCAATTACTACTAGCCCTTATGGCTGTGCTCCGCCTCCACCAGTTGCTTGGAAACTGAAGGAGGGGAGAGGGCTCTTGTGTTCTAATCCTGATTGCAGGTTTCCCACAATGGGCATCTGGATGGCCACTGTGAGAACAGGATGCTGGACTAGATGGGCCACTGGCCTGATCCAGCAGATTCTGCTCATGTTCTTATGAATCATGGACCAAGAAAGAAGGAAAACCCACTCTCATCACTGTCTCATGCTATTCATTTAATGGAATGTGCAGTGAGACCCTCATTATTGCCCCCCCCCCATCAGACTAGCTGAAATTGGCAACAGAGTCTAACGTAGCTTCCTGTATTACTCTGGAATAAAATTTCTGGTCAAAATTTTTTTGGGGTGTGTGTTTTTAAATGTATTAGTTTATTGGTAACAATGAATTTAAGTTTATGTTGTACAGCGGTAAGTACAATAAAACATAATTCAAAAACCTATAAAATGAAATGAAATGAAAATGAAATTGGGTGTGTGTCCAACTCTTGGCTTGATCATCTGTGGTTTTCTAATGCAAAATGAGAGTGTGAATCAATAGTTTCCCCCTCAATTCCAAATGTGAACCTCCATACTGAAAAGCTACCCAAGGAGATATGGGTAGAGACGGTGAGGAGATATGATAGCCACCTTCAAATATCTCAAGGGCTGCCTTATGGATGACGGAACAAGCTTGTTTTCTTCTGCTCTGAAGAATAGGACTCGAACCAATGGCTTCAAGTTACAAGAAAGGAGATTCCAACAAAACATCAGGAAGAACTATCCGACAAAATAAAATAAAATAAAATTAAAAAATTGTCCAGTAGCACCTTAGAGACCAACTAAGTTTGTTCTGGGTAGAAGCTTTTGAGTGCATGCACACTTCTTCAGATGCATGCACACAAAAGCTTATACCCAGAACGAACTTAGTTGGTCTCTAAGGTGCTACTGGACAATTTTTTAATTTATTTCGACTGTGTCAGACCAACATGGCTAGCTACCTCAACTATCTGACAGTAAGAGCTGTTCAATTAAGAGAATGGTCTCCCTCGGGAGGTGGTAATTTTAAGCAGAGGTTGGATGGCCATCTGTTGAGATTCCTGCATTGCAGGGGGTTGGACTAGATGACCCTTGGGGTCCCTTCCAACTCTACGTTTCTATGATTCTATAAATCAACAGTTTCCCTAATTCCAACTGCGAACCTCTGTGGTGAAAAGGTCCCCAAGGAAATCATACATAGAAAGTCCTTACCAGTAACGGAGCGATCATATTCGTAGGGTCCCGAGATAAAGTGAGGAAGCGACATGACCAGCCCAGCCATGGAGACGAGGACGGCCCCATAGCCAATGAAGCGGGGCCTGTGGACTCTGCAGCCCATGTAACTCACAAAGACGATCAGCAGCGTGTTTCCCACCTGGGTAGTGAGATGAGAGGTTGAGAGGCCTCTTAGGACGCTGGGGAAGCCACATCCTTATGAAAGATAAAAGCGGGGGGTGGGGGTGGGGGGGAGATGCACAAGCAGCAAAGGTGGTACCTCGTTAAAGGAGACCACGATGCCGGCCATCTGGCTGGACAGTCCAAAGCGCTTCTCGATTGTGGAAATGGAGCTTTTCACAAGGCCAGACGTCATCAGCTGAGAGAGCTGCAGAAACCCCTGGCAAAAAACAAACAACTGCAGGAGGAGAGAAAAAGAATGAACAAAAATCAAAATGGAACCTGAGGAACCTGAGGCTGTTCTGCCGCACTGGGAGTAACGAGTTCTGTCTCGCTCCTTACTAGATAGTCTGTGCAGGGCACACAGCAGCTGCCTTCCAACCCACCTGCCAAGTCTCTGCCTCCTTTCCCCTTCCCTGTCACAAATACCCGTGGTCCCAAACCCCAGTTCTAACTATCAGGTTTTGTGATGTATCTATGCATGTGCAGAGTTAAAACTGTGGGATAACCAACTCAAATAACCAACATGCTTAAGTCTAATAAATGCAGGATGGGGTTAATACTGTAAGCTGTCCTGCCTGGCTTAGCTATATCCACTCCCCTCACCTTGGGATGAAATGATTAATGAAGCCTTTGTTCCAAAGAAGCTCATCTGAGCTAGTTGCTGCAGCTCAGACTGCATGGCTCATACAAGCCACTCTTGAGTTCCTGTGCCAATAATTTAGGAACTTTCACCACTTTGGAAATATGCCAAGTTTTACTGCCTATGCAACTTTTTCTGAATGCTGCATGGAAAAGTACAAGAACATGACCTTTGGAGAGTTTGTAAGTAAACCATGTTTAACTTACAAAATGTGTGGCCTTTTTCTGTGCTCAGGGAAAAGGGAAGTTTTAGAACTCACAAGGGCATATTTTAAAGGTCTTCCATCCTACATTTCCACACTTTATTTTACTGCATGTTTTGTGATTTAAAATCTCTGTTTGGGTTCTCTGACCAAAGAGTACTTTTATTTCTGCACTGCAGGAGGTTGGGCTAGTTGACCCTTGCAGTCTATTCCAACTCTACAATTCTATGACTAATATGGATCTTAGTCTGAGGCAAAATAGAGGGATTGGGAGCTCAAGGGAACAGTAGGGTTGGTTTGTTTTTGCCACTAACAGTGTGGGCAAATGCACAAAAAGCAGACTGCTGGTGAGCAATAAATACAAGATGGGAACCTGCATGTGTGATAGTCACACTAATGTTACATATTGACCTAACCTTTTAAAATGGTGGTGCTTTTCTGTTGTCACACACCAAGTCTCAACAATCAAGGGTGGCTCCCTACAAACATCACTTTAGATACCCTCTTAAAGTTAGAAGATGATATGACACAGACTTTAAAACCTGTGTGCATGGCTTTAAAAAATGATCAGAGGTGCATTAATTTCATGCCACTTATTCTTGTGGGCTTTTAAACAGTTGCGAGCCACTAATCTGGAAGACTTACCGGTAATATCGAACACTGAATTTAGTGCCATTATCATTAGATTTGTTTTGTTGCAACTTGAAACAATGGCAGGACGTGTGTGTGTGTCATTAACAAGGAACCATAATCTACTGGGGGAACCCCCGTAAGGTGACACAAAGGCCTCATCCTCAGCATGCGGAGGGTCCCACCAGAATGACCTACTCTGTGGTGGGCCTAGGTATCTGGCAATTCCCTGATGGTGACCGAGTCAGCAGGCTGGGATGTGAGATAGCAGCCAGCAGTTGCACTGCCCAAGAGTAGGATCCTTGCCCTATGCCATACAAACCTCTACTATCATTATAATCAATGAAAATAGTGCCAGACTGAAATATCCCTGAACACATGGGAAAACAATATCTGGGATACAGCAATGTCTGTATCCCAGACACAAGGAGGGCAATTAAAGGCAAAAAAAATTAGAGACACCTTCCAAGAAACGTGGACCCCTTTCTTTAACTATATTAATGACTGAAATCAAGACCTTCTTATACCAAACGCTGAATATTCTCAGCGGAGAGTTGATGTTAAGTAATATGTTTGAATGTTGAATGTGCAAGGGTATGTTTAGAGACAATGGATAAAACAAACACCATTAGCTGTACTGCTGGATAAGTGTTTAAAGGTTATTGTATTTGTTTAAAAACCAATAAACATTGTTCAAAAAGAAAATGGTGGCCATGTTTAACCCATTCCTTATCTCAGTGTGTTCACTGCTCACTCACTGCACATGGCGCAAAATGTGGAAAGTTTTGAATACCAAGTGGAAACTAATTATAATCACTGCAAACTGGATAACATTTTCTCCACTGCTCGCCCCCACACCCCAGTTTAAAGAAAAGGGGAAGCGGGGAGCCAACCCCGGGGTGTTTTACATTTTTACACATGCAATGAACATCTATTTTTAAAGTCCACTATCTTGGAAGCAGCAGCTTCCAACCTGCTTGGAATGTTTTTGCTCACAAAGGCAAAGATAAGAGTTCCTGGGGTTGCAGCCAGCTTGCCGGAACAGCCAAGCTTCCTCTCTGACACAGGAAAGGGTCAGGTGGGCAGATGGCTTTGAAGTGCCTAGAAGCAAGTTCTGGATTCAAGTGCAAGAGAGGCACTGAAGGTCAAGTGAGCCAGCAGGTAACAGATGTGCTCTGAGAGCTCAGGCACAAAAAGGCCACAGCATGAGCTGCTTATTCTCATTTTGAGCTCTTCTGGAAGTTTGAGAAGAAACTTAAAACATGTCATGCTGCATTGGACTGATGTTTTGCCTAGCCTTCCCCCAAGCTGGTGCCCTCCAGATGTTCTGTACTTACAACTCCCACCATCCCCAGCCAGCCTGGCTGTGCTTCCATCAGTCATAGTACCGTGCAGATGTGCCGGCTGGGGTTGACAGATGTAGTGCAAAACCTCTGGAGGGCACCTGCTTGGGGAAGGCCGACTAAACCCAATATTGCTTTCTCTGACTGAAAGCAGCTTTCCAGGGGCCCCAGCAGGAATCCTTTCCAGCCCTGCCTCCTGAAATCCTTTTAAGCCTGCAATTCTGGGGACTGATCACCAAACCAGTCATGAAGTTAAATGTGCTGTTTGAAATTGTGTGCATCATTTAAAAATGTTGTTAAAAAACACAAAACTACCCTGTTTCCCCTTTTTTAATACGTAGTCATAAAGTAAGCCATGGCAGGTTTTTTTTACCTTTGTGAGAAGTAAGACGTACCCCAAAAGTAAGCCGTGGTGCCGCCATTGTTCCCATCGCCTCCTCAGCCCCTCCTGCATGCGCAGGGAGCCAGCGAACCAGTGAGAGGCACGGGGGGGGGGAACGCGCCTCTTGCGGAGTTCTGCCCCGCCTGCTCAGTGCGCAGGGGGAGGCTGTACCGTACCATACTGATGTAATAAAAATAAGACATCCCCCCAAAATAAGCCACCCTGTGTTTTTTTGAGGGGAAAAAATTATAAGACGGTGTCTTAAAAAAGGGGAAAGACGGTATAACTAGTAGGCATCCAACAGGAGAGGGGGGGTAACCTTGCCCTGGCATGCTATGGTTCTAATGAAAATCACATTATTATTATTTTAAAAAAATTAAAATTAAATTAAATTTTACATAACGTATTTCCATTTAAACATATCAATCAGCATTATATTTAGGATTCTCAGAATCCCTTGACTCCTCTTCGCCCTTTTCTGGTTTCCATTGTCCATCCCTTTTTATTCAAGCTTATCCTTTCTAAAAACTTTGGCAGGATTAGAATAATACTTGTAAAAGAAAATCACCCCTTCAAAGCTGCCATTTGGAAGCACCCACTGGCAGAAAGGAAACGGCCCTTCAGTGTACTTTTCTTCCTTGGAGCTCTAGTCGGGCAGAAGGGATTAATCTGGCTCCTGGTACTTACTTTGATAGTGAAAAATGAGCCTGCAGTAGATATTCGTTTGAAGAAACCATCGCTGCTTTCGTCTGGCATTTTTTAAATGTGTGCTTTGTGTCTCTGCAAAAGAGAAATCAGGCTGTTAAAATTCCTACCTAAGTTTCTTCACCTGGTTTAGCACAGCATGACATTGTTCAGAGGGAGACTAAGCATCAACAGGGTTCATGGGCAATTATAACAAACATATTTGTCAATAAGAACGAGCCCATTAATTGCTGGGGGTTGGTGAGAAACTTGTTGGTGAGATCAAGCCAGACCATTCTTTGACTCTTCCTTCATCCTTCCAGGAGTGTTGAACTTTGGAGGTGGGGATGGATAGACAAATGAACAGAAACCATTTTGAATGGAAAATCAGCTATTAGGGGAAGAGTTAAGCAAGCCACCTCCCTTTGTTTCCAGGCTCAAAGTCATATATTTCCCAAGTGGCTTTTAAGGGCTCCCCCACACTTTCCCTTGTCCCGCTGGGAATACTCACTGTTTACTGCTGAATCAGAAAATAAAATAAAATCATGAATTAGTTTTTCTGCAGATTGATGTTTGTTCCAGTTCAGCAGTATACAGTGGGTTTTCCCTGGGAAAGTGGCAGGACAAACACAAAACCGCTCAGAGACGTACCTAGAAAGCAAAGGAGAAATGGAAGACTTCTCGGACCCGTGCATAGGACAAGCGGAAGTGTGGCCAAGCCCTAAGTTAAAAGAAAAATGGCAGTGGGCTTTGGTTAAACATGCTAGCATGTAACATGCACTTTGCCCCTAAGCACACCAAACTCCACCATGCAGAGAGAACCTGGAAAGAGACAAATCACCTTTCTATAAAAGCATTCGGCAACAGAGTACCGTTTCCCCTTTTTTAATACGTAGTCATAAAGTAAGCCATGGCAGGGTTTTTTTACCTTTGTGAGAAGTAAGACGTACCCCAAAAGTAAGCCGTGGTGCCGCCATTGTTCCATCGCCTCCTCAGCCCCTCCTGCGTGCGCAGGGAGCCAGCGAACCAGTGAGAGGCACGGGGGGGGGGGGGACGCGCCTCTTGCGGAGTTCTGCCCCGCCTGCTCAGTGCGCAGGGGGAGGCTGTACCGTACCATACTGATGTAATAAAAATAAGACATCCCCCCAAAATAAGCCACCCTGTGTTTTTTTGAGGGGGAAAAATTATAAGACGGTGTCTTAAAAAGGGGGAAAGACGGTACTTGAATCTCAATAGTTTCTGGTATCTGGTTTGTGACTATGAAAGACGTGCCTGGACCGGCTACACTACGAGTGGGTGGAGACTAGTCTTACGCTTGTCCAAGAGACATTGAAGCTTCACAGATCCCTAAGCAACTGGCTCTCATCGCATCTCTCAGGCCTCAGGGATGAATTACAGACCCTCCAATTTTCCAGGGACAGTCCCGGATTTACAGAAGCCGTCCTGGTTTCTGATTTGATCCCAAAATGCCCCACTTTTTCTTGGAAGGGACACCTCTATTTTCATCGGAGAATGTTGGAGGGTATGGAATTAAATGAGGACAGAGGAATTTGTTCCAGCACTTGTGGGTCAGGCCACACACCCAGTGGTGGAACGACAGTGGCAATTTCCTCATCCACCAATACAGACTCACATGGGTTACGGTGTCATGGAAAAATAAATGCTGTTGATAATCACAATTGCAAGAACTCTGAAGCCCATAAAGCACGCTGTTGTATTTCTATAAGGACATCATCCGAAGCACTAATGTGAATGTGGAAGGAGGAATATTTGATATATTATACTTCATTATTTCTCTATAATTCTCTTTGCCCCCTAAGAATGAGGAAAATTCAGAGGCTAATGCAATTTGATCACATTTCTGCTGTCAGGCTTGATCTTGTCAAGACAAGCAGAGCTGGATTAAACCATGATGCTTCTGTAACTCTTAGGAGAGAGAAAATAAGCACAAGGCATCAGTCCAAGAACACACGCTGTATGGCATCAGCTGACACTTGTAAATAGTTTTCATCAACTCCTGAACAGCGAGTTGTGGCTCTTTCAAACCTATTCAATTATAGGAGAAATCCAGAAGAGGGACTGAAATGGAAATGGCTTTAACTGCCCTATTACACCGAGTGAGTCCATCAGCCTTCTTTTAGTGTTATTCACTAAATTTGCATCCCCTCTTTTCTACCAAAAACTGAAAGCAGCATACATAGTTCTTCTCTTATCCTGACAACAAGCATGTGAGGTGGGTTGGTCTAAGACAGTGTTTTTCAACCTTTTTTGGGCAAAGGCACACTTGTTTCATGAAAAAAATCACGAGGCACACCACCATTATAAAATGTTAAAAAATTTAACTCTGTGCCTATATTGACTATATATAAAGTAATATATAAAGTAAATCGGTGCCCCTGCTGGCCAAGAGTGGGGTCAAAAACCCCACCACCCCCATACCCAGGACACAGTCCGGCGCCTGCCTAGTGGGCGAAAAATTTTTTTTTTAAATCTTTCGAATTTTTCAATTTTTCCCACGGCACACCAGGCAACATCTCGCGGCACACTAGTGTGCCGCGGAACAGTGGTTGAAAAACACTGGTCTAAGACTACCCCAAAGTCACCTATGAACTTTATGACTAAGTGGGAATTTGAACCTGGGCCTACCTAGTTCCAGCCCAACACCTTAACCACTACACAATGCTTTGTCCTCACTTGGAGTGCTTTGTACAGTTCTGGCTACTGCACCCCACAATGGATAACACAGCGGCTGAGTCTACCTAGCACAATGTTGACCAGCCTTGTCACCATTCAGTCACCAGAGCTACCAAAAATGACAGACCTTTTCTCTGACAGTAGGTCTGCATGTATATACATACTTTGCCACTGGGAGAAAGTTCCCCAAGGACTGCCCTGCAGTGTCAAAACAGCAAGCAACTCCGACTTGTTAATGTAATTAAATTGACTGTGCAAGTATCAACAAATTACTCACATGAAGCTAATTAAAAAGGGGGAGAATGTTCACATTGAAGCTTAATTACCTAGATGTTTGTACATAAATCGCTTTGCAATGCTCAGATGGCAAATGCTCTACACAGCACAGCAAATTTATCTTGCCTGTAATTTCTGGCTTCTCCTCAAGAACTGAACATAAATCTTGAGAGATTGTTCAGATCCTTTCAAAGAAGCAAGAACCGTAGCTTCGCTCTGAGTGCAGCGTCCGACAGTCCCCTTTCCTGCAGCAACTGCATGACAACAGCTCAGCTGTAATGGCAGAGAGGAAGTAGGAGCTGGGCTGTCTATTCCTATAAAGCTTTGAAGGATTTGGGAGCAAAATAATGCCTTCTTCATAAGTTTGCTATCCCACAGTGTTCTTCACTGGCAGTCTTGCTCCATATCCCACTGCCATCCAAAGATCAGTTTCCTGGGATGCAGGAAAGGATATTTTCAGCCACATCACCCAGATTGTGGAAGTCACTTGGTCCCTTCCCTGTTGGATTTTCACTGTTTTGTAAAGCATCCCTAGTAGATGGCTCCATAGCCTACTTCAACACCTGCAGTTTTACAGACAGCCCACCACCATCTCCCTAGGTCACTGGGTTCCACTGTCAGACTGCTCTTGCCATCAAGAGCTTTCTCCCAATGTTCAGCTGAAATCTCTCCTCCCATAACTTAGTCTTACACCCTCTGGACAACAGAAAACAAGTCTTTGCCCTCTTCTATGCAACAGCCCTGCTTTTGTGGCCCTCTCAGTCTTCTCTTCATCAGCCTAAACATACCCAGTTCTTTCAACCTTTCCTCAAAGAATCATATAATTGTAGAGCTGTGACCATGAAGGCCATCTAGTCCAACCCACCTGCAATGCAGGACTGTTTTGCCCAACAGGGGGCTCAAATCCATGACCCTAGATCTATACAGATATATTAAAAAACACTATTAAAAACTCTATATGAAGAAAAGAAGTTCCCAAGGCAATTGACTTTGGATTCTCCTCTACATCGCCATCTGGTGTCACATTTTTAGAACACGTTTTTAACGTTATAAATTGACCTGTGTAGCTGAGTCCTAAGAGTCCCATGCTCTACTGACTGAGCTATCCCTGCTCTTTGGACTTGTTTTCCACATCCATTGCCATCTTAGTTCCCCTCATCTGAATTCACTCCAACTTTTCTATACTCCTTTTAGGGTGACACCCAGAACTGGACACAACCTCTGGATGAGGTTGTAAAATGGAATACAGTAGAGCTGATACTTCAAAACCATGGTTCTGTGAATGAATCCTAAAATCACATTCACACCTCTCTCTCTCTCTCTCTTCATCATCACAATGCTGACACATGTTCAGCTGAAACTGACTACCACCTCAACAACCTTTTCACATATGCTACTCCCCAGTCAGGTATCCTGTGCACCTGCTTTCGCAGGTTTGACTTAAATGCAGATCTTTGCACTTGTCTGTGTTGCCCACTTGCTGTGTCTTGAACTGATCATCTTGAAAGACCCTGTGAGTCCACAAGTTAATTTCTGAAGCCTATTTCTGTAGAATTGCTTGTACTGGAGCAGTATTTGGATAGCAAAATGTTGGTTTTATTGTAGTATAGAGTTCACATAGCCCTGGATCAGGCATAGGCAAACTCGGCCCTCCAGATGTTTTGAGACTACAAATCCCATCATCCCTAGCTAACAGGACCAGTGGTCAGGGATGATGGGAATTGTAGTCCCAAAACATCTGGAGGGCCGAGTTTGCCTATGCCTGCCCTGGATAAAGGACTAAATACTGCAATGCTCAAAAGGACTTGCCTCACCTTGCCTCACTTTGGAAATGTAATCAGGAAGAAACTCTTGCAGTGAGAAACATCAAAATGGCAGCAATGGCTGGGTCAATCCTTTCAAATGAAGACATTGACCCTATTACAGAGACCTTTCAAGCTGACAAAGGTTCTAAGAGACGTTAAAAACTGTTTACTTATCACATGCTTTGAAGTCAACTGGAGCTCCAGGAAATAAAGTTCAACTGCCATAAAAGTTAGTGGGGCTTTCCACATTTTTGATAGGGGTTACGGTAGCAAAGAAAGTTACATTTAAAAAAAACATGAAAGGGCAATCAAATTTAACTTCTCAAAAGTGTTCTGTGGAACAATGTTTCCTTGTTTAAGGACAAAAGTGAGTGGTTTCCTTTTTGCAATCAATGAAGCCAACGACTCTGTGATAAGCAAAGCACCCATTGTTTGTTCTTTATGGGAAGAACATAACTTGCATCTCAGTCACGCAACATATACTTCAACACATAATTAACAAAGTTACAGAGTTTCAATTATTTGTTTAGCCATGGAGCATAACAGCGACAAATCTGCAGTTTAAATTATTTGTTTGGCCACGGAGTGTAACAGCAATTAACAATCAAAGTCAAAATGACAAATAATGAAGTTTCAAGGATGTAAAATTCCAGTATTTCAGACATGGGTTTCACACTCCACCTCAGTCACCATTTCATTTATTCAGATAGCAAAAATACATTTTATAGAATGCATGTAAATTTCATTTATCCGCAAATATCAAAATGCACTGGATGCTTGCTTGCTATTGCCAGAGCAAAGGTAGCTAGTTGCTTGCTGTATTACCTACTTGTTTATCACTAGGGAACAGGAATTTGTCCCGTCCCCCCCCCCCCCCCCGGAAAATTAGACCGATATTCACGACCTTTGCAGAGATGAGAAATTTTGCATATACACTGTCAAAAACAGGACAATCAAATAAATAGTGTGGAACATCCTCAGAGACTCCCTGTGTGAATTATATGGGATTTGTCAGCACTTCCCATATCAGGATCCTGAAGGCATTCATAATTCATTTGTAGATTTCATTGCCACAGTTGAACATAACTGGTAGGTGTGGGTGGGTATGTGGATGTGTACATGGGTGTGGGGGGGTTAGGCGAGGGGTAGCGCCTCTGGTGAGGGGCACATCGTGCTTCTTCTGGAGTAGTTGGTTCACCTTTGGTGCCCACCCTGCACTCAGCTCTCACCTGTGGCTCCTAGAAGCTGTTCGCATGTGACAGCAGCCATACCCCAGGAGCGGCTTCAATTGGCCAGCTAAACCAGGTGAGGGTAACTGATGGCTTTCAAAACCTTGGCGAGTTAGGGACTTCCCCTGCATACGAAGACAGGTTCTGGCAGACTGAGTGGATGAGACCAAGAGTGGGTCAAACAGTCAAGAAGGCAGTTTCTGCACATGCTGTAGGGTAGAGGAAAATGATGGGCAGATGGGGCTCGTCAACCTAGGAAGGTAGCCCATCTAGGAGAAGAAATACTCTGGTCCTAAACCAGGGGTCGGAAGCGGCCCACGGAGGCCATTTAACCGGCCCACAAGTCGCCCCCAAACCGAGCCGCCCCTTCAGCGAGTCGCCGCGCGCTGTGCTAAACTGGCACAGATCAGGGACTCTCTTCTGTGGCTCTGGAAATTGCTTCTGCGCATGCCCAGATGCCGGAAATCGCTTCTGCACATGCCCAGATGCCGAAAATCACTTCTGCACAGGCACAGTTTTCGGCGTCTGGGCATATGCAGAAGTGATTTCTGGCGCTGCGGACATGCACAGATGTGATTTCCGGCATCACATTGTGCCAGTTCGGCCCACGGAGGATCTCCACAGGAGTGATCTGGCCCATACCCGGTAAGCCTTGCTGACCCCTGTCCTAAACGTTTGCTAGCTTGTGGCTATACCTACTTGTGAGAAAGGCTTTGGAAGTAAACCCCAAGGAAAAATCCATACCCACTGCCTTGTGGGACATGTGCTGATGTGCTCTGAGGAAATCAATTTTAGGTGCCAAGTGTTTAGGATGCAACTCCCCCCACCGCCCCTGTGAGATGCTTGAGACTTTCTTCTAGCCCAGCCCAACAGTTTGCTCAAGGCCTCCGAAGGAGGGAAGGGCATTCACCGTCACCCATCCATTCTCCCAGTCTCCATGCTTCTCCATTGGGCTTCCCCTCCTTTTCTCTAAAATAAAAGAATGAAGTATTCAACCTAAGAGGCAAAAAAAATTGTTTCATTTGAGCCAGGGCACCTCAGAGCACAGCAAAACACATTTGTAATGCGTGGCTCAGTCCTGAAAAATGTAAAGCAATAATCTCTACTCCTGTACACAGTATATTACACCAGAGTAATCATAATCAGTCTCTTATGTCTGAGGTTAGGGAGAAAATATTCCAGGTTTGGGGAGGGATGCAGAGTCATACCCAGACAGGCACAGAGCCCAACCCTTTCATTTTAGAATTTCACTGACAAACAAAAAGCAAGCAAGGAATCATAGCAGCAGCCTTTTCCTCCAGTCTGCATTCAAGATATTCTGAATTTACGCTGGGGGTGGACTGGAAATACTCTGCAATTGCACATGGATCAGGTCAACCTGCCCAGAAGCTGCTGCAGCTTCTATAAGCAATCTAAACTATAGGAAGGAAGCCAGTTCAACAGATTATCTGTGATCCAGACAGCTGCATCAATTAATGAAGCGACCTTTTGTGAAACATATAGTACAACTTGCTCTTGGGTGCTGCTATTAACTGGGGAAAGGAGAAATCACTCCTTTTAAGAACTCTGGATAAAATATATTGTGAAGAAATTCATCTCAATAGCACAATGGCTCAGTGCAGACAACAGCAGTGAATATCTACACTACAAATCAGGGGAAAGGTTATGGTACATTCTGCATTTAACCTTTTACTGGCATAGGACAGAAAAGTAATCGATTTAAAACTGTTTTAACTCAGTTAATGCATCTTGAATCCAGGATCCTTTAACCACGCAGTCCAATGAGCCAATAAGGTCAATTCACCATAACACAGCTTCAACCTCAGTGGTGATTTCTGAAATGGAGGTAGTTGTGCTTATTCCATGACTGAGAGATGAGTCTGGATGTGGGCTGATCTGAACTCCGGTCCCATGGGTCCCAATCCAAAACTTTTTTACACTAAACCACAATATTACACAACAAGCCCTGGAGAAATGCAAAGAACTAATTGCCAGTGACTGTGATCCTCAAGCCATTTCCTCCACAGGCAGACCCATTCACCACTAACTGGACTGCTGCAGGAGCTGCAAACTGTGGTGCAGTTTTCAGAAGCTGCCAGCTTAATCTACGACGTTTGCTCTGCCATGTGATTTCAGCGACATCTGGATGAATGATAGGGCAGGCACTCTGTATTGTTTGTGGCAGAAATATTGTGCAGCTCCTGCAAAACAATTTGTTCGTCTGCTGGTGCCATAATTAATTCATGTCACAAGTGGGTGCCCTCCTAGCATTATTTAATAGGATGCAGAAAATGCTAATTAATTATGTATAGATGCTGTTTTACACACACACACACACACACACACACACACACACACACACACACACACTTTATTTTCTTGACAGTGGAACTTTAGTCTCAGTGTGAACAGTGAAAGCAAGTAATGCCGAGTCAGGGGCTTGGTGGTATGTTTCATGTTATGGAATAATCACATTTTGATCTTAACCATGGATCACAGTCCACTTGTTTCGGTATTTTAAGAAATATTATAGAAGAAGAAATTCTAGGCCATCCCCTTTCATTTGAGGGCACAGCACCTACCTGAGAAATTTTCAGACTCTAGGAATGTGGTTGCTGGTATACTCAGACCTTACTGGCCAATCCTATGTATATTTGGTCTGCTTTCAAAAGAGCTTACTTTCAGTTATCTGCACATTTACACCCTCCTACCATTCACAGATGAATCTAGGGACATGCTTGTGTAGGACCTGAATTTCGATACCATGAATTGCTGCCCAAGACACATATGCTATTATACACATTAGGGAAGGGTTTTGCTGAGTGGCAGAGTGTTTCATTTGCATGCTGAAGAGATGCCAGGCTCAATATCTTGCAACTCTTGTTATGGATTGGGAAAAACTCCTGTATGAAACCCTGGAGAGCCATTGCCAGTTAGTGCAGGTAAGACTAAGTGTGGAGGGCTAAAGGTAGATTTGATCGATATAAGGCAGATTTGATCGACAGCTCAAAATATTCCTCAGCAGCTGCAGAATACAAAACAGCAGGCTAGACCCTGTGTGATGCCATTTCACGTACCATAGCTGCTGCAGAATATTTTGAGCTGTTGATTACATATCGTAGGGTAACTCTATTTTCCAAGCACATCTTGTAACAACAATAAAGAATAAACAAATGCAGCAGGTGAGAAGGAACATAGGAAGCTGTCTTACATCCATGCTAAACCCTGCATGGTGCTTTTGCAGTGCAATCTTATACATGTCTAGACTACTGCAATGCACTCTCTGCGGGGCTGCCCTTGAAGATGGTCCAGAAACTGCAGCTGGTGTAGAATACTAAGTCTAATGGGGCTATGTGTCACTGATACTCACAGCACTACACTGGCTGCCAGTGAGCTACTGGGTCCAATTCAAGATATTAGGACCAGCACACAAAGCCCTATACAGTCTTCAAATTAAAATTCAGTGGGACTTACTCTCAGGTAAGCATGTCTAGGATTACAGCGTTAGGGTTCATGCACATTTTAAAGTTTTAAAATTTTATGTAACAAGATTTGTATATCGCTTTTTAAAAAAACCCTCTAAGGAGTTTATATAAAATGGTATAAAATATTCATTAAAAATAGCATCAAAAAGAAGCTTTAAAACAGATTCACTATAGATGCATCCATCCCCCATGCAGAGAATTAACTTCTAGAGACTCTGGCAGGGATACTAAACCCTGAAGAATGACAATGTTAGCAAATTACTGCTAGTTGAATTTTAACATGGCCTTTCCTTGGAGACAGAAATAGGAGCAGTGATTGTGATTTACCGGAGTTGGGTATCAGAAAACAAGGGCTGTCCTTGGCAAAGAGAGACAGCAGAGTGGCAGCCAAACATAAGTCTGCAGCCAAATAAAATAATAATCATTTTTCAATTGAATTGTGTTATCTGGCACTTTGTATGCTTTTGTAATGTTGTGAACCATCATCAGCCAAAATATTTCATGCTCCAGGGAGACCCACAGAGCAAATTTGACATTTGTGAAAATTTCAAAATAATTGAAGGTGATACTGATGGTGGTAGACAGGCTGCCTTTCAGGGAAGCTTGTCTGCCATTAGTGATCTTCTCAATTGAAGAGCTCTTGGTAACCAGAATTTAATTAAACCACAGTCCTAGTTGCTGTTTGTCTCTAATGAGGAACATTCTTAGTTTTGCAAAATTGACTACGGTTGTGCTCCCTGCTCCACAGACCACCATTATCTCCCTATTCCTTAAATCATCATCTCTCCTTATGAGGACAATAATTTCCTTTACAAGTTGACAGTTTCTGGAATATTGAATGAAAGATAGCTGAGAACCAGGAAGAATGATTTCCCACAAACTCCAAGGGCTCATTGCCCACTGCATGAAAACAACTATATGTATCTTTGTAATCAAACAGTGCTAAAGACAGATTTTTGCCATTCAGATATTGCAAAGAACGTCACTGAATCTTCTGGCAAAACAACAAGCAGCCTTTATGAATATGAGTCTAGGTTAACATCAAATATAGATTGCCAGTGAGTGATACTGACGACCAGAAATAGGAAACGTAAATAATAAAAGAAGAAAATTGTGCATTATATATGGAATATATATATTCTCTTGGGAGAAAAGCAATGACAAACCTAGACAGCATCTTAAAAAGCAAAGACATCACCTTGCCAACAAAGGTCCGTATAGTTAAAGCTATGGTTTTCCCAGTAGTAATGTACGGAAGTGAGAGCTGGACCATAAAGAAGGCTGATCGCCGAAGAATTGATGCTTTTGAATTATGGTGCTGGAGGAGACTCTTGAGAGTCCCATGGACTGCAAGAAGATCAAACCTATCCATTCTTAAAGAAATCAGCCCTGAGTGCTCACTAGAAGGACAGATCCTGAAGTTGAGACTCCAGTACTTTGGCCACCTCATGAGAAGAGAAGACTCCCTAGAAAAGACCCTGATGTTGGGAAAGATGGAGGGCACAAGGAGAAGGGGACGACAGAGGACGAGATGGTTGGACAGTGTTCTCGAAGCTACTAGCATGAGTTTGGCCAAACTGCGAGAGGCAGTGGAGGATAGGTGTGCCTGGCGTGCCTTGGTCCATGGGGTCACGAAGAGTCGGACACGACTGAACGACTGAACAACAACAACAATATGGAATATCAAATCAATTATAATTAGGCGTGTGCAGCAAGGAAAAATAAAAATAAATAAATAAAAAGAAGTAGCTTGTCTGTCTAGTCTAGCATCCTGTTCTCTCAGTAGCCAACCAGGCGCCCCCAAAATAAATCTGAAAGCAGGAACTAAGTGTAACAGCAACTGCTCTTCAGGGCCATAGTTCCTCCAGCACTGAAGGAAGAAGGCATTCATATTCTTAATAGAACAGAAAGCTTCCCTAATACAAACTGGAGTTCTTGTTACAAAAGGAAGTATTTTCAGGAACATTCAGGAACAGAATAATTATCCATTTCACAAGCTCCTGGGATAATTGGCTACAAACCAGGGCTACCTTCATGGGAACACTGAAGCGGAAGAAAATGTCTACAGTATAGTGTTGTCATTTTCTAAAAGTAGAGGAAACTCTATAGACAGCTGCCCTCTAACTGCTGACACAGCTGTTGTTATCACCACAGCCTGAGTTTAGCAAAATCAGTGCTGGAGGTTTTGCTGCATTTGCTAATTTGTGCTTCCTCTGACATGTAATCACTTTGCCCTCCTCTGGGGGCGGGTGGTCATTTTGCTGAGGCCATTGTACAAATGTTTGAGGGCACAGAATTACATAAATATCTTCTATTCTCAGCTCTAACCAAAGCCCTTTGCATTTCCCTTGAAAGTCCCCTTTTCTCCTGTTTTCCTTAAGTGGCCCGAGAAGTTATTTGGGGAAAGGTTAGGGTGCACACAGAGCAGCAGCCTAAGCAGCGCCAGAATGAAAAACAACATTTGGGTTGGACATGAGTGCCACAGCAGTGCTCTCCTCCCATGTGGTACCCAGCATCTGGTATTCAGAGTAGGGATAGGTGAACCTGTCAATTTTGGTTTCTCTTAGTTTCTAAGATTTCCAACCTTAGGTTTAGTTCTCCACAACAGTTTGTGAATATCCTATATACCGTATATACTCGAGTATAAGCCGACCCGAATATAAGCCAAGGCACCCAATTTTACCACAAAAAACCTGGGAAAGCTTCATAGGAGCCACTGCCTGCCTCACTCGAGTATAAGCCGAGGTCGGCTTTTTCAGCACAAAAAATGTGCTGAAAAACTAGGCTTATACTCGAGTATATAGGGTAATAAAGAGCAAGTGTCCCTGCTTTTCCGTGTGTCACGGAAGTGCGTTGTGCGCATGTCACACGGGGACACAGGGATTGGAGCGTGGACAGCAATAGACAGCAAAGGAGAGCAATAGGCGATGCCGCTTAGGAGGGGGCGGAGAGGGGGGCGGGACGACACACAGACACTTCCGCCCGGGCGAAACTGCACCGCCACCATTGCCGGGGGGAAGCCCGCCGCCGCCCGTCTATGGAGGCTCCTGCTGCCGCCGCCCGCCGATGGAGGCTCCCGCCGCCGCGCCGCTCCCGCTGCCTATGGCAGCCGCTGCGGCTGACGCTTAGCGCCCGTTTTTAACGGGCTAAATTCACTAGTATATTTGTAAAAGTCCTCATGAAAATTAATCAACATTTTGGTGCTAATTTCTAATATAAAAATAATATAATTTACTGCATACACATTTTTGTGTGAAATTTTACCTAATTAAAATAAAACATATTTGCAAAGCAATTTACTCCAATAAAATGCTTTTGGTATGTTATGTTCACTAATATATGCATTTCTGTGCACACTTTACTTGGGTATATGGATTTCTGTATACATTATTCAGCTGGAGAACAGCACTGCAAAATTCAGAATAACTGTGGATTTAGAAGAATGGTTGTGCCATTCACATATTGTTCTGAAAAGTGAAAATTAGTAGGCTCACTTTTAAATGTACAAAACCCCATCAGCTCTTGAGTACATTGGTGTCTCTGTCATTTGCCAGACCTATCATCTAGCCCATGGGTAAACAAACTAAGGCCCGGGGGCTGGATGCGGCCCAATTGCCTTCTCAATCCGGCCCGCAGATGGTCCGGGAACTTCTGAAAGCAAAGACTAGAGAAGGGAAGGGCCATATAGCATCTGTGTTGCAGGCAGAAGGTCCCAGGTTCAGTACCCCAAGGTAGGACTGGGAAAGACTCCTTGCTGAAAACCTGGAGAGCCTCTGCCAGTCAGTGTAGACAATACTTAACTAGATGGACCAATGGTCTGACTTAGTATAAGGCAGCTTCCTATGTTCCTTCCTATGTAGATTTTATTCCAATAGTTACCAAATGGAAAAAGGGGAGGGGTCCTATCCTATTTCACTATATGCTTTTCACTCCAGGTGAGTTCTGTAAGGTAGAACAAATGGGAATGTTGAAAACAGATCTATTAATGTTTTGGGGGTGTCAGACTAGATAGAAGAGGACAGAGCAATTGTAGAAACATTTCCTGAAAGTCTACACAGACTGAAAAGATATGCTTGCTCTCTTGCATACGGGCAGCAAAGAAACCCAAGCCCCAAACAGCTCAAAAAGCGCTATAAAGAAAAGCCAGTTAGATTTACCAGTTTTACCAGTTAGTTTAGTTTGGTTTAGTTTTCATTGTATCTTATGTTGAAAACTTTCAATAAAATTAATAAATAATAATAATAAAGAAATGCCAGTTAAGGCAGATTAGAGACCTAGAAAGACTTCCAAAGATGGGCTTGTTTTCAGCTTGGGAAGTGGGGCTCCTCAGTTAAGAACCAGGAAATCGAATAGCATTCTGTCCGATACTTACAATTGCTTTTCACCGTCTTACAGCTGCCTCAGCCAGCAGTTTATGGCTGGATGTTCACTTTAGCCCCAGTTAGAAGAGGAACTCCGCACTGCCTTTCCTCCCCTTAAAAGTACGCAGAGCCAGCTCCCTCCCATTTACCAGCAACATTTTGGAACCAAACTCAGAGAGGTGGAGTTAGTAGGCTATACTGGTTTATTTGGTTGTAAACCACAACACTGAAGCAACCACTGTGAACTCTGTAAGGCTGTCCTTTAGCAGCAGCTTGGTGAGAAGACAAATTCAGGCTTATGAGCCAGCCATAATTTGTGGTCACTGCTGTCTCGTTCCCCGCATCCTAGCCCACAAGTCCTCTGGTTTGCTGGACAATTTGGCAGAGGGGAGGAGGCATCCTGCATATCACACTGAGCTTTGAAACAGGTAGAAGCAGCACAAGTCTCAGTGCAAGAATCTTCTGCGTAATCCAGAGCCTGGCACAATTTGAGAGGGCCCCCTCCAGAGCCCAGGGAGGGGAAAGGATCCCCTTATTACACTGAGTGGACAGCAAGGGCACTTGGTCCCTGGCAATTTGGCAAATGGATACATGGGCACCTCTAAGAACAGTGAGAAGACATTAGCAGGTGATGCTATTGATCTCTATGCTGAGAAAGTAGCTTCAGTGGCTGATTTCTGCACATCAAGAAGCTGTTAAAGGCAGGAGAGCAGGCAAAGCAGCCTTTCCTGATCAGTTCTGGATCTGTGCCCACACTCAAGGACTCCTCATTCCCCTCACAGCCTTTATGTTTAAAGGCTTTTCTTGTCTTGTCACTCTATCGCAAGGGCTCAAGACAGACCTTGGTCCCTTTTATTTTTCACACCACGAACGTGTGAAGCAGATTAGGACAAGTCAAAACAGCATGCCCAAGGTCACCTGGCAAGCTTCACTGCAAAGCTCAGATCGAACCAGCGCCTCCACTGTCACAGCCAGTGGCTCCTCCATCCACCCATCATCGCTCAGCAATCTTGCAAAAGAAGCAGGAGCTGATCTTTGCAGTTAGTCACTCCAGGAGGAAGAAATGAATAAACTATCTGGGTTTGCTTGTGGCTCCATCCCATAATTCACTCCCACAGCTCATTTTATGGTTCTAAATTGTGACAGCAGCTTCCACAGCTAGCAATGTTGGGTTTGAACATACAATATGCTGATGACACCCAGCTCTGTCTTGTGTGTGTGTGTTAACTCAAAGATATACAGAAGTACAAATCCATTACAAAGTATCTTTTTATTTAAAAAATTCCTTCCAGTAGCACCTTAGAGACCAACTAAGTTTGTTCTTGGTATGAGCTTTCGTGTGCATGCACACTTCTTCAGATACACTGAAACAGAAGTCACCAGACCCTTATATATAGTGAGAGGGTGGGGAGGGGTATTACTCAGAAGGGTGGTGGGAATGGGTGATTGGCTGATAGGTGAGGTAAACCTGTTGACAACTGTTAATGACTGCAATTGGTCTTGTAGGAAAAAGCAAGGGGTGAGATGGCTAAAAATAACTTTGTCATGTATAATGAGATAAGAATCCAATGTCTCTATTCAGACCAGGTCTCTCCACGGTTTTAAGTTTGGTAATAAGTTGCAATTCAGTGTATCTGAAGAAGTGTGCATGCACACGAAAGCTCATACCAAGAACAAACTTAGTTGGTCTCTAAGGTGCTACTGGAAGGAATTTTTTTATTTTGTTTTGACTATGATAGACCAACACAGCTACCTACCTGTATCTTTTTATAATATGCTGAAATAAAACAGCTACTTAATCTAAAAAAGAATAAGGGCAGAAAGAATTCAAAAAAGGGGAAAAGACAGACCTAAAGAGAAAGAAAGCAAAATAAGAGAAAGAGAAAGGAAAGATAAAGGGAAGATAAAAAGACTTCTGGGTCTCTGTCCTGCAGCTAACTAATTAAGATCCAACCATTCTATCTTCTGTAAACCAGTATTTTTTCAATCTTTAAATCCAGATATTACAAGTTCATTTTCTCTCTAACACAAAAAGTGTTCCATAAGAAATTTCCAGCATTTTATTGCGAAATGTATTTTTGTTTGCAGTTTTGACTGATTTACAATTTTTTAAACAGCAATTTCTAATACAATGCATTCTATGTTATTTTCACTATCTCCTTTTTATACACACTGTCCCCTAATATATATGGTTTCATACACTGTGTTTGGTTGGAGAACTGCATTGCAAAATTCAGATATATGCAAATATTGAGGGATAGCTGTGTTTCAGTTCTCATATTGTTCCTGAAAGTGCATACAGTATTTGATAGATATGACTTTAAATGAGAACTGAAATGAATTGCAGCCCCTGCTGCCATCCCTAGTCAAGACAACAGCTGGGAGCATCCAACATGGATTGGGATATCATCTTAATAGAGCAACAGCAGTGGAAGAGGTTGGATACCAACTCAACATGGCACAAGATGGAGAGTGAGGGACAGGACAGGCATCAAGCTGACACGCAACAGCAGGGACTCACAGCTTAAAAGGAGGGCTTTGAAGGTGGTGGTGGTGCTAGCAAATGCTTACTTACAGTTAAGGCCCTTTTAAAGGAAGGGCATGACTTGATTAGCTGTCATCAAGAAGAAGAAGAAGAGTTTGGATTTGATATCCTGCTTTATCACTTACCGAAGGAGTCTCAAAGCGGCTAACATTCTTCTTTCCCTTCCTCCCCCACAACAAACACTCTGTGAGGTGAGTGGGGCTGAAAGACTTCAGAGAAGTGTGACTAGCCCAAGCTCACCCAGCAGCTGCATGTGGAGGAGCGGAGATGCGAACCCGGTTCACCAGATTACGAGACTACCGCTCTTAACCACTACACCACACTGGCTCTCATGAATGTGGACTCTGGTCATTGAACCTTTAATAGAAACCAGCCACTTTTGCCATCATACAAAAGTGCTGTTTACAGCTGCATGCATATGCCACCTGCATAAATATGGAGAACGGAATTTAAGATTGGAAAATTGGAAAAATGAGAGAGACAACCAAAATTGACAGATCTTTCCATCCCTAGTCTTGGCCTAGCTTTGGCCTTCAATCCAAATCTCTCTTCCCTCCACTCGAGCACTCTCAGCTGTTAGCACCTGTTTACCTGAGAGATCCTGCAAGGACTTTAGCCTCTGCAGCCACGGTTATTATGAGATCAACAGACTGGAAGCCTTAGGTTAGATTCTGGAAAAGAGACAAAATCTTGAATTGCACAACTCCGAGGTTCAATGAAGTGGATCTAAACAAGCCACGGTTTGGTTCCTGCAAAAGTCAAACCCATCACCTTGCCTTCCTTTTTCAGGTCAAAAGCACTCAAGACACTTTCAATTCTTCTTCCTTAGCAGCGCTTCACTAGACTCCTGCTGACTCCCTAGCTTCTTGTTTCCGAGCATTAACACACCTACTAGCAGCAGATTCTTCCCCTTCCCTTCTTAAGGAGTCTGCAGGGTAGAGGAGTGGATGGCTGCCCTGTTGCTTTCTGCTGGAACACGCCGTTCTGCTCTTGATTCACAGCCTCTGGAGGAGGCTTTCTGAGCTTCCCAAGATTAGAAATGCCTAATCAGGGGAGAAATAGCAAACGAGCAAAAAAGCAACAACAGCAGCTTTTTATATCCTAGCAGGAACTGGAGTTTGCTCCTAAACGTTGGAGAGTTGAAAAATTTGGATCTTATTGTGAATATAAGACATTTCTAAACATTACCTGTATCTGGGAGCTTTATTTATCAGATGGAAAGCCTCACACAGCTACATCTGAAAGCAGACAATTTTGCCTAAAATGGTCTGTGCCATTCTAGAAAGAGAGCAAAGGTAGAATCTTCCATGTAACAGCCCTTGGGATATTTGAATATGGCTATCATATCTCCTCTCGGTTTCTTTTCCAGGCTAAACACACCCAGCTCCCTCAACTGTTCCTCATAAGGCTTGGTTTCCAGGTTGTGTCTCAGCTGATCCTAACGGCTAATTCCACCCAGTTCCAAGTGAGAAAGGGGGAGATCCTGTTTGAAAAAGAGAACAAATCCTTCCTTCCAGGAAAGCAACTGCTTGCCTGTCTCAACCGCTGCTGAGGCACGAAGCTACATGTACTAGGACAAGTTAGGTTTGTGGGACTTGTCTGTGCAATTTGCTGCAAAACCTCATACTGAATAGCAGAGCAGAACAATGCTTTAAGAGGCTATAAAAACAAAGTTATAATAGCAAATCAATCCTCCCAAGCAATCTCGCCCACAGGCTACGAGCAGAGTACAATGGAAACACTAAAAGACATTGAATGCAATGCTGTGGTTGTATCTGCTCTGGTTCATCACTAGAATTTGCACTTGACTGGGAGAAATTCACATTAATGTTCTCCAACCAAACTAAATGATTAAAATATGGCTGGCAGGCACATCATTCCACCTGGGATTCCTGCAGGTGCAGTGCTTCCCATCAGCCTAAGTAAGATTTCAACGGCCATCCACTATATTTTCTCATTATTTCTCTGTGCTGCTTCCTGCACTCTGCTTAGGGAGAGATTGTGCAACCTTATTTGATGGGCCAGGAAGTACAGAGATATATAGGATAAAGCATTTTGGGAAAGGTCACAAACGTGATAATGAATTCACCAGAGGGTGAGTTTTACAAACTGCACCAAAAACAAAAGGGAAGCCTCCTAAATCAAAACTGGAAACAATGAGTTGAAATGAAGAGCAGTGCTTCTGCCAAGAGAAAAAACAAAACAAAACAAAAAATGTTGCGGAAGAAAGAACTGCAGGCTCAGAGAGAGTGCTCCTCGGTTTTTATTTTCGCGAATGCTGCCACCTAAAGACCAGGAGTCACATTTACAACTCTTCAGTCGAGAGATGCCAGGGAGGGAACCTACAGCAAATGGGCTCAGATCTGCTTCATTCAAGAGTGTTTGGACGTGAACTGCTACCACCATCTAGAGCACCTTGTCCAAAGAGGGGATATTTTGGGCTGAGCAATCTACTGGATCCAGAGAAGATTTCTTGAGGAACGGTTGCACAACTGCCTCCTTCAAGGCACTTGGGAACATGCCCTTCCATAAAGTGGTATTAATAATCTCCCGGACACACACAGTCAATGCCTTCCTGCAAGATGTAGGTATGCAAAATGGGCAAGGACTGAAAACACAAGCACTTTACCTACATCCTCAGGCTGCATTGATGAAAACAGAGCAATTATTTCTTGAAGTTGAGATAAAGGGCACAATAACTCCCATATTATTGGGGCAACGACATTATCCTTAAACATAGAGGCACCAACATCTCAAGATGATTGAGGGGGCCAAAACACGACAACCTGATGTCACAGGTGTGACGTTGCGAGGAGCTAGGGGGCAGAGCTGAACATTGAGGGGGCCCACCCCCACAAAAAAAGACATGGGGTGTGTAAGTGCCTCAGCCCCTAGGAGTTTGCCTATGCATGCACAAGAACTTTCAACACTTTCAACAGAAAGTTTTGCATTATAAATTAGGTAAAGATGAAGAAGAAAATAATGTCTCTTGACAGCATCAGAAGTGATTCTTCATTATGGCTACTTATTATAGACTGGCAATATCGTGATTATTCTCTCAATCACCTGTTCCTCCCATTACAGCTGAACATTTCCATTAAAACCATGCATCTTTAGAGAGTTGGCTGCTCTGTAGAGCCATTTGTCATGCACCCAGAGCACATGGCAATATGGAGTGAAATGTCTGGAGACCAATATAAAGCAGGTCATTCTACAGGGAAAACTGTAAAGAATAATATATCCGAGGAGAAGTAGCAGTGAAATCACACCCTGTGGCCTAGAAGCCATTCTGCACATATCAGAGCTGTTTTTCAGTGCAGAAAGGGGGCATGACATTTTTGTTCTGTCATGTACCATCTTCCACCTGCACCTCTCACAAGTCATTTTAGTTACAAGCTGGAAATTGAGATATATTTCAACCATTAAGGTGTCTGATGTAATTTTTATGAACTCTGGGTTTAAAGTTATACATGTATAATTAATGCAACCATATTAAATTGCTCTCTTATTACTCCTCTCTTCATTAATCTCCATCTGATTTATAATACTGGCTGGAAATCATCTGAGAACTAATGATAAAAGCTCAGCTGAAATTAGATGATCACACCATAAATTTTCCCCAACTTTGGAAAGACTGACAAATACAGAGCACTTTACTTTTCCTATCCGAACACATAAGTTCTAACTCCACGGCAATAATGAATGCATTGCTTAAACGCTAATTTACCTAACACTTTAGCAAACTGTCTTCCCCCAAAAAACACACACACAAAACAAAACTGTCTTGTTGCAGTTTCACCCATTGAATGTATCCTAGCCTTTCTACTGGGCCAAGGCATCTAACCACCCAAGAGCCCTCCTGAATCAGACCAAAGGCCTATCTAGACTGGCATCCTCTTTTCTACAGTAGCCAACTGGATGATGCCCCAATGAGAAGCTCATGTGCAGAGCATGAAGCCAACATCCCTTCCCCATCATTTGCTCTTTAATAACCATTATTTTTCAGAGATACAGGAAGGTTCACTATATCTGTCAGGGCTTAATGGTAAATCTATCCTTCATGGATAATCAAACGATGAGACAGAGCTGAGTCAGGCTCAGTTCCCAAAACGGCCAAGAGGGTGTGGAGAGATCATCAGGAAGTGGGGCTGATAGGGTCTGGAAACAAATAAGAGTTGCAGTGTAAAGGTAATGAAACTAGAACAAACCAGGACCGAGCATGGAATATAGACCCTGCAAGTGTCCCTATTTTCCAGAGACAATTCCAGATTTAAAGAAGCCATCCTGGTTTCTGATTTGACCTAGGAATGTCCCGCTTTTCCTTAGGACAGTGATGGCTAACCTTGACACTCCAGATGTTTTGGAACTACAACTCCCATCATCCCTAGCTAGCAGGACCAGTGGTCAGGGATGATGGGAGTTGTAGTCCCAAAACATCTGGAGTGTCAAGGTTAGCCATCACTGCCTTAGGACATCCCTATTTTCATCAGAGAAATGTTGGAGGGTATGGAGTTATGTGATCCCCAAGCCAAGGAGATAAGTAACTGTGCAACCTTTAGAAGACACCTGAAGGCAGCCCTGTATAGGGAAGTTTTTTTTAATCTTAATTGTTTTATTATGTTTTTATATACGGTATGTTGGAAGCTGCCCAGAGTGGCTGGGGCAACCCAGTCAGATAGGTGGGGTAAAATAAAATGATGATGATGATGGAATAGGACGCCCCTATTTTCATTGGAAAAATGTTGGATTGTATGGGGAAAGCTTTGTTAAGTTGGTAAAGTTTATAAAAGAAGATAACGTTTATTTGTTACAATGACCCCCCCCCCCAAAGCAATAATCTGGGACTAGAGCTGCCCACAAACATAAATACTGAGTTGACTTTGAACCTTCCTGCCTGGGAAAGACGTCGAAAATATTTCTAGCGGGGATACAGAGTTTTTAAAAAAGCAAGCAAAATTTCTGAGAGAAATTCCGCACGTTCTTGGATTTAATCCCTCAGAGCCTGCTTTCAGCCGAGCCAACTTTAGAGAATAGCTTCTCCTGCTCAATAGCCCTGCTCCAAAAGGTGACTCCAAGGAAGGTGGTGTCAATGAGGATGAGCATCGAGGCCTTTTCAACTGTAACCTTTAGAGTCCTTCCTCAAATGTGGGCTAAGTTACTTAAAGCATTTCTGACTATCAAGGTCCTCCAAGGCAGCTTGCAGGTGCTCATTTTCATTAATATAAAAAAGCCGGCAAAGTATTACCGGTACTTGCTGTCCTTGCTTTTCAATGCTCTGCCCACACAAACATTTGCATTGAACAATGTTCTGTTAATGGGATGTTAGCTGCTGTAATGAGCCCTTAATGTTGCACTGTACTATAAATTGAAATGGATTATAGCGGCATGCTAGCTGACTTATTCAATTTTAATATTTTTAGTTTAATTGTGTTAGGGTTGATGTAGGGAAATGAGCCTCCTGCGCTTGCCAGTTTCAAGGTTGGCAAGCTTGAATCCACGCTATGGGGTGAGCTCTGTCCCAGCTTCTGCCAACCTAGCAGCTCGAAAGCACACTAGTGCAAGTAAATAAATAGGTACCGCTGTGGTGGGAAAGTAAACAGCGTTTCTGTGCGCTCTGGTTTCCGTCACGGTGTTCTGTTGCGCCAGAAGCGGTTTTGTCATGCTGGCCACATGACCCAGAAAGTGAGATGAGCACCGCAACCCCATAGTCGCCTTTGACTAGACCTAACCATTCAGGGGTCCTTTACCTTTTACATTATGGAAATGTGCTTTTAGATGTCTTTGTGTCATACAAAGAGCCCTGCTGAATACAACTGAGGGTTCACCTACCTACATAGAATTGTAGAGTTGTAAGGGACCACGGGAGTCATCTAGTCCAACCCCCTGCAATTCAGGAAGTTTTTAACCAACTTGGGGCTCGAACCCACAACAGAGAGATTAAGAGTCTTATGCTCTAGCGGCTGAGCTATCCTGTCCAACATCCTGTTTCCTACAATGGCCAAGCTGATGGCTCGGAAGCACATACCGTATTGGCCCAAATATAAGCCGCCCTTTAATTCAGGGGGGGGGGGAGAGAGAGAAAGTCAATACCTGAATATAAGCCACTCCCTTAAAATTCCACAGGCACTCACACCCGTTCCATTTTACTGTATGTCTGTTTCAGCAGTGGTATCGTAAAAGCCACTTTTTGTAAGGTCGCGAATGTAAGCCACACTTTACGGTAACTTTTCACGGTTGGAATTGGGGGGGGGGGGAGTGAGGCTTATATTCAGGCCAATACGGTAATCAGGGCTTGAAGCCATAACACCATCCCATCAATGCTCTCCAGCAACTGGTGTTTAGATTACTGTCATGTGCTCTATATGGGGCTGCCCTTGTGCTTGGTTTGGAAGCTGCAGCTACTGCAGAATACTGTGACTGGAGTACTGAGTGCACATATTACACTGGTGCGCAAGGATATGCACTGGCTGGCTATTTGCAACCAAGTCAAATTTGAGGTTTTGTTATTAGCACATGGAGTCCCAAACAACTTGAACTAGAATACCAAGCAGACTACCTCCTCTACTATAAACTAGATCAACAGAAATTTACAACAACAGCCTTCACATTCACCAGAAGAGACTTTACTTGGGCAGCAGATTGCTTTCTGGAAACCTCTTCGTTATTTTTAGTTTATAGCATAAACCCTCTGCATTACTGTCCCACAAGAGATTTGGGAAGCTCCATCTGTGGGATGTTTCAAATGTCTCCTAAAAGTTTGGTTGTTTACTCAGGCCTATTGGAGATGTTTGAGAGTGTTACCTTGTTCAGTGGCTGTTTTAAATGTTGCATTCGAAATGTATTAATTGTATTCTGAACTTTGTTCATATCTTATTGTACTTTGATTCAGAGGTGTAGGAAGGTCAGGTGGTACCGGGTGCAGAAAATTTCTTGTCTCACACACCCCCCCATTTATTTTATTTTATTTTGCCTGGAAAATGGTTTTACGTTATTTCATATTTTCTTACAAAGGAATAATAATAAGTAAAAATAAACTTTTATTTATATCCCGCCCTCCCCGGCCGAAGTCGGGCTCAGGGCGGCTAACATCAGATACATAACATTGATATAAAATAAATTACCTCCTAAAAACATGTCAAAATCAAATTAAAGTCTAATTAGATGGCTTTCCGCAGGGTTAGGGTTGGGAACAGTAAGTGCTCTACTGAATTGAAATTTCAGTCTTCACGACATAGGAAAACAGCCAAGTAAACAGCTATTTTGGTGGAGGAGGGTCAACATATTAACTGATATGCATGAAATTTCTATATAATCCCTATTGTAGTAAGATAAGACCTTTGGAGCAGGCATTTTTTAAAAAAGTTTTTTATGAACCACCCTAGTAGGGCAGCAATTGTTCCTTGATAATTTGTCACCCCCTCCATGATGGAACCTGGGACGGCCCGTCCCCCCCCCTTCCTACGCCCCTGCTTTGATTCTTTTTCTGTAAATCAGCTCCGGGGTTTTTTAAGCGGTATATACATTTTTGAATAAATAGTAAGTGGCATACTGAATCTGAAGGTTCCATATGTATTTTACTTTTACAACAGCAGCATTTAAATGTTTTGGAGCAAGAGTGCCTAGACCTAGGTAAGCATTGCATTCAGCCTCTGTCCTCATTATTTACTCCATCACCAGATCTGAGACTATCATCAAACTTGAGAGAGACCATTAACAACTCTCAACTATTTTTAATTGAACAATTTGGCACCAGAGAGCCTGCTGTCCTCCTACTACATCAAGGAAACAATCGCAGCTGTAAACATTTTGTAATTGGAACATTTATTTCAAAACATGTTTGTTTCAGTTGCCTCAATTGGGCATCCTGGCAGGAAACAACTGTGCAAATTGGTTGTCTCTTAGAGCTGTGGATTTGTCCAACAGTATAGGGGCCATAATTAAAATCCAGGGACGGAGTGATTGTGTGCACAGTAGTAGGTTGGTGCATGCAGCGCCCAATCCAAAAAGTGCAGTGACTTGGAAGTACGGTACAAGCTGATTTTAAGCTGATTGTGGTCAGATGGGCACTATGGAAAGCATTTATTCATGTAGACACCCACTTACCCTCCATTGCTGAACCCCTGTCATGAACATATACTGCTATTTTTCTTTCAGAGATCCTAACATATGTGATACAACTCACCTACCTAGAAATATGCTCTGCCCCTTCTGTGTCCCCCTGCAAAAAAAAAAATCTTTCTGGTGCCACCATTGTACACAATTCATATGAACAGTATAACACTGAAGAGGCTCTTTGCCAAACATTTACTAATACCTATATACTCGAGTATAAGCCGACCCGAATATAAGCCGAGGCACCCAATTTTACCATAAAAACCTGGGAAAGCTTCATAGGAGCCACTGCCTGCCTCACTCGAGTATAAGCCGAGGGCGGCTTTTACAGCACAAAAAATGTGCTGAAAAACTAGGCTTATACTCGAGTATATAGGGTATGTGTTTAGTCTTTAGTGTCTGTTGTATAAGAACTAGGAATCTGCCAAGTTGCTGCAAACAGAATCAATGCAGGCCAAAATGTGTAGCTTCTCCATCCTATGAAACTAGGGTCTGGGTGGCCTGTGGAGGTCTCTTGCAAAATCAAGTTTTTTTATTTATATTTATTTGTAAAGATATTTATATAGTGCTGTATCATAGAAACATATCACAGTGGTTTACAACAACATAAAGATGTTCGCATTTGTTAAAGTTGTTGGAGAATTCCAATGAAAAGGAAGTGGAAATGCAAACGTTCTAATGCAAACGGTATTTATTCATATTGGGGGGAGGTTAAGTCCACAACAATTTTTGAAAATGAGGGGTTTTTACATTGTTTTTACGTTGTCTTTACAATGATTATTGTAAATGACACAGCTTACACTAAATAGCAGACAGTGAGACGAATAACAAAGGATGGAATTTAATGTTGTGCTATTACAAATGTTCTGTCTGTGTAAGCACTGCAGCTAGCCAGATGAAATGATCCCCACTCTCCTCCCACTGCATGCAGTTCTGGGGATTCTCCCAACTCCACTGAAGCCAATTTTGGGAGGTGCAGGGTGTTGGAGAAAAGCAAATACATTTCCTTCTCTTGAGCTTCTGGTTAATGCATGTGTTACTTTAAACCGCATAAAGGCACTGTTTGTCTAGCGATCTGGCCAGCACTTGTTTGTAGCCTCTGTCCAAGTTAACTCTGACACTAAAAGCTGAGATTTCTGTTTGTTGTTCTTTCCCTACATGTTGAGACAATATGTCTGCTATCTCTCTCTTTCATCTCTACTCATCCTGTAAATATTTCCAACCAAGGTACCGGTAACTCTGCTCCTGCATGATTAAAGCCTTTGAACTCCAGAAACTGTAAGTGATTATTCCAATCTAATTCACCCAAGCTGAAAGCTCTCCTAATACAGGGGAGTGGGGGGGAGGAGAGACCCATTGTGCAATTCGAAATCCTTGCACAGGGCTTCTGCTGACAGGACATGAAATGTGAATCTTGCCCATAGTATTTGACAAAAATGGAACTGCAGCAGAAAGAAAACAGTGCTGATTGTGACAAATATATGTCAGAAGGGAATCACTACCTTCTTACATCCCTAGTATTCAGCCATTGTTTTAGGAGAGGTGTGATGTTTAATTTCACTTTTTGTCATTTCATCAGGTGGTCCATGCTGAAGGTTCTGCTTATACAGTATATTCCATTTTAAACACTCTAAAGCAAACCTTCTGCACTATTTTGTTAAAAACTCAAGTAAAATTATTGCTGCTAGCCAATTTCCAATTGATCATCGAATGCGGCATGATAGAATCTTATTCTCCAATATGCCCATGATATAGATGTAGATTATATCTTTGCATTTGTAATAATGCTCGTTTGATTGTCAAAAATGTGATTGGATTTTGTTCTTATTGGAGGTTTTAAATCTGAGAAATAATGAAAAGGGGATTATCTCCTCTTTTATTATTTCCTTATATATATGCAAATTATCTCAAAATTATATTCTGCAATTAAATGCTTTAAAACCAGCCTTCTAATACTATTCACATTGTTCTGATGAAAACACTAAACAAAAGAGATGGATAATATTTGGGGAGGTAGTCAGGGGGGACATGGCATTTCACAAGTTTTTTCCAGTGCATTCAGCACTCCTCAGTCCACCCTACACCAATTGCTGGGGGAAGCAGGGCTCTCTTTGCCCTAGCAGACACCCCCAAACTTCCTAAAACCCAGGAACTCTGAGACCAACACACCCCATGTTTCCCAGACAGTTCCCTTGTAAGTTACTCAGAGTGTAAAGGTAGCCCACACTGCTTGAGACTCTCCCAGATCTCAGAAGAGCATGCTGGTCTCTTACAACTGTGATCCTAAACTTCCTGCAGCATGAATTCCAAGCCTCTAGGCTCATGGGGATTCCAGACCCTCCAAGTGTCCCTATTTTCTAGGGACAGTCCCGGATTTACAGAAACTGTCCCAGTTTCTGATTTGATCCCAAAATGTCCCGCTTTTCCTTAGAGGGTGTCCCTATTTTCGTCGGATAAATGTTGGAGGGTATGGAAGCTGGGATTGGTGGGGAGGGGGTCGGCAGAGGGGTAACCCTACTGGTACCAATGGGGATGTTCCTTACAATGCAAACAGCAAGGAGAAAAGTGTTAAATTCAGGGGCGTAGCATGCCGCTTGGCTGCCGGGGGCGGCAAGCCAAGCGGCACGCCTGGGGGTGGGGCGTCGCTCCGTGCGCATGATGTCACGACACGCATGCGGATGGAGCGACGCCTCCGCCCCTTGCATCCATGCCGCGGCGAATAAAGCCGCTGAAAGGGGAGGAAAGGAAGACAAATCAGGCGCTTTCAAGCTTTTTTGGCCGCTGGGCTCCCTGGGCGGAGCCGAGGCATGGAGGAGAGGGGCGGGCCAGGGAGGAGGGGGTGACACCCCTCCTGGCTGGCCCGCCCCTCTCCTCCATGCCGCGGCTCTGCCCAGGGAGCCCAGCGGTGAAAAAAGCCGCTGAAAGGGGGGGAGGCTATTTTCGGCGCTGCCGGGGCGGAGCTGCAGTGGCGGCCAGCGAGGGGTGCCGCCCCTGCGGCTCCTCCCCGGCAGTGCCGAAAATAGCCTTTAAAAGAAAAAGAAAAAGCCCAGGGCGGCTTTGGAGGCGCGGGGCCCCCGCCCGAGTGTCACCCCCACCAGGGCGCTGCCCGGGGTGGACTGCCCCCCCGCTCCCTTGCTACGCCCCTGGTTAAATTCTCCCTCCACCTCACCCTGATCCCAGTCATAATCAGCCCCCTTTCCCTGCTGATGCTATTTGCATTTGTAAATACCAGCATGTTCAACAGAATGGTGCATTTAACCATCTGGCCCTTTAACTCAGTGAGTCCCTCCTTGCCCAGGGCTAACTAAAGTGTGAAACAAACAGCCTTTCACTAGCACTTTCTATAACAAACTTGTTCTGAGCTCAGTCACTGACAGTTCTTGGGTCCCTCTGCTGGACCATGCCTTAAAATGGGAAGCCGATATATCACATTCCAACAGAAATTAGCAGTAGCTACCGGTAAGTCTCATTCTAGTACTTTGTACTGCTTAGGCATGCATGCCTAATGCTTGCTGAGTTGTGTCCATGATCCGTGTTGCTCCATTTTTATATACAGTAGATCAATATAATATATTTAATAATGTAGTCTATAGCATATGAGACCAAGATATAATGAGTATGATCCATCTAAAATTAACTGTTGCCAGGTCTCACTGAGGGCGATTTAAGCAGGTGCTTAACACTCCAACTAAAATCAATGGGATTTGAAGGATGATAAAAACCGTTTAACTCCACAGCAGTTAGCAAATATTTATCCTAATGTGAGCAGTAGGTGTTGGAGATATGGTGGAACATAAGTAGGTTGTCAGAAGTTATTGAAAAGAAATTGTAAAAAATATAGCAAATATGGTTTGCTGCTCCATAACACTAAACTCATTATACATAGCTTAGGTTATCTGAAAACTGAAATACAATTAGAACATTGTATTTGAATTGGCAAATTAATAATAGTAGCAAAAATACTGATAACAGTCACTGAAAATGAGTGATTTAACCCAAATGGTATGTTGCTATGATATCCACACTTACAGAATTTGTACATTTAAGAGACTATGGCAAAGAACCATGCTAGTTAGCTAGTTATATAAAACAGATGTTGTTGGACTAAAACTCACACCATTAGACATGCTGGCTGGGGCTGATGGGAGTTGGAGTCCAGCAATATCTAGATAGTCAATTGTTTCCCACCCCTGATTTAGGGTGATAGCCAGCTACTCAGAACTGAGACCCACTGAATTCAGTGCACTTTAGTCAACACTCTGATTATCTATCTGTCTATCTATCTATCTATCTATCTATCTATCTATCTATCTATCTATCTATCAGTAGACCTTCACTGTGAGGTCCCAGAGGAGGTCACAACAATTTAAAATGCAACGTTAAAAACCGTTTAAAAACTAACAATGGGTCTTGAAAATATACATCTCAGGTATCAAATGCCAGGGTAAAGAGGTGTGTATAACATTGGGTATTGCCCTTAATTTAGAATTAAGAGTTTTCTCACTGCTGAAAAATGAAGAATGGGCAAATGACAATGGTAGATATATTATATGGAGTAAATTAGAATGACCGTAGTTAAGGTAATTGTTCAACAAGCCTTTTAACTGGAGTTTTCAGATCCCAGGATGGGAAAGCGTTTTTTCTTATTAAGCACTTCAGGATGTTTAATGGTAAATGATTCACAGAGGAAATGAATAAGAAAGTTAACTTATAAATATGAAAACATTGTATGTGTTTGTGTATGCTTATATAAAAGAAAGTCCTTCGGACTGCAATCCTATACATGCTTACTTGGGTGTACATCTCACTTAATTCAACTTAAGTGATTTTTGTTTACTGCACAGCAGGAGAAGCTGACCATCTCCTAATCCAGTCTAATACCTCATTATTCTCATTAAACTTGTGCTTAAATCATGGCTTCATCTGTTCAGAATAACTCTGCTTTATAGGTCACCATCTTATCAGTATCATTCAGCAAAAAAGGGGGAAAATTACATTTTACTGGCCACCCATACATTGTGGGCCAGCACACATCCAACATACATCTCCTAGAGCATTATACACCAGACATTTGAGCACATGATGGACTTTCATCCCCCCCCCCCCCGTTCACAAGGTCATAGAAGCTCCTCCACTACAATATTGCCCAAACTTGCCCAACTGAGACAGAACACTAGCCGTTTGGGGATCTACACCAGGGATGGGGGAAGGGCGATTCACATACCGGCCAGCACCTCTTTAATCTTCTATCCTCGGGCAGGAGATATAGAAGTATAATCAGTCATACCAACAGGCTAAAAAACAGTTTCTACCGTGGGCTGTTAGGCTGCTGAACGGAATATAATATAGTGCAACTGACTTTTGGGGTTGCTGTGTTGTGCGAGGCAACCCCGCCCTCTTTCTCAACAGACCCTTACTCACTTTGGCTGAAGGTAAAAAAGGTAAAGGTAAAGGACCTCTGGACAGTTAAGTCCAGTCAAAGGTGACTCTGGGGTTGCGGCGCTCATCACACTTTCAGGCCGAGGGAGCCGGCATTTGATCCGCAGACAGTTTTTCCGGGTCATGTGACCAGCAGGTGAAGCCAGAGCAGCGCATGGAAACACCGTTTACCTTCCCGCCGGAGCGGTACCTATTTATCTACTTGCACTTTTTGGTGTGCTTTCGAACTGCTAGGTTGGCAGGAGCTGGGACCGAGCAATGGGAGCTCACCCCGTCGCGGGGATTCAAACCGCCAACCTTCTGATCGGCAAGCCCAAGAGGCTCAGTGGTTTAGACCACAGCGCCACATAGGAAAGTCTCCCCAACATTCATAACTCAATGAAGGTTTGTCACCTACCAGTAGCTGTTTCCTCCTCAGGAGTCGCCACTACTTATGTCTACACTTGGATGATGAGGCATGTCCTTGTGGCAAGTGTCCTTGAGCAACTTTTTGGACTCCAAACGTCAAAGGCATAAGTCCTTCCTCGGCACACCAACTCAGCTGAATAATTACACCAGTCCACAGGTGAAAGAATTCTGGAAAGGGTGGGTTGAATCAATGGGGGGGGTGTTGGTGGAAAGGCAAAGTACTCTCCACTAACAGCTGGTCCCAGTTTCAGACGTGGGTTCTACCTTGATCATTCAACATATTTCCTTGTCCTGAGATGAGGAAAAGGGACAGAACGGCCCTGAAAAGAAGAAAACAAAAGCAAACATTTTTAGGCATTACAAGGTTCCTGTTAATGATATTTATTTCAAAGCATTTCTACAATGCTTTACAATGTAATATTTTAAAAATCTCCAAGTGGCATACAGTATAAAAGAGTAAAGAATATAATTAACACAAAAATATAACATTAAACCAGTAAATAGCAGTATGAAGCATATAAAAACAAATTAATATTATGGGTCAGGGAAATACTAGGAAAAAAGGCATGTTTTTATGAAACATCTGGGGAAACTGATGGCTGCTGTTTCCCACAGGGCGGGAGAAAGGGAATTCCATAGTAAAGGGGCATTAGCGGAAAATTAATTTTCTCATATATTTTAGTGGATTGTGCTCTAGAACTATAGATGTTGGAAATTTGAAATTTTAGGAGTTGAATGAGAAATTTTGGCTTAGCTTCATTACATTATTTTAAAAAAAAATAAAAGTGGATTTCTTAGGTTTCCTTTGATAAACTGCTGTTGTTTTAGCTGTCTAAGTGCTTTTGAAAAGACACCAACTGCCATTGTACATACAAGCTACTAATAAAGGCCTACCCTTCTATAGACCTATATGATCACTTAAATTATGTGTGGTGGGAAAGTCTATTCAGCGTACCACACCTTATGGCATATTAAAGAGCGGTGACCCGAAAATGGGAATTTTCTCTTTCGCAGTGACCACTTAAATGAATGTGAGCTGCACAACGGCACAATAATAATTACTCAAGACTTTTCCCTCAAAGGGGCATTGTCTTCCATTCCAGGGATTCTGTGGGGCTGCGTTCTCTGATTTCCTCCATTTTCTACCCTTTACAATGTATTTATTATGTATTTACTTCATAGAATTTACATGCACCTGATTGTAAGGAAACAGCAACCACCAAAGTAGTTTCCAATAAACGAATAAAGCAATTAAATTATCAGTGGAAACTGTTAAACAACACAAGGTCGCCGCTGTTTTGCAAGGTGCGTGTGCAGAGACCGCACGTACCGTGCATTTCCGTATATAAGACTAGGTTTCTTTATTTAAAAAATTATGTTCAAAATTGCGGGTCGTCTCATAGACGGATACAATCTCCCCCCATTTTCTCAATTTGGAGTCCCCAAAAACAAGGGGCGTCTTATACACAGGGGCGTGTTATACACGGAAAAATATGGTATATTTTGTCAGGTGGGCCCAACGGCCCTAAGCGGTGTCTATGCCTTCGTCTTTCGCCCTGACATGTCCCATGCTACTCCCAGGGTGCCTGTGAGGAGGCGACCATCACCCTAGGCAGGCAGGCTGGGGGCGAAATTCGGGACGCGCCGCCCCATGGCACCCCTCCAAGGAGCATTTCCTGGTGAGGGAAAAGGCCCTCTGCACATGGCAGGTGGCGCTTTGCCCGACGTGCCTTTCCAAAGCAAGAGAGGCATGCACGCCGCCCCGCCTTCCTCGAAAGGGCAGGAACTCTGCACATGCGCCGAGGCGCCCGGCCTGTGAGGTTGGAAGCGTCCTTTGTCAACAAAAGGCCCGGCATATGCCCATCTCTGGTGCAGATCCTCAAGCTGCTTGAGGGCAAGGGGGCAATATTGCATCGGGGGAGCTGCTCTGCCCCCCCCCCCCTCGAGAAGGAAACACCTCAGGGAAACCAACCGCAAGGGTCTTTTCCTGGCTTGTTTTCTCTCTCTTTTTTTGCTGAACAAATCCTGGCTCGAAGAGGAAGGGGAGCAAGAGGGACGAGGCAGAAAAGGGTCTCGCCAGCCCCCCTGCTTCAGGCTGCAGCCTGGTGCGCTGCCTCGCCTCCCTTGGCTGCGGCCTGGTTGCCGTGGGCAACGGCCATATCAGCAAGAGGAAGGCCAGGCCACTGTTTCCTTGTGGGAGGGGCCAGAGCTGGGAAAGGGGCGGAGAAATGGGGAAGGAGAAAGAGAAAGAACGATGATAATGATGGTGATGATGAAAGAATGGGAAATAGGTTAAAGGCGGAAGACAGAAAAATAAGATTCAGAAAATAAAGAGCAGGCAGGAAGTGGCTGAGGCCGTAAAAGAGAGAGAAAATCACCACACATAAAAAGAGAGAGCAATAAAAAAAATCAGCTCCGAAACAAGGAAAGCCGGCAGCGTCGCAATATACGCAGGCTGCCTCTGTTGGTTGTATAGCTCCAGGGGCCTGAAAATGAATAAAAACATCTCTGCGAACATATGCAAGCAGCAAGCAGGTTCAGAAAACAGTAGCAGCGCTGCGGAGATATGGGGGAAAGTGTGATAAAGCCAGAATGGGAGTTCCAGCTGAGGGCCAAACTCAGTGTTGCAGCAGCCTTCCTGTTGGATTAAATTCAGGTCTACCACAACCGCCTTCCTTAAAGGTCACTTCATCCCTTATTGTCTGCCTCGATCGCCTAGAGCAGGGGTCAGCAAACTTTGGCCGGTCCACCGTCCCTCAGACCATATGGGGGTGGGTGGCTTGGTTGCATGGCTTGGGGTGGTCTAGGGGTGAATGGGGTGGGTGGCTTGGGGGTGGTCTAGGGATGCAGGGGGTGGGTGACTTGACTGCATGGCTTAGGGGTGCAGGGGGTGGGTGGCTTGACTGCATGGCTTGGGGGTGGTCTAGGGGTGCAGGGGGTGGGTGGCTTGGTTGACCACATATGTTCTAGCACCCGTTATTTTAACGGGCTTAAAACACTAGTGGACTATATTTTGGGGTGGGGGAAATGAACGAATTCCTATGCCCCACAAATAACCTAGAGATGCATTTTAAATAAAAGGACACATTCTACTCGTGTAAAAACATGCTCTCATTCATACCCTCAGGAATAAGGAAGTGAAAAGCGCTGTGAAAAGGTTTCCTATCCTCAGATTTTTTTCCTTCATGGGCTGAAGATGGAATCTGTTTAGACACTGCAGGCAGCGCTTGGGAATGACGCATAAACGCCCCAGACATAAGTTATTGGTGACTAACTGATCCTATTACTCTCAATGACAATTCAGATTGGGAACACTGGCTATAAAGTTGTCTGTGAGGAATTCAATAGCAGGCTGCTATAACAGTGTCTTTTGGAACTTATCTGTTTTGGAACTAATCTGTTTATCCTTGCAATTTTGCTTTTAATGTACACTGTATTTTCTACTTTTTAGAAACTTTTTAATTATTCAAGAAAGGACATGCATAGAAGCAAGAGAGAAAGAAAGGAAGGAGGAAGCAAAAACAACACACCGGGGTTAAAATTAAAATTCAACATACCCACAAAATGCAAATTTGAGTCGTTTCAGTCACAGTCCCTGAAAAGTATTATTAGTGGGAATAGTAATTTTATTTTTCCCCCTAAATAAGCAATAGCTTGCCTGTTTAACATCATATGGTCCATACCTTTCAAAAGAAAATGATGCAGAGTGGAGAGTTGGTTATTGCAGCAAGATATAAATAATGCTATGAATAATAAGATCATAATTGCATGGAAGCTCAGCGGAAGCAAATCACTTGGGCCTTATGACCGCCTGAAAATGAAGTCTGTGATTTGCAGCTTCCACAAAATCTCTTCTAAAAGAGAGGCTCATAGATCCAGAGAACAATCGAGGAAAGCCGATAAATTAAATTAAATAATAAATAAATACAGTGGCATCAATCCTGCATTGCTCAAACACAGAACTGCCACAAGCATAGTAAAAAGGTGTGGAGGAATCTCTTTTAAAAGTAAAAGGGGCGTGCGGGTGATACTAGCGACCCAATCCTTCCACCCTCTCATGACTTACCTTCCTGTATTCCTTTCCCATGCCCACTTGCTTCCCTCCCAGCCTGAGACATTTCCAGGACGGGACAAAAGCCTCTGCAGAGAAGGAGGGTGGCAGGACAGACGCAGCCTCCTTGGTGGCGGCGGTTATATTGGTGCTACAGTACAGCATTTAAGCTTTCCAGAAAACCACTGACATATTTAGGAAATTAACTTTCACGTTGTTGTTATTATTATTTTTTACAATTTTATTCTAATCAAAAAGATTTAGCACACACTGTTATAGGAATTCTAAGGTCTTATATATATAAAAAAAATGTTCATAAATATACAAGGCAAACACATACAGTAGTATATGAACCACGTGGAGAACAATCCTGAAGCCAATTTGACTCTCCCAAATTGACCTCAAATATTTCTCTGCAAGGAGGAAGGAAATGGGAAAAGCGTTCCAATTGCCTTTGGACTGTAGGGGCTGACACCTCCCTGCAAATACAGTCTGGCAAGTGAGCACACTATCAATATGTGTAAGAGATTCAGGAACTAAGTATTTACCATCTCAAAGGAATGGCCAGGCTACCCAGAAAAGGAAATCAGATAATAAGGCATTATCAGGTATGTTGGCAGACAGGAAAGAAGCAATTCACTCAAATTTCTGCTGGGTACCACCTCTTTCTGTGATGATGATGTTTTGAGGGGTGGTCTTGAGCTATAGGGTGGCAAAAGTCTATATAAGGGCTTGAACACCATTGTTCTGGTTTCCTCTTCCCTCCAGCGTGTGGTGAGTGGGGACCTGTTGCAACGGTTTAATAAAGATCAGGCTTACTAGCCACTTCACTTCTCAATATTCTCAATATTCTCTGGCTGGCCTCTGTTATTTTCTCCTACGGATAGAGAACCTACATAAGGACTCTATACGGGCTCTAGGGTACCCCATAAGGGAAAAGGAGCAGGTTTTTTTCTTATAACACACACCATGAAGCAGACCACAGTGGTGGTGATGATATTATTATTATTATTATTATACCTCACCCAACTGGCTGGTTTTCCCCAGCTACTCTGGGTAGCTTACAATGCATGCACACACACACACACACACACACACACATATAAATAGTAAAACATTGAACATTAAATAGGGTTGTCATATGTCCAGATATTCAACAAGTTGTTGGTTTTTACTTTTTGAAATATGGCAACCCTGTTAAAGTGGAAGGGCACACCAGGAAGTACCTGGAAAGGGGCGGAGTTTGGAGCCAAGTGACACCTTGAGCTCTAAAGGGGTGGGGCTTGGAGCAGCTGCAGCTGTTGCTAAGGATTTATTTGGCACACTCTGCGTTGTTGGGCGGAGTGGCATTCGGCAGGACCGGAGCGGATTGGTGTGTTCGTTGGCATTGATTCTGAGGGGGCAGGGTCCGAGTGCTCAACAACCAACCGAAGAGCTGGGAGGGAGGGACTCGAAACTGAGCCCGCATGCTATTGGAGCTCTTGAGTCTGAGGAGGCAGTTGGAGTTTTGAACGGTGCAATGGGGGCTTGGAGGAGGCGGGCCTCCAGGCTGAGTGGCAGCGGAGAGCTTGGGGTGCTGAAACCAAGTGGCAGTTGGAGCTCTGAGGAGGGAGGAGGGGAATGTTTTTGGCGGGAAATGGCTGAGGAGAAGCCGCTCGAGGCCTTGACTTGGTTTTCCCCACAGAGGCTGGGAATATTTTGCTCTGAGGTGGTGCTAGGGATGCTTCTCCTGCTGCTGCTGCTTGGCCCTGGTGTGTTTTTCTGAAAAATAAAATAAAATCCCGTACCCTAAGTATAAAGGGTGCCTCCTACAAAGCAGGGATGAGGAACCTCTGTGTGGCCTTCCAGATGTGGCTGGACCCCCAGGCCCTGTCATCCCTGGCCAACAACATCTGGCGGGCACCAGGTTCCTCACCTGCTGCTCTGTGAAGACGGGAAGAAGCCGAATGTTGGAAGATTCAGGGCAGAGGAAATAAACTCCTTATTTGCGCCGTTCAACTGTGGAACTCCCTGCCACAGGAGGCAGTGAGGGCCACCAACTTGCATGGCTTTCGAAAGGGTTTAGAACAGGGGGGAGACAGCTATGGATGACTTCCAGCCGCAACGGCTGAGCTGTGCTTCCCGGGTTGGAGGAAGCAATGCTTCTGAATCCCACTTGCAGGAAACCGCAGGAGAGGAAACGGGTCTTGCGTTCGAGTCCTGCTTCCGAGTTTCCCACTGAGGCACCTGCTTGGCCCCTGTGAGAACAGGATCGTGGACTAGACGATGGATTGTAGTTCAGTCATCATTTTGTTGCAATTGTTAGGAGCGAATTGTAGTTTAGTAATCATTTACTGTAATTGTTAAGAGTGGATTGTTAAGAGCTGATATTTTGAGAGTTGGTTTTATTCTGCACTATTATATCCCAATGGATTGTTGAATGTTGCTTTATTTGATAAAAGCTGTTTATCTCAAAGTTAGGTTTTTATTATGACTTTTTTGGTATTGGATCTGATTGCTATAAGGTATGTGGTCTTTTTCTGTATATTTTGTGGATTCCTCAGCTTGTAAACCGCCTTGCATATAGTACGTAATGTAGAAAATTTAAATGAAACGAAACGAAATTGGCCTGATCCTGCAGGCTCCTCTTATGTTCTCATGAATGGGCTGCTGCTGGGATGTATGACTAGGTTTTTTTATTTTAAAATTATGTTCAGAATTGTGGGTCGCCTTATACAAGGATACAATCTCCCCCCATTTTCTCAATTTGGAGTCCCCCCCAAAAGTCTTATAAGGTACATGGGAGCGTGTTACGCACGGAAAAATACGGTAATTGTGTCAAGGCTCAGACTCTGGAGGTGGTAACATTTTCATTCCCCCACCCTTAAAAATGTAATTTTTAAATGTATTTTTAAACTTTTGTTGGAAGCTGACCAAAGCCGGATGGGCAGGGTATAAATAATAAATTATTATTACCGTATTTTTCTGTGTATAAGACTAGGGCTTTTTTAAGCAAAAAATTAGGTTTAAAACTGGGGCTTGTCTTATACACGGGTAGTGCTGAGGGGTGTTTTCTTAATTTGGAGTCTCCCAAAATAGGGGGCGTCTTATACATGGGGGCGTCTTAAACACAGAAAAATACAGTATGATGATGATGATGATGATTATTATTATTATTAAAAATACCAGGACACTTCATTTGCTTCATTCCTCTCCCCTTTCTCCAGGGGTCTTTCCCTTTGCACCTCAGCAATGGCACTCGCTTCTTTGCAGCTGAGCAACGAACAAATGCTCAGATGCTCTCAAGTTTCAGCTGCCGGTGGCATTTCCTTCGGCAACTGGAAGGCCTTGGGCCAAATGTGTGCCAACCGGCCCTCCAGCTGCCGGCCTGGAGGCAAAGCGGCGTGAACAAAGTAGCGCCTGCGGCAACAGAACGTAGTAGCAGAAGATGGAGACCTTCCCTCGAGGAAGACCTTTGGCTGGCCGGCCCTGCAGTCCTTTGGGCTGCTGGGACAAAAGGATTGAAGCAGTACAACCGTGCAGACGGAATAAGCTATTGCAATTCATTTGTACACGGGGCTTCCTTTCAAGATTTCCTAGAAACTTCAAAACAGATACTTGGCCAGTTCTTAAAGAGCTCTTACTCAGCGGAGGAGGAAGCCTCTAGGGCAGTGTTTCCCAACCAGTGTGCCTCCAGATGTTTTGGGACTACAATTCCCATCATCCCTGACCACTGGTATTGCTAGTGAGGGATGATGGGAGTTGTAGTCCCAAAACATCTGGAGGCACACTGGTTGGGAAACACTGCTCTAGGGCACCTGGGACAGCATGCCCATAGGGGTGGGGCAAATTGCCCATAGGGGCATAGGGATGCGGCGTGGCGCCCATAGGGATGCGGCGTAGTGCCCATAGGAACGGCCCGTCCCTTTGGGCACCACATGTCTCGTCCTGTCGGGCGTCCCTATCGGCACAGTGGCGTTCCACCCATGGGGGCGATCAGCACGGTGGCGATCCGCCCAGGGGGGATTTTGTCACCCCCCCTCAGAGATGCCACCCGGGGCGGACCGCACCCCCTTTCTCCACCACTGCTTTTACTGAGCTGCCCCTTCCTTTTAGGAATCGGGGCTCCTTAAGTATTTCTGATAAGCCTTAAATGGCTTGCCGGCTGAAAGACTGCTTTCTACCATGCCAGCCTTCCCAATCCTTATTCCCAATCCTCTTCTCTGTTATCCCGCCATCAATAGTCACACATATGGTGGCTGGAGCAGGTTACGGCACACCATCTGTGATAAGTCTTCCCTGGGCAGGTCTGTCTTGCTCTCTGGTGTCATTCCGGTGCCATGCCTAGACAGTTTTATTTGCCTTGGCTTTAACAAAATAAACAATCTAGCGTAAAATGGCTATAGGATTATCTGTTCTGCTGAATTTCACAGGATGTTTTTATTAGATTTTTTTTTTTTTTTTTTTTTGCCGCTTGCTTTTATCTATTCACTTGTTGATTTTCATGTTGTTGCTGTAATTGCTATCTCTTATTTTATTTTATTATGCTGTTATAAGCTGCCCTTTACTGAAAGGTGGCATTAAAACCTTTGAAATAAAATTTGCTGCCCGGAGATCTAAGTACAGCTAAATTCGGCTCTAAAGCATCAGAATGGGAAAGAAGATATTCCAAGGATTGCAAATGTTGATTTCGCTGTTCTGTTTCTTTATAGGTTTTGTACAACCAACACAAAGATACATTTACTCTGAAGTAATAGTCCCAAAGCGACTGGAATCAAGGGGTAGCAAAGTAATTTTCCTTTTGAATACCATTTGAGTTGCTCCAGATATTTCTTAAAACTTAATTTCTTAAAATGCAGCCAGTGATCTAGTACTTACTAGAGCAGAGCTTTCAAAACTTTTCATGTTGGTGACATACATCATATCGTGACATAGTCATTATTATTTGTATTTATTGAATTTATATACCGCCCTATACCTGGGGGTCTCAGTAATTCAGTTTTACTAGCAAACCAGATGTTAAACTAATCCCTTTCCAGCTTCAAGGAGGAACACGGGGAGTGTTTACACGATACACACACTGCAGTGTCGCGACACATAGTTTGGAAAGCTCTGTACTAGTTTGGGGTGTGTGTGACATATACTATACTCATACTCACACATACACATATCTTCTTGCTTCTTTGGCAATCACTCATAGCTGAGTAAGATTGTCTTCCATGAACACGGTTTTAACAATGAGTCTGTAAGTGACTGTGGAGGCCAATTCTGGATCCACACATCCTTCCACAATGGGGACATTGGTTTCTGGGCAGGAGTTGATCACGGTATGGATTTGCCAAGCGTGCCTTCCTCTTAGCACGTTTCTCCCTTGTGTCCTGAGTACGAGTGACTTCAAAGCCCATGACACCTTTGGTAAAGGCTGTTCTCCAATTGGAACGCTCGCAGGCCAGTGTTTCCCAATTGTTGGTGTTTGTACTACATTTTTTTAGATTTGCCTTGAGACAAGTCTTTAAACCTCTTTTGTTGACCAACAGCATACATGCATACACGCTGATGGAGTTCATTGCTTGTAGAATATTATTTTTCTATTTTAATTGCTGGATGACTGTGAGTTAACATTTACTATACCTATCTCCCTGACACAGTCTCTAGTCTCACCTCCCTTTCAAAAATCTTATTGGAGAGTTTGGGAAACTGTGCCTTGGCTGTTTCCAGGCCTGTTCTTCTTTAAATCACAATCACATCATCTTGCTTAAACAAGTTTGGAGAAAGGAAAGGGGACCTTCTGGATTAGGAACTAAAATGAATTCTTTTCTTCTCTGTACGAACACTAATTTTTAAAAAGTCACAACAAAAGCTAATCGGTGTCTGATTTCCCTATCAAAATTTATTGCTAGTTTTGACATCATTTGCTCCCAGAATGTGGTACATAGAGGTATAGTACAGAACACTGATAGACATGAATAGATCTAATCAAGTTTACAACCAACTGATTTATATAAATAAGTACATAACTGTTAAGCTTTTCTCATAAACTCCCCCTTCTCCAAGCTTGAACACATGATAAATTAAGAGTAAGTTCTCAGGGAGGATGGTAATGAGAATTAAGTAATTGTTCTGTATTCCCCCCTCCCCCATCTAACTTTAGACAGATATATCTTATAATATTAAAATGGAAGAAAATTACAGAGTTGTTCATCTTAAACAGAGGTAAGTGGCTGCATTCGTTAATAAATTGTTGGATGTGCAACTTCTGTCCCAAGAGGCATTCCCTGTAGATGTGGAAGACTACTCTTTTTTCTTACTAAGATATAAGAATAAGATGTGAAAGAAATTAAAGTTTGAGCCCATCGCTGAATGAAGTAACTTTCAGAGGAGTAGCCATCTTAATCCATTGCAATACTTTACCATGCCTCAGAGATTGCAACTAGCAAACTATAATTCTGCCATTTAATTTATTTTAAAACTTTCAGATCCTTTATAACTGCAAATATGCCTATTTATACATATAATGTGAAGGGAGACCGGATTGCAGATTATCCATATATTCAGGTAAATTTTATTCATATGCACCCCAATAGTTTAAGGTATTAGGAGCCATGTGCCCAATTTTTAAAAAATGGGCATGTGAAAATGGAAATTGTTTTACTGTAAATTTATGTAGAACTCGGGTAGATTTATTTTCAGTGTCTGGAGTATCAATATTTCTGGTTGAAACCCAATATCTTATTCTCACTGTTCTGCATTTGGCTCCTTTTACATTTTTTAATATGTAATTGTTTTTAACTGTTTTATATATGGAACTGTTTTATATATATCATACTGTAAATCGCTTCAAGATGCCTCATGAGAAGTGATTCAGAAATAATAATGTATGGGTTTTATGATGAATCACCTGGACTTGTGCAGGATATCAAAGTTCTTAACCCTGAGCTGAGCATGGTTCAATCATTTTGTCAAGCTGTTCTATTCAACTTCATTTGATTTTTCCCTAAGGATGTGTATTTGGTCCTTGCAGGATGACTGCTATTACGGTGGATATGTGGAAGACGCCTTAGACTCTCAGGCCTTCCTCTCTACCTGCTTTGGGCTTTGGTAATAAAGATGTTGGGGTAGAACTGAATGAGAGAGATATACCATGAGCCTTAAGTTGTGAATATTTGTGCCTCTACAGCTATTCTCAGACTAGATTTTACGCAGACTTCCCTCCATAAGAGTTGGGTAAAGCAACTGTCTAAGTTTAATTTAGTTTTCAGTTCTTGTATATGCAAACGCAATGATAAGGCACTGTGGGAAGCAGGCAGTTTTTGGGACCCAATACATACTTGTTATACCTTCAATTCTAAATATATTATTCTTTCAATTCTAAGTAGCAAAATAACATCAATTCTTAAGGAGCTATATGATGAAATGATTCAAATTATGAATCTTCCAAGTACATGGAATGAAACCTCATAGCAATATACATATTAGTTGAACGCCACAGGCTGTTCTCCATCTTAAATGTGGATTATAAATTTTTGGCAATTATAATGGCAAACAGATTAAACTATGTTATAGGGCAGTACATCAATGAACACCAAAGGGCTTTTTGAGGGAAATATCTCTCAAAGATAATATACAAGCCATGATAAATATATTAGACAATGCAACCCATACAGCAAAACCTACTGTTCTATACTTAGTGGGAACTCACCTAAGCTAAAATTTGATTGGGCCAGCCAGATAAATATGATCCAGGACCATCAATTGCCTTTCCCTGGCTTAATGCATTTGCTGATTTTTTGACCCTAAGTCTGTCTTTTGGGTTTCCGCCCCAACCCCCCAGGGGACATGTGCAAATTGGGACTTTATGCTATGAAATTGAACCTATTGAGAATTCTTCCACATTTCAACACCTTATTTATCGAAAGACTCCAGAGCACCTTGAACCGTGCAGAGGAATAATTGAAGATGATACATATTTAGGAAGTGAAGCTGGAGAAATAAGAATAATTGACAGTGATGGCCCAATTCCTTCTGACATGGGAGTAAGTAGTTTTTGGTTTTGCTGAATCCATACATTAAATTGATTTTATGTACCAAATGTGGCTTAAATATTCTAGGCCTAAGATCCTTCTCCCCTGTTTGGGGATGTAGAAAGATATTTTCCTGACTGTTGGTGTGGGTAGAAGGGAAATGGAAAAGTGCGATTCCCACCATCAATTCTGATAGTTTCTGCCATTCTACATTGCTGCTTGGTGGGAAATAGAGATTAGAGACATCCTCTGTTGCTGAATATGTTGCTCTTCGAAATAGAGTAGGGTGGTAGTCTTGACCAGGAAGGATGTGGAGTGTGAGCAGGGGCACCGATTTGCCCCCCACATTGAGGGGGCCCGGTGTCACATGACATCATATGCACAACATCATGCGCTGGGTGGGAGGTGCCAGGGGGGCCGTTGCCCTAAGCGCGCAATGTGGGGAGATGCAAACCAGGCGCCCCCTGCAGAGATCCCCATTGGGCCCTGCCAGCAGCAGGGGCTGGAGAGCACGGAGAGTGAAGATGACCCTCTGTGCCTCGCCCCCGCCGGCACACAAGCGCTTGCCCGTCTGCGATGGGAGGCACGGAGGTTGTGTTTGCAGGTGGGAGGCTGATCTGTTTGGGGCCCCCACAATATTGGGGGGCTTGGCCCCCTACCCACAAATATTGAGGGGGACAAAGCCCCTTCCACCCCAAATAGTTGATGCCCCTGAATGTGAGAAAGGAGAAGAAGGGAGACTATAGTGCAGGCATAGGCAAACTTGGCCCTCCAGAAGTTTTGAGACTACAGTTCCCATCATTCCTGACCACTGGTCCTGTTAGCTAGGTGATGGGAGTTGTAGTCCCAAAACATTTGGAGGGCCGAGTTTACCTATGCCTTCTATAGTGTAAGTTAGGGGCACATTTGGTTATTGTATCTGCAGAAGAAACTTTTTGAAAGAGGAAGATCTCTACCACTCTAAGTTTAAGTTATTAAACATACAGTGTTAAAAACAGTTTAAAACAACAGTTTAAATGTTTTTAAATTTTTTAATACTGCATTTTTAATTGTGGTAACCTGCCCTGGGACCTTTGAGTTAAGGGTAGGTAATAAATTAAAATAATAATGCTATTCATTTCAATCTATTGTTGCATTTTTGTTGTTGCATACGATTGTACTTTTATTGTAAGGGTGATTCTTACTTTGGTTCTGTGTAAGCCACCTAGATAACTTCTCTTATTGGGTTATAAATAACTAAATCAATAAATTTAACTAGGGTAAAGGATGGATGAAGTAGAATTATTGATTTGGTTACAGAAAAAAAAAAGAAATAGAATTATTGCGGTAAGAGCGTCTAGCTGAATAATGGGTATAGTTGTTCATTGTAAGGTTAATTTTAGGTGATAGGCCTGTTTAGGTTTCTTCTAATGGAATATCCATGGTACATTTCTGCAATGAAACTTTATTTTATGTATATTTTGTTTCAGCTAGGTGATCTTGAATATGACCCGCCTATCAGATATCTAGAATATTATGCTGTTGTTGACAAAAGCACGGTAAATGTTGCCATAGTAAATGTTGCCATATTTATTTACTAGCAACCTCATACTTGGTGCTGCTCAGGAATTCTGAGACCAAAAAATCAATGCACTTTTTAAAGGTTTGATGTCCACTGTCTTGAGTCAAAATGTTGTCCAATTGTATCTGAACATAGACAAAAACCTCCTAATGCAAAATTCTGTTACCGGTATATATTAAGAGGTGTTCAAATGCATATCAAGCAGACGTTTCCACCTTAAAATATATGGTAGGCTTATTACCATTGTTTATATCCTGCCTTTCAAGATATAAATCATGCCAAAGTGGCTTACAAGTAACATATGTATAGTAATACACATATACATATACATATACATATATATACACTGACACGTACACCCCCCCACATCAATCAACATAAATATTACAGATCTCTTTCAAGTTTGTTTTCAGGACTACAGACTTCCAGTTAAAACATATTGAGAGTTTAGTTATTAGGATGCATATAGTTATCCTTGGCTATCCTTGAGGTCCAGTGCCGAGGGCCTTCTGGCGGGTCCCTCACTACGAGAAGCCAAGTTACAGGGAACCAGACAGAGGGCCTTCTCGGTAGTGGCGCCCGCCCTGTGGAACACCCTCCCTTCAGATGTCAAAGAGAACACCAATTATCAGACATTTAGAAGACATCTGAAGGCAGCCCTGTTTAGGGAGGCTTTTAATGTTTTATAGATTATTGTATTTTAATTGTTCTGTTGAAAGCCGCCCAGAGTGGCTGGGGAAAACCAGCCAGATGGGCGGGGTATAAATAATAAATTATTATTATTATTATTATTATAAATGGAACAATCAGGATAGTTTATTGAGGAGGAAAATTACATTACTAATTTCAATAGTAGTTTAAAGATGCATATATCCCACACCTTTTTTTATATCGATTGTAGTTTCTAATAGTATGGAGTATTTGTATTCATTTAGAATCTTAGGTTTATGAAACTCTCAACATACAATATTTTAATGAAAATTATCCAAAGGAGTATTAATGATGAGGGAATCTGAATGCATCTGAAGAACCCGTCATAGATAACATTTTGTCTTTCATTTTCTCTATCTCTTAGTTTATTCTCAATCATCGCAATGAAACTCAGTTAGTGTTGATAATGCTTCGTATGATCTCTGATGTTCACAATGTGAGTATATTTTATAAGACCTTTTGTGAAGGGCATGTTAAACATAATCACTCTAAATGGTCACAGGATACACAAAATATGAGACATGAAGCAAGATGGGCAGGCACTATTCTCCCATTGGTTTTATATGTAAGTTTGTCCATTAGACAAACAGAAAACTATGGAGTGAAATCCCATTATCTCAATGAATTCTTGCTTCTTTTAAAAGTCTTTTCTGTGAATCTCATGGAGAACTGATTGCTGCCCTAATAGAAAACAATTCAGATAGCCGAGATTTTGGTTTAGCTTTCATTGGGGAGTAGTGTGTCCACCCAAACACAAATGGTAGCAGCAAACGGGGGTGTAGGATGGGGGGTGCGGTCCGCCCCGGGTGTCATCCCTGAGGGGGTGACAAAATGCCACACTGTGGGGGGTGGCACTTACCATGGGGCCTGGCCTGCAACGTGTCCGAGCCACGCATCTCTTCTGGGAGTGATGCGGTGGCTCAGGGCCCCACGCTGCCCGAAACAGTAGCATGGGGCTTGCGTCCGCCAGGCGGACTCCATGGGCAGCTTGCCACAGTGCCCCCGTGCGCAACTTGCCCCGCCCCTGCCGCTCCGGGTGCCGGAACAGCTAGCTACGCCCCTAGTAGCAAAGATGTGTCTTAGGATCTTTCTAATTCAGGTCTTAATTCACACAGAAATATGATTTTCTTCTGGATTTGTAGCTAGAAATCTAGTTCATCAGGTAGAGTTCTTAATGGTTGTTTGGCCCCAATTTAACGCATCCCGACCCTGCAGATATTCTTGTGTTTTTTTGAAACAATTTAGTGGTGCCTTAGAATTTTTTTCTTATCCTTAAACTTATTGTTTATATAATATAGTATTTTTAAATAACGCTTTTCTTTGCATATAGTAAGTGCAGCCTCATGCCATATCCAGTCTAAATAACGAACAGGTACATTTCCAGAAAACTAAAAAATGCAGGTGCACCTTAAACTGGAGCTAACCTCTTTTAACTACATTGTTTTCTCCAAAAGAAAGATGTGAAACGGAATGATAACTGACCAGGGAGTCTCTAATCACTTTGTTTGTGATTTCGTTTTCTTGAGTGATTCAGTCAAAAGTGACCTATTTGAATTATTGTGCCCCAGTATTCTAAGCATAATGTTTTGTCCTTCCATTTGTGCAAGTGGGAGGCACTTGTAGTGACAGCGTTCCCTGTGAAGGTAGGGTACTTACTATTTATTATTTTTCACTTTATTTCATACCATGAATTTTCAGTTGTGAAGGACCCTTAAGGTAGCTTACAATAAAGAACATAAGAACATAATACAATAAAGAATTTATAGCAGTGAAATAGCATAAAATATACTGCAAACAAACACTTAAAAAGCAACAGAACAACAATAAAAACAGAACAACATCAGCATTCAAATTATTGAGGTGATTTAGATAGTTGAGTACCACTATAAGGGTTTTTGGAAGAGAAGGGTTTAACAAAGAAAAATGAAAAAAGACATAAGACTATAGAACTTAACCCCAAAAGGGAATTTGAGAAAATACTGAAAAGCATCAATCTCTGAATCATAGTTAGAAATATAAATTGGGAAAGCGATTTTTGAAAGAGTGGGGGTGAATGAGACTGACAGAGAGAAAGAATGTGCTGGAAGACAAGGAAGAAAAAGTGAGGGGGGAGAGAGACAAAGAGATAAAGGGGGTTGTTACCTGTCCCTAATCTGTTGAAACAAATAAAGAAGTATGGTGAGTATGCTTGGGAGCAGATTACATTCAAAAATTAGACCAGCTGTTCTCAGGACTGGGAGCATAGGTGTAACCAGGATTTTTGTTAGGGGGGGAGGACTTTGTTGGGGGGCAGCAGAACCAATGTGATTGGTCAGTTAGTTAAATATTTTTATTGTTTTACTTGATCTAGGGGGGGCAGCTGCCCCCTCTGCCCCCCCGGCTACGCCCATGACTGGGAGAGCAGGCACCCCCAAACCGCAGTAGGATTTTCAGTGGGCATGAATGCAGGGTGTACACCCAGCTAGAAGTTTCAAGAGTCAATCATGCAGATTGCTCTTAATAATACATCAAATACAGGAGTCCAAAAACAATTATAACTTTAGGAAAACAAAAGTATATTAAAAATTGTCTGCTGTAAAAGAAGTTCTATTGGATTCAGATGGGTTGAAAGTGCCAGGGATGATTTCTGAAAATTGTTATAAAGGCTGTGTATAAGGTTTTGGTATACTTCATCAAAAAGTGGCAGAGTGATGCCTTCATAGTAATGTAGAGTTGGAAGGGACCCAAAGGGTCATGTAGTTCAAACCCTAATGTCCCATTTCCCTGACACCCAAATGCAAACAAGACATTGTTCTGCGGCATCCAAGTGCTATGACATTCACATCGATGTAAAAATTGAGGGGGTATAACTTCTTCAAAAGGAATATACCAAACAGGAAGGGAGGATGAGTAGCTTTATATGTAAAGGTGTACAGGTGAGAAGCAACTCATGACTTGGAGCATAGAAGGCAGATTGAGAGTACATAGGTAAAAATTGTAGGAGAGAGAAATAGTGACATTACTGTGGGTGTCTGCTGTAGAACTCAAGCCAGGCTAAAGACTTAGCTGATGCCTTCCTAGAGCTGGTTACCAAACATTCAAAAAGGAGAGATATAGTAGTCATGGGAGACTTCAAGTACCCCAATATATGTTGGAACTCAGACTCTGCCAAGAACATAAGATCCAACAAATTTCTCCATTGCCTTGCTGATAATTTCATTTCCCAGAAGGTGGAAGAAGCAACAAGGGAATTATCTCTCATGGACCTGGTCCTCATCAACAAGAAGGAACTGCTGGACAAAGTGGAAGTACTGGGAACCTTGGGAGGAAGTGATAATGTTCTCTTCAGTTTCATTATACAGAGGCAAGAGAAAACTGAGTCTAGTTGGGCATGCATTGGCAGATGGAGATCCAGCCTCTGCTTAAAAACCTCCAATGAAGGAGAGTCCACCTCCTCCTGAGGGAGTCCGTTCCACTGTCAAGCTACTCTTACTGTCAGAAAGTTCTTCATGGTGTTTAGTCGGAATCTCCTTTTTTGTAACTTGAGTAAGAGTTGTTCTTTCTCAACAGGTCCCTTTCAACTCCACAATTCTAGGTTTCTTTGATTAATCATAGCCGTGAGGGATGAGCACTGTTCCTGACAACCAGGCAACATTGCTGTTGGCTCTTGACCCCATAACAACTATGAAAGGGAAAGCTGGAGGTGGTGGGCCAAAATGGAGGCACTTTGGCAACAATACTATGCATTATAACTGCACAATTTGGTGTTTTCTGTTTTCAGATATACTTGCCATTAGGTCTTCACCTGTATTTGGTAGGATTGGAGTTGTGGACAGAAAGAGACTACATAACAATTGGTACTGAGAATCTTAGCGTGACTTTAGCTGCATTTTACCAATATGCCATCTCTGAGCTTCAGGGAAATGTGCATTTTGATCATTCAGGAATAATTACGTAAGACTCTACAGTTTCTTTCTTGAAATTGTCTGCCTTCTTTTTCAACAATATGAAAAGGCTAGATTATTATTACATTATCACATTATCATCATCATCATCATCATTATCATTATTATCATTATCCTAAAGAAGCCCAGAGTGGCAAATACACAAGTAATGAAACAAAACATTAAAAAATTCATTTGCATCTGTATCAGTTTATAGTAGGATCCCTTCCCTTGTCTTTGGTCTTAGCTTATTTATTCATGATTATTATTGTTCATTCATACTCCAGCTTCTTACAAAAGATACACAGGGAGGAAGCTCAAATTAGATTAAAAGAAGATTAAAATGTTCTGCTCATAAACTTGGGCAATATAGCTGCTCTGTAACTTTTGCAGTGTGTTATAACTATAACATGTACAGTAATATCTTCTGTTATGTTATAGGGCTAAAGGGTTTCCTGCTGGACTTTCTTGGGGGGACCGGTTTTGTCTTTACACTCTAGTTTCAGTGTCTGCTATTCATGTAGGTGATTATCAGTATCTTTATTTTTGTCTTTGTAATATATTCCTTAAATTAGTAGGCTGCCAGAGGGAGGGAGGTCAATAGGGGTTTGGCCACTAGTTCTCCAAACCTTCCTTTCCATTCCATTGCATTCCATTCGGGCCAAGCTACCTGTGACCTCAGGAAATTTGCTGCAGTTTTTTTTTTTTTTTTAAAAAAAGATGTAAATAACACAGCTTCCAGGGAAAGGAGATTTGGCTCAAATGTGGACTGTAGATTGAGGCAAGAGTGATAGTTCTATCACCATTCACCCCTTGCTCAAATATAATACTATTATTTAATTAACTTATTAGTTGCTTTACACAAATGTCTCATAACAATATAAGAATAGGCAGCTGGATCAGGCCAGTGGACCTGAGTACAGCAGCACCTTGCCCTCCTGCAGTTTCCAACTATTACTCAGAAGCATACTGCCTCTGACTGGAAGCAGAGCAGAGCCATCATGGCTACAACACATGGCAGTAATCCAGCCATGAGGTTAGCTGCACATAGATCGCTGAAGTGAGTTTATACCCATCCGGATAGAGCTGCAGCTGGGCCACCAGCTGAAACTAGTATAAGGCAATATGACCAGTGGCAAAGATTAATTACCCATTATCAAGCAGTGCACCTGATCCTTCAGGGTGAGTGCAACCCCATTGAAAACATCTTTACTGGACCTATGCTGAGTAGGCACTTGGTTACAGCCTTCAATGTCCATCCATCATTAGCAGCTGGATCTAACCTGGCCCAGTGCCATAGTTAGGAAAATGGAGGTGGCCTGCATGGGCAAGCACAGGGGCTTCTAATCAAGTGATGAGGCTGCAATGCCATGGGAAAGGCCCTGACTAGCTCCATCTGAGTGAAAGTGATGAGGAGGAAAAAGAGTCATTGATTGGGAGGATGGGACCATGTCTGGCATCAGACCTCGAGCATGGGTTGGGGTGGGTGAGTGTTTGGGAAGGGAGCAGCCTGGGCTCAGACCTTAGCTTGGGGTTAGGCCTGTGCTGGTACTACGGGTGGCATCATTGGGGACTGCTGTGTAGTTTGGAAAGGTGCACAGGAGGTGGTGGATGACTGAATTTGTGTCTTCTCTGTAAGACTTGAGGGGGTGCTGATGCGAAGGAGGGTGAAATCTGGTGGTTGTTGGTTTAGGAAGTGGGGTGAGAATGGGACAGGCAGGTCAGCAGGGGCTTTTGGTCTTACATCTCATGGCTGATCCTGCTGAGGGAGTGGAGGAAGCAGCTGCTCTTCTTCAGGAATCCATGTGAAATACTCAGTTTGGGACTGGGGGTGGAGTGGGCTGTTGAAAAAGAGGAAAGTGGCAAGGACAAAATGAATCCAGGTCTCGAAATGTATTCACGCATAACATGGGGGGGAGAGAAAAATTACTTCCTTTCAATAGCACAAATGCTGAAATCATATTCCAAAAAAATATAGTTGTAGGGTAGTACCCAATTTATATTTTTTTAAGCAGATGAAATATACTCAAGAGGTTGTAAATGAAGTATGTATTTATTGAAAGTGTTTGATATTCTGATTACCTCAGTTCCTTCTTTCCTTTTCCTCATTGTATGCAGACGTACAGAAATCCTAAAGTTGATGCTGAAACAATTGCGCATGTGTTGGGTCATTCTCTTGGCTTTGGCCATGATGACACACCCTTAAACAGAGCTCGGGGCTGTGACTGTAATTGCGCCAAGCCTGGCAGGTGTATAATGGCAGCAACCGGCAATCCGTGAGTAGTCCTTAATTGATTTCTTTCTTTCTTCCTAGTGTTTTTGTCTGGGTTTGGAAAGAAAAGCTGGTCACATTATATTTTTGCTCAGTTCATTTCTTGCCACTAAAGACATTCTACTCAGTTGTCCCTCTTAGAGACAAACTACAGATTACATTAAGTATCCCATTAGTGTTGTGTGCTTGGCTTTCGTTCCCCCATTGCAACCCTGATCTTAATTGCCCTTTCCCGCAGCTCCTGCTATTTAGTGAAGGTAAAAGTAAGCATGATGATGAAGCTGCTAATTACCGGTATGTGCTTCACGTAACTTGCAGACAGATCCACCTGAAAGTTATCTTGCAATCCCTCTTGAAATAAATGGGAGCTATGCTAGAGTACGTCATTCCCAATAATTTTGTGGAGAACAGAACAGTTTCTTGGTAGATTTCCCACTGGAAGAACCTTCCACAGTACACACACATTAAGCTCCTTTGTGGATTTTCTTTGGAGAAGATAAAAAAGATAGGAATTCTCGTTAATTATCAGATAGATGAAATAAAAAAAAATTATTTTTTTTACAAAGTATTGTTATGAGTTTGTGGGTTCTAGACACCCTAAGTCCCTGGGTCCAGTAGATGACAGAATTTAATTAAGGCTTGGGGTGTCAAAAGCTAAGCTAGTCTCCTGTGTGAGGTGATAGCTAGACCTTGTGTATTAAGATGTGTACCAGATACTTCCAAATCATCTGGAATCAGTGTATGTTAAAAGCTAATTAATAGAAGCGGCTCAGTCATGCTGGCCACATGACCCGGAAGCTGTCTGCAGACAAACACTGGCTCCCTCGGCCAGTAAAGCGAGATGAGCGCCGCAACCCCAGAGTCGTTCGCGACTGGACCTAGCGGTCAGGGGTCCCTTTACCTTTACCTTTAGTGTGGGGTAATGAGCCATTAGAACAAAGGAACCTGGTATGAGATGGCAGGTGAGTGGGGCTTACAGTGTATTCCTCATTGAGTAGCAGCATGGAGCAGTTATTTCCTGGCTTCCTTAGCCTAAGCATCTGGCTGTAACCTGTATTAAGGAATAAGTGGTTTTATGCATTTTCTCCTAGTGTGTTTCAATATTTTGAGGATTTGAAGTAATTTAACTATTTATTTCTGTTTCTATTGTTGTACAGCACCTTAGAAGAATTTGTACCCTGAAAAGCGAGATACAAATTAGTATAGTAAATATATTTAATAAATCATTTCATCATACTGGATAATAATTTCCTCTCTGTTACAGAACATGTTCAAGGCTGAGTAACTGCAGCAGGAAGGTATATTATGATGCAATAAGAAAACCAGGAAAAGAATGTCTTATTGACATACCTAGCAACCTAATTAGCACAAAGAAGTGTGGAAATGGTGTCGTTGAGGATGACGAAGAGTGTGACTGCGGCCACGATGAGGTTAGGCATTAAGACTGCTCTGAATGATGTGCACCGAAGAATTAATAAGGTGTGGATGTATATATTTTCACAGCTGTCGAATTGCTCTGGAGGACAATGACTGATTCTAACTTTTCAGTCTGCTCCGAAATCTTCTGTTCTGTATTCTTAGTAAATCAATGCTACAGTTGTATCATACTTAAATAAGTCCCACCGAACTTAACAGGACTTATTTAGACAAGCATAGCCTTATACTGTCTACTCAGATATAAGTCCTGTTATGTTAAATGAGACTTATTCCCCAAGGAAATGCATATAGGAATGCAGCCTAGATCATTTACTTTTCAGGACCAAATTACTTCACTAAAACTGCTAGTCTGAGGGCCTTTTCTCACACAGAGAGAACAAGAGTAGTGTGAGAATTGTTTTTCTATGGTGTAATCTCTTCCTGGTAGGGAGTATTATTAATTATTATTATTATTATATTTATTTATATTCAGAGATAAAATAGAACAAGCGAAAAACATAGAAAAGACAGTCATTAAAATGTAATTGGACACTAACAGAATTAAGATAGTATTAAAAGATCCATTAAAAACACAAAACACAGAAATAACTATAAAAAACATAACAACCCTTTCTCCTGCAGCAGTATGGGCAGGTCTAATAGTGTAGGTATTTCTCTTAGAATAGGTATATTTATTACATGAAAACATGCCAGTTAGGTATGAAAGAGCCAAGAAAATGGCTTTGAATACTCCACTCACACCCACCCACACTCCACAGCTGAATAGAAAAATGGCTCCCACTTCACTGATAAAGGGGCCTCAATTTTCAGGGTTTTTTTAGTCAAGGCATTTCCCCCTGAAAAACAATTACTGGGTGGGCATACACCCACTTTCTTTGGTTGATAGGCCAAGGAATAATGTGAATCATAATTAGGGAGATAGCAAGAAGTAGGAAAGCACAGGTTCCAGTTGCCCTTGCACCACATGTTCCTACAAGAGGCATTAAGTAAGTGGGTGGGTGTTATTAAGTACATTAAGACTCTGTACACACCATACCTTTAAAGCACACCTCACAAGAATCCTGGGAACTGTAGTTTACCCCTTACACAGCTACAATTTCCAGGATTCTTGATTGTGGGGTTATATATTCATATACAACTTAAGGTAACTTTAAAGAGAAACTCATTGCAGTGGCACCCTGTCCCTGAGAGGCGGAAGGTTTGAAATGCACAGGTATAGAGGACACTCATCATCCCCTCAAAGTTCTGTTTTGCAAATCTCACAAGACAACAACCATGAAAGAGCTGCTACGCTATGGCATTCAGTATATTTTTCTTCTTTTATCAGGAACTAGAAGAGGCAGGGATCCTGAATTTATTTCTGCGGCCAATTACAAAACTTTCAGGAGCCAAGTTACAGTCTCAGGTGAGTGGATAAAATATTAGTAGAATTACACTATTTCCTTTGTCAAATTTTGCTATGTGTCTTTGGGTCTCCCAGTAGTAGTAGGGTCTTTGGTTGTGTGATAAGGAATGCCAGCTGGCTAACACCACATAGCTAGAACAAAATAAAATAAAAAAATTCCTTCCAGTAGCACCTTAGAGACCACATAGCTAGGCCATTCAGTTTTACCCAGTATGAAAGCAAGTACAAGGAAGTTTGGCTGCCTTTTGAAGCATGTGATAACAAAAAGATGTTTTGTCCCAGCTGGATATTGAAGTGCTCTGCTTTATTAACATGTTTCCACATAAAGATCACCTGTTCTGTGGACCATACTAGCAGTCTGCAAAGTTTCATAATGGGATTTGTTCGTCATGGAAGCCTCACACGCGAAAATTCCCTTAGCAGTAAGAAAGCAGTCAACATGTTGAGTGACTAAGCCACTGCCAAGAAGTTCTACAGGACAGACCCCTGGAAGCTGTGAGGGAACTTTGGGGCTGCTTTGTGACTCTGCTAATGTTAACATAACAGATACAGAGCTGGACTTACACCAGCAGCCGACATCTTCACAGGAGAGGAGAAATGCATTGACTGGAAAAAAAAAATCACTTTCTTTTAAATATATTAGCCTTGCCTTTAATGACATTGTTTGGAAGATTAAAAGCATTGCACTTGCCTCAGAAGTTGCTTCACGCAGTTAATGAAAATTGTAGTAATGGCTTTACAATGAATGATAGTTTCTATATCTTGTAAAGGTTACGTTAATATATTTAAAAGAAAGTGATTTAGTCAGCCAATACATGTTTCAAATGTTTTGCAATATTTAGATTTATTTAAATTGATTCAGTGGTAGAAGCCAGACAGCAATATAAAAGAGTAAATGAAGTAAAGTGTTTTGTAACTCCCTTTTAGTTTTTTAGACAGTGGATGCAAAGCTCAGAGAACCAATATTTGTTTGCTGATGACCCACGGGCTAAAGTTATGTCGGTAAGTTTTTAGTAAAATATTATTAAAATTATGTCATTTCTTGTCACACATAATGCTTCACTGAATGTTTGCTACTATGTTAACTCATGTAATGTAAATGGCTTTTTGGAAAAAATGTTAAAACAGCTTGACAACGTTGATGTTGGGACTCCCTGTTGCTATCAGGCAAGCCTTGTTAAGAGAGCCATTCCAGCTGTGGTGGGGTGTCATCAGTACTGGAACTTGGATATCCCAGTACTTAATCCTGGCCCAACTGCCCTGGCTGCCAATTAGTTTCCAGCCCCAATTCAAAGTGCTGGTTTTGACCTTTAAACAGCTAAGGACCGCAAAACCTCAAGGACTACCTCTCCCCATATGAACAGACTCGAACCCTGAGATCATCCTCTGAGTCCCTTCTTCATGTGCCTCCTCCGAGAGAGGTCTGGAGGGTAGCAACATGAGAACAGGCCTTTTCTGCAGTGGTTCCCTGCTTGGGAGTGCTCTCCCCAAGGAGGTTCATCTGGTGCCTCCATTATACATCTTTAAGCACCACGCAAAAATGTTCCTCTTTGACCAGGCCTTTAGCTGATTAACATCTTATACCCCTTTTAAATATGTTTGTGGGAAGGGGTGGAGGGGGGAATATTGGTTAGTGTTTAATTTTTGCTTTTATATTATATACATATTTTGTGTTTTTTATATTGTATTTTTATGTTGTGAACTGCCCTGAGATCTATGAATGAAGGGTGGTATACAAATTTAATAAATAAAAGAAATGTTAACCCGATGATACATTTATTGCACCTCTGACCCATTTAGTCACATGCTGCTCTCCCCACTATTTCTTCCACTTCATCTGTTAGCTCTTACAGATTCCTCAGTGTAGCCTTTCTTGAATTTTGTAGTGTCGCTTGTAATATGTCAGCCCTCTAGTTTATGGCTGATTCTTTTAAATATCTGTAAAACTTCCTGGTTTTGTGACCTTCCTAAAGTTGGTTAATTGCACTGCCTACTCCTTCATTCAATGTTTAGATCAAGAAAGGTATCTGCGGTGTCTTGTTTCTATACCATGAAGCATTCGGGAACCAATATGTGTTGCTCTGATATTTGAAAGTAGATACTATGAGCCATACCACAACTCTTTCATTTTTTATAGGAAGAGGGTGAATCAGGGATCATCAATTCATTAACGGATAGCAGCTTTCCAGAATTCCAAGGGCCCAGTGTAAGTTGTAGATTCAATAATGTTATAATGCCAAGATATGGAATACAGTGGTAACTCGGGTTAAGTACGCTTCAGGTTAAGTACCCTTCAGGTTAAGAACTCCGCTAAGAACAGAAATCATGCTCTGGCGGCACAGCGGCAGCAGGAGGTCCCATTAGCTAAAGTGGTGCTTCAGGTTAAGTACGCTTCAGGTTAAGAACGGACCTCCGGAATGAATTAAGTACTTAACCCGAGGTACCACTGTATCAGGGACCCAGGTGGCGCTGTGGGTTAAACCACAGAGCCTAGGGCTTGCTGATCAGAAGGTCGGCGGTTCGAATCCCCGCGACGGGGTGAGCTCCCGTTGCTCGGTCCCTGCTCCTGCCAACCTAGCAGTTCAAAAGCACGTCAAAGTGCAAGTAGATAAATAGGTACCGCTCCGGCGGGAAGGTAAACGGCGCTGCTCTGGTTCGCTTTGTCATGCTGGCCACATGACCCGGAAGCTGTACACTGGCTCCCTCGGCCAGTAACACGAGATGAGTGCCGCAACCCCAGAGTCGTCCGCAACTGGACCTAATGGTCAGGGGTCCCTTTACCTTTACCACTGTATCTGTATTCCTTAAAACGTTTCCCTTTTCCTTACAAGTGCAATGGTGACCAAACATTTTACAATCTCTTGATTAAAATATGGTACGCCTGCTGGGAAGTCAGATAAAATTGCTTTTGGCCACAACCCCCCCGTTTCTTGACCTCATATAAGCAAAAAAAAAAAGGACAAGCCCTTGCCTCAAAAGGAACCTGCAGTTTAAGTTTAGACTGAGGATGGAGGACATCTGGTGGTCAAGGCAGCTTGGCAAATGTAAAAAAAGGAATTCACTCAATGGCATAGTTAGTCTAAAAGACTGCATTTAGATGGAAATTTTGGCCTTACATGGAAACTTTGGACTCTGAAGTAATCTTATTTTATTTGTTATATTGTGCTGTATTGTATTGTGTTTATCAGTATTTTTAGATTATGTGGAGTGTCTTATTTGAGTTGATATAGCAACCGAGGAATTTCGTTGTTCCCGCGAGGGGACAATGACAATAAAGATCTATTCTATTCTATTCTATTCTATTCTATTCTATTCTATTCTATTCTATTCTATTTAAAGTACAGTATTGAGAGATAATTCCTTCATTTGCAGGAATGCCAAAGGAATGGCTGTTGCCAAAAGGACTGTAAATTATCACCAGGCATTGAATGTCTTTATGGACTTTGCTGTGAGAGATGTAAGGTAATAGAAAAACAGCAGATTTCAAATAAATGTAATAACTAGGGAACTCCCCTTCCACGCCCACCTATGGCCAGCCCAATACATGTTTCTGCCCAAAGTGGAGCACTATATTTTTTTTTATCCCTGTCAGAGTAATGCTACATCATCATATAGCATTGTTCTTATGGCTTTGGGATGAAGGCATTTATGCCCACCCATCCCACCCCCAGCCAGTACTGGGTGCAGCCTTTTTTCTTTTATTCCCAAAGCCTTGTCAGAGGAATGCTATGCCAACATCTTGTGCTATATCCCAGTTCTTGTTCAAGAGCTGGCTGCACTCCATGCTCCGTACTCCCATCAGACCAGAAAAGCCCTGCTTGAGAAGAGGGGAGAAGATAGATAAAGCAGCCTGCTGCTTACCACCAGTTACTATATGCCTCCTCAAGAGCCAGCCTCTACCTTCTTAGGTCTCTCTTTTCCATTACTCTTTCTGAAGCATATAAGCCATCAATCATCAGGAGCCTAGAGTCTTGCAGCCTCTTTTCACCCACACCCATAGTCAACATCCAGCCATCCTGGCTGATGACTGGTTAGGCTACTCGTGAGCAAGCAAGCAGTCTAGTTGCAGCTTCTCTACATAGTGTCATTCTCAGGTATTGGGGGAGGGGGAAAGAAAATGGTGGCTATCACCTGTGGCCACTGTGAGGAACCCCATACCAGGATGTAGAATTTTGCCTTTCCTCAACTTGGTCCCCTGTCCCACGGAATTTATGAGAGGACTCGGCTCCCCTGTCATTGCCCCCCCCCCCATTTGTCTGAAATTTTATCCCTTTCAAGGAAAAAATTCAGTCATTTTTAGAAAACTCCTAAATGCCTGCCCCCCACATTTAGTCTGTACAGTACTTTGAATACATAGAGTACTTCCTAGCTGTCATCTTATTTTCCCACACAATGATCCTGAAGAGTAGAAAGCAATGGTGAATTGTCCCAGGCCACCTAGTGAATAAATGGCTGTTAAGCCATTAATTCCCATGTCACTATGCCCCATGAGCTCCAAGAGCAATTTATCACTAAAGCAAGAATTCACTTCAACTTTGTCTGATTTAATAAGATGGTCTTTGGCTGGGGTTCCCACAGAATTTTGCACACAGCATAATTCCCCTTGATACTTGGGCTTCCAGCAGATTGCAGAATGGGCTTGCAACAGCAGCCAAACCACCGGAAGCTGTACATTGACAGAACACCGTGCTTCAGCACCAGGGGACATGGGAGTATGTTTTTATTCTACGGTGAAAGAGGAAATATTGGAAGTCCAGTTTTGCCTCTTTGAGGCATTGCAGGAGCTTCACTGAGCTCAAGAAAAGCACTAAAAAATGAGACCAGAGGGTTCATTTACATGGTGCTTTGCGCTCAGACTCACCAAGGCAGATAGAAAATGACATTTATGGCAGGGAAGGAAGCACTTGACATTTTCCCCACCTGCAATTTCTTGTACTTTAAATTCCTCTGTTAGTTGTCCACCCATGCACACTGCAGGCGCATATATTTTCAATGCATTTCCAAGGACATGCATGAGTTTTAAACCTCATTTGGGGAGCTGCTTGGGGAAGCCAGTGTTATAGCAGAGAAATGGCAGATAAAGAAAGAATTTCATTCCCCCACCCCACCCCTGCCTGAGTTGCTTTGTCATTGTCAATGCAACCAACATTGGGACTTTAATTTGTGTAATTTAGCTCCACAAGTAATTTCAGTTTCTGAGGGGGAAACATGACATGCCTCTGTTGAAGAGTCAGAATGAGAAGCTTCAATTGTTGTTTCCAACAGTTGTTAGAAGAGGGAACAGTGTGCAGAGAAGCTGTTTCCGAGTGTGACCTTCCGGAGTACTGCAATGGGAGCTCTTCTGTTTGCCCGCCAGATGTCCATAAACAAGATGGAACGCCATGTAGCAACAGTAACAGCTGTTTTATGGGGAATTGCTTTGACCTCCACAAACACTGCACATCTCTTTTTGGCCAAGGCAAGATTAACCTTCGCTTCGGGAAAGAAAAGGAAAAATCTGCTTCATTCCTTAACACATGAGTGCCATCTGGGAAGAGGGAATCTTCTGCTACGTTGTGTGTGCTGAGTGATTTTTCTCTTTATCCTTTCCTTTGTGGATGTCAGACTCCAGGGTTGTCCCAAATTTACCCATGCTATTTGTTGGTATAATGAGGAGAGAGTTGAAATTCTTTAACCATTTGGTGGTGGGTGGAACAGAAACATTCTTTTAAAAGCCTCCATTGAGAAATTGCAGGCCACTTAATGATTAATGCAACTTTGTTGTTGGTTAATATTGGTGGCTGAAAGAAGTGGTGGTCTAAGAGGCTGATTTGAAGGAGCGGGGGGCCAAGCCCACTGAGTCCTTCAACAATATTAAAATAGTATTAAATAAGACTGAAACTGAATCCACAGTTATCTAAAAAAAACAAACCCCAACTCTATTAACAAATGCTGAAATGTGGAGGTGTGGGGTCTGCCGAATATTCTCCAGGGAAGAATTGAAAGTCTTCAACAGTTGAAGAGGAACTCAAAAAGTTTTGTTTTCCAAAAAATTGCAATAGAATCATTTCTTGAGAATTTTCAGTCCAGCTTGCTAACAAGTGTTGGTGAAGAAATTCAGCGGGCCAACTTTATGGATACTGAATTTCCAGCTCAGCCAAATTCACAGATTTCTGCTCATTATATGGTCCCAGGTGCAGAAACTCCAGATGATGTGTTACACACTCATGTGCAGGTTTGCAGCAAACATTTAAATAATGGTTAAGATGAACATTGAAAGTTGATAGAAGGAACAGTACAATAAAACATATCCTACAATTTCTATTTTCTCTGCTTCACAGGAGCATAATCATTCACGGTATGGTACATTGTTGTATCTACCTTTCAGTACTGCAGATAGGAGCACTGAGTTAGGTAAAGGTAAAGGGACCCCTGACCATTAGGTCCAGTCGCAGATGACTCTGGGGTTGCGGTGCTCATCTTGCTTAACTGGTTGAGGGAGCCGGCATACAGCTTCCGGGTCATGTGGCCAGCATGACTAAGCCGCTTCTAGCGAACCAGAGCAGCGCACGGAAACGCTGTTTACCTTCCTGCCAGAGTGGTACCTATTTATCTACTTGCACTTTGACGTGGTTTCAAACTGCTAGGTTGGCAGGAGCAGGGACCGAGCAACGGGAGCTCACCCCGTCGCGGGGATTCAAACCGCCGACCTTCTGATCGGCAAGCCCTAGGCTCTGTGGTTTAACCCACAGTGCCACCTGAGTTAATGCTTTCCTAAATTTTGGAATAGTCAACTTGATCAGATGATCATCAAGGAGAGCCCACCCTCTGTCTCTAAAAGTTGGAAAGATAGAAGCTACACTTAATATAATTTTGCAACTTGATATCTCAGATGCGTTGGCATACGTTTTCTTTGACTTTTGCGAGAATGGCATTTGGTTTAGTACTTTCTCATTTACTATCTTCTTCCTCTGGGTTGGTAAGGGTCAAGGCGGCCAGACCTTCAGGCATGAATAACAGTTTTACCCAGAAATTTAACTTATATATCCAGATCGAGACTCAATAGAAATTTGTCTAGTCTCTGATTGTAAAAGTATGTTGGGCACACATCTTGGAAGGCTGAGAACAGTTCTCAGAAATTTTGTTTGAACAGATTCTGGAGCCTCAAAACTGTTAAATGTACACACTTCTGCTCCAAATAACATTTGTGGCAAGATTTTAACATTGAACACTTAAATAGCCTCTTTTATGTGCCTTAATTTAGTTCTTGCCAGTCCTCATTTTTTGACTCCTTCCTCTTTCCCTCTCTGCAGGTGCAAAACAGGCCCCACTGAGTTGTTTCAAGAAAGTGAATATGCGAGGCGACCAGGCTGGCAACTGTGGCGAGGATGGACTAAAATACAGGAAATGTTATGAAGAGTAGGTTATACCTGTGGGCAGGTATCTTATTTTCTTAGATTATTCATTCTATTGCTCATAACAGTTCAAGACAAATTGCAGTAACAATAGGATGGGCCCAAATGTGTGTGTGTATCTCCCAAGTGTCAAAGGCCATGGTGAAGATGCTCATCGTCAGTGTATGGCAAAAACTGTATAATGAAGGTGCCAGATGCACCTGTGTGGAGAGGGAATGTTACAGCACAGTGGCGGCCATGGAGAATGCCCTCTTGCAGCCCTACTGTCAGGTTTCTGAAAGCAGTGGAACTATGAAAATGGTCCCTTTGGTATGTCCCTCTCCTGTTATTTTTGGGCTCATCCATGCTTATCTTTTCCCCTGCGCTTTCCTGGTTCATGTCCGAGGACTTTTTTTTTGTCCTGCCAATTTCCCCAAGAAAACCCGCTCTTTAATATTGAATTGGAACAGACAGCAATTTGAGTTTTCCATGGATTACTGTTTGCACCAATTCATAGAATCATAGAGTTGGAAGAGACCACAAGGGCCATCCAGTCCAATCCCCTGCCAAGCAGGAAACACCATCAGAGCATTCCTGACAGGTGGCTATCAAGCCTCTGCTTAAAGACCTCCAAAGAAGGAGACTCCACCACACTCCTTGGCAGCAAAGTCCACTGCCTAACAGCTCTTACTGTCAGGAAGTTCTTCCTAATGTTTAGGTGGAATCTTCTTTCTTGTAGTTTGAATCCATTGTTCCGTGTCCTCTTCTCAGGAGCAGCAGAAAACAACTTTTCTCCCTCCTAAATATGACATCCTTCTATATACAGGTATTTGAACATGGCTATCATATCACCCCTTAACCTTCTCTTCTCCAGGCTAAACATACCCAGCTCCCTAAGCCGTTCCTCATAAGGCATCGTTTCCAGGCCTTTGACCATTTTGGTTGCCCTCCTCTGGACACGTTCCAGCTTGTCAGTATCCTTCTTGAACTGTGGTGCCCAGAACTGGACACAGTATTCCAGGTGAGGTCTGACCAGAGTGGAATACATTGGTACTATTACTTTCCTTAATCTAGATGATATACTCCTATTGATGCAGCCCAGAATTGTATTGGCTTTTTTAGCTGCTGCATCACACTGTTGACTCATGTCAAGTTTGTGGTCTACCAAGACTCCTAGATCCTTTTCACATGTACTGCTCTCAAGCCAGGTGTCACCCATCCTGTATTTGTGCCTTTCATTTTTTTGCCCAAGTGCAGTACTTTACATTTCTCCCTGTTAAAATTCATCTTGTTTGCTTTGGCCCAATTCTCTAATCTGTTAAGGTCATTTTGAAGTGTGATCCTGTCCTCTGGGGTATTAGCCACCCATCCCAATTTGGTGTCATCTGCAAACTTGATCAGGATGCTCTCAAGCCCATCATCCAAGTCATTGATAAAGATGTTGAATACCAGTGGTAAAGAGTGGGTTTTCACAGGGGAAACGCTGGGTCAAAAAAGTGCTTGGATACAGACCTGGAAAGCCCAGTCCTGTGCCTAGAAATGTGGAGAAAAGTTAAGTGTGGATGAGCCCTTAAGTAAGTGTATTTTCCCTCACAGCCTTTTGCCTCTTCATTCTGTTATCTCCTCCTTATTGTAAACTACCTCATCTGGATTCTTGGGTGGCCAGAGCAGCTGACACTGAGAATGGAGGAGATATACTTTTAAAACACATCCAGTGTGTGGGATAACAAGCCTCACATAACCAACATGCTTATGTTGAATTAATGCATGAAGGGGTTAAGACCATAGAGTAAACTGTCCTGCCAGGCTTAGCTTACCTTGGCAGGAACTAGTTAATCAGACATATTGTTTTCTGCCAATCTACCTGAGAAGCTCAGTGTGAGAGGGAGTCAGACCTCATGACTCTCACAAGTCACTGTTGAGTTCCCATACCAATAATTTAGGAACTTTCACCAAGTAACTAAGCCAAGTTTTATTGCCTGTGCAACTTTTCTGACTTCTCCATGGAAAAGCACATGAACCTGACCTTGGAAGAGTTTGTAAGTAAATCATTTTTAACTTATTAAATGTGTGGACTTTTTCTATGGTAGGGGGAGTGGGAAACTTCGGAATGAACTCGGAAGGGCATTTTTTAAAGGTCTACACAGGGGTAGGCAAGGTTTATCTTGCCTGGGCTGGATTGGTCCCACAGAGATCCCTCCGCGGGCCGGATTGTACGTGCGCCTGTGATTTCCGGCGTCTGCGCATGTGCAGATGCGATTTCCGGTGCCGCCAAAGCAAGTCCCCGCGCTACGCTTGTTTAGCACAGTGCGTGAGCAGGCACCTCGGTTCGGGGGCAGCTCATGGGCTGGTCAAATGACCTCCGCGGGCCGCTTCCGGCCCATGGGCCTTAGGTTGCTGACCCCTGGTCTAACAGCCTATATTTCCACATTTGCTGCATATTTTGTTAATTTGAATCTCTGATGGGGTGTAGAGAGCCAGTGTGGTGTAGTGGTTAAGAGCAGTAGACTCGTAATCTGGTGAACCGGGTTCGCGTCTCTGCTCCTCCACATGCAGCTGCTGGGTGACCTTGGGCTAGTCACACTTCTCTGAAGTCTCTCAGCCCCACTCACCTCACAGAGTGTTTGTTGTAGGGGAGGAAGGGAAAGGAGAATGTGAGCCGCTTTGAGACTCCTTCGGATAGTGATAAAGCGGGATATCACATCCAAACTCTTCTTCTTCTTCTTCTTCTTCTTCTCCTCACCAAAAGTATTTGCCTCAAATTTGAATCTTAGCAGCCAGGAATTCTTCTTTTCTACCTTTATTTTTTATTCTGCTCCAACATAATGCACATTTAAAACATATTACTTGCCCCAAATAATTCTGCAAACTGTCATTAAGGGTCCTGGGAACTGTAGCTCTGTGAAGGGGAAACAAAGGTTCCCCTAATTCTTTTGAGGAAGTCACATACTTTAAATGTGCATTCATTGTGCTTTAAATGTCTGGTATGGATCTGCCCAAACATTTTTCCTTCCTCGCTTTTCTTTCAGAGATGTTCTTTGTGGAAGGCTCCAGTGCACTCATGTTAATAAAATTCCCAAAATGTTAACAGGACAAAGTATAGTTCAGACTCCAGTGGAGGGTACATTCTGCTGGGGTTTTGGCCAGCATGTTTATGATTTTGGAGCAGTGAGAGATGGAACAACCTGTGGAACTGACAAGGTAACTTTGGCTGGATCCCTTGTTTGGCAATTTGCTTTGCTAGGGAGTACAGTCTTCTCCGAATATGGTTTCCCAATTTTTATTTATTAATTGATTGATCTGGCAAGTCATTTGCTTGGCCTTTGGCGGCAGCAGTATCTACTTAGTAACGCTTAGTTAAGAGTGTGTACAGAGCAGCTTGCACAATTTGAGCAGTGAGCCCACTATGGAAGTGCAAGTCCCCACATTTTAGGCATGTATACATTCTTCTCTGTCAGACTTAGGTCAGGGAAAACCTGTTCTTCTTTGCTGATTGGCTACTGTTCATTTTACTCATCAGACCACTTTGCTGACTGGCTGGTCCTTAAGTCAATCAGGCAGCTTCCTCTCTGCTTCTCAGAGCAGTTATCAAAATATGAAAATGAACAGTCTAAAAGCAATTAAAAAAAAAAAGCACAGAACAAATGTTCAAGCAGTTGGCCATGCAAGGAGCTTTAAAAAAACCCCACACAAGTGGATAGGCCACCTGAAACAAGGTTGTGGGGCGATACTGGATCTGGAGACTTTATCTGTGTCATTACTGAAGGAAAGACTGGGGGAAGCACAGCTCTCTCTGCAGCAGGAGAACCCACACCTCCTGTTTGAAGGTCTGCTTGTGCACAGCCAGGAGTATTCACCAGGAGTCTTGTCTTCCAAACTGTCAGAATCCAAGCTTTTCAGCTGCCTGTGCACTATATAATTAACATATCATATACATCCCTTTCCAGATATGCATGAACAGATCTTGTGTTGACCGGGCCGTTTTGAATTATGACTGTGATTTTTCAAAATGTAGCAACCGAGGGGTAAGTATTAAAAAAAAGAAGAAAATATGCCATCCCTTGAGACCTGCTCAGGTTAATGTTGAACCCCCAATTGATCTGTGGAAAGAGGAGATAACCTCAGGGTTTGACATGATCACCCTTGGGTGTGATGCAGAACATGGGCTCCTTGCTGTGAAGCGCTTAGGTAGGTGGCTACAGTGATGGTGGGGAAAGGCATCAGACCATGGGTTAGAGCCCATTTTAAAGCCTATTGTGTTGTGATGAGGGTAACAAAGGAGCTGTTTTCAGTAAAGTTGCAGGCAGAGGTGTTGGTGGTAGAGGGGTTGTTGCATTCTGGAACCCAGGGCAGCAAGGGGGAGCCTGTAGCAACTTCCTATGAAGCATTTGGAGGAAGAACTGTGAGGGGAGATACTTTGTCAGGCAAGGTCTCCTTCCACCTGCCTTGCTCCACCCTCTAGTCTCTGCTTCTCAATTTGTATTGTATTATTTTATGTACTGTGGCTTCCTGTTGTTTTATTTATTATAGTTTAGAAATTATTGTAATTGTTGAGTGGATTTCTGTTTAACTTTTATATGTTGATATTATTATTTTATACTATTCTAATGACTGTTGAATGTTACTTTTTTGATGTAGTTACAGGTAGGTAGCCATGTTGGTCTGTCATAGTCAAAACAAAATTAAAAAAAAAATCCTTCCAGTAGCACCTTAGAGACCAACTAAGTTTGTTGTTGGTATGAGCTTTCGTGTGCATGTATCTGAAGAAGTGTGCATGCACACAAAAGCTCATACCAACAACAAACTTTGTTGGTCTCTAAGGTGCTACTGGAAGGAATTTTTTATTTTTATTTTTTTATATATGTAGGTTGCTTATTTTAAAGTTTTATTATCACATTTTGTATTGCATTAGATTGTTATAAGATGTACATTTTTTGTTTCTTCAGCTTGTAAACCGCCTTGAGTATTGTAAGATAGAAAGACGGTATACAAATTAAAAATGATGATGATGATGATTTGCAAAAAAACACTTTGACAAGAACATTCCTTTTACAACAGGTTTTGTTGTTGTTGTTGTTTGTTGTTTACATCTGCTGGCTTTGTCAGTGGCAAACCTGCACTTGCCATCTTTGTGGAAGTTCTTCTTTGAATGCAGTATTGGCCAAGTAGGTTATATGAGCCAGTTGCTGCTTGACACCCTTTATGTTTTCCAGGTGTGCAACAGCAAGAGAAACTGCCATTGTTCTTATGGATGGGCGCCTCCCTTCTGCTCCGGCAGAGGGTTCGGTGGGAGCATTGACAGTGGGCCGCCTCCGAGTAATGTGAGTAAGTATCCATTGGGTTGGGGACGCGGGTGGCGCTGCGGTCTAAACCACTGAGCCTCTTGGGCTTGTCGATCAGAAGGTTGGCGGTTCGAATCCCCGAAATGGGGTGAGCTCCCTTTGCTTGATCCCACTTCCTGCCAACCTAGCAGTTCGAAAGCACATCAAAGTGCAAGTAGATAAATAGGTACTGCTCCGGCGGGAAGGTAAACAGCATTTCCGTGCGCTGCTCTGGTTTCGCCAAAAGCTGCTTAGTCATGCTGGCCACATGACCCGGAAGCTGTACACCGGCTCCCTCAGCCAATAAAGCGAGATGAGCGCCGCAACCCCAGAGTTGCCTGCGACTGGACTTAACGGTCAGGGGTCCCTTTACCTTTACCTTTATCCATTGGGTTTGATACTTTGGCTCTTTGCTTTCAAGGGGCTTTGCTAGATCCAGTCACTAAAGGACATTCTTGCCTGTGCTTCAGCTATGGATCCCCCAGCCCTGCAGATTATTTCAGGACATGACAAAAGCTGGAAGTCGTGACTGCTTGCAGGTCTGAACATATAAAATACTTTGTTCTTTCTCATTTTTGCCTGCAGTGGCTACCAGTCTCATCATTGTGACGGGCACCCTGGCTGGGTTGCTTCTCCTTGCTCTGGGTTTTGTTGCCACACTTAAGAGAATGCAATTGGGGGCTTGGTAAGTAAATGTTTCCTTCATGATAAGGCTGACTGTGACAGTGTGGTTATATCTCAAGACAAGAAGAGACAGCTGTTCATTGTTTTGCTGCAACACTGGAACCATATTGAAGGGCTACTAACCTCTCTGTGGTTTTCATCAATAGGTTTTCTAGAGTGATCTGGAAAAGAATAGGATCAGGAGATACAGTAAGTACTGAAAGCTCTTTTCTGGGAGGTCCTAGTTCAAAAGACCTACAAATCCAGATTCTTATTCCTGACCACAGAGGAGGAAGTCTGTGAATGTCGATGATCCACTAAGATGTCAAATATTTCCTTTAGAACATTGATCTTAAGGTCAAATCTGTTCTCTTTCAGACATTCTATATCCGTTCCACTTACCAGACTTTAATCTTTGGAATAAAAAAAAGTCCTGATCCAGGTACCATAAAGTGTGGCTTCACTGGGCTTCCTGTACATCATCTTGCAGATTTATGCTTTCTTCATGATTGAAAAATAGTTAAAACCATTGTTTCACTATCATCACAATGAGATATATGGCCTTTAATGCTGCTCCCTTTAGACCCAAGTTACAGAAATATAATTTTAACCTACCATTAGGGATGCTTGCAAAATTTCTCTCATCCGGATTTCTTCCTGGATTTTGGAGCTGAGAATTAACTTACCAAAGTGGAACCAATGCACTCAGAATTCTCCATTGTTCAGTTTTTAATACCTTTCCCCCCAAATTAAGCACAGACACCATCTATGAACTCATGGTGGTCTGAATTTCTCTCTGCATTTTTGCTGGACTCCCTTGAAAACAGAGAAGCAATTTTAGCACACAAAGCAAACCCAAAAGGAGCAAAAAAGGGACAAAGCAAAACAAATCAGGCTAAACACATCTGGGTATCCCTAACTTAAACAGCTTTCCAACAGCTTAAGTCTGGCATGGATACTCTCTGGCCAAATAATTTCCCCTAGTGTAGTGCACAAACATTCAAAACACTGAAGAGCAAGGAAGGACACGTTTGTCTTAATTCCATCTGCAGACTGGCTTGCTCACATTCCAAACCACCTATGTGCTAGATCTTTAGTTCTTTTTAAACTGTCCAGTTTCTTCACGCCATCCTATAAGTCAGGGCAGTCCAACATGCGAAGGATGTCCAACATGTGAAGGCCAAGGATTTTTGGCATCCCTTGGCAACATTTGACACACAACCCCAACAGCCCTTGTGTTGCCTTCCCAAAACTGGGTAAGCAAGGTGCTGGGCTTTGGGAAGGAGGTGTGAGCATCTGACAGGATACTAGGGTCCTCCATTCACCTTCCCAAAGCCTAATAAGCTCTTTCCCAGCTTTGGGAAGAAGTGGGAGGGCTCTAGGACCCTGCCAGAGCCTTGCCCCAAAGCCTAGAGCCTCAATTAGCCATTTTTGGGAAGGCATCATGAGGGCTGGGGAAGGGCTCAAATTTTGGCCTTGTGCAACAAGGCAGTGTGCAGCCCATGGGATCTATGTCAAAGGCCTCTTGCAGCCCACTTGGTATGAAAAGTTGGACTGGCCTGCTGTAAGTCTCTCTCTCTCTCTCTCTCTCTCTCTCTCTCTCTCACACACACACACACACACACACACACACACACACACGTCTTTAGGGAAAGTCTCTGAACTCAGCAGCAGTCAACTGCTCTTTCAAATAGGAAACAAACATTTTTGTTTCCTGTAGAATGTTGCAGGGAGCAGCACTAAGCATCACATAGCAACATTTTTGCACCATCCTTAAAAGAGATTTTTAACTCAATAGCAGCCAGTTATTAGTGAGTCCCCTCACATCCCCTCACCCTCACATGTCTAATAGCAAGTACCCTCACACCTCAAACTTTTTACAACCTTTATGAGAGTTCTGTAAAAGTGGCAGAAATTCTCCACCCACCTTCTCTGGAAAATGCCCTATAAATTTACCTCATCACTGTCCCAGCTGAGACATTTTGTGAGCCAAATGGGATATAGTAACCTTCATTTCTTATCTTTTAGGGATCACAAGCAAGCCTCGGGTCAGAATGTAGCATGTCACTGAAAAGCCAAGAGTCGGAATTTGATATAACAACTGAAACTAAACTGTGCTCCTAGACAGAAGAAAATAACAGGTGCTCCCAAGAGAGATGTATTGTGTCTCATCAATTTCCTCAGTGTTGTTTGGACTGCTTGAAGCTTTTCTGTTGTTGAATCTTTCTGTTTTTTGCCTTCCCACACTTCAAATAAAATGAGCTCCCTCATTTGAACATTGCACATTATGTGCCATTTATGTGGTCTGTTCTGCATGTGTATACAGTATGTCAGGCATGAGCTGCCACAGTGACTTGGAGAAAACAACATGTTGCATTCTTTTGTTCCAAGGGATTTCTTTCAAAATAAATCCCCCCCCCAGCCTTCCGAATCTGGCTAAAGATGCCTGATTTACTTCCACAAACATCTAAAGAAGCAGGTTCTAAGCCACTGACCTTTAATGCCACAGGAAAAATATATGTGAACCTTTAAAACAGTGATGGCCAAACTTGGCCCTCCAGCTGTTTTGAGACTACAATTCCCATCATCCATGACCACTGGTCCTGTTAGCTAGGGATGATGGGAGTTGTAGTCCCAAAACAGCTGGAGGGCCAAGTTTGGCCATTGCTTTAAAGCCACCCAGTGTTTTTCTTACCTCTGAAGAAAAGGCACGAGCAATGCATCTGGTCCAATGTTGCAATCTCCTGGTTTTAAAATAGTACGTTGCTAGCATGGGGAAATACTCCAAGTGCACTCATCTATCCAGCCACCAGGTGTCACAGTTGCCTTATACAGTATTGACCATCTGAGAGCATTTTTCAGAGAAGGCAACATGGAGGCACGGCTGTATGTAATGAGCCCCCAATTTCCCCCAATTTCTATGTCCAGCTGTCCTTTGTCAACAACAAATGGTCGCTGTTTTTTGTGTTGAATATATGCTATATGGTAATTTAGGGACCTAAATAGGTCTCTAAAGCCATTTGCACATAACAAAATACGTATTTTATCAAAGTAATTGTTGAACTGAAATACAATTAAGAAGTTTATATTTTGGAAATGTACATCCAGTTCTTCTTCCTTTAATTTTTTGGGGGGCCTCCAAGAGAGTGGGGCCCTAAGACAGAGCTTGTTTAGTTTATACGTAAATCCGGCACTGGGTGTCCTCCAGTTCCAGCCCTCTAAGCCTCGCCGACTCTTCTTCGGGGCGGCGACTCCGGGGGGATTCCCCCGCTCTGGCCCCACCCCTGGGCGCCCACGTCACTGGGAGTTCCCACCCCCTTTGGCCGCGCGTCGCCCTTTGTCATCCGGGACCCCGGGGCTGCGGCGGGGCGCCATGGCCGAGAGCGGTAGCGGTGGCGGCAGCGCCCGGCTGTGTCGCCGCTGCTGGAAGCGCCACATCGTCCGGCAGCTGCAGCAGCGGGATCGGGCGCAGAAGGCGCGCTTCCTCGACCTGGTGCAGGCCTGTGAGTCGGCGGGGCGCAGCCGGAGGGAGGGCAGGGCAGCCCCTGCTGCGCGGCAGCGGACAGGGCCGGCGGCGGGGCCTTCTGCACGTGCCCAGAGGCAGTCTTGCCAGCCACTCCCCCTGCAGAAAGCGCTTCCGGGGAGCGGCGGCTGCGGAGGGAGCCAGGGGTCGCGGGGTGGGCGTGCAGGTTCGCCCCGCGGATCTCCGCAGGTACCCAGCCAGCTCCCGTGCTTAGGGACCAAGCCCCGGGAGGCGCGCGAGCATGTGCAGAGTGCAGCCTTGATTAAAGTCAGAGAAAGTTAAGTCCGAGAAAAGGCAGCAGGGAGAGGGGGCAGCGCCGATTGCACAGATGGTCATTTGCTGCCCAAACCCTTAATAATGCAGAGTTATTTTGCTGCCGGCAGGTTTTTTTGGGTGCGCGTGTGTGTTTTGTTCTGCTTTCCGTGAGCAGCAACCACCACCCAGAACGGTAAACGTCACATTTGTTGCGCTCTTCTTAACAAGCCAACGTTTTTATTGCACCCATACAGGAAGACAACGCCACCAATTGAGGCGTTTAAAAGGATGGGATGAATAAAGAAAAGGAGGGAGGGTGGCATTAAAAGAAAACATTTCTATACTTGCTGTGTTCTGCATTCTTCTCTTCCCCACCTCTTGTAACAGGGAATATCTTTTAGTTTTTATTTTAAGCAAGATCCAAAAGGGCCCCCCTCCAGGATCCTAGGATTTCTCATCATATTGCAGCGGATGCAACTCCTGAATCCTCTTTGGACCGCGCGCCATCTCCCCTTTCCCTCCAGATTGACACCTGCTTGCTGCCTGGGTTGACACTGACCATGATTTTTGGCACTGGAATGTTTCATTCCCCATTGGAGGGGGGTAGAAGTGGCATAACAAAGAAAGTTGGGCTTGACTCCATAGGATCTCGAGTCATATCCTTTATTAACAAGAAGCACGGAATCCCCTTTTTAATAGCAGCACAGTAATTTGCCATCCGTCTCAGTCACAGCTGCCACTAGGAAGAAATCACCTTGACGCTTTAGATTGAAGTGGTCACCCTCTGGATGCGAGCTTAATGTAAAAAGATTTTCCAAGTTCGTTTTGGGAACATGTGGATGGCTGAATGCATGCAAGACTTAACATCTATGCCTGCATTTGTCCTGGAAGACATTACTGTGTGCTTGGCAGCTTTTTTTAATTTTATTTTAAAAAATCAATATAGGTTTTTTTTGGGGGGGGGGGAACAAAACAAAACCCGGAACATTTCCCAGAACTAAACAGGCATTTTGGTTTTAAGTTGGTGCCTTGTTGTGGCCGGAGTTTCTGCAGAGTCATGGCGCGCGCGCACACACACACACACACACACACACACACAACAACAACAACACAGAGCTACTTTGCAGAAATCATATGTCTGCCTCAGAGGCTGCTCCATTGCAGCAAATGGCAACTCACCCTCAGACTCAGTCTAACCTAACCTAATATGTGATTGATTATGCAGGGTAGGGCTTACCTGTCCCACCCACCCCCCAATATGTTATTCAACTAGGCACCTCTTCTTGCATGCTAGCTTTCTGTCTGCAAGGATCCCCCCCCCAAATGTAGGAACATTCCACAAAGTATGGTCTCCCCTCACAGTCTGAAATGGTACAGCCCAGAGACAAGTTTGCCACCTCAGTGAGAACTAGGTGTTTGGCTGAACGACAATTTAATCCTGTCCGAGTGCAACACTTCCACTCACTTTGTCTCTCTCGTCAGTCGTTAGGAAAAAGAAATTGGGAAGGTGAACGGTAAAGAAGGGATTTTGATCTCTCCTTTTTAGCCCACTGTTTTCTTTCTTTCTTTCTTTCTTTCTTTCTTTCTTTCTTTCTTTCTTTCTTTCTTTCTTTCTTTCTTTCTAATAATATATTTTATTGATTTTATCATTTAAAAACAAACTTAACAAACATCATTAACAACATCAAATCTTTGTTTAGCCTGGGCCTCTCCATATCGGAGGCCCAGCAATTCTTTTTTACATAGCCTAATTTTTCCCTTTTTCCTGACATTCATTGTAATTCTCTATAACAGTTTTTTTCTTTTTTCTTTTTACAAAAAAAATAAATAAACCTTACAACCTCGTGTTTTTATTATGCATCGCATCTTATTTTCTTAACCTAAGCTTAACTACTAATGCTGCCTGTACCAAATCAAATAAACTTTTCCAAATAGTCTTTAAATTTCTTCCAATCTTCTTCAACGCTCTCTTCCTTCTGTTCTCGGATTCGTCCAGTCATTTCGGCCATTTCCACAAAGTCCAGTAATTTCATTCGCCAAGCCCACTGTTTGCTTTCAGTGATGGAAGTGTCCCTCAGTCACGGCTGCTGGATAAATAATTGCCAGAGAAATGAGGATTTGTACAGTTCAGAGAGCGGATGGTCTCATGGCTAAAGCATGGCTAAAGTAAGGTTACCAGATTTTTTTCAATGAATCCGGGGACACTTTTCCACTTCAATGGATTTTGTATGGGGACTGATTTGTAAATCCGGGGACTGTCCCCTGGAAACGAGGAGTCTGGTAACCTTAGGCTAAAGGATGTTGTTTGCAGCTGGCTCTGTGGGAGTAGCCAAGTTTGTGCTCCTGATTCATCCTAGTGTGACTCTTTTCGGTTCCTCTATTGAGGATTGGGGGGTGGGCGGTTGCAGAGCCCTGAGGACTAGCTTGTTGGCGCTTTATACATGGGAAGAGTTTGTCTGTAAGGCCAAGTCACCAGCAGCTGGGAAAGATTCTTTCGTGTTGCAGGTCTGTTCCACTGTGAACAGCTCTTCTGAATGTTTCTAGACCCCTGATCATTCTTGGTCACCCTCCTCAGCACATCTTCCAGCTTGTCAACATCCAGCCTGGAGAAGAAAAGGTTAAGGGGTGATATGATAGCCATGTTCAAATATATAAAAGGATGTCCTATAGAGGAGGGAGAAAGGTTGTTTTCTGCTGCTCCAGAGAAGCGGACACGGAGCAATGGATTCCAACTACAAGAAAGAAGATTCCACCTAAACATTAGAAAGAACTTCCTGACAGTAAGAGCTGTTTGATAGTGGAATTTGCTGCCAAGGAGTGTGGTGGAGTCTCCTTCTTTAAGCAGAGGCTTGACAGCCACCTGTCAGGAATGCTTTTATGGTGTTCCTGCTTGGCAGGGGGTTGGACTGGATGGCCCTTGGGGTCTCTTCCAACTCTAGGATTCTATGATTCTATGATCCTTCTTAAATTGGGGTGCCCAGAACTGGACACAGTATTCCAGCTGTGTTCTGACCAAGGCAGAATAGAGTGGAACTATTACTTCCCTTGATCTTTGACTTTTGTTGATTCAGCTTAGAATAGCATTTCTTCTTTTGCTGCTGCATCACACTGTTGGCTTGAGTTAAGCTTGTAGTCTACTAAGACCCCTCTATCCTTTTCACATGTACTACTGGCAAGCCAGGTGTTCCCCATCGTTTATTTGTGCATCTGGTTCCTCCTGCCTAAGTGCAGAACCTGACATTTGTCCCTATTGAAATTCATTTTGTTAGTTTGGGTCCAGCTCTTCAACCTGTTAAGAGCATCTTGAACCCTGATGCTGTCACCTGATTATCTACCTCTCCCAGTTTTTGTGTCATCTGCAAATTTGACTAGCATCCACTTAATTCATTCATGCAAGTCAATGAGTTTTTGTTGAGGGATGGGCTGCTGAATATTCCCACCAGACTGCTGTTTCTCAGCCCTACATGTTTGCTAATTAGCAAAGCAAAAACTGCAGGAAGCCTGTGATTAAGATCTTTTGGTTTCTATCCAGGCCTTGATTCTTGTTCTGGGTAATCCGCATGTTCAAAGGTCTCTGTTTTATCTACATCTATATAAAAGATGACGCAAGTGGAAAACCCCATCAATTACATTATCACTTCTTCAATTAGTGTACTGATTCAATCTTCACTTTCTCTCTTGTGTGATTAAAAAATAACATTCGCCATAGTAAATAGAGACCCTGTCTAACAAAGAAGGATTGTCACAAGGGGAATGACCCATTAATTCATTTCCTGGTGTGATTTAAAACCGTTTTATCCCCTGGTTTCGACATCGCTAAAGAAAGGAGAAGTGTCAGTTGGCATTTGTTTGACCTCGCTGCTCTGTGACCCCAAATGAGTGTATGTCCTACTAGCTGGAAGGACCCTCTCCTTCACCCATGTGATCCTGCCCATGTGCAAAGATCCCCAATAAAAGTAGCATTGCGAGACCTGTCCTGTCTGAAGCAATATTTTGCAATATTCTGCTCCCTCTCATCTGCTACAAACTGAAGAACTCAGTCCTGCCTGAAAGGCACCTTGCTCTCTCTCTTCATAGGCTTAGTACCGGTATGGTTTCTCCTGGGCTATCCTGCATCATTTAAAATATTGATGGTTGCAATTAAACTAAGGCAGGAAATGCCAGCTGTAGCTCTGTCAAAATTATCCCCCCTCCCCACTTACGAAAAGGGCAATGAGATCATCTTTGTTTTCCTCCTGCTAAAAGCATTGCTAATTTGTACTGTTTGCGGATTAGTAGACCAATGAAGGGAACATTCCTTTTAATCCTATATAATAATCTTGCTATGTCCCTGCCTTTCCGTGTGTCACGGAAGTGCGTTCTGCGCATGTCACACGGGGACGCAGGGATTGGAGGGGGCAGAGAGGGGGGCGGGACGACGCAGAGACACTTCCGGCCGGGCGCAACTGCGCTCCCGCCATTGCTGCCGCCCCGCCAACCCCGCTCCGCCCGCTGCTGGCGAGCTTCTCCCTTCCGCCTTCCGCCCCCTTCCCCTCCAGGATGGAGCAGCTCCTCCTGCTGCTCCGCCGAGGCGGCGTCGGGCTGGGCACGTCGGCGGAGGTAGCGCCGGCGGCGGAGGAGCCGGCCGGACCAGCGCCGGCCCGTTTTTAACGGAGGCTCCTGCCGCCGCCTGAAGGAGACCCCCGTCCGGCACGCGCCCTTCCCTGCGCGCTGCCCAGCCGGCGGGGGTCCGAGGCGAGGCGGCCTCCGCTGACGGGATGAGGGAGAGAGAGAGGCGGGCGGCAGGCTCCAGGGGAAGGAGGGCGGCGGGGTTAAAAACCAAAAGGAGGGTGGCCACCGCTCCCCCCATATAATTTCTAGCGCCCGTTTTTGTAACGGGCTTAATTTACTAGTAGTACTATTAATAGAAGTAATAGTACCACTGTATTCCGCTCTGGTCAGACCTCACCTGGAATACTGTGTCCCGTTCTGGGCACCACAGTTCAAGAAGGATACTGACAAGCTGGAACGTGTCCAGAGGAGGGCAACCAAAATGGTCAAAGGCCTGGAAACAATGCCTTATGAGGAACGGCTTAGGGAGCTGGGTATGTTTAGCCTGGAGAAGAGAAGGTTCAGGGGTGATATGATAGCCATGTTCAAATATATAAAAGGATGTCATATAGAGGAGGGAGAAAGGTTGTTTTCTGCTGCTCCAGAGAAGCGGACATGGAGCAATGGATTCAAACTACAAGAAAGAAGATTCCACCTCAACATTAGGAAGAACTTCCTGACAGTAAGAGCTGTTTGACAGTGGAATTTGCTGCCAAGGAGTGTGGTGGAGTCTCCTTCTTTGGAGGTCTTTAAGCAGAGGCTTGACAGCCACCTGTCAGGAATGCTTTGATGGTGTTTCCTGCTTGGCAGGGGGTTGGACTGGATGGCCCTTGGGGTCTCTTCCAACTCTAGGATTCTATGATTCTATGAGATATAGCTAAAGTCACTTGTCGTATTTTTTGCTGCAAGGCAGTTTCCCCCATTTGTCCTCCGTACAAGCATTCAATGCTCTGTGCGGCTTCGTAACCATGGCAACCGGCCCGAATTGGCAGGATCCGCTCAGCCCCCTCTGCTAGATTGGGGAGAGGTTTTTTTTATTCAGCGAGTGACTTTGTGTACCTCCTTGTCATCTGGGCTCTTTTTACGGCTTATGAAATTACAAAATGCAGCCCTAGGTTTCCGACAATAAAACCAGTTATAAGCTACACAAAACAACAGCAGGAGAGAAGGCCGTGTAGAATACAGAAGCATCGCAGAAGCATAAAACCAGCTTTAACAGCAAGGGGAGAATTTTTAAAAGCACCAGACAAATATGGCCATTGTTTAGTCTGGGAGAATAAAAAGTCCTTATTGCAAAAAAGGGGCACATGTTTCGTGGCAATTGCAGTAATGCGCAATTGGAAAGTGAAATACTGTCTCCAGTTATTATGGGTTGTAGCATTGATTCCATCCTTAGCTCATTGTTTTGGCTCCTTACATCTGTTGTTGTTGTTGTTGTTGTTGTTGTTGTTGTTTTAGCCTGTTCATCAATAAACAGCCTCCTGCTCTGGGCCTACAAAGTATTGACTGTTGGAGCTGGACTGATGTGAGGGTGGGGGTGAGCTGAAAAGGATATATTTGAATCTGATTTTTCTTTCTGGCTTAAAGGACTATGATGTTCGGATATGGTTACTGGCTTAAATGATTATATGTTTAAATTAGGAGTTAAATAGGGGGAAATTTAGCTAAAAATTCTGAGACCAGAGGGAGGTAGGGGGGGAAAAAGTACAAAGTTAGGAGTCTGAAATTAGGTTAAAGTAAGGGAATTGGATAAGATTATAGGAAAAGAGCAGAAGTACCAAGATGCTGAGGTTTGGAAAAAGGAGTGTTTTAAGCAAAATGATGTTTGTATTTTGTGATGTTTTAAAATTTAGGAGTAGGTAAACTGTTAGAGAGGCATGATAATGAATTCAACAGAGGGGGACTCGAGGAAGTCAACCGAAATATGAAATTGAGGAAAGAAGGAATACCTGGCTCACAGAATTGGGCCAGGCCTAAGCAACGATAATAAATAATGTTAGTGAGGTTAAATGTACGATGATTGTGACTACCTTTGTGAGAGAAGGGGATGAATGTTGCTTCCCACAGTGAGAGGGGGGAAGTATGAAAATTTAACTGTTATGGTATGTGCTTAAAATTGTAAAATCAATAAAAAAATTTGGGGGGAAAATACAAAGTAAGTAATTTTGCATTGTATGAAATAAGAACCTGCATTGCGGAGGGTTGGACTAGATGACCCTTGGGGTACATACAGTACCTATAATTCTATGATACTAAGAACTTAAGAGCAACCATGACTGTTAAAGGCTGAGCTGACATGAAGTCAGATATCTCTCTCTCTATATGAATTTTCTATTGTCCTAAATCAGCATAGATCTGATTTAGTGTGCTAATGAGACTTTAGTACAGAAGAGTCATGTCTTGATAATTCTACATTGATTTGAAATACAGTGGTGGAAAAAGTTTCCCATTTGGAAAAGGAATTGCGGGTTGGGGTAGGGGCGCTCAATAAAGTGCACTTGCAAATGTGTCTCCTCAGGAGTAAGTTCCATTGAGTTAAATCGGCTTACGTGCTGGTAAATGGATATAGGATTGCAGCTGTGGTGGGGTGTCAGTGTTATGTTTGAACAAATTCAAATTTGTACTTGCTTTATAAAAATTAGAATTCTTGCAGCTACTTTAAGCGTTTTCCTACATTAGATTTCAGGGGGGGGGGGGAAGAGGATTGAAAACTGTTAACACACCAGTTTTGCAATGCCTGAAGAGCTGTTCACACAATTATATTTGCTTCCTAGCAATAGGCACCTGGAAAAAGTTAATCATTTATTTGATTTAGATTTGACTGCTCTTTATGACCTGCTTTGTGTTCTATTCACCATGCAAAACTGTTAATTTATGAAACAATCAGGGCCGGATTTATGTTTGATGAGGCTCTAAGCTACTGAAGGTAATGGGGCCCTTTATATGTCCAGCTGTCCTTTGTCAACAACAAATGGTCGCTGTTTTTTGTGTTGAATATATGCATATGGTAATTATGGACCTCATAGGTATCTCAAGCCATTTGCACATGCAGAATGTAGGCACCCTATATATAGAAAGGAGCAAACCAGTGATATTTGAGGGAGCAGGCTAGCAGGCGGGGCCCATGACTTACATCATAGGAGCCTACACAACACAAAACACTCTTGCTGTATGTAGGTTTTATTTTATTTGTTTTTATTTTATATTTTGGAAATGTACATCCAGGTTTTTTTCCCTTTAAATTTTTGGGGGCCCCAAGAGAGTGGGGCCCTAAGGGATAGCTTGTTTAGCTTATACGTAAACCCAGCACTGGAAACAATGCATTTCTAAAATTAGAATATTTTTGGCAGAAAGAATATGATGGGAAAGTCTTCCGTCCCGCATCGCTGCAAGTGGTAGATGTGTTTCCGTGAATTCTCTAGGAATCTTATTATTTGGTCTTCCCTTTCATAGCATCCATCTTCTTTATTTTCTTGTAGATAACAAGCTCTTGGAAAAATCCAACCTGGAAAACTTCACTGCAAAGCTCCAAGCTAAATCTCTGGATAACTTGTGGGGATTCCATCCCAGGTATCAAAACCTCAGTTCTCCCCCTGTCTTTGTGTCAATATGTAGTTACAGGTAGGTAGCCGTGTTGGTCTGCCGTAGTCGAAACAAAATAAAAAATAAAAAAATTCCTTCCAGTAGCACCTTAGAGACCAACGAAGTTTGTTCTTGGTATGAGCTTTCGTGTGCACGAACACTTCTTCAGATCACACAAAAGCTCATACCAAGAACAAACTTCGTTGGTCTCTAAGGTGCTACTGGAAGGCATTTTTTTAATTTTGTTTTGACTATGGCAGACCAACACGGCTACCTACCTGTAACATGATGTACCAGTATCTGTGTCTGCTATGCAAAAATCACAATGTGGGGGAAACTGTGAAGCCAGCCAATGTCTCTACCTAACTCCATTTCAGACATTGTGAAATATCAGTATATCGGGATTCTTAGCTGGTGTTATAAGAAAAAACTGCTCCTTTTCCCTTATGGGGTACCCAAGAGCCCGTATAGAGTCCTTATGTAGGTTCTCTATTGGTAGGAGAAAATAACAGAGGCCAACCAGAAAATATTGAGAAGCAAAGCAGCTACTGGTAGTAAGCCTGATCTTTATTAAACTGTTGCAACAGGGTCCCCACTCATCACACACAGGAGGGAGGAGGAACCCAGAACAAGGGTGCGCAAGCCCTTATATAGACCAGGCATGTCCAACAGGTAGATCGTGATCTACTGGTAGATCACTGGATGTCTGTGGTAGATCACTGGTAGATCACTGGCTCCCCCCAAAGAAGCTCAGCCACTTTGGCTCCCCTAAAAAAACAGAAGTCACCAAACCCTTATATATAGTGAGAGGGTGGGGAGGGGTATTACTCAGAGGGGTGGAGGGAATGGGTGATGGGCTGATTTTGTTGTTCAGTCGTTCAGTCGTGTCCGACTCTTCATGACCCCATGGACCAGAGCACGCCAGGCACTCCTGTCTTCCACTGCCTCCCACAGTTTGGTCAGACTCATGTTAGTAGCTTCGAGAACACTGTCCAACCATCTCATCCTCTGTCGTCCCCTTCTCCTTGTGCCCTCCATCTTTCCCAACATCAGGGTCTTTTCCAGGGAGTCTTCTCTTCTCATGAGGTGGCCAAAGTACTGGAGCCTCAGCTTCAGGATCTGTCCTTCCAGTGAGCACGCAGGGCTGATTTCTTTAAGAATGGAGAGGTTTGATCTTCTTGCAGTCCATGGGACTCTCAAGAGTCTCCTCCAGCACCATAATTCAAAAGCATCAATTCTTCGGCGATCAGCCTTCTTGATGGTCCAGCTCTCACTTCGTACATTACTACTGGGAAGACCATAGTGTTTGGCTGATAGGTGTGGTAAACCTGTTGACAACTGTTAACGACTGCAATTGGTCTTGCAGGAAAAAGCAAGGGGTGAGATGGCTAAAAATGCAAAACTATAAAAGTACAAGCTATAAGGAACACCATTTCAGATAAAATCACAGCGGACTTTGCTACCAAACTCTGCCATTTTGTCCTTACCCACAACAACTTCAAATTACAAGCTATAAGGAACACCAATAACAAACTTAGTTGGTCTCTAAGGTGCTACTGCAGACTTCCCCCGCGGGCCGGATACGGCCTGCAGGACTTAATTATCCAGCCCCTGCCAACCCCCGCTGCCTGGTGCCGCCACCCGCTCTTACCAGCGCAGCGCGGCTGCCCACTTCCGGGTCGGCGGAGCACTGGAAATAGCTTGTGCGCACGCGCAAGCATCAATTTCCGGTGCACAGTGCATGCGCACAAGCTACTTCTGGCGCTCTGCCGACCCAGAAGTGCGCCGGAATTAGTGTTTGCGCATGCGCAAGCGTCCTTTCCAGTGCACTTCCAGGTTGGCGGAGGCCATGCGCATGCGCACAAGCTATTTCCAGCGCTCCGCCAACCTGGAAGTGCGCTGGAAATAGCGTGTGCGTACGCGTATGGGCGCACGCTCCCCTGCCCTCCGGCCTGCTGCGCGATCGGCACTGGAGGAACTGGCCCGAGGCCCGGTGAGTTTGCCGACCCCTATGGATTTTTTTTATTTTGTTTCGACCAATAACAAACTTAGTTGGTCTCCAAGGTGCTACTGTCAATATGTAGTTTAGGCTCCGGACAGTCCTGGCTTTAGTGGGTAGGAGTCAGGAGTTTCCTGTTGCTGTTCTGCTCTATTTTTTGTTGAAGTGATAATTTTCTTTTTCTTGCTTCCTGTGTAAGCCTTCTGGACACCCGCCCTGGGTGATGGTTGACAGGCTCACAGGCCTCTTCTCCGTTTCCCCTCATGATGACTGTGCAGGAATTTTACTCGGTTGTGGAAGTAAACACACAGGCAACTTGTCTTGGCACCGCACAAGTCCCAAAATAACTCAGAATAGCAGCGGGCCGTTTACAATGGGAGCTTTCCCCCCCATTAGCACAGGTCTTGCAAGGCTAATTCAGCTCTGCCTCCCTCCTGGGCAGAAGTTAAATAAAGGGCAAGGAAGAGCGGCTCTCCTGGCTGAAACTCTGCTGAGTCAGGGACCTTGGCAGTACCAGGGTTTCCTTGGGAGGGTGTGTGTTCAAATTCTGCTGGCTGCAGATTAGTATTAGCACATCTGAATTTCCTTCTCATGCACCCAGTCGGAGTGATAAGTAGGGCTGGGCGATATCTGGTTTTCAATATCTTGATATATCACTAGTGTTATGAGAATGGTAAGGTCTAAGATATAAAATAAATGTTCATAAATGTACCAGGCAAACGTATACATAAATATATAAACCACATGTCTGAAACAGTACAGGAAAACAGTCCTAAAGCCATTTTGACTCTTTCAGTGACCTCAAATATTCCTCTGCAGCAGGGTGATTTGATTTAAATCAAACTGATTTAAATCACTAGTCAGTAAGGCTCAGGGTGGATAAAAATCAACGATTTTTCAAAAAATAAATAAAAAAAATCCGATTTAAATTTTAAAAATCCGATTTTTTTGATTTAAAAAAAATCGTTGATTTTTATCCACCCTGAGCCTTACTGACTAGTGATTTAAATCGTGATTTAAATCAAATCCACCCTGCTCTGCAGTTTGGATGCAAATGGGAAAAGCCCCCCCCCCTTGTCTCTCTGCTCACAAATCCTGCCTTAAGGGCACATTTGTGTATGCATAGGGTGAGCCTGTGACCTGGACTCAGGAATTAAGTGCAGTCATACCGGTACCTCTTCTTGCGAACGCTTCAGTTTGCGTTTTTCAGGTCCGCTCTGGTTGCGGACTTTTTGGAGTGCGAACGGCACCCTGGAACGGATCGTGTTCACAACCAGAGGTACCACTGTAAAGGGTAAAGGGACCCCTGACCATTAGGTCCAGTCGTGTCCGTCTCTGGGATTGCGGCGCTCATCTCGCTTTACTGGCCGAGGGAGCCGGCGTACAGCTTCCAGGTCATGTGGCCAGCATGACTAAGCCACTTCTGGCGAACCAGAGCAGTGCACAGAAACGCCGTTTACCTGCCCGCCAGAGCGGTACCTATTTATCTACTTGCACTTTGACGTGCTTTCAAACTGCTAGGTGGGCAGGAGCTGGGACTGAACAATGGGAGCTCACCCCATTGCGGGGATTCGAACCGCCGACCTTCTGATCAGCAAGCCCTAGGCTCTGTGGTTTAACCCACAGCGCCACCTGGGTCCCTTAGAGGTACCACTGTATTTATCACAAAAGAATGGCCAGGCAAACCCATTAACAGGTTTCCTGCCAGACAGGTTTCCTGCCACACTTCTGTGATGTATGTGTGATTTTTTGGGGGTGGTGGTCTTGAGCTACAGGGTGGCAATTTCAAAAGTCTATATAAAGGCTTATGCACCCTTGTTCTGGGTTCCTCCTCCCTCCTGCATGTGGTGAGTGGGGACCCTGTTGCAACAGTTTAATAAAGATCAGGCTTACTACCGGTAGCTGCTTTGCTTCTCAATATTCTCTGGTTGGCCTCTGTTATTTTCTCCTACCAATAGAGAACCTACATAAGAACTCTATAGAGGCTCTTGGGTACCCCATAAGGGAAAAGGAGCAGTTTTTTCTTATAACACCAGCTAAGAATCCCGATATACTGATATTTCACAATGTCACATACGGGTACATCATGATTTGCGATATATTGCCAGGTCAAAAATCATGAAACTGATATCACGATATGGGCTGCAAACCAGTTTTCTACGATGTATCGCCTAGCTAGCCCAAACACACATCATGATTCACAATATATTGTCAGGTAAAAAAACTATGAAACCAATATCACTTCAAACCAGTTTTGGACGATATATCAATAGATCACCCAGCCCTAGTGATAAGCGTTTTTTCACTCTCTCAATTCACATAGCACTAAAAGAGCCACCTCAGTTAGGTTCAAGAATAGTTTCTGATCTCTTAACCCCATGCCCCCATTGCAGCCTGCAGGGGCTCCCGTGTCTGCGAGGCTTTTATTTCTTGGGGCACTCCAAAGAACAGAATACATAAGAACAGAAGAACAGTCCTGTATACCTGAAGGAGCCTCTCCACCCCCATCGTCCAACCCGGATACTGAGGTCCGGCTCCGAGGGCCTTCTGGCGGTTCCCTCCCTGCAAGAAGTGAAGTTACAGGCAACCAGGCAGAGGGTCTTCTCGGTAGTGACACCCACCCTGTGGAACGCCCTCCCATCAGATGTCAAGGAAATAGACATCTGTCTGACTTTTATAAGACATCTGAAGGCAGCCCTCTTTAGGGACGTTTTTAATATTTGATCAAAAGAAAGAAATCCCTTCCAGTAGCAACTTAGAGACCAACTAAGTTTGTTATTGGTATGATAGAGACCAACTTAGTTGGTCTCTAAGGTGCTACTGGAAGGAATTTTTTTATTTTGTTTCGACTATGGCAGACCAACACAGCTACCTACCTTTAATGTTTGATGTTTTATTGTGCTTTTAATATTTGGTTGGGAGCCACCCAGAGTGGCTGGGGAAACCCGGCCAGATGGGCGAGGTATAAATAAAACATTATTATTATTATTATTATATTATTATTATTATTATTATTATTATTATTATTATTATTAGAGTTTTCTGGATCTGGCCAGTGGCCCACCTAGTCCAGCATCCTTGCCTCACAGTGTCCAATCAGAAAGGGGGAACATGCAGGTTTCTCACACAAAGAAGAAGTATAGTGCTTGTAATATAATAATAATAATAATAATAATAATAATAATAATTTATTATTTGTACTCCGCCCATCTGGGTGGGTCTCCACAGCCACTCTGGGTGGCTTCCAGCAAACATTAAAATACATTAACACATCACAGATTAAAAACTTCCCTGAACAGGGCTGCCTTCAGGTATTTTCTAAATGCCATGTAGTTGTTGATCCCTTTGACCTCTGGTGGGAGGGCGTTCCACAGGGCGGGTGCCACTACCGAGAAGGCCCTCTGCCTGGTTCCCTGTAGCTTTGCTTCTCGCAGTGAGGGAACCGCCAGAAGGCCCTCAGCGCTGGATCTCAGTGTCCGGGCTGAACGGTGGGGGTGGAGACGCTCCTTCAGGTATACGGGACCAAGGCCGTTTAGGGCTTTAAAGGTCAGCACCAACACTTTGAATTGTGCTCGGAAACGTACTGGGAGCCAATGTAGTTCTCTCAGGACTGGTGTTATGTGGTCCCGGCGGCCACTCCCAGTCACCAGTCTAGCTGCCGCATTCTGGATTAATCGCAGTTTCCGGGTCACCTTCAAAGGTAGCCCCACGTAGAGCGCATTGCAGTAGTCCAAGCGGGAGATAACCAGAGCATGCACCACTCCTAGTGAGACAGTCCGCGGGCAGGTAGGGTCTCAGCCTGTGTACCAGATAGAGCTGGTAGACAGCCGCCCTGGACACAGAATTGACTTGCGCCTCCATGGACAGCTGTGAGTCCAAAATGACTCCCAGGCTGCGCACCTGGTCCTTCAGGGGCACAGTTACCCCATTCAGGACCAGGGAGTCCTCCACACCTGCCCGCCTCCTGTCCCCCAAAAACGGTACTTCTGTCTTGTCAGGATTCAGCCTCAATCTGTTAGCCGCCATCCATCCTCCAACCACCTCCAGACACTCACACGGGACCTGTATGAGAGGTAGAGCTGGGCATCATCCGCATACTGATGAACACCCAGCCCAAACCCCCTGATGATCTCTCCCAGCGGCTTCATATAGATATTAAAAAGCATGGGGGAGAGGACGGAACCCTGAGGCACCCCACAAGTGAGAGCCCAGGGGTCCGAACACTCATCCCCCACCACCACTTTCTGGACACGGCCCAGGAGGAAGGAGCGGAACCACTGTATAACAGTGCCCCCAGCTCCCAATGTTATGGGATGTTATGGTCAATGGTGTACATTTCTCTCATATCTCAGGTCTTACCACTGCTAGAAACTTTCCCTTTTTAAAAGGAAATCTGGGTGTCCGAGGTTTTGGGTTCATCTGGGGACGTGGAAGGGAGCAGTTTCCCCCCACCCAGGACACCCACACCCAATGTGTTTGTGTGTTTGTTTGTGTGATCACGGAGAAAGTGGATTAAGAGAAATCTCTCTCTTTTACAACGCTGGAACTGAATCAATTAAATTGATTGGCAACAGATTTTGCACAGACAAAGGGAAGCCTGTCTTCAGACAGCACAAAGCGGATGCACGGAATTCACTGGTTAGCGGCTTTGAATTAGAAACATAAAAGGCATTCTCCAGAAGTTGATTTTCCATGCCCAATATTAATTTCCATGTCTGCAAGAACTGTGGGGTTCACACAGACTGTGGTTGCACAGATTAATTCATGGAGCGCGGGCCTGGGAGCCTTGCTATCTAAACAAAGCCTCTATTTTTTAGGCAACATGCCTCTGAGTACCAGTTGCCAGGGAATATGATGGGGAGGGTTTGTTGTTTTCAGCCTTGCTTGCGGGCTTCTTCATGCGGTGCGTGGTTAAACTGTGGAACTCCCTGCCACAGGAGGCAGTGATGGCAACCAACATGGATGACTTTGAGGATAGGACAAATTCACAGAGGGCTGTTGACGACCGGTGGCTACTCTGATTTTCTCACCTGAATTTGCTTGTGTTTTTGCAGACCCATACAGGAGACCCCTGACTGTTTCTTGGGCGCAGGCTTGGGCTCTGCAGAAACGACGGAGAGCCTGAAGGGGATTCATGAGAGACATTTGGCGGAGCTGGAAAGCATCAATGGGGAGGTAAGCTGACCCAGGATTGGGCCTGGGGATCTGGGGGAGACACCTTTCCCACATCCAAGGAACAGGAGAGGCCAGGGAAATGGGACAGAAAGGGGTAAGCAGAATTATTCATTGGTCCAGAGTAAGGTGAATGTGATTTAAATCAAATTGATTTAAATCATGATTTAAATCACGATTTAAATCACTAGTGTCAGGGATGGGTCCATCCCCAAGGCAGGATCGGAAGGCACAGGCAGCTAGCAGAGTCAGGGAGAAAGCAGTGAAGAAGAGGAGACTAGGACCCCACTCACACCAGAAGCAGTGCTAAGGCTCTGGGATGCGGAGACAGCCCTTGGGTGGCAGGAAGCAGAGGAGGGGCGTGGGGATGTTGCCCAAGCCTTAGAGCAGCCGGAAGGTGGGGGACAGGAAATGGAGGTGGAGCAGGGGGAGCAGGGGACATGGGAGGCTGCAAGAGCCCCAGAGCCGCCCAGCGGTCAGGATGGGAGTATGGGGGAAGCGAGTAGCACCACCCCGCTCAGGTCCAGGGGGAGGAAGCGGAAGGAAGGGAGGCGTCGCTTTGGTTTCCCGAAGCTCCTACCGTATGTTGGGGGCGGAGTCGCCAGCCGGCACTCCAGGTATCTGACTCAGACGAGGCGGATGATGAAGTCTGAACGCTTGCATGTTTGATGCTGTAAATAAAGCTACTAGTTTAGCAAAAAGAACGTGTGTGGATGCTTACTCTTGAGAAGACATCACACACCCCTCACAACTAGTCAGTGATTTTTTTATTTTTTTTTACAAAAAGACTCATTCTTGCTGGTATAATCTTAATATTTACAACCAGATGAAGGTTTCATTTTTGGAATAATAAATTTTCAGAGCAGTTTTTACAGTTATATCAAAAATTATATATAGGGTGCCGACATTCTGCATGGACTGCTGGCATGGCAAACATGTGCAAATGGCTTTAGATACCTATTAGGTCCCTAAATTACCGTAAATATTCAGCACAAAAAACAGCGGCAATTTGTTGCTGACAAAGGACAGCTGGACATATAAAGGGCCCCATTACCTTTGGTAGCTTAGGGCAGGCACCCCCAGACTCGGGCCTCCAGATGTTCTGGGACTACAACTCCCATCATCCCTAGCTAGCAGGACCAGTGGTCAGGGATGATGGGAATTGTAGTCCCAAAACGTCTGGAGGGCCGAAGGTTGGGGATGCCTGGCTTAGGGCCTCATCAAACCTAAATCCAGCCCTGCCATCACCGATCTCAGCTTCTTGTTTGCCCCAATGCCTTCACTTTTTCCAGGACGTCTTCCCTCCAAGGCACGATCCAGTCTTTCATTGAAGGATAAGCTGGCAGTCCAACTGAGCCGGGGACCCCTCTCTCTTCTTTTTCAGCTTGCCTACAGCATCTATGAATGGAACTTGCAGCTCCAAGCGAAAGATGCCGAACTGGAGGAGCAGAGGGACAGGTAACGTCCCTCCGTCCGGCTGCTTCTACAGCGCAACGCCTCTTCTCAATTCTTTTTTCAGTGGGGGCAATGGTGGGAGAAGTTCTACCCTTCAGTTCTAGGACGGACATAATCCTTTAGGAGCCAGGGGGGGACGCGGGTGGCGCTGTGGGTTAAACCACAGAGCCTAGGGCTTGACGATCAGAAGGTCGGCGGTTCGAATCCCCGCCCCGGGGTGAGCTCCCGTTGTTCAGTCCCTGCTCCTGCCCGCCTAGTAGTTCGAAAGCACATCAAAGTGCAAGTAGATAAATAGGTACCGCTCCAGCGGGAAGGTAAACGGCGTTTCTATGCGCTGCTCTGGTTCGCCAGAAGCAGGGGCAGAGGAAGCCTCCTCGCTACCCGGGGTGGCGAACGGAGGCTTCCCCCTGGGGGCGGGGCGTTGTGACGTTACGTCGCAACGGAGTGCGCATGCGTGAAATTCCGCACGTGCGCACTCCGTCGCCGGGCCGCTGCTGCTGCTCCCGTGGCAGCCTTCTGAGCCTCCGCGCGAAAAGCAGCAGCGGCGGGGCAGTCCCACAATTGTGTGCTCCAGCGCCGGCAGGCGGGCCCCGGGCGGGCCGCAGGGCAGAGCGTCCTCACTCCGTGGCTTACTCAGGGCCCATGGGCGGGGCAGGGCGGGGCTGGCCCAAGTGTCACCCCCCCTCCCCTGGAACCCGGGACGGACCGCCCCCCACCCTCCTTGCAACGCCACTGGCCAGAAGCGGCTTAGTCCTGCTGGCCACATGACCTGGAAGCTGTACGCCGGCTCCCTCGGCCAATAAAGCGAGATGAGCGCCGCAACCCCAGAGTCGGTCACGACTGGACCTAATGGTCAGGGGTCCCTTTACCTTTACCTTTATAGCTGTACAAGACTGGGTGACGACTGCGATTTACCAGGGGTGGCAACTTGAAATAAATATTTTTTTGGGGGGAGGCCCCGCCCTGTATAATAGTTCACAAGATGTGGCGCACACAGACCATTTGAATGGCAATGCCCATCAATTTTGGGGGGCCTGCCCCCTCCAATATTTTATTGGGGGGGGTGAGATCCATACAATTTGAATTCTGAATAGCAGTGAAAAATAATTCAGATATTTAGTGTAGTTTAAAGGGACAAGGAGAGACAGGGAAGCCACGGAGGGATGGAGGAGAAGCGCTTATCTTTTGGGAAGGAGGTGATTATTAATTCTATGTATCATAGTTCGGGGGGGGGGGATCTTAAATAAAATGTAATAAATAGATAGATAGTTAGACAGAAGTTGGCTCCGATGCGAGTTACCCTAGCAGGCGGCTTGAGATCAGTCTTGTGTCGGGGAGCTTAACTTGTGCTGCCAATCCAACTTGTTACCAATCCAACTTGGTGCCCTCCGGGTGTTGTTCAAAGATTCAGGACACCTAAAAGGAAGTCCTTCTTCATGCAGCGCATAGTTAAACTGTGGAACTCCCTGACACAGGAGGCAGTGAGGGCCACCAACCTGTATTGGTGGATTAGAGGAGGTGAGGGGTATCAATGTCTTCTAGCCATGATGGCTATGCTTTACCCCTCACACAGTGCTTTCTTCTGGGGGCTGGGGGGGGGCTCCCCACTAATTTTGTTTATGGCATTCAGAACATAGCTGTCAACTTTCGGATTTGGAAATAAGGGATGCCGCGAGGGCGGTGCAATGGCACCAAATAGCCTCGCCACCCTGCGCTCCAGAGGCTGCGCGCGAACGGGTGAGCGAAAGAGCGAGCGCATAGACGGCAGGCAGGCTGTGTGTCTGGTTGGGCGTGAGGGTCTGGCTGCACAAGGCATGCAAGCTCCGCCCCCAGTCGGTCTCAGACTCCTTATTGGCAGCCGAGCAACGCAGCTGAGGAGCCTCCCTGGCTGGCAGGGAGGGAGAGGAGCTGCTTCCTTTGAAATCTGGGAAATTTAAGGGATATCAACAATCCGGGATAGCAGCGGGAAATGGCATTGGAATAAGGGAGGGTTGACAGCAAAAAAAAAGGGAGGGTTGACAGCTATGCTCAGTCATTGGGTAAATATATCCATTCTAGCCCACCCAGACAAAACACAATGATGATTTAATTTTGAAAAGGTAAGGAGACTCAGTTTCCCCAAATTCCTGCTCAAAAAAACCTCTACCTGCCTCCACAGTTGATGGCAGCAGTGCTTGCTGGAAATCACAGGAGGGGGGAGTTGCTCTTGTGTTCGAATCCTGCTTGCGGGTTTCCCATTATGGGCATCTGGTTGCCCCCTGTGAGAACCGGATGCTGGGCTGGAGGGCCCACTGGCCTCATCCAGCAGGTTCTTCCGATGTCCTGCCTTCACCCTTTGCTTTGGTCTGCTCCAGGCTGGCCGGCCTGAGCGGGCACGTCTCTGATCTGGAGGCCGAGCGCCGGCTGCTGCGGGAGCAGGTGGAGGAGCTGAGCCGCAGGACCGCGGCCATGAAGGACGCCTACGGCTCTCTGCACCAGCGCTACCGGCAGCAGGACGGGGAGTTCCGCCGGGCGGCCGAGAGAGGCCTGGAGCTGCTCAGGTGCTTCATGCAGAAGAAAGCAGAGGCTGCCGAACACAGAAACAAGGCCCTCGAGAGGTGGGCGAAACGGGGAGGGCGGTTAGGGGGTGTGGGGCAGCAGCGGTTCAGATCCGGAGAGTCTGGAAGGGTGGGAGAGGAGTGTGGGCTGAAGTGCCCCCTGCTGGCTGAATGAATGAATGACCCTTTATTTGCGTCAGCCGTCGGCCGTAGCAATAAAACGGCAATACGATATTCAAAGAATAGAGAGAGAAAGTCAATTATATAAAATACATTTTAGGGTTTTGAATCAATAGTAGTAGTAATAATAATAATAATAATAATAATAATAATAATTTATTGTTTGTACCCCGCCCATCTGGCTGGGTCACCCCAGCCACTCTTGGTGGCCTCCAACAGATATTAAACTACATTAAAATATCACAGGTTAAAAACTTCCCTAAACAGGGCTGTCTTGAGGTATTTTCTGAATGTCAGATAGTTGTTTATATTTTTGACCTCTGCTGGGAGGGTGTTCCACAGGATGGGCGCCACCACCGAGAAGGCCTTCTGCCTGGTTCCCTGTAACTTGGCTTCTCGCAGTGAGGGAACCGCCAGAAGGCCCTCGGCGCTGGATCTCAGTGTCCGGGCTGAACGGTGGGGGTGGAGACGCTCCTTCAGGTATACAGGACCGAGGCCGTTTAGGGCTTTAAAGGTCAGCACCAACACTTTGAATTGTGCTCGGAAACGTACTGGGAGCCAATGTAGATCTCTCAGGACCGGTGTTATGTGGTCCCGGCGGCCGCTCCCAGTCACCAGTCTAGCCGCCGCATTCTGGATTAATTGCAGTTTCCGGGTCACCTTCAAAGGTAGCCCCATAATCAAACGGTGGATCTTGTTCCGATTGCCCCAGCTAAAAACCTTGCCACCTTTGCTGTGTCCTGCTCATATTAACTGATATGCATGAAATTTCATATATAGCTATATAATCCCTAGTGTAGTAAGATAAGACCTTTGGAGCAGGCATTTTCAAAAGAAAAAAGTTTTTTATGAACCACCCTAGTAGGGCAGTAATTCTTCCTTGATAATTTGTCACCCCCTCTATGATGGAACCTGGGGCGACCTGCCCCCTCCCCCCCTTCCTATGCCCCTGACGACTGTATGTGGCTTTATTTGTACATATGTACAACCTGAGCACAGGAGGGAGGGGCTCACAGCATTAACAGGGCCGGATTTAGGTTTGATGAGGCCTTAAGCTACTGAAGGTAAGGGGTCCCTTTATATGTCCAGCTGTTCTTTGTCAACAACAAATGGTCACTGTTTTAGGTGTGGAATATATGCTATATGGTAATTTATGGACCTGCTAGGTATCTCAAGCTCTGTCTCCCAAAGGGACCTGGAAAATCTAGCAAGCAGGACAGATGGGAGGAGAATGTCTTGCACCCCCCCCCCCTGATGTCCTTCCTCTCCTTGCAGGGCAAAGCAAGACCGGCTGGCCAAGGAGCTGAAGAAGGCAGCGAGGACCCCGGTTGGCATTAAGGTGTAAGTCATGCTTGTGGGTCCTCAAAGATCTCCGGGTAATAAGAATAAGGATGATAATAATAATAATAATAATAATGAATTAATTTTATTATTTAGACCCTGCCCAACTGTCTGGGTTTCCGCAGCCACTTTGGGCAACTCCCAACAGAACATTAATAATAATAATAATAATAATAATAATAATAATGTGACAAAACATCAAACATTAAACCCTAAACAGGGCTGCCTTCAGATGTCTTCTAAAAAGTCAGATAGTTGTTTATTTCCTTGACATCTGATGGGAGGGTGTTCCACAGGGCGGGCGCCACCACTGAGAAGGCCCTCTGCCTGGTTGAAAGGTGGAATATATATCTATATATCTCTCTATATCATCTATCTATCTATCTATCTATCTATCTATCTATCTATCTATCTATCTAATCTATCTATCTATATCTATATCTATCTATCTATCTATCATCTATCTATCTATCTATCTATCTATCTATCTATCTATCTATCTATCTATCTATCTATCTATCGTCTATCATCTGTCTAGCCTCATCTTCCCTGCCCCCCCTCTCCTCTTGGTTGAGCTGAAACAAATTGCTTTTTAGATGTTTTCTAAAAAGTCAGATAGTTGTTTATTTCATTGACATCTGATGGGAGGGCATTCCGCAGGGTGGGCGCCACCACCGAGAAGGCCCTCTGCCAGGTTGAAAGGTGGAATATATACCAGGTATCTCTCTATATCATCTCTATCTATCTATCTATCTATCTATCTATCTATCTATCATCTGTATATCATCTATCTAGTCTCATCTTCCCTGCCCCCCTCTCCTCTTGGTTGAGCTGAAACAAATGGCTGGGCTGTCCACCGAAATGTTTGTATATATACCAGATTCTCCTGGTGACGATGCAGAGGGAGCTGCAAAGAGCCTGAGTTAATTGGTACGTTGATCATTGTGTCCCCAGGGCTGCTGGCTAATTAAATACCCAGGGGGGAGGGAGGGAGCAAGACATGTGCAATATTGGCCTCATGCTCCTCATGCTGTGCGCAACACCTTTCCGCCAAGACCTAAAATGCTCCGAGGCTGCTAAATGGCAGTTCACTGTCTCCGCAAGACAGCCGGTTTGTCAATTTCCCTCCGGGGGGCCTCTGGGATGAAGAGACCTTTTTCCTGTCATTAGGAAGGCTGGGGGAATTTGCTCTGGCTTGATCTGCACCTCCCAGATTACGTGTGCAGATCTGGAACTTAAACAATATATATTATATTTTATTAGAAATACTTCTCTAAGTAAAGGGGGGAAAGGAAACAAAAAGTACATAAACATTGTCTATTATGAAAGTATATAAGTGAAATTACGCGGGTGGCGCTGTGGTCTAAACCACAGAGCCTAGGGCTTGCCGATCGGAAGGTCGGCGATTCGAATCCCCGCGACGGGGTGAGCTCCCGTTGTTCTGTCCCAGCTCCTGCCCACCTAGCAGTTCGAAAGCACGTCAAAGTGCAAGTACAGATAAATAGGTACCGCTCCGGCGGGAAGCTAAACGGCATTTTCGTGTGCTGCTCTGGTTCGCCAGAAGCGGCTTAGTCATGCTAGCCACATGACCCAGAAGCTGTCTGCGGACAAACGCCGGCTCCCTCGGCCTATAGAGCGAGATGAGCGCCACAACCCCAGAGTCAGCCACGACAGGACCTAACGGTCAGGGGTCCCTTTACCCTTACCTATAAGTGAAATTATTATTATTCCAATACATAGACATTTATTTGCAAGCTGCCATATGCAAATATGTGTGTGTGTGTGTGTGTTTGTACACACACCCACACACACCCCATATATAAACCGTATTTTTCTGTGTATAACACGCCCCCCATGTATAAGACGCCCCCTATTTTGGGGGACTCCAAATGAAGAAAATGGGGGAAATTGCTCCATGTATAAGACGACCCCCCCTTTCCTTAACATAATTTTTAAAGAAAAAAAACCTAGTCTTATACACGGAAAAGTACGGTACAGTGGGCTACAAGCGCTTCGGGTTACGTGTTTTCAGGTTGCGGACCGTGGGAAACCCAGAAGTACCAGAAAGAGTTACTTCCGGGTTTCGCCGCTCATGCATGCGCAGAAGTGCTAAATCACATCACGCTCGTGCGCAGACGAGGCGCTGCAGGTTACGAACACTGCAGGTTGCGGACGTGCCTCCGTCACAGATTACGTCCGCAACCCAAGGTTTCACTGTATATATTTTTATATTTATAAATGCAATGCAAATGTCATTATATTTCCAGATTTGGAACTTGGTTATCCACCAGCTGATACACTTCCTGAATGCACTGACACAATTTTTTAACCCTTTAAATAATAATAATAATAATAATAATAATAATAATAATAATAATAATTGAGAACCACTGTGTCGGACTAGGATCTGAGAGACCCAGGTTCAAATCCCCACTCTGCCACCGGGTGGCCTTGGGCCAGTCGCTGCCTCTCTTAAGAGAGCCAGTGTGGTGTAGTGGTTAAGAGCGGTGGACTTGTAATCTGGTGAACCGGGTTCGATTCCCTGCTCCTCCACATGCAGCTGCTGGGTGACCTTGGGCTAGTCCCACTTCTCTGAAGTCTCTCCGCCCCACTCACCTCACAGAGTGTTTGTTGTGGGGGAGGAAGGGAAAGGAGGATGTGAGCCGCTTTGAGACTCCTTCAGGTAGGGATAAAGCGGGATAGCAAATCCAAACTCTTCTTCTCAGCCTAACCTACGTTACAGGGTTGTTGTGCTCTTGGGGGAATTAAATAGGGAGAACCGTGTACTCCTCCTTGAGGCCCTTGGAGAAAGAAGGTGATCTATAAATGCAATAAGTACATTAAAATATTGTAGAGGATCTTTCTCTTGCGCTCCCTAATTTTCTGCACATTTCCTGTTCGTCAGAGAGCCAGAAGATGGGAAGGCTGATGAGCAAAAGATGCCCCACAGAGATGCCCAGGAGGAGTCTGGAGAAAAGATGTGGAAAAGGCCCTTTCGGTGAGGCATTAACTGTAGTGCTCATTATTGCTCAGTATTGCTATTATTAGTGGCTACAGGTCGAAACAAAATAAAAAATAAAAACATTCCTTCTAGTAGCACCTTAGAGACCAAATAAGTTTGTAATTGGTATGAGCTTTCGTGTGCATGCCTGAATTCTGTTGGTGGGTTTGTGTTGCATGCATTTGTTGTTGTTTAATTGTTTAGTCGTGTCCGACTCTTCGTGACCCCATGGACCAGAGCACACCAGGCACTCCTGTCTTCCACTGCCTCCCGCAGTTTGGTCAGACTCATGTTGGTGGCTTCGAGAACACTGTCCAACCATCTCGTCCTCTGTCGCCCCCTTCTCCTTGTGCCCTCCATCTTTCCCAACATCAGGGTCTTTTCCAGGGAGTCTTCTCTTCTCATGAGGTGGCCAAAGTATTGGAGCCTCAGCTTCAGGATCTGTCCTTCCAGTGAGCACTCAGGGCTGATTTCCTTCAGAATGGAGAGGTTTGATCTTCTTGCAGTCCATGGGACTCTCAAGAGTCTCCTCCAGCACCAGAATTCAAAAGCATCCATTCTTCGGCGATCAGCCTTCTTGATGGTCCAGCTCTCACTTCCGTACATTACTACTGGGAAAACCATAGCTTTAACTATACGGACCTTTGTTGGCAAGGTGATGTCTTTGCTTTTTAAGATGCTGTCTAGGTTTGTCATTGCTTTTCTCCCAAGAAGCAGGCGTCTTCTAATTTCGTTACTGCTGTCACCATCTGCAGTGGTCATGGAACCCAAGAAAGTAAAATCTCTCACTGCCTCCATTTCTTCCCCTTCTATTTGCCAGGAGGTGATGGGACCAGTGGCCATGATCTTAGTTTTTTTTATGTTGAGCTTCAGACCATCTTTTGCGCTCTCCTCTTTCACCCTCATTAAAAGGTTCTTTACTTCCTCCTCACTTTCTGCCATCAAGGTTGTATCATCAGCATATCTGAGGCTGTTGATATTTCTTCTGGCTACTAATTTGCAGGGAAGGGGCTGTAGCTCAGTAGAGCTCTTGGTTTGCATGCAGAAGGTTGCAGGCTCGGTCCCCAGTCGCTTTTCTACGTGGGGCTGGGGAAAACTCCCCGCTTCAAACCCTGGAGAGCTGCTGTCAGACAGTGGCGTTGCAAGGGGGGGGGCAGTTCCCACCGGGTGCCATGTCTGGGGTGGTGACAAGAAGGCACCCCGCGGGGAGCACCCTGCCGCCCCCGGGCGTGGTGGCGCGAGCTGCCATCGCGCCGCCGCAGCTGCATGTGGAGGATCCTCCGTTCACGGCTGCAGCCGTGAGCAGAGGATCCCGCCACCGTCCGTACGGTGCTCTGGTGGCGGCAAACAGCTACGTACAACACATGCGCGGTGTTGCACACATGCGCTGTATGTAGCGACGCTGCACATGTGCCCTATGTAGTGACACCATGCATGCATCGTACGTAGCGGCGCAATGTGTGCGCAATCGGCGGTTTTTTCCGCCCCGGGTGCCGGTTGGCCTTCGTTCGCCCCGCTGTCATACTGTGCCAACAATACAGAACTAGATGCTTACGCCAGACGATCATCAGGCTGCAAAGACCCAAGGCCAAGAGCATTTGCAAAACAAGCTAAACTTTGGAGAAAGACGGTGTGGTTTGTTTGCTCATCCGTGGAACCATTAGTGGTTAACTTGTGACTTGTTGAGCAAATCACGGCTTAGCATTATGCGCAGAACAGGCCTTCCTAGCCACACATCCTCAGCCTCCATCATTGGTTGGCTCACCCCTGCCGCACACTTCGCATTGCCCAGAGTGACTTCCAAAGGTCAGCAGCCAGCCAGTCCCCAAAAGACACGACACAAAAGGAAAGCGGGATAGGGAGGGAAAAATAAAAATAAATATCCAGCATAGGTTCTTAAATGTTGTGGTGCTTATTACAGCCAGCTGGGGTGGAAATGGTTCATGTAGCCTAATATGTTTAAAATGTTTTTAAGTCTGAATTTTTAAATGGTTGTAACGCACCCTGGGGACCTGCTAGAATAGTGCAGCTAATAAATTTAGCAGTAGAAATAATAGTAGCAGTCAGTGCTTTTTTCTGGGGGGACACAGGGGCATGTGTCAGGGATCTGCCCTCCCCGCCAGTCCAGCTCTGAGTGCTTACAGAGACCTGCAGCCTGTGTTAACGATGGATTCATCTTCGAGTGAATCTGGCAGCCCCTTTTAGTGGGAGGAGCAGTTAGTGGCTGGGCGCCAGGGAGTGCCAGGGGTCCAGGGAGTTGCTGAGATACCTGGCACCACCCAGCAGACTCGCTCGGAGGGGGAGGCTTCAGTTCCGGCGCCTATCTCACGTAGGAGGAGAAGGCGGCAATTCAGGATGCCGAGGCTTTGGTGTTGGCGCCAAAACAGAAGGGAGGCACTTCCGGATTCTGCTAGTGACTGAGCAGACATGATAAGACTGAGCTCTGCACTGTAAATAGCTTTGCACAAAATAAAGAGACTTAAAGACAAGATGGCTTGGTCTTACTATTGAACAACCGATAAGAGAATCTGACAGCACGCATACCCCTAAATCTGAATCTTTGTACTTCTGTCCATTTACTGTATTTATTTTTCCCAAATTGAACTATAAAATGGTGATTTTCTGGAATCAAAATGAGAGTACCCCTAAACATTTTTTTATAGAAAAAAGCACTCGTAGTAGTAGTAATAATGATAATAATAATAATAATAATAATAATAATAATTATTATTATTATTATTATTATTTCTGTGTTCATCACCTTTCCCCCACTTGACTTCTTGTTTTAGATCTGCTTCTGCTACTTCCATGACCCTCACCAGATACGTGGGTGTTTTCAAAGGTTTGTTTGAGTAAGTTAGTTTCTCCATACCTATTATTGTTATTATTATTTAGTATGGTGGGAAAGTTGGAGGGAGGGGGAGAGCAAGAAATGCTAGGTGATCATGTCTGTATCCAAGACGGATCAAAACTTTCACCTGCTCTCGTTAGTTTCAGGATGAAGCGTGGGAGCTCCTTCAGCAACCTGTCGGAGGAACGGTACTATTACATTCCCTCCTGTGCGGCTGCCTGCCTTCCGTCAAGAGTGAGCGATGAACAGGTAAATCTGAAACGCCCAACCCCAGGTGCCACCTCTTGTCACCTGGGTGCTGCATAAGAAGAGCCTGCTGATTGTTTAAAAACAAAGTAACGTGCATATAATTGTAAGTGCACAAGGTAAAATAAGACTTGGAAAAGGAGGGGGGGTTGAGAGAAAAAGGAAAAGGAGAAAGAAAGAAAGAAAGAAAGAAAGAAAAGACCCATATACAATACAAAACAAAAGCAGAACTTATAAACATTACAAGATTGTTACTGTAGTTAACCTACATTTAACCTAATACAGTCATACCTCGGGTTACAGACGCTTCGGGTTGCACGTTTTCGGGTTGCGCACCATGCCAAACCCGGAAGTACCAGAATGGGTTACTTCCAGAATTCGGCACTCGCGCATGCGCAGAAACGCTGAATCACGACCCTCATGTGCGTAGGCGCGGCGCTGCAGGTTGCGAACGCTGCGGGTTGCGAACGCGCTTCCTGCACGGATCACGTTCGCAACCCGAGCGTCCACTGTATAGAAATGAATCCCAAATATCATTAAATTTGTCCGTGGCAAGTCAACGTTTATACACTCGTGTGTTGCAAATTTGTATATATCTTCTAGCCATTCGCTGAAGGGAGCTGCATTTTTATGGATGAACTGGGGGAAATAACTATTGCTATTATTTATTATTGCATCTATACCCTACCTTTTCCTCCAAGGAGCTCAAGGTGGTGTGCAAAGTTCTCCTTGCCCATTCTGTCCTCACAACAACCCTATGAGGGAGGCTAGACAGACAGTGTCATCCAATGAGCTTCATGGCTGAGCAGGGATTTGAACCCTGGTCTCCCAGGTTCTAGTCCAACACTCTAACCACTACACCACACTGGTTCTACCAGTGTTGGAGACAGTGCTGTCGGAATGCCAGTTGCTGGGAATCGTGGGTGGGGAGAGGGGTCTTGTGTTCGAATGCTGCTTGTGGGCTTCCCATGGGGGCATCTGGGTGGCCACCATGAGAAAAGGCCTTTCAGCAAGGCCTTTGACAAGGTGCCCCATGATATTCTTGTAAAGAAGCTGGTAAAATGCGGGCTAGACAATGCTACCATTCAGCGGATTTGTAACTGGCTGACTGACCGAACCCAAAGGGTGCTCATCAATGGCTCCTCTTCATCCTGGAGAGAAGTGACTAGTGAGGTGCCACAGGGTTCTGTCTTGGGCCCAGTCTTATTCAACATCTTTATCAATGACTTGGATGATGGGCTTGAGGGTATCCTGATCAAGTTTGCAGATGACACCAAATTGGGAGGGGTGGCTAATACCCCAGAGGACAGGATCACACTTCAAAATGACCTTAACAGATTAGAGAATTGGGCCAAAGCAAACAAGATGAATTTTAACAGGGAGAAATGTAAAGTACTACACTTGGGCAAAAAAAAATGAAAGGCACAAATACAGGATGGGTGACACCTGGCTTGAGAGCAGTACATGTGAACAGGATCTAGGAGTCTTGGTAGACCATAAACTTGACATGAGTCAACAGTGTGATGCAGCAGCTTAAAAAGCCAATGCAATTCTGGGCTGCATCAATAGGAGTATAACATCTAGATCAAGGGAAGTAATAGTACCACTGTATTCCTGATGTTGGGAAAGATGGAGGGCACAAGGAGAAGGGGACGACAGAGGACGAGATGGTTGGACAGTGTTCTCGAAGCTACCAACATGAGTTTGGCCAAACTGCGAGAGGCAGTGGAGGATAGGTGTGCCTGGCGTGCCTTGGTCCATGGGGTCACGAAGAGTCGGACACGACTGAACGACTGAACAACAACAAATTCCGCTCTGGTCAGACCCCACCTGGAATACTGTGTCCAGTTCTGGGCACCACAGTTCAGGAAGGATACTGACAAGCTGGAATGTGTCCAGAGGAGGGCAACCAAAATGGTCAAAGGCTTGGAAACGATGCCTTATGAGGAATGGCTTAGGGAGCTGGGTATGTTTAGCCTGGAGAAGAGAAGGTTAAGGGGTGATATGATAGCCATGTTCAAATATATAAAAGGATGTCATATAGAGGAGGGAGAAAGGTTGTTTTCTGCTGCTCCAGAGAAGCGGACACGGAGCAATGGATTCAAACTACAAGAAAGAAGATTCCACCTAAACATTAGGAAGAACTTCCTGACAGTAAGAGCTGTTGGACAGTGGAATTTGCTGCCAAGGAGTGTGGTGGAGTCTCCTTCTTTGGAGGTCTTTAAGCAGAGGCTTGACAGCCACCTGTCAGGAATGCTTGGATGGTGTTCCTGCTTGGCAGGGGGTTGGACTGGATGGCCCTTGTGATGTCTTCCAACTCTAGGATTCTATGACTCTAGGATGCTGGACTAGATGGGCCACTGGCCGGATCCAGCTGCAGGGCCCTTCTTAATAATTCTTCTTGATAATTTGTGCGTCTGGCCCCTGGCCCTGACAGAAAGGGAACGCGACTGGAGGATGGGTTTGGGTTGCAATTGTCGCCACCAGCAGAATTCCCATATCTACTCCAGAAGAGGAAATTTTTTTCTTTCTTTTTTTTGAAAATTGTACTTTATTTATTTTCATTCATAATTGACAGTACAAAACAATACAAAACACATAACAAAACAAACAACAACAAGCAATGCACAAAATTTATACATTTCTTCGCATAATGCATAAATTCCACTGTTTCTTGACCGAGACAAATAAAAAAACAAAGATACAGAAAAAAAGAACAATTATTGCCAATACAATTTCAATTATACATTATTCCTAAATGCAAAAGAAAAAAACAAAAACAAAATAAACTTGCTTAAATATAATAATCAACTTCCCTGATCCACCTCTCCATTGATTCAGAATAATGAAATTTTATTGATCTGCTTTAACTCTGGCACCTCTTAATCTACCACGAATCTGTAACACTCTAATCTTATTCATTATTATTTCACTATATTTATTTGATTGTAATATAAGAGTTAGTCCATAACTTGCACCGTGATCATGTCACACCTCTTTTTAAAATAGCATGAGAAGCTATTCCACTCTTCCATGAATTTACTTCTCGGATTATCCTTTAGATTTTTCGTTCCATAAGACGCACCTGAAAATAAGACGCACCTAGTTCTTAGAGGAGGAAAGGGGAAAGCCCTGCTTTTTTTAGGATCAGCTCAAAGTGGTGCAGCTTTTTTTTGCAAAGAGAAAAGCCCTGTTTTTTTGAGGATCAGCTGAAAGTGGTGCAGCTTCTTTTTCAAAGAGGAAAAGCCCCGTTTTTATGGGGTTCAACTCACAGTTTGCAGCTTCTAGTCCTACAGGAAAGGGAGCCATTTCTACAGTTTCCAGACAGATAATCTAATCAGCCAGTCCCATGTCGCTGGGGAAACAAACAGCCTCCCTCTGCATTCAACAACCGAGGCCTGGGCAAGGGGGCGGGGCTGGAAAGGGAGCCTTATCTCTCCCCCCGATCGCTTGCTAAACAGCTGTTCAGCGGCTTCCTTTCAACACCCTCTTCTCTCTTTGTAAAAAAAAGAGCACAATCTGCTTTTGGCCCCTAGGCAACTTGGCTCCAGGGACCATGCATTCGCTCCATAAGACGCACAGACATTTCCCCTTACTTTTTAGGAGGAAAAAAGTGCGTCTTATGGAGCGAAACATACGGTAAGCTAGCTCGATATATTCTATAGTTTTAAGAAACCATTCTTCCAGAAGAGGAACTTGTTGGACTTCCATGGCACCCCTGCCTGGTCTCCTTGCTTTGTCCTTTCCCCTTTCTCCAGGAAGGCCACGCCTCCGAAATCAACGCTGCCAGGTTCAGTCCCAATTCATCCGTGCTGGCCACTGGCGGGGCCGACAAGCTGATCAGACTCTGGAACGTGGCAGGAGGTGAGCGGATGCGCAGAGGGGCATTAGTTGACGATTGCACACAGAGGGTGGCGCTGGGGTCTCAACCACCGAGCCTCTTGGGTTTGCCGATCAGAAAGTCGGAGGTTCGAATCCGCGCAACAGAGTGAGCTCCTACCTCTCTGTCCCAGCTCCTGCCAACCTAGCAGTTCAAAAGCACACCAGTGCAAGCAGATAAATAGGTATCGCTGCGGCAGGAAGATAAATGGCGTTTCTGTGCATTCTGACTTTCATCACAGTGTCCCGTTGCGCCAGAAGCGTTTTAGTCCTGCTGGCCACATGACCCGGAAAGCTGCCTGCGGACAAACGCCGGCTCCCTCGGCCTGAAAGCGAGATGAGCGCCGCAACCCCATAGTCGCCTTTGACTTAACCGTCCAGGGGTCCTTTACCATTACCATTTTACCTATTGCACACTATTTAATTTTTTTCCTGTGCAAAAGTATCAGAGATCTCTGCCAGCTGTCTGCTAGGGCTGGCAACTGTCCGGCTCAAACCTCTTGAGATCACGCAAGTGAGCTTCTGCCTCTGCCTTTGTAAGAGATTTCTGGCCTTGGCTCTAGGTTTTGCTTCTGCATCAACCTTTTCTTGAGGCTTAGGGAGCTGGGTATGTTTAGCCTGGAGAAGAGAAGGTTAAGGGGTGGTATGACAGCCATGTTCAAATATATAAAAGGATGTCATATAGAGGAGGGAGAAAGGTTGTTTTCTGCTGCTCCAGAGAAGCGGACACGGAGCAATGGATTCAAACTACAAGAAAGAAGATTCCACCTCAACATTAGGAAGAACTTCCTGACAGTAAGAGCTGTTGGACAGTGGAATTTGCTGCCAAGGAGTGTGGTGGAGTCTCCTTCTTTGGAGGTCTTTAAGCAGAGGCTTGACAGCCACCTGTCAGGAATGCTTTGATGGTGTTTCCTGCTTGGCAGGGGGTTGGACTGGATGGCCCTTGGGGTCTCTTCCAACTCTAGGATTCTATGATTCTATGATTCATTCCTTTAAGAAACAAACAAACAAACAAACATACAAACATACAAACAGTCTTGCCATTGCATGGAAGTAGAATCTGATTTTACCTGTGGATCTTATCAGGTGTGTGAGCGATTCTGCTTAGCTGAGCTTCCGTTCTGCAGGTGAGATAAGATTTTCGCAAGGCAGAGTCGTGGAACAAGGAGAAAAGATCTCAGATCCCAGGTTGTGGGGGGGGGGGGAGAATCTCTCTCTCTTTGGAAAGTGCATTGTCTGCTCCTTGCAGAGTTTCCTGGTGCTTTTTTAAATATGTGGGTTCTAATCATTGCTGCTCTGGATCACCTTGCCTGTTCTGTTTTGCCTGCCTGCAGGGCGAATGGAGAAAATGAAGACCCTGGAAGGGGCTAACGGAGGCATCACCAGCGTCGAGTTTGACCCATCGGTGAGTGCCAATCGCAGCAAGGCGAATGCCTCTGGTTGCTTGGAGGAGGCAGCGTGGTTTGGTTTTGCCTGGAAGGTGCACTCCCTCTGCAAAGGGCCTTCCCTCCTTGCCTTATTATACTGAACCAGGCTGTCAGGGCCTCCCGCCTTTTCGCAGGCCGTTCAATAAGGAGTCCGAGTCATCTGGCTTTGAAGCCTTTATCTGTGCTCATTATTTTACAGTGCAGAGCTAAGTCATAAACATGTCTCCTCAATCACTAGCAGAATCCGGAAGTGCTGGGCTACGATTTTCCCGCCAGCAGAGCCATCTGGGAAAGCGAAAGCGTCATTTCCTCTTTCTCCGTCCCTCCCCCGGACGTCCTCTGTGGGAGCTCCCAGGTCTCTCCCTGCATAGCTCGAGCCCTGGCAACCCCTTCCCCTCTTCACAGCTGCTGCTCCCAGCTCCAGATGAGTCTGTGGTTAGAATGGGCAGCTGCTCTCTGTAAACACTCAGAGCTGGACTGGAAGGGGGAAGGAGATCCCTGACACAGGCCAAGCAGTTTATCTAGCCCAGGCACACTCTATAGAGACTGCAATCTACTCCCAGTATAATAAAACTGGCAGTGATCTACCCATTGTCATTGCCCATAGTTGTTCAGCTTTTTTTTAGCGGGGGGGGGGGGGGAGCCCACAGTTGGTGAGCTTCTTTTAGGGGGGAGCCCAGAGTTGCTGAGGTTTTTTGGGAAGGGTTGCCTTTAATCCAGGGGTCAGCAACCTTTTTCAGCAAGGGTCGTTCCACTGTCCCTTAGACCTTGTGGGGGGCTGGATTATTTTGAAAAAAAAATAAAAAATGAACGAATTCCTATGCCCCCCAAATAACCCAGAGATGCATTTTAAATAAAAGCACACATTCTACTCATGTAAAAACACGCTGATTTCCAGACCATCCGTGGGCCGGATTGAAAAGGCGATTGGGCTGCATTCGGCCCCCGGGCCTTAGGTTGCCTAAAAGGTAAAGGGACCCCTGACCATTAGGTCCAGTCGCGGATGACTCTGGGATTGCGGCGCTCATCTCGCTTTACTGGCTGAGAGAGCCGGCGTACAGCTTCCAGGTCATGTGGCCAGCATGACTAAGCCGCTTCTGGCGAACCAGAGCAGCGCACAGAAACGCTGTTTACCTTCCTGCCGGAGCAGCACCTATTTATCTACTTGCACTTTGATGTGCTTTCGAACTGCTAGGTTGGCAGGAGCAGGGACCGAGCAACGGGAGCTCACCCCGTCGCGGGGATTCGAACCGCCGATCTTCTGATTGGCAAGCCCTAGGCTCTGTGGTTCAACGCACAGCGCCACCTGCCTACCCCTGCTTTAATCGCTCACCCAACAGTCCGAAGCCATCCCTTCTTCCCCCACTCTGCCCCAGATGAAGGGAAGAAAACCTTTCACAGCACCGCCAACAGCGACGATGGGACCTAGTGATGGGGGTGGGGCATGTCACGATCGCTCAGGAGCAACAGGGATATCTCTTTTTTTACTCCCACGATCGACCTGGAGAACCCTGCCGATCTATCTGTCGATCGCGGTCGACCGGTTGGACATTGCTGATTGAGCCCGATATTGTCAACTCGGACTGGCAGCAATTCACCGGCTTCTCAGGCCAAGGAAAGTCTTTCCCATCACAGTGGAGCAAAGGATACTAACTTCACATATACTCTAACTAGAATCATAGGATCATATAAAGAATAAATTATTATTATTATTATTATTATTATTATTATTATTATTATTATTACTCACCAGCCTGGTTCCCTCAAGATGCTTTAGGCTACAGATCCCATCAGCCCCAGCGAGTGCAGTAGTCCAATCCATTGGGAGGGCAGCAGGTTGGGGAAGACTGTTCTGTGAGTTTTACACATTAAAGTCTTAGCTGTTGTTCCTGCACTGCAGAGGGTTGGGCTAGATGACCCCTGGGGCCCCTTGTGACTCTACAGTTCTAGGATTTTAGTACCTGTGTGTTAGAGGAGTAACAGGATGCTGGACTAGGTAGGACATAGGCCTGATCCAGCAGGGACTTCTTATGTTCTTCCTCTTCTTCTTCCTCGTCATTTCGTATCACTACCGCTTTATATTTTGGGGGGGGGGGGTGTGGAATCTCAAAGCAGTTTACAACCTACATAAAGTAAAACAGTCCGGAATAAAACATTAGTGACGAAAGTCAAGTACGTACACATTCAAATCAACACAACTGGCTGGAAACAAAAATATTATCTTAAACATTTCAGAAGAGAACATTGCTCTCTCTGCCATAGCCCCTGGTATTCGGAGCAAGCGGCGCCCAAATATTATGGAAGGTCTGAACTCCTGATGTGAGACAGTTTCCAGTGAGGGCTTTTTGGAAAGGAGTGTTTCCTGCCCATGTCCACCAGGGGGCAGCACGGGGCTTCCTGTGGAGGCTGTTGCCATGCCAACGCGGTCCTTTTGCAATCATCATTCCCACCCCACCCAAAAGAGATTTCTCTTCCTCCTCCCACGATAGGAACCAAAGGCAGGGAGGATGTGGGGCTCCCCACGGGTCAGCTGCAGCCACCTGGCGAAAGGGACTGCAGAATGAACTTTTCCAATCTCCTTAGCGGGACGAATGGCCGTCCCAAAAGTCAAGCAAAATGCTTTGTTGTTGTTGTTGTTGTTTAGTCGTTTAGTCGTGTCGGACTCTTCGTGACCCCCTGGACCAGAGCACGCCAGGCACGCCTATCCTTCACTGCCTCTCGCAGTTTGGCCAAACTCATGTTAGTAGCTTCGAGAACACTGTCCAACCATCTCGTCCTCTGTCATCCCCTTCTCCTTGTGCCCTCCATCTTTCCCAACATCAGGGTCTTTTCCAGGGAGTCTTCTCTTCTCATGAGGTGGCCAAAGTCTTGGAGCCTCAGCTTCAGGATCTGTCCTTCCAGTGAGTACGCAGGGCTGATTTCCTTCAGAATGGAGAGGTTTGATCTTCTTGCAGTCCATGGGACTCTCAAGAGTCTCCTCCAGCACCAGAATTCAAAAGCATCCATTCTTCGGCGATCAGCCTTCTTTATGGTCCAGCTCTCACTTCCGTACATTACTACTGGGAAAACCATAGCTTTAACTATACGGACCTTTGTCGGCAAGGTGATGTCTCTGCTTTTTAAGATGCTGTCTAGGTTTGTCATTGCTTTTCTCCCAAGAAGCAGGCGTCTTCTAATTTTGTGAGTGCTGTCACCATCTGCAGTGATCATGGAACCCAAGAAAGTGAAATCTCTCACTGCCTCCATTTCTTCCCCTTCTATTTGCCAGGAGGTGATGGGACCAGTGGCCATGATCTTAGTTTTTTTGATGTTGAGCCTCAGACCATATTTTGCGCTCTCCTCTTTCACCCTCATTAAAAGGTTCTTTACTTCCTCCTCACTTTCTGCCATCAAGGTTGTGTCATCAGCATATCTGAGGCTGTTGATATTTCTTCCGGCAATCTTAATTCTGGTTTGGGATTCATCCAGTCCAGCCTTTCGCATGATGAATTCTAAGAAGCAGGGAGAAGTACAGAAGGAAGCCCTTTGGGCGGCCCTCCTCCAAGCGGGGGCTCTGCTCCCCACAAGGAGTTCTGCTAGCAGAATCATAGAGTTGGAGGGGGGACCTCGAGGGTCATCTAGTCCAGCCCCCTGCAATGCGGTCCGACATGAGAGCAGGAAGGGTGGACTAAGCACATGAAGAGAAGTCGGCCTCCCTCGTACTCCTACAAGGGGAAATATCAATTTCTGTGGAATGGCAAGAGCTTCAAGGGGACAGACATGCAGAAGGGCCTCATTACCCAGTTTAACTTGTAGAATCCATTGCAATTTGATATCATCATCATCATCATTATTATTTATTAATTGAATTTATATACCACCCTATACCCGGAGGTCTCAGGGAGGTTCGCAGAACAACAACAACAACAACAACAACAACAATAATAATCTTTTATTTGTACCCCGCCCATCTGGCTGGGTCTCCCCTGCCACTCTGGGCGGCTTCTAACAAACATTAAAATACATCAAAATCACAAGTTAAAAACTTCCCTAAACAGGGCTGCCTTCAGGTATTTTCTGAATGTAGGATAGTTGTTTATGACTTTAACCTCTGCTGGGAGGGCGTTCCACAGGGCGGGTGCCACTACCGAGAAGGCCCTCTGCCTGGTTCCCTGTAGCTTTGCTTCTCGCAGTGAGGGAACCGCCAGAAGGCCCTCGGCGCTGGACCTCAGTGTCCGAGCTGAACAGTGGGGGTGGAGACGCTCCTTCAGGAATACAGGACCGAGGCCATTTAGGGCTTTAAAGGTCAGCACCAACACTTTGAGTTGTGCTCGGAAACATACTGGGAGCCAATGTAGATCTCTCAGGACCGGTGTTATGTGGTCCCGGCGGTCACTCCCAGTCACCAGTCTAGCTGCCGCATTCTGGATTAATTGTAGTTTCTGGGTCACCTTCAAAGGTAGCCCCACGTAGAGCGCATTGCAGTAGTCCAAGCGGGAGATAACTAGAGCATGCACCACTCTGGTAAGACAGTCTGCGGGCAGGAAGGGTCTCATCCTGCGTACCAGATGGAGCTGGTAGACAGCTGCCCTGGACACAGAATTAACCTGCGCCTCCATGGACAGCTGTGAGTCCAGAATGACTCCCAAAAATCAACATAAAAAACAGTAGCGATTGCCATTTTGTTTCCCCCAAAAGTCCCTGTTCCAAGGTGCTTTCTGAATTTTGGGGGATTCAAAATGGTTGCTGCTCACTGGAAGCTACCATGATAGGGGGGGGCAGCTGAATATATACAGAGACCCCCCCCACACACACTTCTGCATAGCGGGTAGAGTGTTTAGCCAGCAGCTTATTTTTCTATTTTACTGTGTTAAATATCTCTTCAAAGAAAAGGTAGGGACTGAAGCAGACTTGTTAAATTAACGAGTCTGTGCAATTTTGTCCCTCCCCGCTTTTAATCCTGGACTACTAGGGGAAACGTTTTGTGCTGGTCGTTTCGGTTCAGCCCCACTTGTTGCCCGCCTTATAGATCTTGAAACATTCCCAGTGCCAAGCCAAGTCTCACAGCCAGGGCAGAGCAGAGGTGGCTGGTCTGATTCCACTCCAAACTCTCTTTCTCTCTGTGTCCCCGGCAGGGATTTCACGTCTTGGCTGCTACATACAACAATGCTGCTCAGCTATGGAAGGTCGACGACTGCCGTTTCAAGGTGAGATCGGCTGGGTTCCTTTCGCTTGCGGCGGAGGGGTGCATTTGTGCGATGGGAAACTGTTAAGCCAGGTTTCAGGGCCGAGGAAGGAATCTGAACCCACTCTTTATTGTGGATTCAGAGCAAATGGCAGTCCGTGGAAAAGCGGAATTGCCATTTGTTCCAATTCAACTGCGGAGATCAGTTTTTCATGGGGAAAGCGGGGGGGGGGGGAACGCCAGCCCTAACATGTGACATGATAGAAGTTTACAAAATTGTGGCTGGCCTTGAGAAAAAAGATGGAGAAAAGTTTTCCTCCCTTCCTTATAACGCTAGAACTCATGGGCACCCAGTGAAGCTGAATGTTGGAGATAAAATACAGTACTTAATGCAGTGCATGGTTAAACCATGGAACTCCCTGCCACAGGAGGCAGTGATGGCCACCAACATGCTCTGCAGCAGGGATTCTGAATCCCAGTTGCTGGAAACCACGGAAGGGGAGAGTTGCTCCTGTGCACAAATTCTGCTTGTGTGTTTTTATTTATTTATTGAATTTATATACCGCCCTATACCCAGAGGTCTCAGGGCGGTTCACAGAACAAAATCAAAATATAAAACCACAATATATCTACAATCAAAATAAAAACAGCAACCTAATAACAACCCCCCTTAAAGAAAAGAACCACATTTTAAAAGGGTATAGGATGTCAATCAGGTCAATCAGATGCCCGGTTGAAAAGGAACGTTTTTATGGGGAGCCACTGCAGAGAAGGCCCCGTTCTCGTGTTGCCACCCTCCGGACCTCTTGAGGAGGAGGCACACGAAGGAGGCCCTCAGAAGATGATCTCAGGGTCTGGGTAGGTTCAGATGGAAAGAGGCTGTACTTCCGTAATGGGCCTCTGCTTGCCCACTGGACTAGGTGGACCATTGGCCTGATCCAGGAGGCTCCACTTAGGTTCTTATGTTCTCTGAGCTTCCATTCTTCGTGTCCAATAGGAGGAGCACTGAAAAGCAACTAATCTCTTTAACGCCCCAACTCTTCTCTTGCCTAGGAGGTTCTGACGGGGCACACAGACAAAGTGACGGCTGCCAGGTTCAGAGCCACCCGGCACCAAGCTGTGACGGGCAGCCGGGACAGGACAGTGAAGCAGTGGGATTTGACCAAAGGGGCGTGTAAGTGATGGCCAACACTTCCGGTGGGGATGGAGGGCCCTGATCCAGCAGCACACTAGACAGGCGTCATGGCTGTGTAGCTACAGGGGGGCAAGCCCTATCCAGAGGCCCATCTCCTTTCCCTGACGCGACTGTCTATGGCTTTTCTGGCAGGCTACAGAACCATTGACGTCTTCTCCTATTGCAATGATGTTGTGTGTTGCGACACCTTCATCATCAGCGGACATCATGACAAGACCATCCGTTTCTGGGACAGCAGGTGAGCCCACCAAGCAGCCAGATGAGGAGGCAACCCGGGCTGGCCTTGTCGTTTTCCAGGGCCTTTTCAGTTGTGGCACCAATATATTTTTCATTATATATTTTTTACTTTGTAAAACCTGCACACCAGCTGATTGGTTTTTTTTAAAAAAAAATACATCAAAATGGTTGACAAAGAGAATAAAACAATAAATGCTTGGTAAAAGCAACTGAAATGATAAAATCAGCAGTAAACTAAAAGCAAGCAGTCTACATGTCTGGGTAGGCCAAAAATGTTTTAAGCAAGTGCCAAAAAGAGAATGGTGATGTCAATAGGCAGGGAGTTCCAGACCATAGCTGTCAACTTTTGGATTTGAAAATAAGGGTTTTTTTTCAAACTTTCGGATTTGAATCCCCCCCCCAATTTTTTTTTTATTGATTTTTACAATTTTTTAAGCACATAACATAACAGTCAAATTTTCCATACTTCCCCCCTCTCACTGTGGGAAGCAACATTCATCCCCCTCTCTCACAAGGGTAGGCATAATCATTGTACATTTAACCTTACTAACAGTATTTAATATCATTGCTTGGGCCGGGCCCAATTCTGTGGGCCAGGCTTCCTTCCTTCCTTAATTTCATATTTCTGTTGACTTCCTCGAGTCCCCCTCTGTTGAATTCATTATCATTCCTCTCTAACAGTTTTCATACTCCTAAATTTTAAAACATCATAAAAAACAAGAATCATTTTGCTTAAAACAGTCCTTTTTCCAAACCTCAGCATCTTAGTACTTCAGATTTGAAAATAAGGGATGCCGCAAGGGCGGTGCAATGGCACCAAGTAGCCTCACCACCCTGTGCTCCAGAGGCTGCGCACGAATGGATGAGCGAAAGAGCGAGCGCGTAGACGGCAGGCAGGCTGTCTGTCTGGTTGGGTGTGAGGGTCTGGCTGCACAAGGCATGCAAGCTCCGCCCCCAGTCAGTCTCAGACTCCTTATTGGCAGCCAAGCAACGCAGCTGAGGAGCCTCCCTGGCCGGCAACGAGGGAGAGGAGCTGCTTCCTTGGAAATCCGGGAAATTTAAGGGATATCAATAATCCAGGACAGCAGCGGGAAATGGCATTGGAATAAGGGAGTTTCCCACAAAAAAAGGGAGGGTTGACAGCTATGTTCCAGAGTGTCATACTGAAAGACTGATTTCTTAGAAATGCAGAACCGGTGTTATTTGGTACCCGTAGCACTGCTGGTTTCTGCATCTTGTCCAATGTATTCCCAATGAAGATCTAGGTTCCATCTCCATGCTCTTTCTTCCAGCTTGTCGGAATGAGGGCTGTGGGCTTTCCCTCCACTGCTCTGGTGGGGACTGAGTCCCCCTCTCCATTTCCATATTTCTCATTGCATCTGGTCGGCCCAGTAAGATGGGTCTTCATTCTCCTCCAGGACCATAATTCAAAAGCATCAATTCTTCGGCGATCAGCCATCTTTATGGTCCAGCTCTCACTTCCGTACATCACTACTGGGAAAACCATAGCTTTAACTATACGGACCTTTGTTGGCAAGGTGATGTCTCTGCTTTTTAAGATGCTGTCTAGGTTTGTCATTGCTTTTCTCTCAAGAAGCAGGCGTCTTCTAATTTCGTGACTGCTGTCACCATCTGCAGTGATCATGGAGCCCAAGAAAGTGAAATCTCTCACTGTCTCAGGGAGATGCTAGAGGGCTGCATTTCATCTGCCCAGCTACCAGCCCTGCCTCTTCCATTGCCTTCCTGGAGACTCTAATTCAGTGACTCCCAATTAGCTGAGTATTGCAGATCCCTCGTTTTCCGAAAGCCAAGCTATGGACTCTTTACTTTTGAAGATGTGGATATCTGTGCGGTAGTTTTTGTTCCGTGAATGGTGCCACAGAAACCCTCCAACATGTCTCAGCTCAAAACCCAGGGTGCTGGAATGTCATGGGGAGAAAGAGGGAGGGAGGAAAGCACATTCCTCATGTCTACCAGCTTTGGGATGCCCAGAAACACTATGCAAATTATCTGAAGAAGTGTGCATGCACACGAAAGCTCATACCAATGACAAACTTAGTTGGTCTCTAAGGTGCTACTGGAAGGAATTTTTTAAATTTTGTTTCGACTACAGCAGACCCAACACAGCTACCGGTACCTACCCGTATGCAAATTATGTTAATGACATGCAAATTAAGTTCACTAATTGCTTGCAGCTGTCTGGCTATTAATATGTTTGTACTATGTAATCCTCAGTGTTAAATAAACTGCCTGGTGTTATTGTGGGTTTAAAAAAAAAAAAAAATCATTATTATGCAACACCTGACCATAGGACGCAACTAGTTTTTAGAGGGGGAAAGCCCCATTTTTTGTGGATCAGCTCAAATTTCTGCAGCTTCTTTTGCAAAGGAGAAAAGCGCCATTTTTTTTGGATCGGCTCAAATTTCTGCAGCTTCTTTTGCAAAGGAGAAAAGCGCCATTTTTTTTGGATCGGCTCAAATTTCTGCAGCTTCTTTTGCAAAGGAGAAAAGCCCCATTTTTTGAGGATTAGCTCAAAGTTGTTGAGCTTACTTTGCAAAGGGGAAAAATCATGTTTTATGGGCTTTAACTCACAGTTCTGCAGCTTCAGGAAAGGAAGCCATTTCTACAGTTTCCAGACAGATAATCTAATCAGCCAGTCACATGTCGCTGGGGAAACAGCCTCCCTCTGCAAGGGGGCGGGGCTGGAATCTCTCTCCCTTATCTCTCTCCCCGATCGTTTGCTGAGCAGCTGCTCAGGGGGCTTCCTTTCAACACCCCCTTCTCTCTCTTTTTTAAAAAAAGCACGATCTGCTTTTGCCCCTGGGCAGTTCAGCTCCAGGGACCACACATTTGCTACGTAAGACGCACAGACATTTCCCCTTACTTTTTAGGAGGAAAAAAGTGCGTCTTATGGAGTGAAAAATACGGCAATTAATTCATTTAGATACCACTTAATGCCAAAATAGGTGTTTTAAGCGGTTTATAAAAAAAACCAGTTCCGCAAACGTTAAAGTAAAAACCTGCAATTAAAATAGATAGAAGCAATTGCATGAAAGCATTAAAATATAAGTATCTGTAATTTAAAATATGCAATAAAACAACCCTATGAAAAACAACACAGCAATTTAAACAGGAGACTTTGGTCCAGAGTACTTGCACCAATAGGTACACCTCTAGAAACCGGCAGAATGCCACTCCAGATGTTTAATGACGACATGGTAACTCCACAATGCACCCTTGTCATCTTCTTCCTCCAGAGATCCCCGCTGCACGCAGGTGATCCCTGTGGAAGGCAAGGTGACCTCCTTGAGCATCAGTCCTGATCAGATGCACCTGCTGAGCTGCTCCAGGGACAACGCCCTCAAGGTCATCGACCTTCGAATGCACAACATCCGGCAGGTCTTCAGGTGAGGAGCCAGGGACCGGGGGTGGGGTGGGGCGGGGTGGGGCGGGCACCTGGGCAGCATTCAGCCAAATCAACAGGAGATCAGGCTTGGACATGGGAAGGCTCTCTCTCTTTGGCGATCCCTCGTAGCCGAGTAAGATTGTCTTCCACAAACACGGTTTTAACAACGAGTCCGTAAGTGATTGTGGAGGCCAGTTCTGGATCCACACGTCCTTCCACAGTGGGGACATTGGTTTCCGGGCGGGAGTTGATTACGGTGTACGTTTGCCAAGCGTGCCTTCCTCCTATCACGTTTCTCCCTTGCGTCCTGAGTTCGAGTGTCTTCCAAGCCCATGACACCTTTGGTGAAGGCTGTTCTCCAACTGGAGCGCTTGCAGGCAAGTGTTTCCCAATTGTTGGTGTTTATACTACATTTTTTAAGATTTGCCTTGAGAGAGTCTTCAAACCTCTTTTGTTGACCACCAGCATTACACTTTCCATTTTTAAGTTCGGAATAGCATAGTTGCTTTGGAAGACGATCATCAGGCATCCACACAACATGACCAGGCCAATGAAGTTGATGTTGAAGAATCATTGCTTCAACACTGGTTATCTTTGCTTCTTCCAGTACAGAGCCCATTAGGCTCAACTTTGCCAGACCCCCATCACCTCAATTCCAGCCTCAGTTCCCATCTGTAAAATCGGAACATTGTGACCCACCTACATAGGCCTATTTCAAGGTGAAATATGACGAGGGCTGCAAGATGTTTTCCATCCAGGACTCAGCTGTCAGCGTCAGGGACTGCTGCATTCAAAGAAGAGGCTAGAAGCACCCAAAATATTCTTTCGTTCAGATTGCAGTTGAAGCCGGAAAATAATTTCTCCTTGGTTTGAGGAAACTCCTCGGCCTGTTTCCGAACCGAACCCGCTGGCAGGTTTCTCATTTCTGTTCCTAACAGGGATGGATTTTTAAGATCTGTCAGGGATGTGCCTCCCCTACCAGTGCGGCACTGAGTGGGTACCGGCAGCCTCTGTTGTCGATGGACACGTCTCCCAGTGAGTCTGCCAGCTCCTCCCCGGGGGAGGAGGAGTCACCAGGGAGCAGCCGAGTGGGAAGGGGTCTCCGTGATGCTGCAGAGAGACCCAGCACCACTCAGCAGACCCACTCTGATGGGGAGACATCGTTTCCGGCGCCCGCTTTGCGCAGAGGTGTCAGGGGACCAAGGAGGTGGCACTTTAGGGTGCCGAGACTCTTGTGTTGGCGCCGCAACAGGAGGGGGGCACTTCCGGATTCTGCTAGCAACTAGGTGGTCATGTTTTAGGATAGCTCCGCACTGTACATACTTTGCACAATAAAATAGTTGAAAGACAAGACGGACTTGGTCTTTACTCATGAGCAACTGCTAAGCGAATCTGACAAGATCCTTTGGTTATCGGATATCACAGGAAAATCTGAACAGTATGTAAGTCATTGAAACAAGTGAACCTGGATGAGATGTCTCCCTTTCTGTCTGCACAGAGTTGGAGAGGGTTCATGACCACCTTTTTGTTTCCATAGGGCTGAGGGATTCAAGTGCGGTTCTGATGGAACCAAGGCAGTATTCAGGTGAGTCTCTGGCATTTTGGAGTAAACAGGTAAGGAGATCATCCAGCTTTCCCCAGCCAGGCTGGTAACTTTCAGATGATTTTCACTACAACCAGTGCCGAATTTACGTTTAAGCTTAACAAGCTATAGCTTAGGGCCCCACTCTCTTGGGCCCCCCCCCAAAAAAAAACTAAAGGGGAAAAAAACACTGGATGTACATTTCCAAAATATAAGATAAAATCCAAATAAAATAAAACCTACATACAGCAAGAGTGTTTTGTGTTGTGTAGGCTCCTGTGATGTAAGTCATGGGCCTCGCCTGCTAGCCTGCTCCCTCAAATATCACTGGTTTGCTCCTTTCTATATATAGGTTAGGGACCCAGGTGGCGCTGTGGGTTAAACCACAGAGCCTAGGGCTTGCTGATCAGAAGGTCGGCGGTTTGAATCCCTGTGACGGGGTGAGTTCCCGTTGCTCGGTCCCAGCTCCTGCCCACCTAGCAGTTCGAAAGCACATCAAAGTGCAAGTAGCTAAATAGGAACCGCTGCAGCGGGAAGGTAAACGGCGTCTCCGTGCGCTGCTCTGGTTCGCCAGAAGCGGCTTAGTCCTGCTGGCCACATGACCCGGAAGCTGTATGCCGGCTCTCGGCCAATAAAGCGAGATGAGCGCCGCAACCCCGGTGTGATGGCCTGGGAGTCAGACTCGGATGCGGAACCTGAGGAATTCCAGCCTGCACAGGATTCCCTGCCTCCAGAACCAGCAGAGCCAGGGCTGGGGCCTGAGTCTGAAGGGGACTCACCTGTGCTATATCCTCAGGTGCAGGCATCGGCTGAGTTTGATCTGGCTTCTGATGGGATGGAGCACTCATTGCCTACAGTTGCTCCACTCCCCACCCAGTCAGGGGAAGCTGAGGTTGCCTCTGGGTCCGGTAACCCTCCAGCTTCTCCTGAGCTGCAAAGGTTCAGGGCAGAGAGGCGAAGGGAACTAAGTTCCCGCAGGAGGAGTGCTCGCCTTCAAGCCAGGAGAGGCGAGTCACCTGAAGATCGGAGCCGCCCTTTGCCTCGGGGCAGATAAAAGCCGGCCAGTCCCAGTCCCAAGTTGCAGGAGCAACATCGTTGCTGAAGAGTTCTGCCTGTTCCCTGTCCGGTTATTCTGCCTGAGCTCTTGACCTGCCTTGGTTCCCTGTTTGTTCTTCCATTCCTGACTTCGCCGACTCCTTGCCCTGTACCCTGCTCCTGTTAATTTGGACTGCCGTTGTACCTCTGACCTTGGACCGGACTTAGACCTTCTTTCTGGATACCCCACGGGACTAGCACACCCAGAGTCGGACACAACTGGACCTAATGGTCAGGGGTCCCTTTACCTTTACCTATATATAGGGTGCCTACATTCTGCATGGACTGAGCAAATGGCTTTAGATACCTATTAGGTCCATAAATTACCCAGCGACCATTTGTTCTTGACAAAGGACAGCTGGACAAAGAAATGGCTTACCTTCAGTAGCTAGGGCCTCATCAAACCTAAATTCGGCCCTGGAACCAGGTATCTCTCTTCTCCTTCATCCCGCTGATTGACAGGCCTTCCTTCCCTCTTTCTCCAGCCCCGATAAAAGCTATGCCCTGGTTGGCTCTGCAGACGGCACTCTCTACCTGTGGAATATGGAGACGGGGAAGCTAGAGACCAGCCTGCCTGGAGTGCACAGGTGAGAACTCAGCTTTAACAAAAGTACAGAGCTGTGTCGTCTACCGAAAGTACAGTACGATCTCCGCTTACGTGCATTTAACTTGCGCGATTCCAACTGTGCTGTTGAAGGCAGGCTGGTTGAACTTGTGCAAGTCAAATTATCCAAGCAAGGCAAAGAGCTTAAAAGATCACAAAATCACAAAGTTGGAAGGGATCATCTGAGAATCATCTAGTTTGATCCCCTGCAATGCAGGAATATGGAGTTGTCCCATACGGGGATCAAACCTGCAACCTTGGTATTACAAGTACCACGCTCTAACCAACTGAGCTATCTGTTTGGGGTTACCCAGTGCTTAAAAAGCTTTGAAGGTCTTCTTTGCTTGGATGATGTGACTTGCGTGATTCGGTCCAGTATACCGAATCATTAAATGGCTTCGGTCCAGTATACCTGAAGGAGCGTCTCCACCCCCATCATTCTGCCCGGACACTGAGGTCCAGCGCTGAGGGCCTTCTGGCAGTTCCCTCACTACGAGAAGCCAAGTTACAGGGAACCAGGCAGAGGGCCTTCTCGGTGGTGGCACCCGCCCTGTGGAACGCCCTCCCTCCAGATGTCAAAGAGAACAACAACTACCAGACCTTTAGAAGACATCTGAAGGCAGCCCTGTTTAGGGAGGCTTTTAATGTTGAATATATTATTGTGTTTTAATGTTCTGTTGGAAGCAGCCCAGAGTGGCTGGGGAAACCCAGCCAGATGGGCGGGGTATAAATAATAAATTATTATTATTATTTGACTTGTGCAATTCCAACCAGCCTGCCTTCAATGCACAAGCCCCGCTCGGTGAGCCTTGAAGGCCACCATCCCCTAGGAAATCTCTTTCCTGTCCTGGCACTGCGCACAGCTGCAACCTGGCCCCACGTAGCCATCCTAGAGGGAAGCGTGACCACTTGGTTATAAAAACAACCTCAAAGCAAAAGCAATAAAGTTATCAATAAGAAAAACGAACAGCGAGATATGGTAATTTAAAACTTTCAAAAATGAAAATAACCACAGGCTAAAAAACTAAAGCACACATTGACTTTCCAGTATACCTGAAGGAGCGTCTCCACCCCCATCGGTCAGCCTGGACGCTGAGGTCCAGTGCCGAGGGCCTTCTGGCGGTTCCCTCGCTGCGTGAAGCCAAGTTACAGGGAACCAGGCAGAGGGCCTTCTCGGTAGTGGCACCCACCCTGTGGAACACCCTCCCTTCAGATGTCAAAGAGAACAACAATTACCAGACCTTTAGAAGACATCTGAAGGCAGCCCTGTTTAGGGAGGCTTTTAATGTTGAATAGATTATTGTATTTTAATGCTTTGTTGAAAGCCGCCCAGAGTGGCTGGGGAAACCCAGCCAGATGGGCGGGGTATAAATAATAAATTATTATTATTATTATTATTATTATTATTATTATTATTATTTCTAAACATACAGGTATGTGGCACAATGGAACACTGTGATGGAAACCAGAGTGCACGGAAATGCCATTTACCTTCCCGCCACAGCGGTACCTATTTATCTACTTGCACTGGCGTGCTTTCGAACTGCTAGGTTGGCAGGAGCTGTAACAGAGCAACGGGAGCTCACCCCATCACGGAGATTCGAACCGCCGACCTTTGCGCCAGAAGCAGTTTAGTCCTGCTGGCCACATGACCTGGAAAGCTGTCTGTGGACAAATGTTGGCTTCCTCGGCCTGAAAGCGAGATAAGCGCCACAACCCCATAGTCGCCTTTGACTAGACTTAACCGTCCAGGAGTCCTTTACCTTTTTTTACCTAGAATTTGTGGACATTTGTGGTATAGGGCAGTATATAAATTCTAATAATAATAATAATAATAATACTGGTAGCATCCTCTTAATATGGTCCAAGGAGTGGGTGTGATCTGTCATCGTGTTGCCTCTCTGTTTTCCTTCCTTGTGCCTCCAGCTCACCTGTGAACGCTGTGGCCTGGAGCCCCTCTGGAGCCTACATCGGGAGTGTGGACCGAGGCAGGAAGGTGGTCCTCTGGAGCTGAGCTCTCGCCCTGTGGCCACGTGGAGATGAGGACGTTGCCAGGCTCCTGTCTCCCGCTGAGCCTGCCTGTGTCGTCTTCTGCTGCTGCTGCTGGTCTCTGGACTCAAGAGAATGTCCAGGGACGTCACAAGTCTGTGGGCTCGCTCTCCATGTGCAAGTAAGCGCAGACCTCTGCCTCCAAGCAGCCAGGACAGGAAAGGAAAAGGTGGGCTGGCACACGACGCCTTCAGGTCCAAGAGAAGAGGCTTCGGCCATCACGGAGGGTCTGCAAAAGCCAAGGCGGTTCCCAGCCTTTGCCTGCAGACTTTTGGTAGCTGAGACGGCTTTGCAAGAGAACTGGACAAATTCGAGAGCAATTGGTGGAACCTAATCGTTGCTGGAAATAATAGCTATACAGTGGTACCTTGGTTCTCAAACTTAATCCGTTCTGGAATTCCGTTCCAAAACCAAAGCGTTCCAAAACCAAGGCACGCTTTGCCCCCCCCCAATTTTTTTTTATTGGTTTTATATAATTTTATAAGCACAAACATAACGGTTAAATTTCCATGCTTCCCCCCTCTCACTGTGGGAAGCTACATATATCCCCCTCTCTCACAGGGGTATTCCTTATCATTGTACATTTAACCTCACAGACATTGCTTAATTTCATTGCTTGGGCCTGACCCAATTCCAGGGCCAGGCATTCTTTCCTTCCTTCAAAATTTCATATTTCGATTGACTTCCTCGAATTCCTCTCTTTTGTATTCATTGTCTTCCCTCTCTAACAGTTTTCATATTTCTAACTTACTATAACCCAAAAAATACACAATAATTTCATTGTCCAACAAAAAAGTAAAAATAAACAATTTCATATTACTTAAACTATCCCCCTTTTTTTTTTGCAAACCTCAGCTTCATGGTATTGATCCTTCCCTAAGGCCTTATCCATATTCCCTAAGGCACGCTTTGCCTTAGAAAGTATTGCAAAATGGATTAATCCCGTTCCAGACTTTTAAAAACAACCCCTAAAACAGCAATTTAACATGGATTTAACTATCTAATGAGACCATTGATCCATAAAATGAAACAATCAACAATGTACTGCAGTCACACAATCAATCACAAATCAATCAATCAATCAATCAATCAGTAGCTGAACTGGGTTCCACACAGTCACAAAAACAAAACAAAAAGTGCCGCAAAAACAAAAACACATAATAGCAAAAACAGACAGACACTCAAAACGGAAGTGTGGCACTCAAATCGGAAGCGTAACACTCAAAACGGAGCATGTTCGGCTTCCAAAAAAAATTCGTAAACCGGAAAACGTACCTCTGGGTTTGCAGTGTTTGGGTTCCAAGTTGTTTGAGTTCCAAGGCATTTGAGAACCCAGGTACCACTGTACTTAAAAAGTTTATTGCAAGCTGCCAGAAGAACTTTGTTGCCGGGCAGGAAATAAATATGGTTAGCAATAAAACAAGCAAACGAGCATCCTTCTCCAGAGGCAGTGTACCTCTGAATTGTAGGTGCTGAGGACAAGGAGGTGAGGAAGGTGACCAATTTCCTGCTTTGCATCCGAACAGCCACTTTTGGAAACAGGATAGAGTTCAAGATCGGAGCCAGCAAGCCAAAGGCAGGTGTAAACGTCTGAGAATAGCCACACCTGCCGTGTGTGTCTTCCTTTCCACTACAGTCGCACCTCTTGTTACGAATGCTTCAGGTTGCGTACCGCATGGGATACGAATGCGCCGCACCTGGAAATAACGGAATGCGTTACTTCCGGGTTCGGCGGTTCGCACATGCGCAGACGCGTCAAATGACGTCACGCGCATGCACAGAAGCGCTGAATCACGTCGCGCACATGCACAGACACGGCGCTTCAGGTTGCGGACGTCACAGGTTGTGAACGGGGCTCTGGAACGGAACCACTGCAGAGGTTGGGCTCGATGACCTTTAGTGGTCCCTTCCTACCCTGCAATTCTGTGATTAAGCAGCCCTTTCCCCCCCTTGTGTGCCTGGTGGCAGCTGCGATGGCGTGTCGGATGAACCCAGGTCCAATCCCCCGAGGCAGTTCTGACGTCCAGGCTTCCCAGCTGGCTGAGAACCATTGATTCACTTCTCGGGCCACCTGGGCCAATCCCAGGCTCGTGTGCTTGGGGAAAACACTCCTTGAAGAAAATGATGCCTTTGGAACTCCCTGCCACAAGACAGGGGAGAGAAGCCTGTGAGAGTCAGAGAGCAACCGGATGGCTTTTCTATTGGATGATGGTAGGTTGAAGGGAAGGTAACTGCAAAGAGAGTACTGTAACAGACTACACATTTTTCCAAATTTTGAAATGCAGTTTTCATTATTATTTTTTTAGGAGGGGTGCTGAGAAAGCATGTAGCTTTTTTAAAAAAAAATCCACAGGAAATGGGACAGAATAAAGACTGAGCACATGCAAAATTGACATGGAGCAGAACTAGGCTGGTCAACAGAGCTGCAACTGGAAGCTGGTAGAAGGTCCTGGCATCTCTGTTCAAAGTGCATGGCTTCTCTGCTGCAGGCCTGGGAGAGCTGCCTCCATCCAGGAAGTCAGTCTTGGGACGGCTGGCCTGACTCTCTCCATGAGAGACCCCAACATCCTAGGCCCGTGTCTACGCAGAACACATGCTTTGAGTGCAGAAGGCCCCCCACGTCAAGTCCCATCGTCTCTAAATAAAAAAATGGATCTTGGGCAATAGGGCCAGGAAAGAGTGCTTGCCCAAGGCTTTGGAGCTGCTGCCAGCCAGAGCGTGCAAGACTGGGTTAGATGGGCAAAGCGTCTGACTCAAGCTTCCAAACACTGCATTTCCTGCCAGCTCGAATCGGTCAATTCCGGTTTTCTCCCCGTTTCTCATTTTTCCATAGTTCAGCACATTTCTGGATCAGTTTGCAATTAAAAAAAGAATAACCCAAACGTGTGTTTTTTCTCTTAATATACAGGTTCCTGTATGCAGTTTTGCCTAATGAACATACAGTATTTTGGCAAACAAACGCAATACTTCATGCAGCTGGGATGTAGCCTGCTGTGCAAAGATAAGGAGTCAGACCCTTGCTCCACCCTCTTTTGGCTCTGGCCCCGCCCACCTCTGGCATGTGGCCCCCACAAGGCCACCCATTAAGGAATGCGGCCCTTGGGGGGGATGAAAAAGCTCCCCCACCCCCTGATATATTGCTAAACAGTAATAATATTACCTGCCCCACACCAGCAGCTTCCGAGTGGGTTTAGAATTCCGAACGCGTAATTCCTTAGCAATATTTGCATCTGCTTTGCATGCAAATATGGGACCCAGGTGGCGCTGTGGGTTAAAGCACAGAGCCTAGGACTTGGCGATCAGAAGGTCGGAGATTCGAATCCCTGCGACGGGGTGAGCTCCCGTTGCTCGGTCCCAGCTCCTGCCCACCTAGCAGTTTGAAAGCACGTCAAAGTGCAAGTAGATAAATAGGGACCACTCCAGTGGGAAGGTAAACGGCGTTTCCGTGCGCTGCTCTGGTTCGCCAGAAGCGGCTTAGTCCTGCTGGCCACATGACCTGGAAGCTGTACGCCGGCTCCCTCGGCCAGTAAAGCGAGATGAGCGCCGCAACCCGAGAATCGGACACGACTGGACCTAATGGTCAGGGGTACCTGTTACCTTTACCTTTGCATGCAGAAGGTCTCAGGTTCAAACGCTGCATCTCCAAGAAGGGCTCGGAGAATCCCTGGAGAGCCACTGCCAGTCAGTGCAGGCATTACTGAGCTGAATGGACCAATGATCTCATACCGCAGTTTCCTATTCATTTTATTCAATTGGGTTTACCAGTATATACTGCTTAATCATCAAAACTGGCAGCTTAAAAAATAAAATACATGCCAAAATTCCATGCCTGGGTAAGGTAGCCTGAACAGAAAATATTTTTAGCAGGTGCCAAAAACAATACGGTGAAGGGACCTGCCTTAATATCAGTGGGCAGGGACTTTCCAGAGCGGAAGTACAGTATGGCTGCACTCTTTGTTCCTGTCCTGCATATTCACAAGCGCACACACACTCTCTCTCAAACCCCCACAACATGTTATTCGCAGCTGGGCTCACTGGCTTGAGTTACGCACTTTGGGGTGGTTCTTTGCGCTTGTGAAAGGGCTGGAGTCTGGCCTGGCCTGTGTTCATTCAGGGTCTTCTCCATCACATCCTCCTTGCTTGGTTTTAGTGAAAGTGCAAAAACAAGAAAGCTTTATTTGCAGAATGAAAGTGTTTCTCGCAGACTCCACTGGGGAAGATCCTGCCCAGGTGTCTGGATTTCAGACAATATCAGAGGGGCAGCAGCAAGCATGAACAGACAGATGCCAACCATTAGCGGCCGAGTCTCTTACTCTCAGGGTAGTGGGTTCAAGGGCGAAAGATCCCTGCATTGCAGCGGGTTGGACTTAGATGATACAGGATTATCCCATATTTCAAATGTAAAATGCTACGTCCTGTATTGATAGAGTTTTTTCCTTTATTTCAGGTCCTCTCTCTCTCTCCCCCCCCCCCCCAAGTTAGGGGTCCTCTCCAAATGCATTTGTTTGAGAAGGTGTGCGAAAGGCCATGTATTTAAACTCTGGGGGTTGCCAAGCACAGACAGATTTACACATTCATGTGTGTGACAAATTCCTGCTGCAATAGACTGTAATGGATTGCTTTGAAGTCACCAGCACCAAACAGAAGGGGGGAAATATCGCTCCTCCCAGTTGGCAACCCTACTCTCGGGTCCCTCTCAGCTCTACCAGCCTGCGCACCTCCCCACCCGCCCCATCTTCCTTCCTCGAAAGCGGAAATCCTAGCAGCCTGCCCCCCTGTCCGCAAGCCCCTTTCCGCGCCGGGGTATCGTGTGAACGCGTCCCGAAGGCGCGCCGCGTGTCGAGATCAGGCGGGCAGGGCGGGGGGCGAGCCATCCTTGGGGGTTGGGGTGTTGAAATATACTCGGAGTTTTTTTGCCGGCTCGGCGGTCTGCCGCTCGTGACGCGCGCACGGAGGAGGGGAATCCGGGGCGCGCGCCTGGGCTGCTGCTTGGCGGCGCCTCCTCCTCCTTCCTCCTCCTGCTCGCGAGCGGCCGGTCCCTACGCGGCGGCTGCGGCGCTCCAGTCCCGGCCCGGAAGAAGGCGGCGGCGGCGGCGGCGCGGGGGAGGCATGCCAGGGCGTCTCTAAGCAGGCAGCTCCCTCCTCCGCCCCCGCGCGGACTCCTGCTGCGAGGCGAGCGCCGCTCCGTCCCTGCGCTGCGCTCTGGCTGCAGCTGGTGGTTCCCGACGCGCAGCATCCGCCGCCGCCGGGCGGAGCTCCGTGCCTACCCTGCCCGGGCTGCGCAGGCCGGGAGAAGCCGAGCCCCATCGCCCGCCGCCGGACGACGAAGGAGCGCGCCCCCGTCTCTCGCTTCCTCCGCGCCCGGCAGGAGAGCCGCCAGCGGAGGCCATGGGCGACAAAGGCACCCGGTGAGTGCGCCGCGTTCCGCGGAGAGGGATCTTGGCTGGATGGGGGTCTTTCCTGGGCGGGGGCCTCGCAGGGCCGCGCCGGGAGGGAGATGCGGGTCCGGAGCTGGACTGCGCGTCGGGCGCGTTCTGACGAGCGCTAGCCGTTGGTCCTGCCGCGGGCGATTCGGGCCCCGATATGGGCGACGCGGACCCAGCAGCAAGCCGCCGTGTCTTCCCTCCCGGAGGCGCCCGTACGCTGCACGACGGGCCCGCTCACGTTGATGCAGTGTGTGCTGCACGTGTGTGGCCACGTTCGCACTTGATACACGCGCGCAAAATGTAACGTGTGAAGAGGTGGCGCGGGTGGCGCCTGTTTGGAAACCGGGTGGGGGGCGTTGGCAGACAGCTCGGGAATGGCGTAAAAGGGTAGCTGCAGACAGTTCTGCAGGTGTATTCCAAAGTAAATCGCGCTGGTTTTGGCGTAGGTTATTCCTGAGTGAGTGTGTATCTGCTTTGCAGCCTCGGATGAGTAGCACCAAAGACGTGGGGGGTTCCTGCTTTTATGCAAATTTAAACAGCAGCAACAACACAAATTCTCGGGAGAGCCAGAAAAGAAGGTTGGAGGTCCAGGCCGGTATTCGGAACATAGGAAGTAGCTGCCTTCTGTTGTGTCAGATCCCTGTCCTGCCTAGCTTAGTATTGCCAGCACTGGCTGGCAGCAATGGCTCTCCTGAGCACCCTCAAACCTGCCCCCTTTGGCTTGCAAGACAGATGCTCTACGGTTGAGCTGTGGCTTGTCTGTTATAAGGTCAGGAGTCTGTGGCGGGATCAATGCTGCTCATGTGTTTTTCACAGCAGCTGCACAGCATCATTGGCACAGATATGCCAGCCTTTATTCCTTTAACCGGGATTCAGATTTTCTGTAGAAAAGCTAATAATTTTTTATTTTTAAAAAATTGCCCACAACCTGCTGGAGATATTAAGGTCTCGCCCGGAAGCCTTCCATGACTTGTTGGCTGCCAGTTAGTTCCCCCCCAAGGGGCAAAATGACGTTGCAACTAATTGGGGCTGCATTGGCCCAACAGGGTCAGGCAGGTGGAAGGCTGATGGCTTTTAAATCCCTCTGAATCATTTACGTTTTTATTTTTGAGGACCTTGACCATGGTAGTAGAACCTCCATGTTCAGGGGTAGTGTACCTCTGGGAGTTGGGGGCAGGGGAGGTCAAGGGAAGTACTAGTTCTACTCTATTCTGCCTTGGTCAGACCCTACCTGGAGTCCCGTGACCAGTTCTGGGGACCTCAGTTTAAAAAGGAAGGTGGGCAGAGGAGGGCGACCAAAACGATCAAGGGTCTGGAAACCAAGCCTGATGAGGAACAGTTGAAGGAGCTGGAGATGCTTGGGGAAAGAGGAGACTGAGAGAAGATATCATAGAATCATAGAATCATAGAGTTGGAAGAGACCCCAAGGGCCATCCAGTCCAACCCCCTGCCAAGCAGGAAACACCATCCAAGCATTCCTGACAGGTGGCTTTCAAGCCTCTGCTTCAAGACCTCCAAAGAAGGAGACTCCACCACACTCCTTGGCAGCAAATTCCACTGCCGAACAGCTCTTACTGTCAGGAAGTTCTTCCTAATGTTTAGGTGGAATCTTCTTTCTTGTAGTTTGAATCCATTGCTCCGTGTCCGCTTCTCTGGAGCAGCAGAAAACAACCTTTCTCCCTCCTCTATATGACATCCTTTTATATAGTTAAAGGTAGATAGCCGTGTTGGTCTGTCATCCTTTTATATATTTGAACATGGCTATCATATCACCCCTTAACCTTCTCTTCTCCAGGCTAAACATACCCAGCTCCCTAAGCCGTTCCTCATAAGGCATCGTTTCCAGGCCTTTGACCCTTTTGGTTGCCCTCCTCTGGACACGTTCCAGCTTGTCAGTATCCTTCTTGAACTGTGGTGCCCAGATTGGACACAGTATTCCAGGTGGGGTCTGACCAGCGGTACTATATGAGAGCCACCTTCAAATATCTCAAGGGCTGTCACATGGAACAGGGAGCAAGCTTGTTTTTCTGCTGCTCCGGAGGATAGGACTCGAACCCATGGCTTCAAGTTACAAGAAAGGAGATTCCGACTGAACATCAGGAAGAACTTTCTGATGCGAAGAGCTGTTTGACAGGGGAACGGTCTCCCCTGAGAGGCGGTGGAGGTTTTTAAGCTGAGGTTGGATATCCATTTCCCAGGGATTCTTCAGCCGCATTGCAGGGGGTTGGACTAGATGGCCTTTGGGGATCTCATCCAACTCTCCAGTTCTGTGATTCTATGAGATGCAACGTAGGGTTGCCGCTTGTCAGCTTATCAGACGCACGCCGGCTGCCTGCCTGCGTTTGGGGCCTGAGTGCTGGACCAGATGGAGGTTTTTGCGTTTGGCAGGGCACTTTCTGGCGTTTGTGTGTGTGTATATAAATGCACACACACAAACGCCAGAAAACCATGGGAGAAAATTATTGGGAGAAAAGCAATGACAAACCTAGACAGCATCTTAAAAGGCAAAGACATCACCTTGCCAACAAAGGTCCGTCTAGTTAAAGCTATGGTTTTCCCAGTAGTAATGTACGGAAGTGAGAGCTGGACCATAAAGAAGGCTGATCGCCGAAGAATTGATGCTTTTGAATTATGGTGCTGGAGGAGACTCTTGAGAGTCCCATGGACTGCAAGAAGATCAAACCTATCCATTCTTAAAGAAATCAGCCCTGAGTGCTCACTGGAAGGACAGATCCTGAAGCTGAGGCTCCAGTACTTTGACCACCTCATGAGAAGAGAAGACTCCCTGGAAAAGACCCTGATGTTGGGAAAGATGGAGGGCACAAGGAGAAGGGGACGACAGAGGACGAGATGGTTGGACAGTGTTCTCGAAGCTACTAACATGAGTTTGGCCAAACTGCGAGAGGCAGTGAAGGATAGGCGTGCCTGGCGTGCTCTGGTCCAGGGGGTCACGAAGAGTCGGACACGACTGAACGACTGAACAACAACAATATAAATGCAGCCATTTCTGGAGCACATTCTCAGGTGCCTCTGGTGTGCTGCACCTCTTCCTTGCGTAATTCCTGAGCTGGTGACAGATTGTGCGTTGTTCGGCACCGGGGCTGTGGCAGGGAGGGGAGCTGCTTAAAATTATTGTTGCCTTTGCTGACAGGTTGAGTCTGGGCCACCTTTTCCCAAACCCGAGTAAATAAAACGGTGGCCCAGTTCACGGCATAGTCGGGATTTCTAAAGAAAAATGGATTTGTGTATGGATTTACAGTGCAGTGCTCACCATGTCATTCCTGCCTAGTTCACAACAAGTAGAGAAGGACATGAGCAGATTTGCTTTCCCTTCTTTTTCCCTTTCAAACATTCTCTGTCTCACACCCTGGAGAGACACAGCTGCCGGTCAGTGTAGACAATAATGAGCTAGGCAGACCAGTCTGACTCGGCTGCTTCCTGGCCTGGTGCATGAGACGGCATCCTCAGTTTCCAGAGACAGCTCATTTATCTCCTTATTGCAGCCACCCCCCAAACTCGGCCTGCCAGATGTTTCGGGACTACAACTCCCATCATCCCTAGCTAACAGGACCAGTGGTCAGGGATGATGGGAATTGTAGTCCCAAAACCTCTGGAGGGCCAAGTTTGGGGATGCCGGCCTTATTGCTTCCAGTTTTTCTTCTTTGGAAGAGGAGAAATGGATAATTAGCGCATTGGCCCGAATATAAGCCTCACTTCTTTTTCCAAATTCCGACCGCGAAAAGTTAAAATGCGGCTTAAATTTGCGACTTTACAAAAATTGGCTCTTTTACGATATCGCTGCTGAAACAGACATAGGGTAAAATCAAACGGGTGTGAGTGCCTGCGGAATTTTAAGGGAGCGGCTTATTTTCAGGTATTGTCTTTTCTCTCCCCCCCCCCCCTTGAATTTTAAAGGCGCGGCTTATATTCGGGTGCGGCTTATATTCGGGCCAATACGGTATTGTTTTTAATCTTCATGGCACTTGGTCGATGGCTGACCAGATTCTCTGGACGCCTTCACGTAAACATTGAAATACCAAACCCGATTCAAAATATAAGCACTCAAGCCAAGATGACTCCCCAGCCGCTCCCCTTTCTCTCCCCTCCTCCTTGCCTTGGATATATGAGAGGCAGTGTGGCGTAGTGGTTAGAGCAGTGGTCCTCAAAGGGTGTGGCAGGGGAGGATGGCAAGTGTAGTGGAAAGATTCAAGGACAATCAAAGAACAATTTAAACATTTCAGTGCAGTAGTATAGTATAGTTAGTATGAAAATAAATTGTTTTGGATATACAGCCAGAAATATTTTCCACGCCTCTCTTCCAGAGTTAACGCTAAAGACTTTACTTCTGGTCAGTGAGCCACCATAGCTGCTAGAGGGCCATGAACATTTGTGTCTGCGGCGCTGTGGTCTAAACCACAGAGCCTAGGGCTTGGCGATAGGAAGGTCGGCGGTTCGAATCCCCGCAACGGGGTCAGCTCCCGTTGCTTGGTCCCAGCTCCTGCCAACCTAGCAGTTCGAAAGCATGTCAAAGTGCAAGTAGATAAATAGGTACTGCTCCGGTGGGAAGGTAAACGGCGTTTCCGTGCGCTGCTCTGGTTTTGCCAGAAGCGGCTTTGTCATGCTGGCCACATGACCCGGAAAAACTTTCTGCAGACAAACGCTGGCTCCCTCGGCCAGTAAAGCGAGATGAGCGCCGCAACCCCAGAGTCACCTTTGACTGGACTTAACCCTCCAGGGGTCCTTTACCTTTACCCTTTTACTCAGGTATTATCTGATACCAAAGCATTATTTTCATCTCTCCTACCCCCCTGGAATAAACGAGGGTGTTTTCAATGGTTGAGAGGAGGGTGTCGATTTTTGGGAGAGTCATAGCATCACTGGGAGGAAGTTCTGGCCTGGGCTACTGGGAAAACAGGATGCTGGACTCGATGGGCCTGATCCGGCAGGCTCTTCTGATGCTCTTAACCGATGGTAGCAAATTCCACGGCGCTTTTTCTTTTGCCTGGTCCTGTGTCTTCCAGCATTGGGGTACTTGACTGTAGCCTGTCCATAGCTGTCAACTTTCAGATTTGAAAATAAGGGATTCCGCGAGGGCGGGGCAATGGCACCAAGTAGCCTCGCCACCCTGCGCTCCAGAGGCTGCGCGCAAACGGGTGAGCGAAAGAGCGAGCGTGTAGACGGCAGGCAGGCTGTCTGTCTGGTTAGGCGTGAGGGTCTGGCTGCACAAGGCATGCAAGCTCCGCCCCCAGTCGGTCTCAGACTCCTTATTGGCAGCCGAGCAACGCAGCTGAGGAGCCTCCCTGGCCGGCAGGGAGGGAGAGGAGCTGCTCCCTTTGAAATCCGGGAAATTTAAGGGATATCAACAATCCGGGATAGCAGCGGGAAACGGCATTGGAATAAGGGAGTTTCCCGCAAAAAAAGGGAGGGTTGGCAGCTATGAGCCTGTCGTGCCGGTGTTGCAACCCAGCATTGATTCTGGGGTACATAAACCGCTTGGTTGGCCCCCTAACACCATAAGAAAAGCTTTGCTGGATCGGACCAAAAGTCCGTCTAGTCCAGATATTGATTGTTTTGGGGTTGCTTTTGCAGTTGGAGCAGATTGTGCTGAATTGCATTGTGTGTGTGTGTGTGAGAGAGAGAGAGAGATGCTCCATATCAGTTGTGTGATTCACCTGCCAGAATTCATAGACCCAGGCAGCTTCCATCAACACATCATCTCGTCTCCAGCGATCTTCCTCCTGTCTAGCTCCTCCTGCTTCTAAAACCTTCAGCAGATCAGAGGCCTTTACATTTGCCTCTTGTAGTGTCTGAGCTGATTATCACAAATCCTAAACCTGTTTCAAGCGTGGAGCCTGGGATTTGTGATGAACCGGTGAATCCGAAACAAGTCCTTGTGAAAACCAGTTCAGGGAACTTCCATTGCCATCGTCATTTATTTGTATGCTGCCTTTCCATAGTTAAACCAGGCTCAAGGCTGCTCACAACGGGAAAAAAAGATTTACATAATTGCAAAAATAGAACAAAAGGAGCCATCAGTAGGGCTGGGCGATATGTCATGCAAAACAGGTTTAAAGTCCATATCGCGATGTCGGTTTCATAATTTTTGTCCTGGCAACATATCATGAATCATGTGTGTGTGTGTGTGTGGGTGGGTGGGTGGGTGCTATGCAAAAATCATTATATGGGGAAAACCTTGCAGCCAGCCAATGCCTCTGCGTAGCTCCATCCTTATCCTATATTATAATCTTCAAGTGTCCCTGCGTCCACCTGCAATTTTCTGTGTGTCACGGAAGTAAATTCTACGCATGGCACAGATGGACGCAGGGATTGGAGGGGGCGGAGAGGGGGCGGGACGACGCAGAGACACTTCCGGCCGGGCGAAACTGCGCCGCCCGCCACCGCCTGAAGGAGGCCCCCCCGTCCGGCACGCGTCCTTCCCTGCGTGCTGCCCAGCCGGCGGGGGTCCGAGGCGAGGCGGCCTCCGCTGACGGGCCAGCCGGTCGCCCCCGCCCAAGCCTCCCGGTCCCCCGGCTCCTGCTGCTCCTGCGGGGCCTAGGCGCTTACTCGCAAGTAAAGGCGCGCGGGATCGGGGCCTCGGAGCTCCGCGCATGGGGCTTTGAACTGTTTGTGGAGGTCTGGTAAGGGGGGGGGGTTGACCGCATGTTCTAGAGCCCGTTTTTTAACGGGCTAAAAACCACTAGTACCGATATATCATGATGTCTGAAATACCGCGACGTTTAGCTGGTGATACAGTGGTACCTCTGGTTACAGACGCTTCAGGTTACAGACGCTTCAGGTTACAGACTCTGCTAACCCAGAAATAGTACCTCGGGTTAAGAACTTTGTTTCAGGATGAGAACAGAAATCGTGCTTTGGCGGCGCAGTGGCAGCGGGAGTCCCCATTAGCTAAAGTGGTACCTCAGGTTAAGAACAGTTTCAGGTTAAGAATGGACCTCCAGAACGAATTAAGTTCTTAACCCGAGGTACCACTGTATATCGCACTGTTGAAAACCAGATATCGCCCAGCCCTAGTCATCAACAATAAATTAAAACATCTCAGTAAGTGTGTAGTAAAATTGAACCACCTCCACCATAACCAGGCTTGGCAATGACAGTTCAAAAATATAATACCAGTAACAGCAAAAATTAGGGACGCGGGTGGCGCTGTGGGTTAAAACACAGAGCCTAGGGCTTGCCGATCAGAAGGTCGGCGGTTCGAATCCCTGCGACGGAGTGAGCTCCCGTTGCTCGGTCCCTGCTCTTGCCAACCTAGCAGTTTGAAAGCACGTCAAAGTGCAAGTAGATAAATAGGTACCGCTGCAGCGGGAAGGTAAACGGCGTTTCTGTGCGCTGCTCTGGTTCGCCAGAAGCGGCTTAGTCCTGCTGGCCACATGACCCGGAAGCCAGTAATGCGAGATGAGCGCCGCAACCCCAGAGTCGGTCACGACTGGACTTAATGGTCAGGGGTCCCTTTACCTTTAACAGCAAAAATTATCTGAAGAAGTGTGCATGCACACGAAAGCTCATACCAAGAACAAACTTAGTTGGTCTCTACGGTGCTACTGGAAGGAACTTTTTTAAAATTTTGTTAGCAAAAATTAAGCATCTCCAAAATTAAACCCACCAAGTATTGGCTCTGCCGGGGAGGGCTGTTCCCTGTGCAACTGGAACGACCGATAGCCTCTCCTAGGAGTTGCCCACATCCCTTTGCAGCGCAGCCGTCAACACACATGGTGCTCTGCTGTGGCCGCCCAGTCCTCTTTCTCATTACTTACGGCTTTTGTAAACACTCCGCCTTGATCTCCCCGCCGCTGAGCCATGTTTGTCTTCCAGCTCCCTAGCAGCATTTCCCAAACATGAGGGGGGGCCGAGGGGGGTTGCGCTGCCTGCGCATTCTGCTGCCACGCAGGCTGTGTGTTCCCTACGTTTCCCGGCAGAGCGGAGCAGCATGGCGAACCCCGAGAACCAGAAGAAGTTAAGGAGAGCCTGGCTGCCGGATCGAGCCCACCTCTTCTTCACGCAGCGCACAGTTAAACTGTGGAACTCGCTTCTGCAGGAAGCGGCGATGGCCAACAACTTGGATGACTTTAAAAGAGGAAATTCCTTCCAGTAGCACGACTAAGTTTGTTCTTGGTATGAGCTTTTGTGTGCATGCACACTTCTTCAGATACACTGAAACAGAAGTCACCAGACCCTTATATCTCAATTCTAGTTTCTGGAAACCACAGAAGGGAAAAATTGCTCTCGTGTTTGGATTCTGCTTGCTGGTTTCTAATAATAATAATAATAATAATAATAATAATAATAATACCTGTAATATATTTATACCCCGACCATCTGGCTGGGTTTCCCCTGCCACTCTGGGCGGCTCCCAACAGAATATTAAAAACACGATAAAACATCAAACATTAAAAACTTCCCTAAACAGGGCTGCCTTCAGATGTCTTCTAAAAGTCAGATAGTTGTTTATTTCCTTGACATCTGATGGGAAGGCGTTCCACAGGGCGGGCGCCACCACCGAGAAGGCCCTCTGCCTGGCTCCCTGTAACCTCACTTCTCGCAGGGAGGGAACCGCCAGAAGGCCCTCGGAGCTGGACCTCAGTGTCCGGGTAGAACAATGGGGGTGGAGACGCTTCTTCAGGTGTACTGGGCCGAGAGTCGATTAGATACTCTAATGGGCATCTTGTTGGTCACTATGAGAACAGGATCCCGGACTATTGGCTTCATCTAGCATTCTCTTTTTATTTCCTTATGGTGTTCAGGCCAAACACTATTCTGTTGTAAGCTCACACTTGTGGAAAAGCTCTCTCTCTCCTCCTTGAAAGGGGCCACCATGTTGAGTCTTTCTCAAGCACTGGTGGGTGTGGGTTGCTGCATGAAAAAGGAGGGTCACCATGGAGGAGCTGGGCCTGAGAACAGAAGAAGTATAGGAGTATAGCATCTAGATCAAGGGAAGTAATAGTACCACTGTATTCCGCTCTGGTCAGACCTCAGCTGGAATACTGTGTCCAGTTCTGGGCACCACAGTTCAAGAAGGATACTGACAAGCTGGAACGTGTCCAGAGGAGGGCAACCAAAATGGTCCAAGGCCTGGAAACGATGCCTTATGAGGAATGACTTAGGGAGCTGGGTATGTTTAGCCTGGAGAAGAGAAGGTTCAGGGGTGATATGATAGCCATGTTCAAATATATAAAAGGATGTCATATAGAGGAAGGAGAAAAGTTGTTTTCTGCTGCTCCTGAGAAGAGGACAATGGATTCAAACTACAAGAAAGAAGATTCCACCTAAACATTAGAAAGAACTTCCTGACAGTAAGAGCTGTTAGGCAGTGGGATTTGCTGCCAAGGAGTGTGGTGGAGTCTCCTTCTTTGGAGGTCTTTAAGCAGAGGCTTGACAGCCACCTGTCAGGAATGCTTTGATGGTGTTTCCTGCTTGGCAGGAGGTTGGACTGGATGGCCCTTGGGGTCTCTTCCAACTCTATGATTCTATGATTCTAAGAAGAGGCTGCTGGGTCAGGATTTGAACCCGAGACCTCCTGCCGCCCTCGCATGCTCCTTCCTCCTCCTTTTTACCCTTTGCCCATCCAGCAATGCCAGCTGCTGCGACGTGCCCGAGCATCGCGCTAAAACCTTGAGCGGGTTGGATTTCCTTCTCCATTCAGTGTGCTCAAAGGAAATCGATGAAATCGCTTTAATATTCTGCTCTTGCCACATGGAAAGAAATAAAAAAACCCATAAATCTTTGAAACGGAGATCAAACAAACGCCACTCAATTACCGGCGACTAAATAGAGTGATCCTTAGCGATGGAGCATCCCAGACGCGTGCCTAACGAGCTCGTTAGTTCCTGAGCGTAACCAGAGCGGCTGGCAGTGGCGAACTACCATGGCAGGGCAGGTGAGGAAGAGAGGCATTGGCGGAATAAGCTTTTGTGGCTCCAACTCTGGGGCCAGAGCGATGACACCTGTGGCTCAAGGTTCATTGTGACCTCTCCGCCCGCCACCAATGATAATCATCAACGTCATAATTTTATTATTTATACTCTGCCCATGTGACTGCATTGCCCCAGCCACTCGGGGCAGCTTCCAACACATATAAAAACATAATAGAACAGCCATAGGCAAACTTGGCCCTCTAGATGTTTTGGAACTACAACTCCCATCATCCCTGACCACTGGTCCTGTTAGCTAGGGATGATGGGAATTGTAGTCCCTAAACATCTGGAGCGCCGAGTTTGCCTATGCCTGTAATAGAACATTAAAAAGCTTCCCTGTACAGGGCTGCCTTCAGATGTCTTCTAAAAGTCAGATTGTTTCTTTTGACGTTGGGAGGGTGCCACCACCAAGAAGGCCCTCTGCCTGCTTCCCTGTAACCCTCACAGTGAGGGAACCACCAGAAGGCCACTATGGACGGCTCCCAACAGAATTAAAAGCACAATAAAACATCAAACATTAAAAACTTCCCTAAACAGGGCTGCCTTCAGATGTCTTCTAAAAGTCTGGCAGTTGTTGTTCTCTTTGACATCTGCTGGGAGGGTGTTCCACAGGGCAGGCGCCACCACCGAGAAGGCCCTCTGCCTGGTTCCCTGCAACCTCACTTCTCGCAGGGAGGGAACCACGAGAAGGCCCTCAGAGCTGGACCTCAGTGTCCGGGCAGAATGATGGGAGCCAATGAAGGTCTTTCAGGACCAGTGTTATGTGGTCTCGGCGGCCGCTCCCAGTCACCAGTCAAGCTGCTGCATTCTGGATTAATTGCAGTTTCCGGGTTACCTTCAAAGGCAGCTCCACATAGAGCGCATTGCAGTAGTCCAAGCGGGAGATAACCAGAGCATGTCACTGCCTCTCAGCCTAACCTACCTCACAGCGCCGTCCGTGGGAATTAAATGGGGGGGGGGTAGAACCACTTGGTCTGCCAAGGTCTTTGGAAAGGGGGAATGTGGAGGCAAAAAATGAATCACACTATCTGGAGATTCAAGTGGTGAGGTCACTGGGCTGGACCACTTCACGTTGGAAGAGGCGCCATACCATGTGAGTTCGCTGGTGGAGGGAATGGTTCTAATCTGCCTTCGTCCTGACACAATAGCTTCATATCTGCAGGGACTTAAAAGAATTATGCAAGGCCACTTTTGCATGTAATGTTCTCTATCCCTGGCATGAATAGTGTTGCCTTTTCAGCTCTAAGCATGAGTGGTATGAAAGGACGGTTGAGAAGCTTAATGCCTCACTTGCGTTGTCTTGAATACACAACTTAGGGACCTCTTGCGATGTGTTAAGGCAGGGGTAGGCAACCTAAGGCCCGTGGGCCGGATGCGGCCCAAACGCCTTCTAAATCCGGTCCACGGACGGTCGGGGAATCAGCGTGTTTTTAAATGAGTAGAATGTGTCCTTTTATTTCAGATGCATCTCTGGGTTATTTGTGGGGCCTGCCTGGTGTTTAACCCTGTTCGATTGGTGGGCTGCATTTCAAATTTTAAATCGTATTTTAACTTGCACTTTAATTGATTGTTTTGTATGTTTTATCGTGATTTTATGGGTGTTAGCCGCTCTGAGCCCGGCCTTGGCTAGGAAGGGCGGGGTATAAATAAAAATTTATTATTATTATTATTATCATTATTATTACATGAGTAGAATGTGTCCTTTTATTTCAAATGCATCTCTGGGTTATTTGTGGGGCCTTCCTGGTGTTTTTAAATGAGTTGAATGTGTCCTTTTATTTAAAATGCATCTCTGGGTTATTTGTGGGGCATAGGAATTCATTCATTTCCCCCACCCTAAAAAAATATAGTCCGGCCCACCACATGGTCTGAGGGACGGTGGACCGGCCCACGGCTGAAAAAGGTTTCTGACCCCTGTGTTAAGATGAGGTCACAAAATAAGGCGCAGCTGTTTTAGCGTACCTGAAGATAATGGCTTGTGAAGATTGCATTTCAAACTATGGCTTTTTAAAAAATCGCACCGTTGTTTATTTGTTGTTGCAGATTGAATGCCCTTTGGGGCAGGATTTCTCCCCCTCCCCACCCAAATATTTTCATTGCGTGGATAGCATATCATGCAGGTTACATGCGACAAAGGCTGGAAGCGTCCGTTTCAGCTGTACGCATGGGAGAAACAGATCAAAGAACTAAAGTCAATAAGTAGCACGAGACATGAAATGCTGAAACCTAATAATCATCCAGACCTATGGAAAGGAGGTGGCAGAATTTATTATTTTAATTGTGCACAGAGCCCTGTTCCCGGATGGCGATATGTAGATAAATGTTAACAATAATCCTAAAAAACGTGATTGTATGTGCCTGTTCCCCTTTAAAGAGATTTTCTCCAAAATGGTTCCTTCTGCGTTAACGGAGCTCTTCTTGTGATCACGACCGAACAGGGATTCATTTTTTTGCTTTTTTAGGCATAGCTATCTAGATTTCCTGCCATGTGGTCTTCCCCAAGCTGGTGCCCTCCAGCTGTCTTGAACCACAACTGCTGCTTAAAAATATATAAGAACTTAAGGAGCTGCTTTTTCCTGACTCCATCCAGCTCAGTTTTGTCTACTCTGACCGGCAGTGGCTCTCCAGGGTTATAGCCAAGAGATTTTTGCCAGCCCTACCTGGAGACACCATTAATTGAACCCGGTACCTTCTGCATGCAAGGCAGGCGCTGAGCTGGACGCTTCCTCCCTGGAGCTACGCAGTATATTTGCAGGCTGACTGTGCCAAGTTCACTTCTGAGCTTGTCAGCATTTGCGTCAAAATTTCGATAGGTCTTCAGAGGTAAAGGTTCTGTTTTCGCACCGGGGGGGGGGGAGAGATTGCTGCCTGCTTCCCATAATCCACTTGCATGCTGGGAACAATACATGATGTTCAGCTTCGCTAGGAAAGTTCAGAAATGTCGAAAGCTCTCTTCTTCAGAGAGGAGAGCGGAGCGAATTGATTTTCCCCAATGCACCTCCTCAGTTAACTAATTCTGAGCTGCACGCTACCTGTGTGTGTGTCTCATTGCTGGTATGCAAAATTTTACACGTTCTTTGCTTTTCCCCGTATAGCAAGGCATTTCTCCTCTTGTTTTCAAATCCTCTGAGTAAGCCAGCTTGCTGTGAGGCACTGGCAGGCTTGAGATGTGCCATCTTTGTTACTTCAGGCGAGCAGTGTTAGAAACTCAGATATAGAAGCTAGGCGCCAAATAAACCAGGGTTACAGTCCTCCTTAAACCAGGGTTACAGTCCTCCTTAAAACAGGGTTATAGTCCTCCTTAAACCAGGGTTACAATCCTCTTTAAACCAGGGTTATAGTCCACCCTAAGCCAGGGTTACAGCGACTAAACAAAAACCAGGGTTCCTCAAACCAGGGTTACAGTCCTCCTTAAACCAGGGTTACAGTCCACATTAAACCAGGGTTACAGTCCTCTTTAAACCAGGGTTGCAGTCCACTCTAAGCCAGGGTTACAGCGACTAAACAAAAACCAGGGTTACAGTCCTCCTTAAACCAGGGTTACAGTCCACATTAAACCAGGGTTACAGTCCTCCTGTAAGGAGGAGACTCTTGAGAGTCCCATGAACTGCAAGAAGATCAAACCTATCCATTCTTAAAGAAATCAGCCCTGAGTGCTCATTAGAAGGACAGATCCTGAGGTTAAGGCTCCAGTACTTTGGCCACCTCATGAGAAGAGAAGACTCCCTGGAAAATACCCTGATGTTGGGAAAGATGGAGGGCACAAGGAGAAGGGGATTACAGAGGACGAGATGGTTGGACAGTGTTCTCGAAGCTACCAACATGAGTTTGGCCAAACTGCGAGAGGCAGTGAAGGATAGGCGTGCCTGGCGTGCTCTGGTCCATGGGGTCACGAAGAGTCGGACACGACTGAACGACTGAACAACAACACAGTTCTCCTTAAACCAGGGAGTTTCCCGCCAAAAAAAGGGGAGGGTTGACAGCTATGCGCTGGTCTAGTGCGACCGTCCCAAGAGTTGGCTGCTGTCCAGGGAATGTGAAGAGGAAGGCAGCTCCGAGCGTTGCAGAGATGGGACTGGGCTGAACTTTTCAAAAGCTTCCCTTAGGCCGGATCCTTGCAAATTCAGAATGCCTGGGGGGATTGGCTTTGCTGGGAGTTCTCGCTTGTTTCCGAGAAGGAAGCTGCAGCTTTCTGGGAAAAGCAATTTGGTCTTTGCTGCTTGTTTGTAAGACCGAACCAGAGGCTCCAAACATTCTGCAGGCCCTTTTTGGTTCTCAGTGCGAGGCGAGGAAAACAGCGCAGCACTAACATTTAAATAAAGGCAGACCTCTGTGAGAAATCTGCTATCGTGTCACTGATGTCAGGGTTGCACCAGATGAGCAGGAGTGGTGGCGAGCCCCCCTAGGCGAAGCGGCAACCACGGAAGAGTCCGGAGAAATGGAGGGATTCTTGCCTGAAGAAGACTGGTGGCAGCACTCCTCAGAAGAGGAAGAATCAGATAGGGAGGTGGAAACACCTGGACAGGAGGAGGAAGAAGTCGAGCCAGAATCGGGCCCTTGTGAGGAGAGGAGCCGGCTGACCCCCTCCCCTCCTCCCTTCTCAGCTGTAGAACGTAGAGCTGAGAGCCGTAGGGAACAATTAGAGGCAGCTGCAGCTCGTAAGAGGCGTGGTCATGAGCCGGCTGCTTAAGGAAGGCCGGCTGCTCCATTCACCAGCACCTGCAACTGCTGTGCTGGAGCACGTGGTTGTTTTGCTCATCCTGGTTCCTGTGTTCGTGTCTTCGGCTTCCTGACTCCTGGCTTCCTCCTGATCTCAGCTTGGTGACTTCGGCTTTCTGACTCCTGGCTTAATCCTGACCTCGGCTTCCTGACTTCTGGCTTGAACCGACTTCGGCTACTCCTGACCCCTGTGCGACTGCCTGACTTCGACTGGCTTCTGACCCGGACTGTTTGACCTCAACCATATTGATGACTAATTTTTCGAGCATTTATCCTGATCTGTTTTTGCTAAGCTTTCAGGAGGCTAGACAATGCCCACTATTTACTGAGTGTTCATTCTTAAATGTTTGCAGGGAGGTTAGACACTGTTGCACCAAACAATTGTTATTGCACACTTTAAAGCGCTGTTTCCCATCGCTTTACTTACTGCAAGGAGTTTGAGCTTTCGGGGGAGCGGGTTTGCTATACAAGAGTGCCAAATGGACTTCAGTTGAACAACTTGAATTTGCCAGTACCTTGGTTCTCAAACGCTTTGGTTCGCAAACTCCGAAAACCCGGAAGTAAGTGTTCCGGTTTTCAAATGATTTTTGGAAGCCGAACGTCTGAAGCGGCTGTCAGCTATCGTTTCTGGGGCGCCTGCACCAATCAGAAGCTGCGGCTTGGTTTTTTAACATTTCGGAAGTCAAACAGACTTCCGGAACGGATTAAGTTTGGCGCTTTTTTTGCGTTTTTGTTTTTGAGGCTTTTTCAGTTAATTTGTTTTTGTGACTGTTGTGGAACCCAGTTCGGCTACTGATTGATTGTGTGACTGAGGAAATGGATAAAAGCCCCCTCCCCAAACAATGACTATCATTTAATTTTTATTTTTATCATCTACAATACTGTCTTATTTATTTTATAGTACAGTGCATTGATTATTGCTTTCATTTTATGGATCAGTGGTCTCGTTAGATAGTAAAATTCATGTTAAATTGCTGTTTTAGGGGTTGTTTTTTTAAAAGTCTGGAACGGATTAATCCGTTTTGCATTACTTCCTATGGGAAAGCGCGCCTTGGTTTTGGAACGCTTTGGTTTTGGAACGGACTTCCAGAACGGATTAAGTTTGAAAACTAAGGTACCCTGTTTCCCCTATTTTAAGACGTAGTCATAAAATAAGCCATAGCAGGATTTTTTCGCATTTGTGAAATATAAGCCGTACCCTGAAAATAAGCCATAGTGATAGGCGCAGTTCTGGAGGGCGCCAAGGAAAAGGCAGGGCTGGGCGTCCAGTCCCGCCACTGAAACCAGTCAGCCCCAGAAGCAGCGCTCAGGAACTCTGCAGAGCAGGGCGCACAGGAAGGGACAGCGGGCGCGACAAAGGCACTCCGAAGGTCTCTTCGCCTGCGCGCTCGCCCAACTCTGCTCGGCGCAGAGCGCACGGGGCGGCCGCCGTGGCGGAGAGGGAAGGCGGCACGGGCTTTCCCTGCTCGCCGCCACGACGAAATCCCCCGAGCTGCCCCGCCCGTCGCCCAAGAGGCCCCTTGGAAAACAAGGCTTCTGTCGAGTTTCGAGGAGGGAAGGCGGCGGAGGAGGAGGAGCAGGAGAGAGCGCCCAGCGAAAGCGGGTCTCTCTGGTGCCCGTTTCCTCAAAGCTCAGCTTGGATTCTCCCCCCGTTGCCAGCAAGCAAAGAGCTCCGCGCCCGTCCTTCGCAGCCCCAGAACTCGAGCGTGGCCTTGCCAAGGTGAGCTTACGTAATAAAAATAAGACATCCCCTCAAAATAAGCCATAGTGCGTTTTCTTGAAGAAAAATATAAGACAGTGTCTTAAAATAGGGGAAACACTGTACCACTGTATGTGACTGAATCCTACCTGAAAATAGCATCAGCTCCCCCCAAAGTAATAATAATAATAATAATAATAATAATAATAATAATGTTTTTGTCACTCTTTGTGCTGCATCGTGAAGAGCTGAAAGTCACTCAAAAGCTCCCAGCATTTTGGATGCTGACTAATTCAAGAACTGGCAGCCATCACCCTGTTTTGCTGCTTCTCGCTTTCTCTGCGACACCATCTGCTCCCCCCTCCCCCCCAAAACGAGTGAATCTGCTGAATATTTAGGTTTCCTGGCTGACATTGCCCTTGGCTCCCCCCCCCTTTCTTTCTTTCTAGCTCCCTGGAGAAAAAGCACTTTGACATTAAAAATCTTCTTCTGAGCCTCGAGGGTTGCTATTTATCCGAGACGTTTCTGAGCAGAAAAACGTTCCGATCAGGATGTTGACAGCTCCAAGGATTTGCTGGGTTAGAGTGTCCCGCTTTTGGGCTACACCAGCCTTTCTTCCTGGCTTTATGCGGCCTGCGTTGTGTTTTCGGTGTCAGAAACTACTTGCTTCCTTATCTGCCGGGATTCCTGGCGTTTCTCTGTCATCGGTCGGATTGTGCAAAACTCGGCCCGCTGCGTTTGTCTCCAAGGGAGAGTTGGCTGCTTTGCAGACCTGCCTCTGTGCGTAGCATAAACCAGGACTGGCCTTTTGCTCCGGGGGTCTCGCGTACCTCCTTTCCTTAACACCCTCTGCTCATCACATCTTGCCTCGCGTTGCCAGGACAGATCTAGAAATGCAAAACGTTATCTGCCCTGCCTGCCTGCCTTTGCCAGGCACCAGCCGAGTCGTAAAGCTGAGGGTTTGCGCCAGGGGACCCAAACGCTGCGCCAAGCAAAGTGGTTCGCTCTCATATATTTTCCTAGCCTCTGCATAATTCATCCTGCGTCTGTGTCACTCGTGCGGGGAGAGATTTGGTTTTGCAGGGCGCTGACTCCTCTCACCCTTTTGCCTTGTGTTCAGGGCTAGAGAACAAGCTGTGCACTGTTTAAAACTGGCACCGTACAATTCCTTAGAATCTTAAGAGTCGGGAAGGGACCCCAACAGGTCATCTAGTCCAGCCCCGGCTGCCGACTCAGGGAGCTCACAGCTCCAGCATGCCACCCAGCCTCTGCGTGAAACCCTCTAGCAAATGAAAGTCCACCATCTTCTAAGGCAGCAGCTCTTAAAGGTAAAGGGTAAAGGGACCCCTGACCATTAGGTCCAGTCGTGTCTGACTCTGGGGTTGCGGCGCTCATCTCGCTTTATTGGCCGAGGGAGCCGGTGTACAGCTTCCATGTCATGTGGCCAGCAGGACTAAGCTGCTTCTGGCGATCTCGGTGGTGGCGCCCGCCCTGTGGAACACCCTCCCACCAGATGTCAAGGCAATAAGCAGCTATTTTACTTTTAAAAGACAACTGAAGGCTGCCCTGTTTAGGAACGTTTTTAATGTTTGATGCTGTATTGTTTTTAATATTCAGTTGGAAGCCGCCCAGAGTGGCTGGGGAAACCCAGCCAGATGGGCGGGGTATAAATAATAAATTTTATTATTATTATTATTATTATTAATTATTATTATGTGGTCGACAAGGGCATGTGCCCTTCCCCGCATTGTCCTCGGAAGAGGAGGCCTGCGATCTTGAGGAGAACGTTCCGGGCCTTGGACCGAGTCTCTCGGAAGTTGTGATCAAACTGTTTATACAGCCGGCCAGGGCTTCTTAGCAATTGCGCTCGTTCCCAGGCCATTTGCGAGAGGTCGAGCGGGAAGCGCTATCCGATTTATTAAAAGCCGGCTCCGGGCGGGTGGAGGATCGCATCCTGCTCCACCTAACTGTGCTTCTAAACCACCATCGCTGCCTATTACACATCTAACTGCAACTCTCTTAATGGCTTGTTTGATGTAAGGAAGGGGTGGGGCTCAGGGGACCAGCTGTTTGAAGCGGGTGCTGTAACCCAGCGTTCTTCAACCTTGGGTCCCCAGATGTTGGTGGACTACAACTCCAATCATCCCTGACCATTGGCTAAGATGACTGGGGATTATGGGTATTGGAGTCCAACAACATATGGGGACCCAAGGTTGAAGAGCATTGCTGTAACCGGCCAGGGAAGAGCCCTGCTTTTTCATGATGTCAAGTCCAGTTAAATGAGTGTTTTGAGAAGCTCATAAGAGCCAGATGTTGGATCAGGCCAGTGGCCCATCTAGTCCAGCATCCTGTTCTCAATTCAGTTTTCGAAATTTCCCAGGCGTGTTTTGCGACTGGCGTGGGTCCAGTTGCAGCCACACCGAGAGCTCTGGGTGCCAGGTGACTGACATCTCCACCTGGCGGGCCCCTCCAGCTTTCTTAAGCAAGTAATAAATACAAAACAGACAACATGGTACAGTAGACTAATATATCAAAATGACACAAACCGTGAAGAATATTCAATCATATATATATATGCATATGCAACCGGAGGAAATCTACTCCATACAACGTACAGACGTCTCAAAAAGTGCAAAGAGATTCAAAAGTGCAATGTCCGATGTGCAACAAGTCCAATATCATAAAGTGCTAAAGTCTCTCAGGAGTCCACGTCTGCTTCTCCCGACGGGCGGCTAGCTTGTATTATCCCCGTTTCACTATTATCGTTTCTTCAGGGACGGACATCGTCTTAAATAATAATTATAATTTACAGTGTACATAGTGAGCGTTTACATTCTTAGAATAAATAAACATATTAACATCCAAAAAGTTACTCACCAAATGGTTCATACATAAACACTTAACTAGGCTGAAACGCTCACAACCCCAACGGTTCCTGGTTGGTAAAGCTAAACTAAACAGAAGGTTACAATGTTAAGGTTCTTAAGCAAGTCAGCAGGAGATTTGAACCCTGATCTCCCAGATCCTGGTCCGACACTCTAACCACTACACCCCACTGTCTTCCCAGAGCCCTCCTGCCATGGGGAAGTAGGTAATTAATATGGGGAAATCAAAATGTCCCTTAGATACGGATCTGAAATATTTTCCTGGAAGCGTGACTTTGTTTTACTCTGGATTGTTTTATTTGATGTTTGAATCCTATATAATAAACTTGCTGTGTCCCTGCGTCCATTCTGTGTGTCACGGAAGTGCGCTACTGCGCATGTCCGGGACCCACACGGACGTAGGGATTGGAGCGGGCGGAGAGGGGGGCGTGTCCGCGAGGCAGCGGCGGCACACGCGCGTTCTCAGTTGCGCCAGTGCCGCTGCCTCGCACGGACGCAGAGGGCCGCCCCGTCCTCGCCGCCGCTACCGCTGCCGCTACAGCCGCCCCCGGGGAAAACAAAGAAGGGGGAGGGAGCCCCTCTCCACCCCCAGCGGCCGCTGTTCTGCCTCCTCCTGCCTCCGCCTCCTCTAGCGCCCGTTATGTAACGGGCTAACTTCAACTAGTGTGTTATAAACCACTTTGAGATTCCCACCCACCTTAAAATATAAAGCGTTAGAGAAATGAAATGAATATTAATAACAATAAGTCGTGATTCCTGCCTTGGTGGGGGTTGGACTAAATGACCCTTGGGGGCCCCTTCCAACTCTACATCCAATGATCTTCAGCCGAGCAAAATCGGAGAGCCTGTTTTCCAGATTTCCCGGACGTGGGAGAGGAGAAAGCATCTTTCTTTTCGCCAGGATACTTGAATGGCCTTTGCAGCTCCCAGGTGGCTTTCTTTCTATGCAGGAAGCTGGCAGAGCTCATATTCGGCTGGAATATTGATTTTGCAATGTATACATTGAATAGCTTTTCCCCAAGGAAGCCCATTTATGTTTGAGAGGCACTGGGAAATTTCAGAAGAAGCTGTTGATTGCAAATAATGGCCCAGGTTGTCTAGGATTTGTAAACTGTGGGTTGTTGTTTTTTTAAAGGGCTTTCCTAATCTCTCGCCCTTCCTCCCATCCTGTCACACACTGACCTTGAAACAGACACGCTGACTTGTCTCCAGACAGTTCCCTGTTCAGACGTAATGGCTTAACGCAAACCTGGAGCGTCACCCTGAAACCGCAACATGGTTTAGGGAGGAAGAGGGCTCCTGGCCCTGTAAACCGTGGTTTGTGAAACTGGAAGGAATTGCTAAGAGCATAAGAAGGGCTGGCTGCTGTATCAGGCCAGTGGCTCACCCGGCATCCTGCTGACCAGATGTCGGTGGGAAGCCCAGAAGTGCAGGACCTGAGCGCAACAGCTGGGATAGCTCAGTGGGTAGAGCAGGAGACTCTCAATCTCATGGTCATGGGTTCGAGATCCCTGCGTTGCAGGGGGTTGGACTAGATGACCCTCACGGTGTCCCTTCCAACTCAACACTTCTGTGAGTCTATGAACAGCAGCTCTCCCTTCCTGCGGCTCCCGGCAGCTGGGATTCAGAGGCATATCGCCTCCGATAGTGGATGGAAAACATAATGGCTAGTAGTAGTTACCGCCGTCTCCTCTTTTAACTTCCAGTATGTTTTAAAGTACAGTCGTACCTTGGAAGCCGAACGGAATCCGTTCCGGAAGTCCGTTTGACTTCCAAAACCTTCAGAAACCAAAGCGCGGCTTCCGATTGGCTGTAGGAAGGTCCTGCAGCCAATCGGAAGCCCCGCTGGACGTTCAGCTTCCAAAAATAGTTCGCAAACCGGAACAGTCACTTCCGGGTTTGCGGCGTTCGAGAGCCAAAACGTTCCAAAACCATGGTACGACTGTTAAATTTTTTCCTTGGTTTTCTTGTTTTTTTCTTTCTAAAAAATGTTTTAAGGGGTTTTCCGGAGGGAGGGGGCAGTGTTTTTTTTTTTAAAAAAAATGAAATAGAATAAATGAATAATTATAATACTTGGGTTGGGTTTTTTTAAAATATATATAAAAAATCTAGGCCTGAACTGGGCTCTGAGATGTTTGACCTGGCTGGGGCTGATGGGACTTGGAGTCCAGTCCAGCGAAGTCCGGAGGGCCACAGCCTCCCCTGCCTGGCCCTTAAGAGCAGCATCCTGTCCTTTAGAGCCTTCCTGTTGCGTGACACCCCTCCTTGCTGGCCGCCCCTGCGGCTCCGCCCCAGCAGCGCCAAAAATAGCCTTTAAAAAAAGACAAGAAAACCCAGGGCGGCTTTGGAGGCGCGGGGGGGGGGGCGCCCGATTGTCAGCCCCACCAGGGGGCGCTGCCCGGGGTGGCCCGCCCCCCCTTGCTACACCCCTGCTCATCTGTACTTCCCATATATAACCGCTGATGGCAGAATATGGAACCTGGCTTCTTGGCCTTTGGGGTAAGATCAACTGCAGTAGAATGTGTGCTTTTATTTAAAACTAGTTGAAGTTAGCCCGTTACATAACGGGCGCTAGAGGAGGCGGAGGCAGAAGGAGGCAGAACAGCGGCCGCTGGGAGGTGGAGAGGGGCTCCCTCCCCCTTCTTCATTTTCCCCGGGGGCGGCTGTAGCGGCGGTCCTCTGCGTCCGTGCGAGGCAGCGGCGCTGGCGCAACTGAGAACGCGCGTGTGCCGCCGCTGCCTCGCGGACACGCCCCCCTCTCCGCCCGCTCCAATCCCTGCGTCCGTGTGGGTCCCGGACATGCGCAGTAGCGCACTTCCGTGACACACAGAACGGGCGCAGGGACACAGCAACTTTATTATATAGGATGAATCTCTGGGTTATTTGTGGGGCATAGGAATTTGTTCATTCCCCCCCCTCCAAAATATAGTCCGGCCCCCCCACATGGTCTGAGGGACAGCGGACCGGCCCACGGCTGAAAAACGTTGCTGACCCCTGGTCTTACTAATAAACTTGCCTGACCATTTTAACAACCTCCTCTTAGCCAGTGTTCTGTGGTGGTTAAGAGCGGTAGACTCGTAATCTGGGGAACCGGGTTCGCGTCTCCGCTCCTCCACATGCAGCTGCTGGGTGAACTTGGGCTAGTCCCACTTCTCTGAAGTCTCTCAGCCCCACTCACTTCACAGAGTGTTTGTTGTGGGGGAGGAAGGGAAAGGAGAATGTGAGCCGCTTTGAGACTCCTTCGGGTAGTGATAAAGCGGGATATCAAATCCAAACTCTTTTTCTTAGATTCCAAACCTCTGCCTGGGCACAGGACCCCAAGCATTGGAAAGGACCAATGGCACCATCCAAACTGACCCCCCCCCCAAACCCACTACTGTCCGATAAGCTCCCTTGCAGCGGGTGGGTGCAGCAGTTCTTGGGAACTGGGAAAAAGCTAAATGGTCTCGTTGCCCACTCTGGCTGGTACCTGAGGATCCTGGCTTCTGTTTTTGGAGCAAGCCAACGTCACCCTCCCCGCCATCCCCCCGCCATTTAATGTATTTTTATGCCTGTTGGAGGCCGCCCAGAGTGGCTGGGGAGACCCGGCCAGATGGGCGGGGTACAAATAAAAGAATTATTATTATTATTATTATTATTATCCCTGTCTTGGTCGTTTCTCTGCGCCTGAACCGCTGCTGTTCATAATCTTCCGAGATAGCATTAATAGAATCCAAGCGCAAATGCGGCTCAGCCACGGAGACACCATTATTTGTGGCTTAAAGCCAGCGAAGAGACTTTAATAGCATTATAAATAAAGGAGAGCCGAGAGATCAAAAGGCTCCTTTTGTCTGAACGCCGGCCGCCTGCGTGCGCTGCTCTTTTGCCGTCAAACCAGGAGCCAAAATTCCAGGACTAGACAAAAACCCACATTTCTGCAAGCGCGCACCACAAGGGCGATAAATGATGCATGGGCCATTTGATTTGCGGGCAAAAAATGCCGCCTCGCAGCAGCAGAGAGATCAAGGAAGTGTCACCTGGGTTTGGTGTGGGAATCTCTCTCTCTCTGTGTTAGTGCAATGGCTTTCCAGCTGTTAACTTTGCCTTTCTGGCAGCTGGAGGAAGGTAAGGCAGCAAACCGGCCTTCTGAGCAACAGCAGGATTTGGCCAAGCAGAAAGACGGAAGTGGGTGTCTGTAACATGCAATAATAATAATAATAATAATAATAATAATAATTTTACACATCACTTGGGAAGACAGGCGAACTAATGCCAGTGTACTGGAAGAAGCAAAGATCACCAGTGTTGAAGCAATGATTCTTCAACATCAACTTCGTTGGGTTGGTCATGTTGTGCGGATGCCTGATTATCGCCTTCCAAAGCAACTACTCTATTCCGAACTTAAAAATGGAAAGTGTAATGCTGGTGGTCAACAAAAGAGGTTTAGAGACTGTCTCAAGGCAAATCTAAAAAAATGTAGTACTGTATAAACACCAACAATTGGGAAACACTGGCCTGCAAGTGGTTGGAGAACAGCCTTTACCAAAGATGTCATGGGGTTTGAAGACACTCGAACTCAGGTTGCAAGGGAGAAACGTGCTAAGAGGAAGGCATGCTTGGCAGATCCACACCGTGATCAACTCCCGCCTGGAAACCAATGTCCCCACTGTGGAAGGACGTGTGGATCCAGAATTGGCCTCCACAGTCACTTACGGTGGTTGTTTAGTCGTGTCCGACTCTTCGTGACCCTATGGACCAGAGCACGCCACGCACTCCTGTCTTCCACTGCCTCCCGCAGTTTGGTCAGACTCATGTTGGTAGCTTCGAGAACACTGTCCAACCATCTCGTCCTCTGTCGTCCCCTTCTCCTTGTGCCCTCCATCTTTCCCAACATCAGGGTCTTTTCCAGGGAGTCTTCTCTTCTCATGAGGTGGCCAAAGTCTTGGAGCCTCAGCTTCAGGATCTGTCCTTCCAGTGAGCACTCAGGGCTGATTTCCTTCAGAATGAATAGGTTTGATCTTCTCGCAGTCCATGGGACTCTCAAGAGTCTCCTCCAGCACCATAATTCAAAAGCATCAATTCTTTGGTGATCAGCCTTCTTTATGATCCAGCTCTCACTTCCATACATCACTACTGGGAAAACCATAGCTTTAACTATACGGACCTTTGTCGGCCAGGTGATGTCTCTGCTTTTTAATTTATGGACCTAACAGGTATCTAAAGCCATTTGCACCTGTTGCCTTCCAACCAGTCCATGCAGAATGTAGGCACCTTATATATAGAAAGGAGCAAACCAGTGATATTTTAGGGAGCAGGCTAGCAGGCGGGGCCCATGACTTACATCATAGGAGCCTTCACAACACAACCTTTGTCGGCAATGTGATGTCTTTGCTGTAAGATGCTGTCTAGGTTTGGTCACTTACGGACTCATTGTTAAAACTGTGTTCATGGAAGACAATGTTACTCAGCTACGAGGGATCGCCAAAGAAGAAAGACAGGGGCTCAGAGGATGAACCCACACTTTTCTCTGTAATTGTAACTACAAGCTCGTGCCTGCCTTCAGGATCATACTGTGAACTAGAGCCACAGGAGGCAAGATTGCTGTTGTGCTCGGATCCTGCTGGCGGGTTTCCCACTTGCCCCTGGTTTTCCACTACGAGAGGATGGATGCTAGACAGGCCTTTGGTCTGATCCAGCTACAGGGCTTGTCCCTTGTTGCTTCCCCCACTCCCTGGTGACTGTGAAGCCTCGGCAACCTTTTCCTAGGACCTGCCATCTTCCTTTCCGGGAGCAAATGCGTTGCGTTTGCGGGCCCCGGTCTGCAGCGATCCTTCTAATTACGTTTCCAGCAATAAGTGGATTAAGGAGGTGAAAGGCAGTCCAGAGGAAACAGATGGAGCCTCTGTGAGATGGCACAAGCCTTTCGAGGTGGCAGAAGGCTGCTTAGGAGCACAGCTGCTGTTGCTTTAGCCTCCTTCCCAGGAGAGTCAAGACTCCCTGATGCTTGTCTGGTCTTCCCTGGTGGAGGACTGCTCTGAATGCTAATAAGAAAGGGCTGGTGGGGATGGGCTGCAGAGGCCAGCTTTACAGCCTCCCCCCCAGAGCAATGGAAATCTCCTCTTAAAGCATCCTCAACTGCTGTTTGTTTTTGTAGTCTTCATGCTTTAGGACGGGTTAAACCACAGAGCCTAGGGCTTGTCTATCAGAAGGTCGGCGGTTCGAATCCCCGCAACGGGGTGAGCTCCCGTTGCTCAGTCCCTGCTCCTGCCAAACTAGCAGTTCGAAAGCACGTCAAAGTGCAAGTAGATAAATAGGTACTGCTCTGGCAGGAAGGTAAATGGCGTTTCCGTGCGCTGCTCTGGTTCGCCAGAAGCGGCTTAGTCATGCTGGCCACATGACCCGGAAGCCACTGGTCCCATCACCTCCTGGCAAATAGAAGGGGAAGAAATGGAGGCAGTGAGAGATTTCACTTTCTTGGGTTCCATGATCACTGCAAAAATTAGAAGATGCCTGCTTCTTGGGAGAAAAGCAATGACAAACCTAGACAGCATCTTAAAAAGCAAAGACATCACCTTGCCAACAAAGGTCCGTATAGTTAAAGCTATGGTCTTCCCAGTAGTAATGTACAGAAGTGAGAGCTGGACCATAAAGAAGGCTGATCGCCGAAGAATTGATGCTTTTGAATTATGGTGCTGGAGGAGACTCTTGAGAGTCCCATGGACTGCAAGAAGATCAAACCTATCCATTCTGAAGGAAATCAGCCCTGAGTGCTCACTGGAAGGACAGATCCTGAAGCTGAGGCTCCAAGACTTTGGCCACCTCATGAGAAGAGAAGACTCCCTAGAAAAGACCCTGATGTTGGGAAAGATGGAGGGCACAAGGAGAAGGGGACGGCAGAGGACGAGATGGTTGGACAGTGTTCTCGAAGCTACTAACATGAGTTTGGCCAAACTGCGAGAGGCAGTGAAGGATAGGCGTGCCTGGCGTGCTCTGGTCCATGGGGTCACAAAGAGTCGGACACGACTGAACGACTGAACAACAACAACAAAGAGTGCAGATATTAGTGAAAATGACACCCCAAAAATTCTCATTAGGCAAACCTCCTTATGTAATGCGGATATTGAGACAAATTTGCACCAAAATGCGAGCCACCCTGAGATCTACAGCTATAGGGGAGCATACAAATTTAATAAATTAAAATAAATTAAAATTCTGATGGATTTTCATGAGGCCTCCTTTTAAAGACATGTAAACTGATGGTGAACTGTGGAGAACTGAACCCCAGAACTTCCTGCAGCCAGGATGTGGTGCTGTGTGTTGGGGTTTTTGGAGAGATGCGCAGAAGTTCCTCAGCATACAGGTTCAGTGTTGATCAGGTTTCCCTTTAGAAAGAAACGTAAGAAGAGCCTGCAGGATCAGGCCACTGCCCCCCCCCCCAATTCCAGCATCCTGTTCTCTCGGGGGCCAGCCAGATGCTCATGGGAAGCCAGCAAGCAGGAATCCAAGGGCAGCAGCACACTCCCTATCTATAAGGCCCTAAATGGCTTAGGCTCAGGCTATCTGAAGGACTGTATTTCCTCATCTGAACCTGCCCAGGATCCGGGGTCCCGGGGGGAGGCCCTTATCTCAGCCCCACCACCCTCCCAGGCCTGCTTGGTGGGGACATGGGACGGGGCCTTCTCCGTGGTGGCTCCTCCCAGACCACTTTGGAACTCCCTGCCTAGAGAAGCCAGACTGGCTCCCTCCTCTCTGCGCAGGCTGTTTTATTCCGACAGGCATTTGGGAATTGACAGCTTTTTTCTTTTTAAAAAAAATAATAATGCAAGGGGCTTTTAATGGTGTAAAGCTGTTTGCATTATTGCTATTAAAGGTAAAGGGACCCCTGACCATTAGGCCCAGTCGCGGATGACTCTGGGGTTGCGGCGCTCATCTCGCTTTATTGGCCGAGGGAGCCGGCGTACAGCTTCCGAGTCATGTGGCCAGCATGACTAAGCCGCTTCTGGCGAACCAGAGCAGCGCACGGAAACGCTGTTCACCTTCCCGCCGGAGTGGTACCTATTTATCTACTTGCACTTTGATGTGCTTTCGAACTGCTAGGTTGGCAGGAGCTGGGACCGAGCAACAGGAGCTCAACCTGTCGCGGGGATTCGAACCGCCGACCTTCTGATCGGCAAGCCCTAGGCTTTGTGGTTTAACCCACAGCGCCACCCGTGTCCCTATTATTGCTATTACCTGCATTTTAATAGATGTGCTTTTGTATTTTGTTTTATTTCTATTTGAGTTCAGTTTTCTTTTAATGACAACCTTTTATATGCCTTTAGCTATTTTGTATTTTATCCGTGTTGTTTTAGTTTGTGCAAGCCCGGTCGGGGGAAAACGGCAGGCTATGAAGAAATATAATAATTATAATACATGTGATTCCCAGCAAATGTGGAGGTTGAAGGAAGCTTGAAAGGCACTAAACTAAGAACACGGACTTGGGAAATTGGGGGCAAGGTCCAAGTTATCGCTTTGTTTTTTGTCTCAACCCCCCCCCCCCCAAATCCCGAAAAGGATGAAAATAGAGTTGGCCAAACAGGGCTGTTTGTTCCCAGGGAATTTATTAATGCTGGTTTACTTCAAAGTGGATTACAAATAAAGCAGATTAAGCGGCCCGCTCCCGTCAATCCCTGCACAGCCACCTTCTCGCTTGTCCCAGCCCCCCCCTTTCTCTCACGTGTCCAAGGTTAAGGGGATGGGAGCGACTCCCGTATGAAGAATGGTCGCAGCCTTGGGGACTTTTTCAGTTTAGAGGAAAGACGAGCAAGAGGCCACGTGCTAGAAGTTTATAAAATTACGCTTGGCAGAACGCCTGAATTTGTTGGCGTCTAAGGAAGCGTTAGGGGACACGGGTGGCACTGTGGTCTAAACCACAGAGCCTAGGGCTTGCCGATCGGAAGGTCGGCGGTTTGAATCCCTGCGACGGGGTGAGCTCCCATTGCTCGGTCCCTGCTCCTGCCAACCTAGCAGTTTGAAAGCACGTCAACGTGCAAGTAGATAAATAGGTACCACTCTGGTGGGAAGGTAAACGGCGTTTCCATGCGCTGCTTTGGTTCGCCAGAAGCGGCTTAGTCATGCTGGCCACATGACCTGGAAGCTGTACGCCGGCTCCCTCGGCCAGTAATGCGAGATGAGCAACCCCAGAGTCGGACACGACTGGACCTAATGGTCAGGGGTCCCTTTACCTTTAAGGAAGCATTGCAGGAATCGGGACAGAGAAAAGGAAGTACTTCTTCATGCTGCGCAGAGTTAAGCTATAGAACTCCCCGCCACAGGACGCAGGGGTGGCCACCAACTTGGATGGCTTTAAAAGAAGATGGGACACATTCATGATGGAGGAGAGGGCTATGGGTGGCTACCAGTCAGGATGGCTCTGCTCTTCCCTCCCCAGTCGGAGGCAGAAATCTTTCTGAAACCCAGTTCAGGGATCAGAATGGGGAAGAATGCTGCTTGAATGCCGCCAGACACCGCCCCCCAGCCAGCCCTATTGGCTGGCTATGGGGCTTGTTTCGGCAGGAAGGAGGGGCTAAGGCAGGGGGGTCAAACACGCCCCCCTGCAAGCGCGGGAGCGGATCTCGCTCGCAACTCCTCCCCCCTGCGATGGGGAGAGGTCTTCTGAAACCCAGTTCCTAGAAACTGAAGGAGGGGAGAGTTGCTCTTGGGCTCAGTCCTGCTGACCGATTTCCTACGGGCCTTCTGCCTCTCCGCACCCCCTTCTTGCCCCCCGCATTCGTGTCCATTCTGTGGCATGAGCAGAAGAAGAAGAAGAGTTTGGATGTGATATCCCGCTTTATCACTACCCGAAGGAGTCTCCAAGCGGCTCACATTCTCCTTCCCCCCCCCCCACAACAAACACTCTGTGAGGTGAGTGGGGCTGAGAGACTTCAGAGAAGTGCGACTAGCCCAAGGTCACCCAGCAGCTGCAGGTAGAGGAGCGGAGACGCGAACCCGGTTCACCAGATTAGGAGTCCACCGCTCTTAACCACTACAACACACTGGAGCGGATCGTATCGGCGGGGAGCCATCGGTTCTTTCCTCGGTGCTTCCTCTCTGGGAAGCTCCCTGGGATCGATCTGATGGCAGATTGATGTGCATCTGTCACTGGTTTCATTAGGCCAACGATCAGGGCCTGGAAAGCAGGTTCTGTCCAAAGTTGGGGTGGGGTATTTTGGTGCTCATGTGAAAGACATTGGAAGGGGGGCATAGCTGTCAACTTTCGGATTTGAGAATAAGGGATGCCGCGAGGGCGGTGCAATGGCACCAAGTAGCCTCGCCACCCTGCGCTCCAGAGGCTGCGCGCGAACGGGTGAGCGAAAGAGCGAGCGCATAGATGGCAGGCAGGCTGTCTGTCTGGTTGGGCGTGAGGGTCTGGCTGCACAAGGCATGCAAGCTCCGCCCCCAGTCGGTCTCAGACTCCTTATTGGCAGCCGAGCAACGCAGCTGAGGAGCCTCCCTGGCCAGCAGGGAGGGAGAGGAGCTGCTTCCTTGGAAATCCGGGGAATTTAAGGGATATCAACAATCCGGGATAGCAGCGGGAAACGGCATTGGAATAAGGGAGTTTCCCACAAAATAAGGGAGGGTTGAAAGCTATGGGGGGCATATATTCTTTTGCAGCTCCGTTTTCTTGACTGCGCTGCACGCCTGAGGTGAGCCCAAGAGGAATCACAACAGGCTTCCTGAGAGCTAAAGGACACCTGTGAGCGTGGCTCCGTGGCAGAATCATGCATTTGGAGCACCCCATGGGGAAATCGTGCCTCTGTGCCTGGGGAGTTTATTTTTATTTTCGCTTCGCCCCTTTATAGCCTGTTTGCCACTACAGTCAAACCTCAGTTCTCAAACTTATTCCATTCCGGAAGCCCATTCGGCTTCCGAAATGTTCCACAACCAAGGCACGGCTTCCGATTGGCTGCAGGAGCTTCCTGCACTCAAACGGAAGCCGCGTCGGACGTTCGGCTTCCGGAAAACGTTCAAAAAGTAGAGCATTTGCTTCCGGGCTTTCGTCATTCGGGAGCCGAAACGTTCCAAAACGGAGGCGTTTGGGATCCGTGGGTATCATGTTGCCCTTTCCTCGCCTTTTCTCTAAACTAAGAAGTCCCAAATGTGGCAACTTTCCCTCATAGCAGAGGGGGTTCTGTCGCTCCGTCTCCTTGATTCTTCTGGATGCCCTTTTCTTTCTTTTTTTAATTTATTTAAACATTTTTTCGATACAAACATCAACCGCAAAAGACACATACAACAAAAACCATAATGACAATAATAACACAATTTGACAATTCAGATTTGAATACACTGATGTACCTATGACTATACCTTTTTAAACAATATTTCCCCCCCTCTCCTTCCCCTTCTTCCCATCACTATCCGCCTTATCGCTTAAATTTTCGTTCCAGATTTCTTCATATTTATTCATTCTTATTTTGCGTCGACATGCAGTTCGTTCGTATGTAGCTAATCTGTCCATGTTAGCAATCCATGTGCTCAATGGAATCTTTTTGCGGCAGTTCCAATTCATCAAAACAAGTTTTTTTTGCTTCTAATATAGCACGGTACACTGGATGCCCTTTCCTGAAACTTTTTTCCAACTCCTTCCACCTTCCTTCTTGAAATGAGGAGGCCAGAACTGTACACTGAATTCTACATGGGGTCAACTTTTGGATGTAAAAATAAGGGATTTTTCCCAAACTTTCAGATTTGAAAATAAGGGATGCCGCGAGGGCAGTGCAATGGCACCAAGTAGCCTCGCCACCCTGCGCTCCAGAGGCTGCGCGCGAACGGGTGAGCGGAAGAGCGAGTACGTAGATGGCAGGCAGGCTGTCTGTCTGGTTGGGCGTGAGGGTCTGGCTGCACAAGGCATGCAAGCTCCGCCCCCAGTCGGTCTCAGACTCCTTATTGGCAGCCGAGCAACGCAGCTGAGGAGCCTCCCTGGCCGGCAGGGAGGGAGAGGAGCCGCTTCCTTTGAAATCCGGGAAATTTAAAGGATATCAACAATCCAGGATAGCAGCGGGAAACGGCATTGGAATAAGGGAGTTTCCCGCCAAAAAAAGGGAGGCTTGACAGCTATGCCCAATATATTTGCATAACAACATAACAATATTGGCAGTTCTGTTTTCAGTTCCCTAGTGTGGAATTTGCCTTTTCCACAGCTGTCTGCGCACTGCGTTGACTTTCCTTCCTGGCCACCCACCCTGCGCTTTGCAAGCCAAATACTCCCCCTCATCCCAGGGGGGTTGGACTAGATGACCCTTTGGGTCACTTCCAGCTCTACAGCTCAGTGTTTCCACCCCTGCCTTCCCTGAGCTGCTCTTCCGCCCCTTCGCCTTTTTTTCTCAGTGCCCTGTGCCATCCTGTCTACGTTTGCTGGTGCCAGGCGGACGGGGCGACATCCAGTCGCTTGCAAAAGGCTTGCAAAGGATTTTGTGCTCCTGACATGCTGATCTTCAAGGTGTTGGGTTGTCTCCTGTCCTTCGTCGGCGAAAGCGGAGGAGACGCTCTCTCCCGTGCCTGCCATCTTTCCCCTCTCATTTATTTCCTGCATGCTTTTGTGCAAGAACCAATTTCTGTTTAACACACACACACACACACACACACACACACACACAGAGAGAGAGAGAGAGAGAGAGAGAGAGAGAGAGAGAGATCCACCTCTTCCTACCGTGTTTCCCCTATATTTTTTTCCCCTCAAGAAAACGCACTATGGCTTATTTTGAGGGGATGTCTTATTTTTATTACGTAAGCACGCCTTGGCAAGGCCACGCTCGAGTTCTGGGGCTGCGAAGGACGGGACGGGCGCGGAGCTCTTTGTTTGCTTGCTGGCAGCGGGGGGAGAATCCAAGCTGAGCTTTGAGGAAACGGGCACCAGAGAGACCCGCTTTCGCTGGGCGCTCTCTCCTGCTCCTCCTCCGCTACCTTCCCTCCTCGAAACTCGACAGAACCCTTGTTTTCCAAGGGGCCTCTTGGGCGACGCGCGGGGCGGCTCAGGGGATTTCGTCGTGGCAGCGAGCAGGGAAAGCCCGTGCCGCCTTCCCTCTCCGCCACGGTGGCCGCCCCGTGCGCTCTGCGCCGAGCGGAGTTGGGCGAGCGCGCAGGCAAAGAGACCTTCGGAGTGCCTTTGTCGCGCCCGCTGCCCCTTCCTGTGCGCCCTGCTCTGCAGAGTTCCTGAGCGCTGCTTCTGGGGCTGACTGGTTTTGGTGGCGAGACTGGACGCCCAGCCCCGCCTCTTCCTTGGCACCCTCCAGAACTGCGCCTATCACTATGGCTTATTTTCGGAGTACGGCTTATATTTCGCAAATGCGAAAAAATCCTGCTATGGCTTATTTTATGACCACATCTTAAAATAGGGGAAACAGGGTAGTTACTGTGTCCTAGACTTGCCCTCTTTTGCAAATCAGATATCTGCAACCCTTCCTTTGAAGCAGCTGATTCCATCCACTTCAAATTGGTGGGTTATCAGTGCTGCTCCTCAGTGGCGTAGCGTCATTTGCTGGTGCCCGGGGCTCGTGTACACACCAGCCAAACACAGTGGGGAGCCCGGCCAGCCGACACAGCCCTTGGCAGCTGAAAGGCGCACTGGACTGGGCCTTGCTGGGGTTGCCTGTGTGGTTTGCGCCCCCTCAATTGTGTGCGTGGGGCCACGGCCCCCCAGCACCCCCATGCTACTCTCCTGTTGCTCCTGTGCTGTAACTTAGAAAGGTTGCCCCAACTGCAGGATTTTGTGGCTTTCAGGAGGTGGGTTTCAGGTGTCCCCTTCTGCTGGTGTTCTGCTGGAAGGTGTTCAGAGGAGGGTGTACCAGGATGATGAAGGCTCTGGAAACCAAGCCTGATGAGGAACCTTTGAGGGAGTTGGTTATGTTTAGCTTGGAAGAGAGGAGACTGAAAGGAGATAGGATGGCCCTCTGCAAATATCTGGAAGGCTGTCCCATGAAGGGTGGAGCAAGCTTGTTTTCTGGTGCTCTGGAGTTCTCCAGAACATCTGTAGGGCATCTACAAAGATCACCAGATCACCTTTCCAGGGGAGCGAAAGGTTGGAGACCCTTTAGGGATGTTTATGCCAGATGCGCCCCTTGACTGTGTGAGCAAAGGAGAGGCAACGGCACGGCTGGGGTGTCCTTGCAAGATCAATCGCTATGTGAACAGGCTGTGCGGCTTTCTTCCATTGGGTAGGAATGGTCTGTCGCGAGGGAGGTGGCTGGTGTGCCTTCGGAGTTAAGCAGTGGAACTCCCTGCCACTGGAGGCAGCGATGGCCACCAACCTCTATGGCTTTCAAAGAGGATTGGACAGATTCACGGAGGGGAAGAGGCCTATCGAGGGCCGCTAGCCAGGAGGGCTAAGCTGGGCCTCCAGAAAGTCTTGTTTAGCTGCTGTGGCTTTGACCAACCGCTCTTGTCTTTCTTCGCAGTCGTGACGTGACGGCAACCTACAAATACAGGTACCTTCTTCTTTTGCCCTGGCTCCCTTGAGTTTTCTGCATGCGGAATGCTGCACTTCTGCCCATTTGAAGTCATCGCATTGGCGCCATGGAGGTTTGGAGGGTCCTGGGTTGCATAACACACACACACCCTTCCATGGTGCCTCCTCTGCTTGTGGGGCGGGGGGGGGAGAGGTCGATGGCACCACTGGGGCCGAGGAAAGCAGAGAGAGGCAGAATGCAGCGATGAAAGTGAAGACACATTCTCGCCATCACATGATTGCATTGAGACGACCGGTACATTTCGCAATACGGCTTTGCAAATTTATAAAATTCTGCATGGCACGGAGAAAATTGGATAGAGCAAAGATTCCCTCACCCCACCCCACCCCCCCATCATGCCAGAATGAGATAATAATAATAATAATTTATTATTTGTACCCCACCCATCTGGCCGGGTCCCCCCAGCCACTCTGGACGGCCTCCAACAGATATTAAAATAAATTAAAATATCACAGGTTAAAAACTTCCCTAAACAGGGCTGCCTCCAGGTATTTTCTGAATTTCAGGTAGTTGTTTATCTCTTTGAACTCTGCTGGGAGGGCATTCCACAGGGCGGGCGCCACCACCAAGAAGGCCCTCTGCCTGCTTCCCTGTAGCTTTGCTTCTCGCAGTGAGGGAACCGCCAGAAGGCCCTCAGCGCTGGATCTCATCATAGGACGCACCTAGTTTTTAGAGGGGAAAAGTCCCATTTTTTTGAGGATCAGCTCAAATTTCTGCAGCTTCTTTTGCAAAGGAGAAAAGTCCCGTTTTTTGTGGATCAGCTCAAATTTCTGCAGCTTCTTTTGCAAAGGAGAAAAGCCCCATTTTTTGAGGATCAGCTCAAAGTTGTTGAGCTTACTTTGCAAAGGGAAAAAACCCTGTTTTATGGGGTTTAACTCACAGTTCTGCAGCTTCAGGAAAGGGAGCCATTTCTACAGTTTCCAGACAGATAATCTAATCAGCCAGTCACATGTTGCTGGGGAAACTCTCCCCGATCGTTTGCTGAGCAGCTGCTCAGGGGGCTTCCTTTCAACACCCCCATCTCTCTTTTTTAAAAAAAGCACGATCTGCTTTTGCCCCTGGGCAGTTCAGCTCCAGGGACCCCATATTCACTGGCGTAGATCTTCAGTGAAGGCCGTTCTCTTGGTCCTGCCACCCTCACAGGCCTGCTTGATGGGGATGCGGGGAGAGGGTCTCCCTTCCCGGAGAAGCGAGACTCCCTCCTCGTTGCCCTTCCTCTGGCAGGTGAAGACCTTTCTTCTCCCAACTGGCTTTGGGGGACCCCTTGCTTTTAATGAAAGGGCTGGTGCTGTGCTGTTTTGGGGGGTCCTCTGCATTTTAAATAGATATTTTGTGGGGTGCTTTTTAAAGTGATAGTGGTTCCCCCCCCCAAAGTTTTTAGCTGCTCTTATTTTATCTGTAAGCTGCCTTGAGTCCCTGTCATGATAGGATAGGATAGGATAGGATAGGATGGGATGGGATGGGATGGGATGGGATGGGATGGGATGGGATGGGATGGGATGGGATGGGATGGATGGGATGGGATGGGATGGGATGGGATGGGATGGGATGGGATGGGATAGGATAGGATAGGATAGGATAGGATAGGATAGGATAATTTTATTGTCATTGTCCCCTTTGGGGACAACGAAATTACTTGGCTGCTCCATCCACCCAGATAGGGCACTCCACGCAAAGACAAAACAACTACAAAAACACTGATTAAAACCATACACACTGATTAAAACAATGATAAAACATAACAGGTAAGATTAGATGACTTCAAAGTCCAGGCTTCCCATTCAAGGCCGCGATCGCTCTGGAAAAGAAGCTGTTTCTAAGACGGCTTGTTCTTGTCGTCATCGTCCTGTATCTCCGTCCCGATGGCAAAAGTTCAAAGAGACGGTGACCAGGATGCGATGGATCTTTCACTATGTCCAGTGCCTTTCTGTGCCACCTCATGGCATAAATCTGCTCTAAGGTGGCGAGTGAGCAGCCAACAATGCTCTCTGCTGCCTTAACAACTCTGCACAACCCCATCCTGTCCTTGGTAGCACAGCTTCCGTACCACACACATAAGCCATAAGTGAGCACGCTCTCAATGGCACAGTGATAGAAGGCAAGCAGCAGCTTTTGCGGAAGATGGTTTTTCCTTAGAACTCTCAGGAAGTACAGTCTCTGCTGCGCCTTCTTCACAAGCCCCCTTATGTTGGCACTCCAGGACAGATCCTCCTGTATTTCAATGCCCAGAAATCTGAACATTGTTACCCTCTCCACACAGATTCCATCAATCAAAAGTGGTTGGACATCGTTCTTCTTTCTCCAGAAGTCCACCACAAGCTCCTTTGTTTTCTTTGTATCTATGTTTTCTTTGTATTCATGGAACAAGTCTTGGGGATGGGGCTGCAGAGACCTGACCCAACTGCGCTCATCTTACGGTCTTCTGGGTTGGTGGAAGAGAGAGGAAAACAAGCCCACCCACAGCTTAGCCACCTTTATGCTTTTCCAAGAATGTCTCTGGGTGCTTTGCTTCCACACACACACACACACCCACACACACACACCCCTTTCGCTTGCAGCTGAGCATCTGGATCCTATTGCAGCGCTCATTTCCCTCTGCTTACATCCCGGCTGGTCCCAACTCTTGCCAGTTCCCCTGGCTCCGTTCCTGGTGTTTCTAGGAAGTTGGTTTCCCTTGGCAGGGCTCCCCGCGATGCGCGCTCTGAGCAAAGGGGAGGAGGGCGGATACCTGGGCCTTTTGTGGTTTCCAGCAGGAGGCACCTCCGGAAAGGAGCTGCTCGCCTTCGGCTGAAGGACCCAGAGGCGCAGCACCCGGGATCCACCAGCAGCCCTGATGGTGCCTGTTATGTACTGAGTTGAACAGGATCCAAAATGCAGCAGTCTGATTGGTCCTAGAACAATAGGGTCCAGAATGCAGCAGTCTGATTGGTCCTAGAACAATAGGGTCCAGAATGCAGCAGTCTGATTGGTCCTAGAACAATAGGGTCCAGAATGCAGCAGTCTGATTGGTCCTAGAACAATAGGGTCCAGAATGCAGCAGTCTGATTGGTCCTAGAACAATAGGGTCCAGAATGCAGCAGTCTGATTGGTCCTAGAACAATAGGATACAGAATGCAGCAGTCTGATTGGTCCTAGAACAATAGGATACAGAATGCAGCAGTTTGATTGGTCTGCAGGAGCCACCCAATCCAGCTCCAGGGGGAAGTGAATCAGCGACCTGATTGGCCTACAGGAGTGTCCTGGAATTAGCCAATCACATGGGGCCCATTGTGTAAATAATGTATATAAAGCAGATGTTCTGGGGAAACTTTCATTTCTTGCTACTATGAGCTGAATAAAGAGCATGAAATCCACACTCGACTCCGAGTATATTTCAGGGTCGGACGTAAGGAAACACAAAGAGCCCCGTGTGATCTGGCCCAATGGGACCATCTCCTCCAGCATCCTGTTCTCACGGAGTCGCCTGGTGGGAAACCAGAGACCCCCCTGTCGTTCTTGGCATCCGTCTGTCTCGAGAGACGCACACCTCTGGGGGTGAAGGCAAACTGCTGTGTTAACAGCACCCTGAGCTGCAAGCCTGGGCAGTGTGTATGAAGGTCTTTCTGGACTGCCCAGACAACAAGACCCTCCCCCCCCCCCACGCTCGGCCTCGCTGATGTGGTCCAGAAGCAAGCAGAGCAATACATTTGGCACCAGCTTGGCTGCGGGAGTACAAGGTGCCATCCAACTGCCTTGCAAAGCTTCCCCATGTATATATATATATATTGGTCATTATTCCCATTTTACAGATGGGGGTCGAGTCCCAAGGTTACACAATGCCACTGGGGCAGTTATGAAGAAGGATACCTACTGAGGTGTGTGAAGAGATTCTTGGCTGCAGTACTTGCAAAAGAGCCTGGGGGGAGGAGGGAGAGGGAGGGAGGGAGAGAGAGATGAAATACAGTGCACACTCGGGTTGCGAACGCGATCCGTGCAGGAGGCGTGTTCGCAACCCGCAGCGCCGCGTCTGCACATGTGCAGGTTGCGATTTGGCACTTTTGCGCATGCGCGAAGAGCCGGACCCGGAAATAACCCGTTCCCGTACTTCCGGGCTCGGCGCGTTTGTATCCCGCAGCGAACGCAACCCGAGGTATGACCGTATATCAATCTCGCTCCTTAATTCTGAAATCAAAGCAGGTGATGCCTCTCCCCCCCCCCCTTTGTGATTCATACGACACATCATTGAACTGTCAATAACAATGTAATTACAGTTGCAACTCTATGTAGTAGATGAGGTCCTCTTGACCTGGTTGGTGTGATTTAAAGGAATGCAGAGCAAGGCATTTGGTACCAGCTTGGCTGCCGGAGCCGCTGGAAAGTAGGGTTTACTCCTGAGCCCTTTCTTCTCCCAAAGATATCTCACAAGGCAGTGGAGGTTTAGGACCCAGAGCCTTCCTTCTCCCAGTGGACGAGCCCCTCCCTTCTCTCTACAGCACTGGCAGAAACCACCTTCTTGACCGTTGGACTCACTCTTGGTCTCCTCCCCTCAATCCACAAGAGCCTGTCTTCTCATTCATTCATTCATTCATTCAGTCGGCGGTTCAAATCCCCACGACGGGTGAGCTCCCGTTGCTCGGTCCCAGCTCCTGCCAACCTAGCAGTTCGAAAGCACGTCAAAGTGCAAGTAGATAAATAGGTACCGCTCTGGTGGGGGAAGGTAAACGGCGTTTCCGTGCGCTGCTCTGGTTCGCCGGAAGCGGCTTTGTCATGCTGGCTACATGACCCGGAAGCTGTACGCCGGCTCTCAGCCAATAAAGCGAGATGAGCGCAGCAACCCCAGAGTCGGACACGACTGGACCTAATGGTCAGGGGTCCCTTTACCTTTACCTAACTCCCTGCCAGCGTGTGGATGCTGTCACGTGCCGACAGCTTCTGGGAGAGATCATCAGGGGGTTTGGGTTGGGTGTTCACCAGTATGTGGATGATACCCAGCTCTACCTCTCTTTCAAATCAGAACCAGTGAAGGCGGTGAAGGTCCTGTGTGAGTGCCTGGAGGCGGTTGGAGGATGGATGGCGGCTAACAGATTGAGGTTGAATCCTGACAAGACAGAAGTACTGTTTTTGGGGGACAGGAGGCGGGCAGGTGTGGGGGACTCCCTGGTCCTGAACGGGGTAACTGTGCCCCTGAAATACTAAACAGGAACAATTACATGCAACAAACGCACAAACCCACCAGCAGAATTCAGGCGCAGCTGCTGAACTAGCATTCAGAAGCGACTCCCTCAACTGTTCCTCCCAAGGCTTGGCTTCCAGGCCCTTGATCATCTTGGTTCGAAGGAGCTGGGGTCAGAGGAGGAAATGCTCCAGCACCTCTGCTTTTTTTCCTGTTGAAAATCAGGCCTCGCAATAATGCAAAAGCTTTCCTGGTAGAAGGAGACCCTGGGGAAGGGAGCTGCCGCTTGTTCTATCCTTGTATCATTACCGGAGATGAAATGGAAGGGAGCTTTTCTCCGAGGGTGGTAGATGTCAAACAAGCCGGGCTTTGGCAGGAGAGCAAACAGCATCCGCAGTTTCAAAACGTGTGCAGGAGAACGAGACCCGAGCACAGCGGGCAGCGGAGAAAGGACTGCGGAGATCGTGCGCGGAATCGTTAGCATGGGGCAGGATTTTAAAAGCTTAGAACCTCAGTGGGAAAGGTGTCCCCCCCTTTCCCCCCCCTCCTGAGATAATTACCCAAAGCAATTTTGGGGAAGGAAAAATGCCTGTGGAAAGTGGTGGCATTTGGTTTTCCTGCCTGCAAATGACAGCGGAAGACTTGCGGTTATGGATGCTACAGGAAGATAATAATAATAATAATAATAATAATAATAATAATAATAATAATAATAATAAATTTTTATTTATACCCCGCCCTTCCCAGCCAAGACCGGGCTCAGAGCGGCAAACACCCATAAAATCACAACAAAACATACAAAACAATCAATTAAAATGCAGGTTAAAATACGATTTAAAGTTTAAAATGCAGCCTAATTTTTAAGTAGCCCACCAATCAAACCATAAAGGAATGAAACATCAGGGTTAAACTAAAACCAACCCAAAGGCCAGGCTGGGGGGTTCACTAGCGCTGGGGGGGGGGGGTCTTATAGGCCACAGTGGAATCCAGGTTGGAATTGAGTCGCATCCCACCGTCAAGGTCAAGTTATGCAGTTCGAGTAGATTTTGTTTTTGGGTGGGGGGGTCTTGTCCAGCAAGCCCACCTGCTCCCCCAGCTCAAGACCGGGCTTTTTGCTAAAAGCCACAGCCACAGCAGAATGTCCCACCAATTTAGAAGAAGAGAGATAATAGAATCATAGAGTTGGAAGGGACCCCCAAGGGTCATCTAGTCCAGCCCCCTTGCAACGCAGGAATCTCAGCTAAAGCATCCCTGACAGATGGTCATCCAACCTCTGCTTGAAAACCTCCAGGGAAGGAGCTTAGCCCACCACCTTCTGAGGGTGAAGGTAAGGTAAAGGACCCCGGACGGTTAAGTCCAGTCAAAGGCGACTATGGGGTTACAGCTCTCATCTCGCTTTCAGGCCGAGGGAGCCGGCGTTCATCCACAGACAGCTTTCCGGGTCATGTGGCCAGCAGGACTAAACCGCTTCTGGCACAATGGGACACCGTGATGGAAACCAGAGCAGCGCATGGAAACGCCTCTTACCTTCCCACCACAGCAGTACCTATTTATCTACTTGCACTTTTCGGCGTGCTTTCGAACTGCTAGGTTGGCAGGAGCAGGGACCAAGCAACAGGAGCTCACCCCGTCGCGGGGATTCGAACCGCCGACCTTCTGATCAGCAAGCCCAAGAGGCTCAGTGGTTTAGACCACAGCGCCACCCGCGTCCCTACCTCCCGAGGGAGTCTGTTCCAATGTAGAACAGCTCTTACTGTCAGAAGGATTTTCCGAATGTTTAGTCGGAATCTCCTTTCTTACCACTTGAAGCCATGGGTTCGAGTCCTACCCTCCAGAGAAGGAGAAAACAAGCATGTTCCCTCTTCCACATGACAGCCCTTCAGATATCATATACCCTCTCAGTCTCCTCTTCTCCAGGTTAAACATACCCAGCCCCTTCAACCGTTCCTCATCAGGCTTATTTTCCAGACCCTTGATCATCTCGGTCACTTTCCTCTGACACGTTCCAGCTTGTCAACACCCTTCTTAAATTGCGGTGCCCAGAACTGGACACAGTATTCCAGCTGTGGTCTGACCAAGACAGAATAGAGCAGAACTATTACTTCCCTTGAACCCGGACACACTAGACTTCTGTCGATGCAGCCTAGAATAGCGTTCGCCTTTTTTGCAGCTGCTTCACACTGCTGGCTCATCTTAAGCTTGTGGTCCACCAAGACCCCAGATCCTCCTCACATGTCCTGCTGATGAGCCAATAGCCCTCTCCTCCTTGAAATAGGCCTCATCTTATTTTAATGCCACCCAAGCTGGCCGCTGTCACCACGTCCTGTGGTAGAGAGTTCCACAGTTTTAACTCTTTGCTGTGTTAAAAAGTGCTCTTTTACCTTTCCTGAATCTTCAAACTACAAGAAAGAAGATTCCACCTAAACATTAGGAAGAACTTCCTGACAGCTGTTTGACAGTGGAATTTGCTGCCAAGGAGTGTGGTGGAGTCTCCTTCTTTGGAGGTCTTTAAGCAGAGGCTTGACAGCCACCTGTCAGAAATGCTCTGATGGTGTTTCCTGCTTGGCAGAGGGTTGGACTGGATGGCCCAACTCTATGATTCTATGAATCTTCAGCTGATAAGAGGCCTGTCCTCTGTAAGGTAGGACACACGGCTGCCCTATCTCAGATAGAGGCCTAATGAGCACGCAGAGTGGAAGCAGACCTCTTGCCGGCCCCACATTCCCGCTTATGCGCAGCTTGGCTTGGCTTCCTCTGGGGAGGAGTCCTGCCCTCTGTTCTGAACTGACGTCCTCTTGTTTTGAATGTTAAATGTCAAGACATTCCGAAGCTGATTATTTGTTGATCTGACCGCACTGGAAAGTTTTATCTTGTCATCAAGCCCCAGCTTAGGCACTTCAATATCTATATCCATCTGATTCGCTGTGCTGCATTTTAGCTTATCAGATCTGCTGGTTGATTTTGGCTAGCTCAATTTTAAATGCTGCCGTTATGGTGGTGTAGATTCTAGGACCCCCTCCTAGTAGTAGTGGGCAGCCCTCTTCTCTATAAATTTGTCCAACCCTCTTTTAAAACCATCTGGGTTAGTGGCCATCACTTCCTCCTGTGGCAGAGAGTTCCATAGTTTAACTATGTGCTGCGTGAAGAAGTAACTTCCTTTTACCCATCCCGAATCTTTCCTGGATGTTCATGAATCCCAGCGTTATGAGAGATGGAGAAAAACTTTAGAGATTCCTGCATTGCGGGGGGTTGGCCTAGATGACCCCTGGGCTTCCCTTTCAAGTCCACGATTCTAGGCTCCTAAACTTCTTTGTCTCAAGCGTCTGGGTCTGCAGGGATCCTAACATCAGGGGAAGCTAAAAGCAGGCTTACCTCTTTTTTTGTACTGCTGCAGACCTAGCCTGGCCCTCGATTTCCAGCATTCGCGTGGAATGGATTTCCAGTGACTCAGAAGCAGCTGCAGGAGGTTTACTCTGTGTGCAAGGCAGAGTGACAGCTGGGATTATTATTATTTTTAGTTTAGAGCAGTGATGGCTAACCTTGACACTCCAGATGTTTTGGGACTACAACTCCCATCATCCCTGACCACTGGTCCTGTTAGCTAGGGATGATGGGAGTTGTAGTTCCAAAACATCTGGAGTGTCAAGGTTAGCCATCACTGGTTTAGAGAAAGGTGAGGAAGAGGCGGCATGATAAACGTGTATAAAATTATGCATCCCGTGGTGAAAATGGATAGAGGGAAGATTCCCCTTCCGCTATCTCTTAACAAGTAGACCTCAAGGGGGGATGCCGTCTAGATTTGCCAGCTGTTTCCCCCACCCCAGCCTTCCTTGGAGGGCTCCTTTCACTTTTTAATCAGCGGTGTGGCAGGCAGAAATCCAACTGGGGAAGCCTTGCCAGCCCAGTGCTTTTCATTGGGGGGGGGGGGAGCCTGTTGGATTCCTGCTTCTCTGCAAGCAGGGCTGGTACTGCAGCCCAGAATGGCATCGATTCAGCCAGTAACTGGTTAAGGACTTAGGTCTGCGCTGAGAGTGGGAAGCAAACAGTTCCCTTTGTACTTTGAAAGCTGCTGCATGTTCTGGGAAGGGCCTCCGTGGAGCTGGGCAGCCTTTCATGCCTGGGGAATATGGGACTTGGAAAATGTGTTTGCACTCCCAGAGATTTGCAAATGGTCTTCCTTAATTAACCAGCAAGAGGAACAACAACAACAGCAGCAGCAGCCAAGCGCTAGGAAGAGTTGCCTTCCTCTCTCAAGAAACACGATCTGGCTTATCAAAGCCACAGAAAATTAATTTCAAAGATCAAGCTTAATATCCACAGGAAATATACTTGTCCTTCAGAGACAGGTTTCATTTATTCGTTGCGTTTGTAGCCCAACTTCTTCTTTCCAAGGCGGCGTATGCATAGCTGTCAACTTTTGGATTTGAAAATAAGGGATGCCACAAGGGCGGTGCAATGGCACCAAGTAGCCTCGCCACCCTGCGCTCCAGAGGCTGCGCGCGAAGGGGTGAGCGAAAGAGCGAGCGCATAGACAGCAGGCAGGCTGGCTGTCTGGTTGGGTGTGAGGGTCTGGCTGCACAAGGCATGCAAGCTCCGCCCCCAGTCGGTCTCAGACTCCTTATTGGCAGCCGAGCAACGCAGCTGAGGAGCCTCCCTGGCCGGCAGGGAGAGAGAGGAGCTGCTTCCTTGGAAATCTGGGAAATTTAAGGGATATCAACAATCCGGGATAGCAGCGGGAAACAGCATTGGAATAAGGGAGTTTCCCGCAAAAAAAGGGAGGGTTGACAGCTATGGGCGTACGTGGTTCTCCTGGCCCTCATTTAATCCCTCACAACAACCCTGTGAGGTAGGTTAGGCAGAGAGGCAGGGACTGGTTCTTGGGGTCGCCCAGTGAGCTTCATAATGGCTGAGTGGGGGATTTGAACCTGGGTCTCCCACAGCGGGTGGCGCTGTGGGTTAAACCACAGAGCCTAGGGCTTGCTGATCAGAAGGTTGGCGGTTCGAATCCCCGCAATGGGGTGAGCTCCTGTTGCTCGGTCCCTGCTCCTGCCAACCTAGCAGTTTGAAAGCACGTCAAAGTGCAAGTAGATAAATAGGAACCGCTTTGGCGGGAAGGTAAACGGCGTTTCCGTGCGCTGCTCTGGTTCGCCAGAAGCGGCTTAGTCCTGCTGGCCACATGACACGGAAGCTGTACGCCGGCTCCCTCGGCCCATAAAGCAAGATGAGCACCGCAACCCCAGAGTCGGTCATGACTTGACCTAATGGTCAGGGGTCCCTTTACCTTTACCTCCCAGGTCCTAGTTCAGCAGCACTCTAACCACTACACCACCCTGTCTCTTGACACACGTTCCTCAGCACACACATGAGCCAGTCCTCAAAGGACAGGGCAGGGCGGAAATAGCCATGCTTTCCTCCTCCTCTGCCCGTAAACCGCGGCTTGGCTTGCTGGCACGAGCAGCTGACAAGCACTTCCCTCCGTGCCGTGGAAAAGCTTCGCTTGCGGATTTCAGCACGGAAGCACGCCAGGTTGTTTCTTTCCTTTAACACCCTGATTTGGCTGCGCTTGGATTGGGCTCAAATGGCACCTTCTGAGATTTATGCTACTGTATTTTATCCCCCCCCCCCCCAGGAGCTCAAAATGCAATGCAGAGTTTTCGTCCCCCCACCCATGTCATTTTCACAACAACCCTGTGAGGCAGGTTAGGCTGTGCTCCGTGGCTAAGTGGGGGATTCGAACCCGGCTCTCCGGGGGGTCCCAGCCCGACACTCTAACCACTATACCACCGCTGCCTCTCAAGGCCAGACATCCTTGCAAAGAGCAGTCCTGACAGGAGGCTTCCTCCGCCCGCCCGGCAAAACTGAGGTGCTTTTGACAAGAGACCTGGGAGCCAGGCAGGCGTTCAACAGATGCAGCTTTTTCGACGCAGGGAAGAGAAACGGCAGAGATGCCACCATACCTGAACCTGTGCATTTACGGGTGTTTTTTCCCCCTTTGGAGGGGACGCCTGGGCTCTTTCTCTCCCACATGACTCAATTGAAAAACTACTGCGGAGAGCCTTGCTTGCTGAGTTTCCTTGCCGTTCCTGCTCCAGAGTTAATCCTCCCTGGGTCTCGGAGGAGGTGGAAGCACTTAGCGGATCGATAACCCAGAGAGAGATGAGTGGTGCAGCGCGAAGGGCCCAGTTTGGCACACAGGGCCGGCCGGCGTGGAGAAGACTTGGCCCTCGGACGCCTGGGTCCCCACCTACCTTTTACCCCAGGGGTGGGGGGGAACTTGTTCCGCCCGGGGCCAGATTCCCTTCAGACCAGGGGTCAGCAAACTATTTCAGCTGTGGACCAGTCCACCGTCCCTCACACCATGTGGTGGGCTGGACTATATTTTGCGGGGGGAAATGAACAAATTCCTATGCCCCACAAATAACCCAGAGGTGCATTTTAAATAAAAGCACACATTCTACTCATGTAAAAACATGCTGATTCCTGGACCGTCCACTGGCTGGATTGAGAAGGCGATTGGGCCAGATCTGGCCCTTGGGCCTTAGGTTGCCTACCCATGCTTTTCAGGGGTCAGCAACCTTTTTCAACCGTGGGCCGGTCCACCGTCCCTCAGACCATGTGGTGGGCCAGACAATATTTTGGGGGGGAAATGAACGAATTCCTATGCCCCACAAATAACCCAGAGATGCATTTTAAATAAAAGCACACATTCTACCCATGTAAAAACATGCTGATTCCCGGACCGTCCGCAGGCCGGATTTAGAAGGCGATTGGGCCGGATCCGGCCCCCAGGTCTTAGGTTGCCTACCCCTGCTTCAGACCAACCTCTGAAGGGCCATGTGCTCAGGTAGGGTGAGAAGCGAGGCTGGTGTGCCCTGGGGCGAGTGGCAAGGGCCAAGTATGAAGGTATGGAGGGCCACTTTTGACCCCCACTGGGTCTGAGGTTCCCCAGCGCTGCTGTACCCTACGGACCATGACGCTTCCTTCTCCTGCCACCAGTCATATAACGTTGAGCTGCTGTAGCAGAGTCGCTAAGAGCAGGCGGAAATCCTCTTTTTGGTGCAAATCCTCTTTTCTGCTAAATCTGCACCTTGGTCCTGCATGCCATGTGTGTGTCTTTCTGTGTGTGTATGGCCACCAACTTGGGTGGCTATCGATGGCTGCTAGTCATGATCAGGGCCGGATTTAGGTTTGATGAGGCCCTGAGCTACTGAAGGTAATGGGGCCCTTTCTATGTCCAGCTGTCCTTTGTCAACAACAAATGGTTGCTGTTGTTTGTGTTAAATATATGCTAGATGGTAATTTATGGACCTTTGTTGTTTAGTCGTTTATTCGTGTCTGACTCTTCGTGACCCCATGGACCAGAGCACGCCAGGCACTCCTGTCTTCCACTGCCTCCCGCAGTTTGGTCAGACTCATGTTGATAGCTTCCAGAACACTGTCCAACCATCTCGTCCTCTGTCGTCCCCTTCTCCTTGTGCCCTCCATCTTTCCCAACATCAGGGTCTTTCCCAGGGAGTCTTCTCTTCTCATGAGGTGGCCAAAGTCTTGGAGCCTCAGCTTCAGGATCTGTCCTTCTAGTGAGCACTCAGGGCTGATTTCTTTAAGAATGGATAGGTTTGATCTTCTTGCAGTCCATGGGACTCTCAAGAGTCTCCTCCAGCACCATAATTCAAAAGCATCAATTCTTCGGCGACCAGCCTTCTTGATGGTCCAGCTCTCACTTCCATACATCACTACTGGGAAAACCATAGCTTGAACTATACGGACCTTTGTCGGCAAGGTGATGTCTCTGCTTTTTAATTTATGGACCTAACAGGTATCTAAAGCCATTTGCACATGTTGCCTTGCAACCAGTCCATGCAGAATGTAGACACCCTATATATAGAAAGGAGCAAACCAGTGATATTTGAGGGAGCAGGCTAGCAGGCGGGGCCCATGACTTACATCATAGGAGCCTACACAACACAAAACACTGTTCCTGTATGTAGGTTTTATTTTATTTGTTGTTTATCTTATATTTTGGAAATGTACATCCAGTGGTTTTTTTCCTTTAATTTTTTTTTGGGGGGGCCCCAAGAGATTGGGGCCCCAAGCTATAGCTTGTTTAGCTTATACGTAAATCCGGCACTGGCCACGATGGCTGTTCTCTGGGTCCACAGTTGGAGAAAGCAGTGACTCCGAAGACCAGTTGCTGGAAGCCGGCAAGAGGAGAGAGGGCTCTTGTGCCCGGATCCTGCTTGCGGGTTTCGCACCAGAGGCATCTGGCTGGCCACTGTGAGAGCAGGATGCTGGGCCAGGTAGACCCTGATCCTGTAGGGATCTTCTTAGCTTCGTAACATCTCGAGGGTCTCAGTTTCCCCCCTTGGTGCTAGAGCCTGCCGGTGGATTTCTCCCACACCCAATTCCCCTCTCCTGATCTGCCTCCCTCCTTCCACCTTCCTGCGCATGAAAGCTCCGAGGCCTCCTGCAAAGCAGAGCTGCTCCTAGACAATTTGGCGCCGCCAGAGCAACTGGAGCGTGCCCCTCGATGGCGCTGGTGGCGCTGCCACTCGTTGCAATGTCCTCAATCTCTTTGAGGAAGCAGGCATTGTGCCGGCAATTACTGGGCCCCCGATGAAAGTATGCGCTAAATGTTTCTGCTGAATAGCTCCTCTGCCTATTAGGGAATTAATCTGTTTTGCTGTTCCTCTCCCTTTCATCGCCGCCTGCTTTTCCTCTTTTGTTTTAGGCTGTGGAGAAGAAAATTAATTTCCGCCTGAGGAAGAATGGAGATAGGGAGGGAGGGAGGGAGGGAGGGAGAAATAGCCCTGTGCTGCCTTGAGGTTTGCTCTGCTATTGTCTTGCGCCAGGGTGGGGGGCCTCAGGCTGCACCTCTCACTTACCCAGCTTCACCCCCAGATAAATTTGTGGACTCTTGACAATGCCTCTCGCTTGCCTGGTGTCAGGAGCGGGAGTCAGGAACGCGTCAGCAATAAATCACGCGGCGTCAGTGAAGTTGGCTCTTTATTCAGGAAACAAAGTCAACTCAGGAGGCCAGGCCTAGTGAGCGCAGCTACTCTTCCTGGTAGAACTTGCCCCTATGAGGCAGTTTTGGGGACTGAAGTTCCCTGCCTTCTGACATACCTCTTGTCTCCTCCTCCCCTGGATCCTTCCCAAGCAATCTGAGACTCTGCCATCATCTCTCTCTCTCTGCTCCACCCTCTTCATACCTCTTCTAGTTCTGGGAAATCAGGGGAGAGGGGAGCTGGTTGCAGCAAGAGAGGGAGACATCATGGCTTCTTCACTAGCCTACCTCATCTCTGCCTCTTGGCCCCACTCCTCACCAACCTCCATTTCTGAGTCCGGATTGCCCTCTGCCCCAGACTCTCCCCGCTCACTAAGCCCTGTTGCTTCTTCAGCTTCCGACGCCTCCTCCTCCTGGTCTTCTCCTGTAAGTACGAGGCCTAGCACCCTTGTACTTACGGGACTGCTTCTCCTGCTATGGCCCACAGAGGACCCTAAGGTCCATGAATAATAACAGCTTAAGGGTCCCGGGCCCTAAAGAAGCCAGATTATCCTCCACGAGGGCCAGGGCCTTTTCAGTGATGGCTCCGACCTGGTGGAATGCTCTGTCCCAGGAGACGAGTGCCCTGCAGGACTTGATCTCCTTCTGCAGGGCCTGTAAGACAGAGCTATTCTGCCTGGCCTTCAATTTAGCCTGATCCGTCATTCCTTTTTCCCCCTTCCCTTTTTCTTTGAAGAAACCTTTTTTGAGACACCACATTTAAACCCTTCCCTGGTCTCCTTGCTGGCCCTAGCAGGACTAACTTGGCCAGTTAGCCCTGGCGATGCTACATTTATGTTGTACTTTATGCTGTTTTTAAGCTGTTTTTTAAGTCATTTTTAATCAATGTTTTATATTTGTTGTTAGCCGTCCTGAGCGGTTTTTAAATCGGGAATGGGCGGGGTATAAATAAAAATTTCTTCTTCTTCTTCTTCTTTCAAAATTTTCTTCCAAAATGACCTTAACAGATTAGAGAATTGGGCCAAAGCAAACAAGATGAATTTTAACAGGGAGAAATGTAAATTACTACACTTGGGCAAAAAAAATGAAAGGCACAAATACAGGATGGGTGACACCTGGCTTAAGAGCAGTACATGTGAAAAGGATCTAGGAGTCTTGGTAGACCACAAACTTGACATGAGTCAACAGTGTGATGCAGCAGCTAAAAAAGCCAATGCAATTCTGGGCTGCATCAATAGGAGTATAGCATCTAGATCAAGGGAAGGAATAGTACCACAGTATTCTGCTCTGGTCAGACCTCACCTGGAATACTGTGTCCAGTTCTGGGCACCACAGTTCAAGAAGGATACGGACAAGCTGGAACGTGTCCAGAGGAGGGCAACCAAAATGGTCAAAGGCTTGGAAACGTTGCCTTATGAGGAACGGCTTAGGGAGCTGGGTATGTTTAGCCTGGAGAAGAGAAGGTTAAGGGGTGATATGATAGCCATGTTCAAATATATAAAAGGATGTCATATAGAGGAGGGAGAAAGGTTGTTTTCTGCTGCTCCAGAGAAGCGGACACGGAGGAATGGATTCAAACTACAAGAAAGAAGATTCCACCTCAACATTAGGAAGAACTTCCTGACAGTAAGAGCTGTTTGACAGTGGAATTTGCTGCCAAGGAGTGTGGTGGAGTCTCCTTCTTTGGAGGTCTTTAAGCAGAGGCTTGACAGCCACCTGTCATGAATGCTTTGATGGTGTTTCCTGCTTGGCAGGGGGTTGGACTGGATGGCCCTTGGGGTCTCTTCCAACTCTAGGATTCTATGATTCTATTCTCCTCCTCCCCCTCCTCCTCCTCCCTCCTCCCTCTGACCACTCATCACCGTCCCACCACCATTCCCCGGGCTCTAAGTCTTATTCCCAGTCCATGACACCTACTGTAAAAAGCCCCCCCCCTTTGCCTTTGACCACATTCACCCCATGACCTGTGGTTCCCAGACGATTGCTCAGGAGACAAAGTGGCCCCAGGGCTTAAAAATAATGTCTCCATCCCTGGCCTAGCGGTTCTGCTATGCAAGGGATGGTCTTGCGAACTCGAGAGGCAGCATGGATCAGGCCAATGGGGGGTTGGACTAGATGACCCTTAATGTCCCTTACAACTCTATGTGTCTGAAAGTGTCACAGCCAGAGAAGGGAAAGAGCCAGAAAGAGCTCTGATCCTGCGGGTTGCAAGTGCCTCCCGATTAATGTCACTCCTGGATTTGAGGGGGGGGGGGGAAAGAGCAAGGTTTTATTTTATTTTTTTAATCTCTTTTGGCCGGCTTCCATCCCTGACTTCCAGTGGCTACAGATGGAAGCCAAAAGCTGCTGCAGTGCCAAACTTCTCAGCTTATTGAATCAATAAAATAAAAAGCCTGGGGAAGAATAATGGCTAATCAATAATGGATTGGACGTGCGGCCGTTTCCTTCCTCCGCTTATGCCTCTCTGCGTAAGCTGCCATCTGCCCTGAATTGGATTTGATATACTGCCGGCCTCAGTCGGTGGGCCAAGGGGAAGTGTGGTGTTGGGTCACAGCCTGGCCATTTAGCGATTCCCTTAATATACTCAATGCCTGAGTGCGGGTGGCGATTATTCGGAATACAATTCTGTGCCCAGAAAAAAAAAATGGGTTGTGCAACAGACATCTGTGTATCGCAGGGGTTTCGAAAGTTGGGGCTCCAGCTGTTTTGGGACTACAACTCCCATCATCCCTAGCTAGCAGGAGCAGTGGTCAGGGATGATGGGAGTTGTAGTTCAAAATCAGCTAGAGTCCCAAGTTTGGGAAACCCTGGTACCAGAATTACAAGCCTGGTAGACGAAGGGAACGCTGTGGAGGTCTTTAAGCAGAGGCTTGACAGCCACCTGTCAGGAATGCTTTGATGGTGTTTCCTGCTTGGCAGGGGGTTGGACTGGATGGCCCTTGGGGTCTCTTCCAACTCTAGGATTCTATGATGGGAGTTGTAGTTCAAAATCAGCTGGAGTCCCAAGTTTGGGAAACCCTGGTATAATATGTCCTTTCTCCACTAAGCAGGAGAAGCAGTAAAACTAAGTGGGAGGGCATCTGTTTTGCAGGCAGGTTCAACCTCTAGCATCTCCAGGTAAAACTCCAGGTACAATTGTCTACCTAAAATGCTGAAGAATTGGTCCCACTTAATATAGACCGTCCTGAGCCTGACTCGGTATAATGGTGGTCTGACTCAGTGGTCTGACTCGGTATAATGCTTCCGAAATTCATATGCAGCATGTAATCACATCTGTGCAGAGTTTGTGCACATGCGCAAGGAAATTGCTGTTGCGCTCGAATCCTGTTTGTGGGTTTCCCATAATGGGTATCTTGGGACGCGGGTGGCGCTGTGGTCTAAACCACTGAGCCTCTTGGGCTTGCGGATCGGAAGGTCGGCGGTTCGAACGAGTGAGCTCCCGTTGCTCAGTCCCTGCTCCTGCCAACCTAGCAGTTCGAAAGCACACCAGCGCAAGTAGATAAATAGGTACCACTTTGGCAGGAAGGTAAACGGCGTTTCCGTGAGCTCTGGTTTCCATCACGGTGTTCCGTTGTACCAGAAGCGGTTTAGTCCTGCTGGCCACATGACCTGGAAAGCTGTCTGTGGACAAATGCCGGCTCCCTAGGCCTGAAAGAGAGATGAGCACTGCAACCCCAGAGTCGCCTTTGACAGGACTTAACCGTCCAGGGGTCCATTTACCTTTAACACCTCCTTTCGCACCTCCTCAACCTGGTTCCCTCCAGATGTTTTGCACTACAACTGGGGCTTTCCTTCTAGAAAATGGTGTGTGCTTGATAATAATAATAATAATAATAATAATAATAATAATAATAGTAATAATAGCACTGATGATGACTCTTATCAGGCACGGCAAAGCACAGCACGATGTGAGCTGCAGTCCAAAAACTGACAGATTTTTTCTATTTCTTAATTTTTATTTATTCGATTTACTTACTCATCAGAAGATCTCAGGGCAGTCTCCCAACATAAAAAGAAGTTGGGGAAGGAGCCTGAAAGGAACACCATCCGTTCGGGAGGGTGAGGAGAGACTTTGCTTCTTGTGCATCGGCAGAAAAGAGTGTTTGCTCGCGCTATCAATATCCCGTCACTGAGCAAACACTCTTTCCCACGAGTTTATTTAAGGGCTCGATGAGCAGAGCTGAAAAAGGTAGCACAGCTGTTGTGAATGGGGATCGATTCACCTGGTATACAAAGCAAGCCGGCCGACACAAGTTTACCTGCTCCGTTCGCATAGCTGCCAACCCTCCCTTTTTTTTGCGGGAAACTCCCTTATTCCAATGCCGTTTCCCGCTGCTATCCCGGATTGTTGATACCCCTTAAATTCCCCGGATTTCCAAGGAAGCAGCTCCTCTCCCTCCCTGCCGGCCAGGGAGGCTCCTCAGCTGCGTTGCTCGGCTGCCAATAAGGAGTCTGAGACCGACTGGGGGCGGAGCTTGCATGCCTTGTGCAGCCAGACCCTCACGCCCAACCAGACAGACAGCCTGCCTGCCGTCTACGCGCTCGCTCTTTCGCTCACCCGTTCGCGCGCAGCCTCTGGAGCGCAGGGTGGCGAGGCTACTTGGTGCCATTGCACCGCCCTCGCGGCATCCCTTATTTTCAAATCCGAAAGCGTGGAAAAATCCCTTATTTTCAAATCCGAAAGTTGATAGCTATGCGTTCGGCGCTTCAGAGCTGGGCAGCGGTTTCCCCCACGCTCCGTTTTGTGTGTGCGCAGACGCATGGAGCACGTTTCCTGCGTCAGGCTGAGTGGTTTGTGCGCGGGGAGCGTCTGCCACCAGGCACTGAATACTTTCATCTCTCCCTGCGCTCATTAACATGCCCCAGCTTGCTCCACTCTCACTCTCCCTGTAATGCAATAATCTGATGCTTGAAACTTCCTTATCAGATTTGCTGGCTTTAAAGAGATTTCGGCTGCCCGGGCGCTCTGTTTGATGTGCCTCATTTGCATAAGGACGGGAGGGGCGGGGGGGACGACAGCAGGGAGAGGGAGGGGGGCACCCCAAGAGGCCTGCAGGAGCATCAATCCAGGCTGCTCATTATCATCCGCTGAAGGCTTACATCACAGCCCCCAGCAAGAAAGGAGGTAAGAGAAAAACACACACAGATAAGGAAATCTGGCTGTCAGAGAAGCCACAGGAACCCGGGATGTGCCAAAGCTCTCCAGAGCCTCCTTGCCAGCTAGCATATGCAGAGACACAAGGTGGCAGCCACATGGGGCATTGCCACAGCTGCGGGATACATACCTGTTAGGGACAGACTGGGCCCAGGCGTGGAGGAAGATGGGGTGTGGTGGGGGCGGACTGCCCTGGGTGTCACCACTGAGGGGGGGGGACAAAATGCCGGGCGGCACTCATAATAATAATAATAATAATAATAATTTATTATTTGTACCCCGCCCATCTGGCCAGGTCCCCCCAGCCACTCTGGGCGGCTTCCAACAAGCATTGTTGTTGTTCAGTCGTTCAGTCGTGTCCGACTCTTCATGACCCCATGGACCAGAGCACGCCAGGCACGCCTATCCTTCACTGCCTCTCGCAGTTTGGCCAAACTCATGTTAGTAGCTTCGAGAACACTGTCCAACCATCTCGTCCTCTGTCGTCCCCTTCTCCTTGTGCCCTCAATCTTTCCCAACATCAGGGTCTTTTCTAGGGAGTCTTCTCTTCTCATGAGGTGGCCAAAGTACTGGAGCCTCAACTTCAGGATCTGTCCTTCCAGTGAGCACTCAGGGCTGATTTCTTTAAGAATGGATAGGTTTGATCTTCTTGCAGTCCATGGGACTCTCAAGAGTCTCCTCCAGCACCATAATTCAAAAGCATCAATTCATCAAAATGTCACAGATTTAAAACTTCCCTAAATAGTTGAAAGACAAGACGGACTTGGTCTTTACTCATGAGCAACTGTTAAGCGAATCTGACACCAAGGTACCACTGTATCTGAGTTTCTGACACTGGTCAGAGGAGGGCATATTAGCTGGAGGGGCAGAGGCTCCCCACTGTCGCTGCAACTGCATCCCTAGGGCCCAGACCTGTGGTTGGGAGGGATTCATGTGCTGGACGGCCATGGCTGAGCCTCGGCTGATTCCCCCCCCCCAGGCCTTTGGGCAGAGAAGTCTCGGCAGGAGCTCCGTAGGTGTGCCGCTGCCTCCCTCCTTCCCGTCCTCTCTTGACACCACCATTTGTCTATAATTAATTAAGGCTCTGATGTCAACAAGCCTCGAAAGCAGCCGCCTTGCTAATTTCCTCTTGAGCGCCAAACAAACAGAGGGAAACGCAAGGCTCTCAGCCGCAACCGGGGAGCAGCTAAGCTCGACCCGCCGCAGGAGTCCATAAACTACTTCGGTCTGTTTGCACAGGTCTCCCCCAACCCCCCCAAAAAAATTCAGGCGAGAGATGCGGAAGCTCAGTACAAGCCGCATGGATAATCTCATTTGCTGTTCCGCAATTTATGACGCGCTTCTAACAACCGTGCCTGCAACACACTTAGCCTGCATCTGTCAGAGAGACCCGAATTGCCCCCACAATGTTTATTTCGAAGGGGAGGGGGATTTTCTCTGGCGATGTTTTCAGCCTGATACATCATTATTGGTTCCTGTTTTCTGAAGTTGGGGTGGGGGTTTTTCTGAAAGCAGGGTGGTGGTGGGGGGCTGTTTGAATGAATCTTGCAGCTTTTGAGCTGACCTCACCAGTTTCTGGAGACGTGTCACTTCTGAGAGTTGGCAGCCTTTGGCTTGCCCTGGAGCCACGAGTCACTGAACAAGAAAATGTCACAGAGGTGGGAATGGTTATTAAAATCACAAAGCAGCACACAGTTGTTCTGTAGGGTTGGGTGATGTGTAGATAATAATAATTTTTTATTTGTACCCTGCCCATCTAGCTGGGTCTCCCCAGCCATTCTGGGCGGCCTCCAACAGATATTAAAATACATCAAAATATCACAGGTTACAAACTTCCCTAAACAGGGCTGCCTTGAGGTATTTTCTGAATGTCGGATAGTTGTTTATCTCTTTGACCTCTGCTGGGAGGGCGTTCCACAGGGCGGGCGCCACTACCGAGAAGGCCCTCTGCCTGGTTCCCTGTAGCTTTGCTTCTCATAGTGAGGGAACCACCAGAAGGCTCTCGGCGCTGGATCTCAGTGTCCGGGCTGAATGGTGGGGGTGGAGACGCTCCTTCGGGTATATAGGATACATTATCCAAAATCGGTCTGAAGTCCACATCATGATACTGGTTTCATAATATCAGACACGGCGATATATCATGGAATTGCAGAGTTGGAAGAGACCCCAAGGGTCATCCAGTCCAACCCCCTGCAATGCAGGAGGAGGAGGAGTTTGGATTTGATATCCCGCTTTATCACTACCCGAAGGAGTCTCAAAGCGGCTAACAATCCCTTTTCCCTTCCTCCCCCACAACAAACACTCTGTGAGGTGAGTGGGGCTGAGAGACTAAACATTAGGAAGAACTTCCTGACAGTAAGAGCTGTTTGACAGTGGAATTTGCTGCCAAGGAGTGTGGTGGAGTCTCCTTTTTTGGAGGTCTTTAAGCAGAGGCTTGACAGCCACCTGTCAGGAATGCTTTGATGGTGTTTCCTGCTTGGCAGGGGGTTCGACTGGATGGCCCTTGGGGTCTCTTCCAACTCTAGAATTCTATGATTCTAAAGCAGCATACGCCAGTTTGCCCAGAACCTCCCCTCCCAACTGGCCGGTGAGGCCATAGGTGGCAGCTGTCCAAAACCTCTCCCCTCTCTGGGCCTAGAGCCCAGCATCCCAATGCCTACCGATAATCGCAGCATCAAAGCGAGCCAATTAGCATACATCAAAGCAAGTGCATACATAAGCATGTATGAGCTCACTTGTGCAACAACGGCCAATTAGTTTGGGGTTATCTTGACTGCCAAGATGGCGTCTGAAGGCCTTCCGGAACATTTCACCTTTGGCTCAGCAGAACCGGAAAGGATGAAGGACCCAGGTCACAGAGGCTCAGGTGCAAAAGATAAAACGGACAAGGAAATAAGAAAATAAGAAAAGCCTTATGGATCGGACCACTGGCGTGTCCCCAGCCCAGCATCCTGTTCTCACAGTGGCTACCCAGATGCCCATTGTGAATGTTAAAGGAGAAATCTGAGGGTCTGACAGGTGGCTGTCAAGCCTCTGCTTAAAGACCTCCAAAGAAGGAGACTCCACCACACTCCTTGGCAGCAAATTCCACTGTCAAACAGCTCTTACTGTCAGGAAGTTCTTTCTAATGTTTAGGTGGGGTCTTCTTTCTTGTAGTTTGAATCCATTGCTCCGTGTCCTCTTCTCAGGAGCAGCAGAAAACAACTTTTCTCCCTCCTCTATATGACATCTATATATTTGAACATGGCTATCATATCACTCCTTAACCTTCTCTTCTCCAGGCTAAACATACCCAGCTCCCTAAACCATTCCTCATAAGGCATCGTTTCCAGGCCTTTGACCATTTTGGTTGCCCTCCTCTGGACACGTTCCAGCTTGTCAGTATCCTTCTTGAACTGTGGTGCCCAGAACTGGACACAGTATTCCAGGTGAGGTCTGACCAGAGCGGAATACAGTGGTACTATTCCTTCCCTTGATCTAGATGCTATACTCCTATTGATGCAGCCCAGAATTGCATTGGCTTTTTGAGCTGCTGCATCACACTGTTGACTCATGTCAAGTTTGTGGTCTACCAAGACTCCTAGATCCTTTTCACATGTACTGCTCTCAAGCCAGGTGTTACTTATCCCCAAGCTACTAATCCCCAAGCTACGCCCCCAAAACTACATCATTACTACATCACGGATACATCAGAACTACATCACAAACTGGGAGGGTCAGAGGAGGTAACCCGAGTGTTCTGACACCTGTGTCATCCCTCCTTGAACCCCTCCCAGACACACATTTCTGCTAAAACAAAGGTGGTGGTGGGTCCTTTGTGAGGGAAATGTCCATAGTTTGGCAGCTTTGGGTGGATGCTTCCCCCCTGGCAGGGCTCCGCTGTGGACGTGCTGATACGCTTAGTGGATTATGACTGCGTTGTGAGCACGTCAGGCCTCCCCCCTTTGATAACCCTCTTAATATGGCGAAGAACAAAAGTGGAATGGTCCCGATCTGATATACAGTTGATTTTATATGAATTTCTAACAGAAACACGATAGAGAAATATTTTCACTCAAGTGTGTGTGTGTGTGTGTGTGTGTGTGTGTGAGTGTCGTGCCTGTGGAACCTGGGTGGTTCGGGGAAATTCCTGTGACATGGACAAGAGCCCTCTCCCCTCCTCTGTTTTCCTGCAGAGCGAAGAACATTGCCATCCTAGCTAGTAGCCATTGGTAGAACTCTCCATGAATTTGTCCAATCTTTTAAAGCCACTCTGTACGTTCTTGGCCTGCCATCTGCATGCAGAGCACATTTTGGACGCAGCCATGCTTCTGAATCCCAGTTGCTGGAAGACACTGGAGGGGATAGTTGCTCTTGTGCGTGGATCCTGTTTGAGGGTTTACCATGGGGGCACCTGGTTGGCCACTGGGAGAACAGGATGGCTGGTCTAGATGGACCATTGGCCTGATCCAGTGCAGGCTCTTATGTTCTATGTTTCTTATGACCAGACCCTGGACTTCTTGAAGGGTCAGCTTGAAACCTTGGAGCCCAGAAGGAGCCCAGGGCTAGAGAGGATGTTGTTGGCCCTTTAATGAGCCACATGCAGCATTCAGAGGGTGGAGCTTCTTGTCAATGAATCTGTAGCCCAGGCTCTAAAGATCTGTCACTTGGCCCAGGACATTGCTGAGACAACTTGCATGTTCTGCCTCAGCAGCAGTGGTGCTAACCATGGTCCTGAAACCTACACCATGGCCCCTCTCCAAGGTGCTGATCCTCACATTGTCTAGCCCAGGGTCGGCGAACTAAGGCCCGGGGGCCAGGTCCGGCCCAATCGCCTACAAAATCCAGCCCGCGGATGCCAGTGGTGGCAAACCTATGGCGCGCGTGCCAGAGGGGGCACTCAGAGCCCTCTCTATAGGCATGCACGCCGTCGCCCCACCACAGAGCCGGCAGAAGGCGAGGGCGGCGCATCGAGTCCTCAGCTCAACTTGTGTCCGAGTAGAATCGCCTCGGATGGGATGTCAGGGGGTGCAAAACTGAGCCACAACCCCCCCGGGGGGTGCATTTTCCCTTGGGGAGCCTCCGCTGTGGGTGGGGAGAGTGCAGCGCTCTGCACACGCTCAGAGGCGCACGGCCACCTTGGTGGGCCGCCAAGAGTTCCGATCAGCCGCCTTCCTCCTCCGGCTGCTGCGAGGTTGAGGCTTTACACACCCTCCGTCCGGGGCCAATGGGCGCGTCACGTGGGAGATGGCATCATTGGCGAACCTCAAGAAGCCACTTTGCTCCAGCGACGGGTAGCCAGGCAGGGCCGCCTCCGTCCCGCCCTCGTTGCCCCTCACCCTCGCCCCTCACTTGCCTTTTTGGAGGACTCTCCCTGCTGCAGCCTACACACACACACACACACAAACTCTGAGACAAGCCTAGCAAAATTTCTCTGTGCATCTGTTGATTCCCTTGGAAGGTGCTGGACTCTCCTTCCTTGGGGGTTTTTAAGAAGAGGTTTGATGGCCAGCCGTTGGGGATTCTTTGAATGGTTTATTATTTACAAACATGAACATCGAGAGATAAATAGTGATATACTTAAAAGGAAATTACATCAGAAAGAATCATATTGGATACACAGGTTTGGCTCCCTGGCCCCTACAGGTTTAAATCTCCAAATGGAATACAGCTCTTTCTTGTGATGCAGCAGCTAAAAAAGCCAATGCAATTCTGGGCTGCATCAATAGGAGTATAGCATCTAGATCAAGGGAAGTAATAGTACCATTGTATTCCGCTCTGGTCAGACCTCACCTGGAATACTGTGTCCAGTTCTGGGCACCACAGTTCAAGAAGGAGACTGACAAGCTGGAACATGTCCAGAGGAGGGCAACCAAAATGGTCAAAGGCCTGGAAACGATGCCTTATGAGGAACGGCTTAGGGAGCTGGGTATGTTTAGCCTGGAGAAGAGAAGGTGAAGGGGTGATATGATAGCCATGTTCAAATATATAAAAGGATGTCATATAGAGGAGGGAGAAAGGTTGTTTTCTGCTGCTCCAGAGAAGAGGACACGGAGCAATGGATTCAAACTACAAGAAAGAAGATTCCACCTAAACATTAGGAAGAACTTCCTGACAGTAAGAGCTGTTTGACAGTGGAATTTGCTGCCCAGGAGTGTGGTGGAGTCTCCTTCTTTGGAGGTCTTTAAGCAGAGGCTTGACAGCCACCTGTCATGAATGCTTTGATGGTGTTTCCTGCTTGGCAGGGGGTTGGACTGGATGGCCCTTGGGGTCTCTTCCAACTCTAGGATTCTATGATTCTATGATTGGTTGAACTTGTATATCGGTGGTATTAACCTATTTATAGCTTGTGAGTGAATTCTATTTGAATATTTTGTGGTAGATGGTTTCAGGATACCTGTAAAACCAATTACATTTTTGGGTGTTTGTACCTTTAAAACCTATTGATGTTTGTCAATGTATTGGCCTATCATGATTGAGGACTTAGGAAAAATTGTATTTAACCTTGTAACCTTCTGATTAGTTTAGCTTTGCCAACCAGGAACCGTTGAGGTTGTGAGTGTTTCAGCCTAGTTAAGTGTTTATGTATGAACCATTTGGTGAGTAACTTTTTAGATGTTAATATGTTTATTTATTCTAAGAATGTAAATGCTCACTATGTACATTGTAAATTATAATTATTATTTAAGACGATAGCCGTCCCTGAAGAATTGATAATAGTGAAACGGGGATAATACAAGCCAGCCGCCCGTCCGGAGAAGCAGACGTGGACTCCTGAGAGACTTTAGCACTTTATGACATTGGACTTGTTGCACATCGGACATTGCACTTTTGAATCTCTTTGCACTTTTTGAGACGTTTGTACGTTGTATGGAGTAGATTTCCTCCGGTTGCATATGCATATATATATGATTGAATATTCTTCACGGTTTGTGTCATTTTGATATACCGGTATTAGTCTACTGTACCGTGTTGTCTGTTTGTATTTGTTGGGGATTCTTTAGCTGTGGTTCTTGCATTGCATGCCATTGCATGGCAGTTCTATGATTCTGTCTCTGATCACATCTGGCTGCAAAAGAGGGAGAAACATTACTTCATATTCTCCAGTCCGTCCGTCCCCGAAATCTCACCCACAGGCCAAGTCCTGATATGCCTTGTGTCAATTTGCGTTGCAGGGAGTTGCTTAGTCACAATTCCTACATGGCAGGGGGTTGGACTAGATGACCCTTGGCAGCCCCTTCCAGCTCTACAATTCCAAGATTCTATAATAATAATAATAATTTATTATTTGTACCCCGCCCATCTGGCTGGGTCTCCCCAGCCACTCTGGGCGGCTTCCAGCAAACATTAAAATACATTAACACATCACAGATTAAAAACTTCCCTGAACAGGGCTGCCTTCAGGTGTTTTCTAAATGTCATGTAATTGTTGATCACTTTAACCTCTGCTGGGAGGGCGTTCCACAGGGCGGGCGCCACCACCGAGAAGGCCCTCTGCCTGGTTCCCTGTAGCTTTGCTTCTCGCAATGAGGGAACCGCCAGAAGGCCCTCGGCGCTGGATCTCAGTGTCCGGGCAGAACGGTGGGGGTGGAGACGCTCCTTCAGGTATACAGGACCGAGGCCGTTTAGGGCTTTAAATATTCTAAGTTATACCCTGCCTGCTGCCATTTCAGCATGCTTTTTCTCACAAAACAGCACTCTCGCGGACAAACTAGACAAAATGTGGAGCGTTTCCTCCCAAGATTTCAGAGGAATACTTTCCATCAGGAAATCTTAACAGGGTGGTTCAGCAGGACTTCAGAGCATGCACAGAGTTCCCACCCCCCGTTCCCCGGGGAGCCAGACACCCTTCCCACCCGTTGGATTGAAAGTAAAGGACTTTCAGCTTCTGCCCTGGTGCCTCTTATTTTATAAACTCTGGTGCTTCAGCGATGATGAATGTCTGGCTGTTAGTTCTGTGATAAGCGGCTCCGTGAAGCATCTGCAACCTTCTTTTATAGATTTCTGGTTTGTAACGAGCTGCTTAAGACGATAGCTGCGCCTGTTCGTCCTCTGGTGGATATTAACAAGGCTTTAGCGAAGGTGGAGAAATGATTTAAGGAACATAGATAAGGATTCACAGACCAGCCGCCCCACAGGCTGCGAAGGCTTTGAAGTCCTGCTGTTGGAAAATGGACAACGTGTTAAAAGATGAGTTTCTACAAGGGGAGAGAGAGGAGCGCAGAGGGGCAGTGCCTGCACATAGCAAGAATAAGGCTATATTCCCAGTAATATTGCCTGGCTTATTAGCCATCTTAACAGGGTGATGCAGCAGCAAAACTCATGCTATTCTCTGCTGCATCCACAGAAATCTGGAGTCCCATTCGAGGGAAGTCATATTCTTGCTCTATCCTGCCTTGGTCAGACCACACCCGGAATACTGTGTCCAGTTCTGGGTACCACAGTTTCGGAAGGATATCGACAAGCTGGAAGGTGGTAGGCAGAGGAGGGGCGACCAAGATGACCTGGAAACCAAGCCTTATGAGGAGTGGTTCAAGGAACTGGGTATGCTGGTCCTGTGGGGTATCCGAAAGGCGAGGTCCAAGTCCGGTCCGTGGTCAGAGGGGTAACGTAAAGGCAGTCCGTAATAACTGAAGCTGGGTGCAGGGCAGGGAGTCAGGCGAAGTCTGGAACACGTAGGCAAGCAGGGAACCAGGGCAGGTCAGGAGCTCAGGCAGGAAAACAGGACAGGTTTCTGGCAGGAACTGGTCACCAACGATGTTGCTCCTGCAACTTGGGGCTGGGGCTGGCCGGCTTTTATCTGCCCCGAGGCATAGGGCGGCCCCAATCCTCTGGTGACTCGCCTCTGCTGGCTTGGAGGCGAGCACTCCTCCTGCGGGAACTCATTTCCCTTCGCCTCTCTGCCCTGAGCCTCTGCAGCTCAGGAGAGGCTGGAGGGTTACCGGACCCAGAGGCAACCTCAGCTTCCCCTGACGGGGCTGGGAGTGGAGCACCTGCAGGCAATGGGTCCTCCATCCCATCAGGAGCCAGAGCAGACTCAGCAGATGCCTGCACCTGAGGATCCAGCACAGGTGAGGACCCTTCAGACTCAGGCCCTAGCCCCGGCTCTGCTGGTTTTGGAGGTGGGGAATCCTGTGCAGGCTGGGATCCCTCAGGTTCAGCGTCTGAGTCTGAATCCCAGGCCATCACACCGGGTATGTTGAGCCTGGAAAAGAAGAGACTGAGAGGAGATATGAGAGCCATCTCCAAATATCTAAAGGCTTGCCACATAGATGGAGAAAGGTGGTTTTTCTCCTGTTCTGGAGGGTACGACCCGAACCAATGGATTCAAGTGACAAGAAAGGAAATTCCGATTAAACGCCATTAAACTCTTACTTTCTGGCCGTAAGAGCTGTTTGACAGTGGGGTCGCATCCCGCTTGCAGGGGTTCCCTGTAATGGGCACCTGGTTGGCCACTGTGAGAACAGGATGCTGGACAAGACAGGCCTCCCTGGGCCTGACCCAGCGGGCTTTTCTTAAGTGTGGATGTTCTGAGCTCCCGTCAGGGTCACGGGTTCGATCCCTGCATTGGGCAAAAGTTGCCTGCCCTGCAAGGGTTTGGGCTAGATAACCATTCCGACTCTACAATTCTATGAATCATAGAATCATAGAATCCTAGAGTTGGAAGAGACCACCAGGGCCATCCAGTCCAACCCCCTGCCAAGCAGGAAACACCATCAAAGCATTCCTGACAGGTGGCTGTCAAGCCTCTGCTTAAAGACCTCCAAAGAAGGAGAGTCCACCACACTCCTTGGCAGCAAATGCCACTGTCGAACAGCTCTTACTGTCAGGAAGTTCTTCCTAATGTTTAGGTGGAATCTTCTTTCTTGTAGTTTGAATCCATTGCTCCGTGTCCGCTTCTCTGGAGCAGCAGAAAACAACCTTTCTCCCTCCTCCATATGACATCCTTTTATATATTTGAACATGGCTATCATATCACCCCTTAACCTTCTCTTCTCCAGGCTAAACATACCCAGCTCCCTAAGCCGTTCCTAATAAGGCATCTTTCCAGGCCTTTGACCATTTTGGTTGCCCTCTTCTGGACACGTTCCATGAGTCTCCAAATGCCACGCCCTGGATCCACACCTCTCCCCCCAAATTGGCCCCTCTGCCAAAACGGAACCGGGTCTCTCCCCCCATTCCCCATCCTTGCCCTCTCAGATGCCTTTGTCTCGCTGCTAATTTGCATGGCGAAGAGCTTCCCTTAATGAGGTCCCTGGTAGGGGAACAGCTGCGGCTGTCATGGCAACAGCAGGGCTCTGACATCCCTCCTTGGGAGGAGTCTCAGCAGGTGCTGGGGGGGAGATCCC